>CM073731.1:84758202-85358202 GCA_037113605.1 Calophaca sinica
GAGGTTGACGTCAGTAACACCTAAGGATAGAGGTTACGGTCTACGATATCTAAGGACAGGTGTTGTGGATCCATCAACCAAAATAGGAGTGATCCTGTGTGACTCAAGATGTATGTTTAACATGATTAGTGTGTAGGCATGAGTTGATATGTTTTGTGTGATTATAGAAACATGCTTAGGAATAAGTGATGTGTTTATATGATAACATGCCTGATTTATATGCTTTATGAACCTGATATGTTGTTTTAGGTGCTGTAGCACAATGATGATATTGACTTGATTAGTTGTTAAGATTGTAATATACATAGGGATGATATACATGATGTGGGATGAGAGTGATACATGACTAAAAGTAAAATGATGGTTTAGTATAATACCCAACTTGTGACAGGAATATGTGAGCCTAAGTGATATTGTCTAGATGTGGCAATGGACCTGATGATACGTTATAAGTGATATGTCGTAGTATTTGGATGATGTTGTGATTAGGTATGTGAGTGGTGAAGTTTCATATAGTTGTCACGTTGGTGCTATGTCACAGTCGTGCGTATGCACGAGGTCGGTAGATACTCAAGCACAAGTACGAAGTAACAGTGCAAGTCACAGAGACCTTGGGGGCGTATATTCTGGGAGCCAGTACATTCCACAGGGGGCCAATAGTATGGCGGCTATTGTGTCGTGGCTCCGGAGTGAAGTGCCCGTTTACCCAACAAGTGTTGCGTACTTCACGTCATTGGTGAACGATCCCAAGTGCAGACCTAGATACCCGACCCTAAGTGATTGGGGGTGCAAAGATGTGCTCTTATAGGTCACGATGAGTGGGATATGTTACTTGGACAATTGACTGATACTCTAAGTTGTGACGAGTACATTGTGATTTAGGGTATACACTGAGTAGTGGCGAGTATGACATGCCTGAGGTGTTGGTGGCCACGAGTCCATACCTAGATGTTAGGTGTGCATGAGTGAGAGTGACTTGGGTAGTTAGGGTTTATCAGAGTGACTCGAGGATGATGTGACTATGTGTCTGTGGTATACTTTGTATTGCCTTCTACTGCTACTTTCGCATTTTATGGTGATGATGTTATTCTTATCTCCCTATATGCGTGCTTCGTGTGCATATGCTATATGTGTTACGTATAGGTACTAAAGAGACCATTGCCGAGGATGGCACAGTTCATGCATTCATTGATGGGGACGGAGCCGAGGATCCCCGTCTGAGGAGATTTTGAGCTACAGTATCATGAATGGGACAACGCAGGTTGGGAGATTGACTTCTCTTGACATATCGTGGTGTATACGAGTTTGGTGACTGTATATTTTCGTCTTCTAGGATCACCATCTGCCAGTTTAGTTAGAGATTTTTGAATCTGTTAGCGATTACAATTTCATCGTTTGTGGTCATATCTGCCTTAGTATTTCCCTGGGCATGGTCAGATGTGGCAGCCCTACATTCCTACCCAGCCGGCTGCCAGGCCCATGTTGGTGTAAGCTTTAGTAGCCAATGTTTTCATTTGAACTTAGAATTTGTATCATGCTATTTAACTATGATATGAGGCATTTCAGTTATTATGTTTGTTTTAACGTAATAAAGCCCTTAAGTAAAAGTTCGATTTTAATAGAACATCGAGTGGATAACTCGGTTGTGAGATACTATTTACTCTTAAACATCCGTATTCGAGTATTATTATTAAGGGCAATAATAATACATCAAGACTATTATGTGTGTGGACTGATAACCTAATCTCACAGGTTATGGATATGAGATATCAAGTCACCGCATAGGTACACATTAGGGTAATTATGTACTGGATTGACCTGCCATGAGAATACTACATAGTGTGTTATGTAAGTGTCATAAAGTATTCTCATAGTGATAGTGGTGTATGCCACCCTTTGACCTAAAACCATTATGGTCCCTACATAAGGAGTTGAGTGTTTTATTGCCGTCAAACATTGTCTGTAACAGGATAATTATAAAGTCGATTACTGGAACTCCATGAGTCATGCAGAGGGACATGAGTGACCTAGATGGGATTTTCCCCTCTTACATAGCAGGAGTAATATCTGTGGGCCCCTTGATAGAGTATGACTGTAAAATGCATGGCCATACTGAAATGAGTCAATATGGGATATTGATCTTATTTGTTGTTACTAAGTCTGCTTGGGTATCAAGGAATATAATGTTGAACTATACAAGGGTGACACATACTATGCCTTATGTTCAATATAGATATATGGGCAAAAGCGTAATTATACACATGATCATTATCAGGGAAAGGTTACATCAAATCACTGACATTCTCGTTACTTGGGTAGCAGTGATGTGTTGCTAGACATCGCTCTCTGTTTATAATATTAAATAGTGATTTAATATTATTACCAACATTGGGGGAACCTACAAGGTCACACACATGAGAACATATTAATGGGAGATTAAAGATAAATGAGTAAGACTCATTTTATTCAGTGGTACGCTCTTATGACACACCAGTGCGAGTCAAGAAATGCAGCACACAGTAAGGTGCGGTGCGCTAGGTCAGTTTTAAGTGATCCTATAAATAGAATATAAATAGAATACTTAAGCTGAAGTGCAAGATACTTTTTTCATACCCTAGTCGTAAAGAGAGACTGTTTGTGCATCGAGACCGCTGCCTGCTCATCGCCCAGCACTATAGACTCGCGGTCGCTCCCATTCAAGTCTATTCGTGGACTACGTAGAGACGTTGTTTACCAGCATAACGCTCGTTCATCTCCGCCTCGCCTGGCAAAGGTCTGCACTACAAGAGGTAACTCATATAATCCCTGAATCATGATCATTCGCAAGGATCCTTGGAAGGGAAATTTTAATTTTTCCATTGCGTTTAATCTGTTTGAATGCACGATTTCCCTACAGCCCATGTGTAACTATCCCTAGTGATGTAGTCAGGGGAGTAGAGTCAGGCGTAAGGAGGATGACACGCCTGGACCTTCCCGACCCATGATGGCGAGACAGTACCGCCGACTCTTTGCTAGGCGTTTAGGATCACGGAGTGGGAGTTCCTGTTATCCTGCTTGACAGGGATTAGTTTGACGACGGGGGTAGTTTTCTTTTTATTGTATGGCCAAGAGTCTTTTCGTTATAGTTACGTTGACTTCTTTTTTATGAGACGTATGTTAGCCTCTAATGTATATTATGGATGACTGTATGTTTGGCTATGCTTCCTATGATACTTCTACTACTCTGATTTATGTGAGCCTTTGGAGGGGCCACAAACAGTATACCGATGCATATAGTGTAAATTATTGTGTTTTAGAGTTTTAAAGTTTTACGTACTTTTTTCCATCAGATATGTTAACGCTAAAATAAACGATTAAGGCTAATTAATTAAATGTTACATTAATGGGACACAGGGTGTCTCATAACCTCCCACTCGAAGGTTGCCTCTCCCTTCATTGCTAGCTTTTACATGTTGTAAGCTCGAGTAGGCAACATTTTCCTTCAAAATCATTCCCATCTGGCAAGCTGTTCTGCAAATCAGAATTTGCTTGTTGTCAATATTGTTCCCTTGGTACCTAGCCTTCTTTGGACTAGGATAGTCCAATAGAAGGGCAGGTTCTTTAATTTTATAAACTCATTTTCCACACCAATTAATTCCACTTATTTTGGACCTAGACCAGGTCTAGGGAGGCGCATAAAGTTTATCGGCCTTCAAAGAAGGGACAAGTTTGACAACTTTTGTTGCCTTCCCATTTGTTCGGCTTTCTTTTTTAGCAGCATCTGAATTTCCCTGTGAGTGGTCCCTAGTATCCCTGGGTACTATGGTAACTAGATAGTTTGCCACCCTCTACTGTGAAGATTAATCATCTATGCTCCCTGTATGAGCAGCCTGTATTTAGAAAATACTTGCTTTCTAGATATCTTAATCCACACTTAATTATTTATTTTGTTTGAAAATTCTCATATGCATTCTCCACTTTTTAATAGCAACTCGGCCTATCCCACAATGAGGACCAATATTCTTGGTTGGACGGGGTGTATTGGAAACAATATGTAAAGAAAATATTCTTGGTTGGACGGGGTGTATTGGAAAATTCTCATATGCATTCTCCACTTTCTTCGGCCTATCCCCCAAAGAAAAAGTCTAAAATGAGCTTATAATGTTTGGTCATTCCTTATCTTACAAATCGGTTTTATGGGGTAGAATTCAGCTCAAAATCTAAAATGGGTCAAACCAATATGTAAATAACATCATATAAGAATCTTTAGCAAATATGCAAGGAGTTAAATTTATGTCATTTTATATATGTTTAATAATTATACACTAATAGTGTAAATAAGTTTTAGAAACGTGTGAAAAATATATTTCATAATATTACCACAGTGTAAAATAGTTTGGTAAGTAATATTGGGATTTGATAAGATACTAAAATATGATTGGATATCTATTTAAAATTTATTTACATTGTCAATATATAATTATTAAATTTATCTTGTATTAACAAGATTAATGAAATGAATTATTTAACTTTTAGCCTTAAAACACAAGAAGGGATAGAATTGTGTTTTAAAAATTTTCACGAAATTTTTTTCAACACATGTAGAATAAGATGGACATTGAGTTATAAGCCTCAATCTAAGTTTACGGTGGTCTAGATGCAAGATAACTTGAAATCTAGAGGTTTTAAATACTTTTCTAAGATAATACTAAAATCTTTTTAGGAAATTCAGGTTCCTATTAGTAAAGTATATTATAGACAAGGAATAAACACACTAACTACAACTACACACAAGATTTACTTACTAACTAGAGGTTTTCCATTAATGATGACTTAAGTATTCAAAAACCTTTGTTAAAAATAATTTGCTCCCCTAAAGATAAATAAATAAAATGCTAAAATTAAGGAGTAAAGGGATGGAGAGAATGACACAATATTTTTTTACTAGTTCACTATCCACCGGATAGCTACATTTAGTCCCTTCAACTTGAAGGATTTTCCACTAACCAATCTTGTTACAACCTTGTAAGTATACTCTTGTCAACCTGGATATTTACAACTTCTCAAAACGACACAGGACTTCTTCACTTTTGAGGATTCGGCCCTCACTCGCTAATACAAAAGGCACAAAGAATATTTACTCTCAACACGAGAGGTACAATGAGTCCAAATAACTCTCAACTAGAGAGGATACAGAGTTTAAGAACAAATAGTTTCACAAAGCTCTTTTTTCTAAGAGGATATGGATACTAAGCTTGTGTTCTTCTAGATGACTCTCATTAAGAGAATGTGTATGATAAGCTTATGATGGGGTGGTGAGTATGTGAATTCAGCAGAGCCTCTACTTCTTGAAATTTCGTATTCTTACTCCGCATCCATACTTCATGCATCTCCTTTAGTCCTCTGGAATATGTGTGTGTGTGTGTGTGTGTGTGTGTGTATATATATATATATATATCGGAAACAGAACTAAGAGCTGATCTTTAAAGAAACAGAAAGTACGGCCGAGACGGACTCAGCATAACATTAAACACTGGGACTTAACCCAGAAATAAGAACTTAAAAACAGAAAATAAAAGAGTAAACACAAAAACTAAAACATGAGATGCAAATGCAAATCAAAATAAAGAACCTGCCATGAAGGCGGTAATGAACAACATAATAAAAGCAGAATCGGATAAACTTTTATTAAAAACTTAAACACAGAAAGCAAATAACATAGCTGAGGGAGAAGGGAAGAGGAAAACCTCTCTCACTAAACTCTCTCTAGATTGAAGCGTCCTGGGCTAAAGAGCCCAAGGTAAAGCGTGCCTAACACTGAGCCTACGCACTGCTTTTATAGATTGAAAAATTTTACTATTCTAAACAGTTCCGGTGGACTACCTGAACTATTACATACTATTTACTATAGTAAAAGTTGCAATAGTACCCAAATAGTAAAATAATAGATTGGGGTCTTCAGACCAATTGAGTGCAAGACAGGTTGTCAGCAGCAGTTGCAGATGACTTTTACTTTTCCTGTTTGGAGCACTTGGCGAAATTTGCGGAGATCAGAAAGGAATCTTAGGGTTCCATCCTGTTCTCTAGATTGTGGAGCTCGACATCATCAAGGTCGACTTCGTCTTCTGAGACTCCTTTAGATTGATCTTCACTGTTGAATTCTTCAAACATTGAAGAATAATTGTTGAAGAAGGGCATAGATATCTCTGTTGGGAGACAACTTGGAACTGCCCAAAGATTGAAGATAGAAGTTTCTCCTATCTTCTTGAGATTGGACCACCCAGTTGGAGGAAGGAATTCTTGTCTGATAAGCTCGTGTCTTAACCAGAATGAATTGATGAACTCCTTAGATTGAACTGGCCAGTTGATAAAAGGATTGAACACAGCAGTGCTAGCTATAAAATGGTGATTTGCAGGAACCACATATAACCTGTTGCGGGTCGGCAGAGATGACTTTACCCTGAAAGTAACTCTCCCTTTTCTTGAGATGATTGCTGCTGCAAGCAGATATAATTTTTGTGGACCAGAAACTAAGTCAGCAGAGTCATTAGTCCAAAAAGAATCTAACATACCCAGATCAAGCCATGTCCAGATAGTATATTATTTTCCTTTGAATTGAATTGATTGATAAAATGGAAGGCTTATTCTAGCCTTTAAAATTCCAGTAAAGGGACGTTGAATGTCTTCTCCGTCTTCTGGATGATTGGAAGAAAAATTGAAGTAACCCATGGGCTGACAAACATGGATTCCTTGAGCTTGAATGCTCCCTACAGAAATCTCCCAAAGGCATTCCTGAGCACGAACATATTCTTGAAAGATTGAATCATAGAGTTTTCTCTGGATTAAGAAAGTAATTCCAAAATCTATATGATTAGTTAATTGGCCAATAATCAAAGAGGTCTGCAGAACAAACTTCTTCTTCATATCTTCATGATTGATTTTAGTTAAACACTCATCTTTCTGGGACAGTGTTTGATTGTAGGTTTGTGTTTGAATTCTCTCGGAACTCTCGCACTCATCCTTACCTTTGAAATTGGCTTTTCTTTCCTCAGGAAGATCAATGACCTTATCCTTGAGTTTGGAAGATTGAGATTGAAATTCGTTTTTAAATCGCGGATCCGGAAAACATTTTGATCCTTTTTTATTTTGAAAATGAAAATTCATTTTTGAAAAATAAACTGCAAGAGCATTCATGCAATTGAATCTTCTTTTAAGTCAGAGGATAGCCATAGGTTATCCATAAGACATTGTTGAGTTTGATCGAGATTTATACCTGCCAAGGGAACAAATCTCCTTTGATGATGGATTGGGAGTTGAAAATGTTCAAACTCCATGATTGAGTCTTGATCCTGCAAAACAGAAATTAAATTCTTTTTCACAGGGTTAGTATAATTGATTGCACAATTTGTGCAATTTGGTATTTCCAAAAATTTGAAAATAACCGATTGATTCTGATGTTGGGTAAAAATACCTTCATCCGTGATTTGTAAAGGAAAAAGTAATTTTATGAACGGAGTTCCTAAAATCACTTTGTTCTTTAAATTGTTCACCAGTAAAAAGGAGGTTTCAACCTTAAAATCCTGGTTTTGAACGATTGCAGAGGAAACCTTAAATTTGACTTTTAATTCAGAACCATTAGCAGTGCTTAACCGTTCTGAAGTAAATTCAAGATACTTAGTGGGAATTAACCCATCTAAGATGCAATTGAAATCAGCACCTGTGTCAAAGAGTGCTGTGGTATCAAGGGTGAAATCCTTAATAACCAGTTTGATGTTTATAAAAAACATTTTTGTTTTAACAAGGTTGGCTAAGCCAATAAAATCATCAACCTTGTTTGTTTGAAGAGGATTGATTTTAGAAGCATCTGCTCCTAAAGAAACAGTTTTGGAAGATGAAGCTTCCGATTGATCTGATTCAGAAGTTGGCTTATCTTCTAACCAGTTGTTCAAAATCATTTGAAATTGATTTTGATTTTGTTTTAAAATCAATATTTCAGATTTTAAAAGATTGATTTCAGATTGGAGTTCTGAAATAGGATCCCTTTTAATACCAGATTTCTCTAGTCTTTTGCAAGTATCCTTAAGATTGAATTTGTTGGAAACTAAAGGATTCCTAGGAGTCTTGGCTACGAAGGAAGTCTTAAGTTTCTCAAGGTACTTGACCTTGCCTTGATGGTCAGGGATGGAACCAATGACATCAAAAAGGAGTTCATGCTCCTTAGTGAGAACATTGATCTGGCTTGATGACTCAGTGAGATCATCGTCCTGAATATGATTGAAGGATTGGTTGGAGTCTTCATAATCAGAAGAATCCTCAGATTGAGAGGTCTCAATTAACAAACTGTTAATTTTGTCCTCAATGTCTTGACTGAGGTTAAGGGCCTTAATCCGTTGCCCTAATTTACAGTATCTACTAATGTGGCCTGGTTTTCCACACTTGTAGCAGACACTTTTGGCTTTGGATTGATGAGATTCCCTGTTCTCATTATCCAATTGGATTTTGGGCTTAGGTTTAGGTTTCCTGTAGCTCCGATTGTAGAATTGAGGTCTGGGAGGACCATGTTTGGCTTTGGGCTTGCTACTAGGCTTCTTAGCACAGGGTAACCCAAATTGTTCACAGAAGGTTCCTAACTCCCTACGGGTTTGGGCCTTCTCTTTGGACAATTGCTGTTGCACTTTGTCGTCCTGACAAATCTTGAGTGCAACTCTTTGGATAAGGGCAATAAGCTGTCCATAGCTTAACTGCTCATAATTGATTGAATTGGAATCTTGGCTTTGGCTTCTAAGCTTATCTCTAACCTTATCGCCAAGAGATTTTGGAAGACCAGCAATGAACTTTTCTTTCCAGAAAGCTTGTCGATCAGATTCTCCTGGTGTAAACCTTGGTTAGGAGGGTATTCTTATACCACCTAAAGTAACCTAAGGTCTTGCACTTATGATTGTATAATAACTCAGCAGATCTATCCTTAATCAGAGAAGGATCTCCTATGAAATGTTGAGCTATTGTAAAGATTAAGGTATTGACGCATCGTATCTTTGGCGCCATTGTCAATGATTGAGTACCATCAGATCTAACTTAATGGCACTAAGGATTGAAAGTCTCATAGTGGCTCAGAAGATAGTTGTCCCACCAACCTTTGAGTTGGCCACAGAAACCTGCAACTAAGATTTCGACTATCATAGACTCAGGAAAGTCATTAGAAGTCTCATAGGCAGTGGCTACCATGGTCATATTTTGGAGAATTTTAGTAATGTCATACTCATTCTCACCATCTATGTTCCATTCATAGATGTTGCTGGCACTAAAACTCTTAAAATTGGCCGTGGAGTCCTTTTCCTCTAGGAGGAGGTCAGGTGCCGTGGCTCTAGGGTAATAGAGTTTGGTCGGCTTTATCCAATTGATGTTTGGGTTATGAATAACCGGATTGACTTTCGGGTTATCCGAATTGGTTTCTTCAGAGCAGATAGAGGAGGGTTCACCTACCATATTAACAGCTCTATTGGAAGAAGTGATTGAAGGTGGAGTCCTAGGTGATTCAGAAATAACCATTCTATGGAGCTCCAATTGTTTATTGATTTTGGCAAGAAATTCACTTTGAACTTCTTCAACTTCCTTCTTGATCCTGGTTTTGGGATCAGAAAGTTGCAAGGCCTTCTTAAGTTTCTTTGAAATCCTATATGGATTAAACAAAGGTTTCTCAAGCTGATTGGAAGATTGAGGATCCTTAGTCTTGGAAGTATCTAGCACGGTTTTACCCTTATCCATGCTATTATCTCCTAAGGCTTGAAGATACCTATTGGTATAATTGGCTTATTCCATCAAATCATTGATGTCTTTGGCTGAAATAGGTCCATTCTCACTTCTGGTTTTGAAGGGAGTGGCTATAACAGGATTGACTGCTTGATTTTTATTGGTTAAAATCAAAGCGGTTTTAGGTGGTAACTCCGATTGGGCTGATTGACCATCTCTTAGCTGCCATTCCTTAATGACATCTAAAGAATTGTTAATACTCTTTTTATCCTTAAAAGGGTATTTATACTTCTTCTTGATGGTATAATGATTGAACCATATAAAAAATGGTATATTGGCTTGGACCTGTCCAAGGTCTTGGAACCATTGATCACGGATCTCATCCTTCTTAGATCCATGGATATTGTCAAGTCTCGATGGAGAGACCATTTCTCATATTTCATTTCTGTTGCCAGAAATGCTTTGTCAATAATGAAATCAGAGGATATTGTCATAATATTGTAATTATCATTAAGGGAGGAATAAGTTGGAGATTGGATAGATTGATCCTCTTCATCCCTTTGATAAGAGGTTTTTACAGGGGTTGTAGCTTCAAATCCCTGCAAATGGATTGTAGAACCTTCATGAGAAGGCTCAGGTTCAGATCTAGGGATAGACCTATGGATGGTCCTAGAGAAAGATCTCCTAGAAACTGCAGATTGGAAATTGCTATCAGACCTAATAGAACTAGACCTAGACAAAGAGAAAGAATTTCTCCTATCAAAGACTAAATCTACGTGTCCAGTAGGATGCTGAAGAATTTCTTGAAAATTGGGTGTAACCTTGGGTAGGGCTGGTGTGGCTCTATCTAAGGTCCATCTATCTGGAAGTGAGACGTCACTCGACTGGATTGTTTTAGGCACAACAATGTTGGCCTTGGAATTGTCAGTGAGAAACAAAGTGGTTTCACCATGTTTATCATAATTGGTTTTGAGAAAATTTGAACTAATAGAATTCATTACCTTGTAATGAACCCTATAGATCAAAGATACGGGAATAGATCCCTCCTTCATGTCATAGCCATGAAGTTTTACATTCAAGAATAAGACATCAAGAATGTTTTTGTCATCCAGACTAACAGTTAAGTCCGCGAAGCAATTGAAAAAGATTGGGCCGTGACAAAGGCTGGTTTCTACGGTTCCTAAAAGGGAATCATGGAAACGATTGTGTCTTTTGTCCCTAAGGCAGAAAAGAACTGCCACATCTAGAGATTCTCTAGTTAGGGGTTTCATACCTACTTGTACACTACCTATGTGCAAGTAATTGTATTTCTTGGCTTTGTGATGATCTATACTATCTTGGGATAGGAGATAAATCTCTTCATCATCAGATTGGATTTTGTACTTTTGTTCAACATTTTTTATTATAAAATCAGATTGGCGTTGCCAAAAGTTTTTTGAAAGAGATTGATAGAGATCTTCATCTCTAATTTTGGGAATATCCCAATTGTCAAAATCTTGATTGATATTTTCAAAACGAATTTCTTCTTTGAAAATATTTTTTGATAAAGATTGGCTTATTGAAGAAAAAGAGGATGAGGAATCAAAAGACTTGTTTAGAGAAAAACGTGCAGAAAATGAGCGAAACATGCTGAAAGCAAAAGAAGATCACAACACAGATCTAAAAGCTCAAATAAAAAACAAGCCTTCCTCACCCATTGATATCTTCGCCATCATCTAGTACTGATAGGGATACTGGTATTAAGAATGAATGAAACAACAGTTACATTCTAACATACTTAACTATGTTTAACCGGGTATACTTGCTTTAGATTCCATGGGAAAATAATTACCAAAAGAATATTGTTTCTTAAAAACAACTTATAGTATACTGCAATAATGAACCTACTAGTCACAACTTCAGTTACAAGTATTTAAAGATTATAAACCACAATGTAACTCTGAAATCATTCCGAAGTAAATGATACTAAAGCTGTATCTGTAAAGTATATGCTCGTGATGACTTTATGAAAACTAAGGCTAATAGAATACTTTTAGATTAACAAAGAGTTATGAAGATACTAGTACTTGCCTTTTCAAAGATTAAAAGAAAACAGATCGAGGATTTTTCCAAAATATTTTCCAACAAAACTAAAGCTCTAAAAACCATTCCAGATCTCTACCAGTCGTTCAACTTCAGAGCGGTACTTGTCGGCTTTCCACTGCCCTATCCGTCGGGACTTACTCATCGCCTTTTCCCAGCTCCTTGCCTTTACTAAGCCTGGCTTCCATCTCTCATGAGATCTTATCACTTTAGTTCTTTTTAGTTAAAAACTATTTTTTCCCAAAAACTGATCCTATCGGTTTTCAAATAAACTTGTGAATAAATAAAGTTTTGAACATTGGCAAGTCCTGAGTAAACAACATACTTCCACCAGATACTGAAAGATTGCTATTACCTAGAGCATTTTTCATTTTAATCATGTTTAAGTTAAAGAACATCCGCATATAACTGAACAGTCCAGAACAGTAACATCATGAACCCAGAACATTGGATTCGAGCATCTCATTGCATATGTTCATATCAGTAAACAGTAACATCCATCGTGACGTTCACTAGAACAATAAACAGTAACCTTCATTGTTATGTTCGTCACAATAAAAAGTAATGTATTTCCCAGATCTTAGAACTTTAACATGGTTAATCATATTAAGTACAACAGAGAATATATATATATATATATATATATATATAGTTAAAAATATATTTTATTGTATGGCCAGGAGTCTTTTCGTTATAGTTACGTTGACTTTTTTTTATGAGGCGTATGTTAGCCTCTAATGTATATCATGGATGACTGTATGTTTGGCTATGCTTCCTATGATACTTCTACTACTCTGATTTATGTGAGCCTTTGGAGGGGCCACAAACAGTATACCGATGCATATAGTGTAAATTATTGTGTTTTAGAGTTTTAAAGTTTTACATACTTTTTTTTCACTGTATACGTTAATGCTAAAATAAACGATTAAGGCTAATTAATTAAATGTTACATTAATGGGACACGGGGTGTCTCATAACCTCCCTCTCGGAGGTTGCCTCTCCCTTTATTGCTAGCTTTTACATGTTGTAAGCTCGAGTAGGCAACATTTTCCTTCAAAATCATTCCCGTCTGGCAAGCTGTTCTGCAAATTAGAATTTGCTTGCTGTCAATATTGTTCCTTTGATACCTAGCCTTCTTTGGACTAGGATAGTCCAATAGAAGGGAAGATTCTTTAATTTTATAAACTCATTTTCCACACCAATTAATTCCACTTATTTTGGACCTAGACCAGGTCTAGGGAGGCGCATAAAGTTTATCGGCCTTCAAAGAAGGGACAAGTTTGACAACTTTTGTTGCCTTCCCATTTGTTCTGCCTTCTTTTTTAGCAGCATTTGAATTTCCCTGTGAGTGGTCCCTAGTATCCCTGGGTACTATGGTAACTAGATAGTTTGCCACCCTCTACTGTGAAGATTAATCATCTATGCTCCCTGTATGAGTAGCCTGTGTTAAGAAAATACTTGCTTTCTAGATATCTTAATCCACACTTAATTCTTTATTTTTTTAGAAAATTCTCATATGCATTCTCCACTTTTTAACAGCAACTCGGCCTATCCCACAATGAGGACCAATATTCTTGGTTGGACGGGGTGTATTTGAAACAATATGTAAAGAAAATATTCTTGGTTGGATGGGGTGTATTGGAAAATTCTCATATGCATTCTCCACTTTCTTCGGCCTATCCCCCAAAGAAAAAGTCTAAAATGAGCTTATAAAGTTTGGTCATTCCTTATCTTACAAATCGGTTTTATGGGGTAGAATTCAACACAAAATCTAAAATGGGTCAAACCAATATGTAAATAACATCATATAAGAATCTTTAGCAAATATGCAAGGAGTTAAATTTATATAATTTTATATATGTTTAATAATTATACACTAAAAGTGTAAATAAGTTTTAGAAACGTGTGAAAATTATATTTCATAATATTACCACAGTGTAAAAAAGTTTGGTAAGTAATATTGGGATTTGATAAGATACTAAAATATGATTGGATATCTATTTAAAATTTATTTACATTGTCAATATATAATTATTAAATTTATCTTGTGTTAACAAGATTAATGAAATGAATTATTTAACTTTTAGCCTTAAAACACAAGAAGGGATAGAATTGTGTTTTAAAAATTTTCACGAAATTTTTTTCAACACATGTAGAATAAGATGGACATTGAGTTATAAGACTCAATCTACGTTTACGGTGGTCTAGATGCAAGATAACTTGAAATCTAGAGGTTTTAAATACTTTTCTAAGATAATACTAAAATCCTTTTAGGAAATTCAGGTTCCTATTAGTAAAGTATATTATAGACAAGGAATAAACACACTAACTACAACTACACACAAGATTTACTTACTAACTAGAGGTTTTCATTAATGATGACTTAAGTATTCGAAAACCTTTGTTAAAAATAATTTGCTCCCCCTAAAGATAAATAAATAAAATGCTAAAATTAAGGAGTAAAGGGATGGAGAGAATGACACAGTATTTTTTTACTAGTTCATTATCCACCGGATAGCTACATCTAGTCCCTTCAATCTTGAAGGATTTTCCACTAACCAATCTTGTTACAGTCTTGTAAGTATACTCTTGTCAACCTGGATATATTTACAACTTCTCAAAACGACACAGGACTTCTTCACTTTTGAGGATTCGGCCCTCACTCGCTAATACAACAGGCACAAAGAATAAGTACTCTCAACACGAGAGGTACAATGAGTACAAATAACTCTCAACTAGAGAGGATACAGAGTTTAAGAACAAATAGTTTCACAAAGCTCTTTTTCTAAGAGGATATGGATACTAAGCTTGTGTTCTTCTAGATGATTCTCATTGAGAGAATGTGTATGATAAGCTCATGATGGGGTGGTGAGTATGTGAATTCAGCAGAGCCTCTACTTCTTGAAATTTCGTATTCTTACTCCGCATCCATACTTCATGCATCTCCTTTAGTCCTCTGGAATATGTGTGTGTGTGTGTATATATATATGTATAGATATATAGTTAAAAATATATTTTATTGTATGGCCAGGAGTCTTTTCGTTATAGTTATGTTGACTTCTTTTTTATGAGGTGTATGTTAGCCTCTAATGTATATCATGGATGACTGTATGTTTGGCTATGCTTCCTATGATGCTTCTGCTACTCTGATTTATGTGAGCCTTTGGAGGGGCCACAAACAGTATACCGATGCATATAGTGTAAATTATTGTGTTTTAGAGTTTTAAAGTTTTACGTACTTTTTTTCCACTGTATATGTTAACGCTAAAATAAACGATTAAGGCTAATTAATTAAATGTTACATTAATGGGACATGGGGTGTCTCATAACCTCCCACTCGAAGGTTGCCTCTCCCTTCATTGCTAGCTTTTACATGTTGTAAGCTCGAGTAGGCAACATTTTCCTTCAAAATCATTCCCATCTGGCAAGCTGTTCTGCAAATCAGAATTTGCTTGTTGTCAATATTGTTCCCTTGGTACCTAGCCTTCTTTGGACTAGGATAGTCCAATAGAAGGGCAGGTTCTTTAATTTTATAAACTCATTTTCCACACCAATTAATTCCACTTATTTTGGACCTAGACCAGGTCTAGGGAGGCGCATAAAGTTTATCGGCCTTCAAAGAAGGGACAAGTTTGACAACTTTTGTTGCCTTCCCATTTGTTCTGCTTTCTTTTTTAGCAGCATCTGAATTTCCCTGTGAGTGGTCCCTAGTATCCCTGGGTACTATGGTAACTAGATAGTTTGCCACCCTCTATTGTCAAGATTAATCATCTATGCTCCCTGTATGAGCAGCCTGTGTTAAGAAAATACTTGCTTTCTAGATATCTTAATCCACACTTAATTCTTTATTTTGTTTGAAAATTCTCATATGCATTCTCCACTTTTTAACAGCAACTCGGCCTATCCCACAATGAGGACCAATATTCTTGGTTGGACGGGGTGTATTGGAAACAATATGTAAAGAAAATATTCCTGGTTGGACAGGGTGTATTGGAAAATTCTCATATGCATTCTCCACTCTCTTCGGCCTATCCCCCAAAGAAAAAGTCTAAATTGAGCTTATAAAGTTTGGTCATTCCTTATCTTACAAATCGGTTTTATGGGGTAGAATTCAGCTCAAAATCTAAAATGGGTCAAACCAATATGTAAATAACATCATCTAAGAATCTTTAGCAAATATGCAAGGAGTTAAATTTATATCATTTTATATATGTTTAATAGTTATACACTAAAAGTGTAAATAAGTTTTAGAAATGTGTGAAAATTATATTTCATAATATTACCACAGTGTAAAAAAGTTTGGTAAGTAATATTGGGATTTGATAAGATACTAAAATATGATTGGATATCTATTTAAAATTTATTTACATTGTCAATATATAATTATTAAATTTATCTTGTATTAACAAGATTAATGAAATGAATTATTTAACTTTTATCCTTAAAACACAAGAAGGGATAGAATTGTGTTTTAAAAATTTTCACTAAATTTTTTTCAACACATGTAGAATAAGATGGACATTGAGTTATAAGACTCAATCTACGTTTACGTTGGTCTAGATGCAAGATAACTTGAAATCTAGAGGTTTTAAATACTTTTCTAAGATAATACTAAAATCCTTTTAGGAAATTCAGGTTCCTATTAGTAAAGTATATTATAGACAAGGAATAAACACACTAACTACAACTACACACAAGATTTACTTACTAACTAGAGGTTTTCCATAAATGATGACTTAAGTATTCGAAAACCTTTGTTAAAAATAATTTGCTCCCCTAAAGATAAATAAATAAAATGCTAAAATTAAGGAGTAAAGGGATGGAGAGAATGACACGGTATTTTTTTACTAGTTCACTATCCACCGGATAGCTACTTCTAGTCCCTTCAACTTGAAGGATTTTCCACTAACCAATCTTGTTACAACCTTGTAAGTATACTCTTGTCAACCTGGATATACTTACAACTTCTCAAAACGACACATGACTTCTTCACTTTTGAGGATTCAGCCTTCACTCGCTAATACAACAGGCACAAAGAATAAGTACTCTCAACACGAGAGGTACAATGAGTACAAATAACTCTCAACTAGAGAGGATACAGAGTTTAAGAACAAATAGTTTCACAAAGCTCTTTTTCTAACAGGATATGGATACTAAGCTTGTGTTCTTCTCGATGACTCTCATTGAGAGAATGTGTATGATAAGCTCATGATGGGGTGGTGAGTATGTGAATTCAGCAGTGCCTCTACTTCTTGAAATTTCGTATTCTTACTCCGCATCCATACTTCATGCATCTCCTTTAGTCCTCTGGAATATGTGTGTGTGTCTATATATATAGATATATAGTTAAAAATATATTTGTTGATGCATGAATTGCTTCAGTTGTGAGACAGATTCTAATCTTTAAAAATATTGTAGAAGATGATTTATCTGTTGGCCTTGTCTTCTTCCATTGAGAGATGATCTTTTCAATGCATAGGGTTGAACAGTAATATTTCCATAGACTTGTCATAGCAGTGGTAGCCTTTTCAGATATAGGCTGCTTCAAAGGGTAGGTGTATTGATTTTGAATAGTTGAATGGTTCTCTGCACAACTTTCTTTCAAGCTTTCCTTTTTCCTCTTTGGATAATATAAAATTATTTTGTGCTTTGTCAAGAACAGGGGAGCTGTTTACATTTATCTCGAAATACTCAATAAAAGAACCATTGATCTTTTGTATTCCTTGATTTCAGTGTAACCAAATACGCACAGGGCTTTTGATGCGTTGTTCGCTCGGACACGTCATTCTTGAGATTTGTAGAATTGGTCTATCAGACACAAGTTTGTTCTCAAGCGTATAAAGAGTCTTGTTTGCGGTAGTTGACACTTTGAATCTGCCTTGCTTCTCTCTTCTTATCTTCTCGTAATCTTTCAATATGAGGATATATTAAAGCGTATAACAATTCTTAATATATTCTTCAACAAATGCAGTCTATGATTACGTACAAAAAAAAGCTTTGATATTGCTTTAATCTTTTGTGGTATTGTAAAAGATTTCTTCTTGGGTGCATTCTATATGTTCTGATGTAGACAATAGCTTTACTCATGTACTTATGAGAGTATATCCTTGAGATCGTTATCTTCCAGACACAATCCTTTTTGTAGGTAGAAATTTCATGTGATGATCTTAGAGTTTGCATCAGCTCGTCATAAGACGCATATACATGTATCACGACATATAGCATAGTCGGACACATTTCTTCCATAGGTCAAACGCAACAGTTGATTTGATAGTAAGCATGTGTTGCTTCTGATTTAGGCTTTAAACGTTTCTAAATTGTTACTTTCTCCATTGTTAGTCCTTTTCATCCATCTTGAATACTCATAAGATTAATTGTTCATTCTTTTGACATCTTTATTATCACCAAAACTATAAGAGAGTTGGACGCAATTGTCCATTTTGCTCTAACACTTATCTCCTTGATTCTTTTCCCTTTCCTTTTGTTGAAATATAGTCTAAAAATTATACATTAATATTATAAATTAAATAAGTTTTACAGAAATATTTAATTATATTTCTTCCGTTAACTGGTACAAAGTAATCATGTTTGACGAAAAATAATATAATATGATAATACAGTATAATAAGATTAAACATTCTTGTAAAACTTATTTATAATGTGACAAATATAATTATTAAACAATGAAATTAAATAAATATAGAATATTAATGTCAGGCTGAAATGGTAGCCATGATGGTGAGCTTCCTTCCACATATTTTGTTAAGAAAGCAAAGGTTGAATTTGGCAAGAAGCATTTGCATATGACTAAAGCAACTGTAAGAAACTGCCAAAGTTTTGTTGTGATGTGCAGGACAAGAAGATAACGTGTGGTCTAGGGGTTACCAAACAAACAAATTGAGAATTCAGAAATTCAGGACAACCCCATCGTCACTGCATGTATTATGTATGTATGCGTACGCGCGCGCACACACATATATATGGGATTTGCTAACATACTCCCACTAGTTTTTTAAAAAGGAATATTTTAGCATCCTACACCATTTCATTTGGACCAAAAAACCATCTCGTTTTTTTCTAAAAACAATTAAATTTATGGGTTGCAATGTAATTTTAACATCCCTTCTTTTTCTCTCTCATCTAATCCGTGAAAACAAAGCTGTTTTCTCTCTGCATTAATTTTAGGCAATACCATAGTTTATTAGCTTTTATTCTTTTAATATATTTGAATGTAAATAATTCTAACGTAATTTTAATAAAAAAATTGAACATAAATTTTTTTAACGTAAATGCTAAAATACAAAAAATTTGTTTATTGTTTTTTTTTAAATGAATTCGAAAGTAATAATCGTAAAACATTTTATCTCTTTTCTCTCTTTCACAATAATTTTTTTATACGAAACTTAACCGTTAGGTTATTTTGACAAAACTTTTTTTTTTCAATTAAACTTTTAACAAAACCTTTTTTTTTTTTGACAAAACTTAACCACCGGTTATTATGTAATATAAAATGAAACGCTATATATATATATATATATATATATATGCTCCTTGTACCAAATATGTGTATTTTTTTTTTTTGCTTATATATATAGGATAGTTAGTTTGAGGCAGCAAGCAATTAGCTCAAAACATGGAAAGTGGAGATGTGAGAATGAACCGTGAATGCAAAGCAG
Organism: Calophaca sinica; assembly: GCA_037113605.1. Classification (NCBI taxonomy): domain Eukaryota; kingdom Viridiplantae; phylum Streptophyta; class Magnoliopsida; order Fabales; family Fabaceae; genus Calophaca; species Calophaca sinica. The sequence continues at coordinate 84,777,690 of CM073731.1, forward strand.
CTTCCACCATCACGATAAAGGGTATTCTGAGCCTTCTAATGGAAAGCGTTGGTGGTGAGAATAGCAAGAGAGTTATTTCTCTTGGCATGGGTGACCCAACGCTCACCACGTGCTTCCAAACCTCCAAGGTTGCTGAACAAGCTGTTGCTGATGCACTTCATTCTCACAAATTTCATGGCTATGCTCCCACTGCTGGTCTTCTCCAGGCCAGAAAGTAATGCTTCCCCTCCCCTCCCCTGCCTCTCTTTCTCTTTCGACATTGGATTGCGTTAGTTATATTAATTTATCCACAATTTTCCTCTATGTCTATCAAGAATCTCGATACAAAACCTTAATTTGGATTTTCAATTTTGTTGTTGTTCATTTTTTAAGCTCTGACTTTGCCTCACGTGTCACGATTGTTTGTTTCGAATTCTGTCTACTGTGATATGATTGCGTCGATTTTGTTCTAATTTGGCAAATCATTTTCTTTTGAACTTGGTTCAGACAGTTAATGCTACTTTTTTATAATGTCAACATTAACTAATTTTTGATTTTTGTTCTTTGTTTGAAACTATTGGTCAAACCAAGAAGAATTTGGATTTAATAGAAAATTACGATGTTGTTTGATTTTAGAAAATTTGGATTTTTTTGGGTGGCGAAGGTGAGATATTCATTTCATTCAAGAGTTTTTTAGTACATATGTTTTCTATTAGCTTAGATGAATTGTTTTTTTCCGTTCCTATGCAATTTTGTTGTTAGTGACTACGGAAAAAAGACCTCAGAGAATGGGAATCTGGGTTTTGTTTCATCTCAGTTCAGTATGCTATGTTATTCTAAATTAAGTGCCGTCTGAACTAAAGTTACTTTGATCCATGTTGGTGACAGCGCAATTGCTGAATATCTGTCTGGTGACCTCCCTTACCAGTTATCATCTGATGATGTTTTCATCACTTGTGGATGCACACAAGCCATTGATGTTTCGGTGGCGTTGCTTGCTCGTCCCGGTGCAAATATCTTGCTTCCAACACCAGGCTTCCCAATCTATGAACTTTGTGCTGCTTTTAGACAAGTTGAAGTAAGGCATTATGATCTGCTACCAGAAAAAGGTTGGGAGGTTGATTTGGATGCTGTTGAAGCTCTTGCAGATCAGAACACTGTTGCAATGGTGATTATAAACCCTGGGAATCCTTGTGGAAACGTATACACTTACCAACATTTGGAGAAGGTTAGTTAGTTGCATAAGACAGAGAAATTTATTCTATTATTTATATAAGAAACTTAACTACACAAAGGATATGTGGCAAAAGCTCATTCATCTGTTTTCCCGTCAAAAACTATTTTCCCACAAAAAAACTTAACTACACTCAAAAAACTTAACTATAGTGTAAATTCTGTTTTTCTTTATCACCCGTGCTGGACACAGGTTCTATCAGCTAGTTGTCTTTAAAAGGAGTTGAGTTACTAATTGGTTTTTACATTGGACTTAGATTGCGAAAACCGCAAAAAGGCTTGGAACAATTGTGATTGCTGATGAGGTTTATGGTCACCTTGCATTTGGGGCTAATCCTTTTGTGCCAATGGGAGTTTTTGGCTCTATTGTTCCTGTTATCACTCTTGGCTCCCTGTCTAAGAGATGGATAGTACCTGGATGGAGGCTTGGTTGGTTTGTCACAAATGATCCATCTGGTACTTTTAGAAAACCCAAGGTACCTTCTCCTCCCTCCTACTCTCTCTTTAATCCCTTTTTTAATGTTTTTATACTACTTTTAACTTGAGTCTTTAATCATTGACCCCAAATATCCCATGGTAATTGAAGTTCAATAATTGACTGGATTTCACTCTTAGTACTTTAGAAAACATTTCATAGTTAAATGCTCCTACTTAGAAATTCTTCAAAGTGTTCTTTATCTGAAGTTAAAAACCATGTTTCTTATGCAGGTAGTTGAGCGCATCAAAAAGTATTTTGATCTGTTGGGAGGTCCGGCTACCTTTATCCAGGTTAGCTAAATGGATTTATGTCCTCTTTGACTAATAAATAATTGAAGCAACTCAACTTTACTTAAAGCATTGATACCACTAGCATCTGAAAAGAAAAAAGCCAAAAATAAAAAAGAAAGGAAGAAAAGAGAAGAGTTTACATTTAATTGTTGAATGATGAGTTGAAATAGCGATGAAAATTAGAAATAGAAAAAATGAAATTGGTTTCCAAATTTGGCATTGCTAACATTTAGCGATAAAAATAGAGACAGATTTTGCCTTTTTCGTCTATAAATTTCCGTCGCTATTTCAACTTTTTTTAGTTGTTGTATGAAACGTTGCAAAAGAAATGGCACATTTGAAAGAATATCATAGCAGACTTGATCTATCTCTTAACCAGAAGCATTCTTGCAAAGGCAAATTTTACTGACAAAATATTCAATTCTGTTGAAGTGCTCAATAATCATTTTAATGTAGTATTCATATGCTGCAGATGGTTGACTTTCCAAATCAAAGCTTCATCAATTACATGCATTCATTTATTATTGATTTATTCCAATTGATTGATTTCATCATTGCATAGCACTTCTGGTTTGACAGGCAGCTGTACCTCACATAATTAGACAGACTGAAGAGGTTTTCTTCCAAAAAACTATTGACAATTTGAGGCATACATCAGACATATGTTGCCAAGAGATAGAGGATATTCCATGCATTTCTTTCCCTTGCAAACCACAAGGGTCCATGGCTATGATGGTGAGAAACTAATGCTATAAATATCAGAGTGGGATTTTTCTTGAGAACAGAACATGTCCATTTATAAAGGCACCCTTTTTTATTTATTCTTGAATGAAATGCAGGTGAAACTAAACCTTTCGCTTCTGGAAGATATCAGCGATGATATTGATTTGTGTTTTAAACTTGCAAAGGAGGAATCCGTTATCATTCTTCCAGGTATAATTATACAAATCATGCTTTTATTTTTCATTTTTGTGCATCTTCTATTGGAAAAGTCATTTCATTTGCACATAATAATAATAATAATAATAATAATATTATTATTATTAAAAGCATTTATTAGTCTTTGTTGCGGGCCATTTTATTTAATATCCACGATAATGACATCTGTTTAACTTTCTTTTTCTTGTAACCCACCACAGTATCTCATGGCTTAGACCATTCGAGCCATCTATGAAACTAATTTTCGGTTCACCTCATTGAAAAACTTTGATAACACTAAAACCATGTTCCCATCAAATAATAATTTATTATGAATTAGGTTAGCTGCTTATGTAAAATTTAGGGAAGTCTTAAATATGTTTTTAGTCCCCGCAAATACAAAATATTTTGATTTTAGTCCCTGTAAAAATAAAATTTATTTTTTGTCCGTACAAAATAATTTATTTTGATTTTGGTCCCTCTAACCAAAATTCATAGCAAAATCCGCATAAAAATACTTCATTTTCATGTCAAATTTCTTGGAAATTTTATCTGAATAACTAAAAACAATTATTTCAACCAAAAATCAGAGCAAAATCTGCATAAAACACTTCATTTTTCTGCCAATTTTCTTGAGAATTTTGATGAAAAGGACCAAAATCAAGATAAAATATTTTGTCGGGACAAAAAAATAAAAAATTTTACAGGGACTAAAATCAACACACACTATATTTGTATGGACTGAAAATATATTTAAGCCTTTAGGGAATAACTAAAGGCACCCGTCGTTTTTTTTCCTAAAATGTCCCTGTCCAAAAGTTAACTTTGGAAATATGCCTACCGGAATGTTATTTACGGATATTTTTTAACATTCAAAAATTTCCCTTGTCTTCCGGAAATAAAATTACGGAGTATATCAAGTTTTAAAAAAAAAATTATGTTCGCTGTAGCTATTCTAGCAACTCTCGCTAATTAATTACTATATTCACTTTCGCGTTTTGCGTGAACGACATCCCAACTTTTATTTGTTGTCTTTTTTATTAGAAAAAAGGTGTTTATCACTTCGGAAAAATACTACTGGAACGGCTATTCTTATAGGCTTTGGCTAATAAGGACCACTACCATATGTGGTCCATTATGGGTAACCATTTTTTATCTATTAGATTTATTAATAAAATTTTAAGTAGCCAGGATCAGAGACCAGAAACTTGTACTATTGAAGAGAAACATGTTTTCACATATTTGCATTTTTGCCCCATGAAGAATGCCAATAAAAAACCAATCAGATCCCTCTTTCTGTACGCATTCAACCTCCCCCCCCGCCCCCCAAAAAAAATGAGGCTCCCACCGAAACCCGACTGCATCTCTCTTTTATTCACTTCTTCTTCTCAATTATCAGTTCATAGCTTCTACATCACATTCTAAGCAAAATCCACATTGTTTTTTATCGGTTTCTCCAATGAAGCCTCATATTTTGACCCGTGAAATCACTGAATTGAAGATGTTATTGCGGATGGCTGACTGAGCGTAAAAACCTGAGGTGTGTAGTCACAGTCCTAAGGATTAATCCGCAAGATTGCACAAACCCCTCATGATACAACAGGTTCCTCTCAGCAATAAGCGTACTGAGGCTATCAGAACTCGAGAATAAACGCGGTAACCCAGACAACGAACAAAAATAAATAAAGGAGAGAGGGAGAGGAGAAGTACTACTGTGATATGTGTGTAGGTCCGTATTTATAAGAAAAATTATTAACGTAAAGAAAAAAAAATTAACCGTTAATCAAAGATATTTTAACGTTGGTGGAAGATAAGCCTTCGAAAATCCGGGTGCACGTAGCAACAAATCGTATTTTCCAGATAAAATTAAGTCAAAACGGTTAAGTCTCAAAAATACCACTTCTCGGGTAAGGATTCCAGAAAATATTTTTGAAAACAAAAATAATTAAATAGGTCGGACCAAAAATGTTTGGGCTGTCTATTATCGTGCACGTAGGGGGACAAATCAGAGGATTTACACTGAAATTGGCCAACTTGGGTCATTCTTGTGCGCGTGAGGCCCATGCTTCCACTAGTTTGTTTACAAGTTCAACTACTCATATAAGTACATAAAACCTTAAAAAAAGTCTCAAAGGCAAGCATTGTGGGACTTGTAACTTTTAAAATATCTTTACAAAACACAACAATTCCCCACATATTTCAAAAGTTTCAAAATAAGGAAAAGTATTTTGAGAAAATTTGTCTGGGTTAATATCGTGAGTGTAATGAATTGAATCTGATGAATCAAGCTTTATGAATCAGATCTAGACTGATAAAACTTAACACTACACAGTGAATTGGTGAAGCAAGCTTTATGAACCAAAGACACTTTTTGTGTGTTAGATTTCTACCCAGTGTTTTAAAAATCGAACCGAACCAGACGGTTCAACCGGTTAAATCGTGAATCGGCCCTGTCTACGGTTCGGTTATTAATCGAACCGAACTGCATTTGCTCAACCTAAGTTAAATCGTGAATCTACCGCTTCACGCTCGGTTATTTTGACGGTTCAACCGTGGTTTTATCTCGGTTCGAACAGTTTAAAGCAGTTGAACCATGACTCGAAAGTCTCGTCGGTTCGATATCTGGTTTGGTTTTTAAAACATTGGTTCTACCAATCACACTACACCCCCACTATTTTCGTGTTATCACTGTGTTGCTCATTTAGGCTGTGCACATGCCTGGTATTCATGAGTGCTCTAGAGACCCACCACGGTCTCATGTAAGCAGCCCCACTTGACACTCTTATAGGTTATTCCATCTAGTACATGTTGCAACCATACACCATCGATAAGGGCTTATGAAAATCATTAAAGGTCTTCAAAGCTTATCCCTCAAGTTTAAGTAATGTAGCACATTTTCATAGCCATTATCGTAACACCATAGGGAAGGGACAAGACTATTTTAGTGCTATCATAACTAACAAGTGACTTTTTTTTTACCCATATGAATCTTCTTCATGAGATCTCCAATCACAAAGGTTGGATTCCCATCACTTCTCGTTTTTCGGTGGCATAAGTCTCATTCCCCTCGATTTTTCACTTATTAATTTTCTCCCTAGGGTTTTATCAACGGATCCGCTAAATTCACTTCTGATTTCACATAATAAATGAAAATTGTTCCATCTTTCAACAGTTGCTTTACTACATTATGCCTCAACTGCATATGTCTAATTTTACCATTGAATTTTTTTTCTTTGCAATGGCTATTCCTAACTGGCAAATTGACACTGATGGGGTTTGTTTTATTCCTAGAGGAATATTTGCTAAGAAGTTTTTCAACCACTCAGCCTCACTACCAGCCAATTCCAGAGCAATAAACTCTGACTCCATAGTTGATCTTGCAATGATTGTTTGTTTGGCTGATCTCCAAGTAACTGCACCACCACCAAGTGCGAATATGTAACCACTAGTGGATTTTGTCTCATCTGAATCAGAGATCCAGTAAGCGTCAATGTATCCTTTAATACAGCGAGAAACCCACTATATTCAATACAATGATTTATAGTGCCTCTTAAGTATCCCATGAGTCTAGCAAGTGCCTCCTAGTGATCCAGATTAGGATTATGTGTATATCTACTCAATCTACGTACTGCATAAGCGATATCAGGACAAGAAAAGTTCATCAAATGCAGTAAGCTTCTAATAATTTGGGCATATTGAGATTGCTCAACAGGATCACCTTTGTTTTTCTTTAATTGAGAGTTAGCATCATAAGGGGTATTAACAAGCATAGATTCAAAATAATCAAACTTCTTGAGAAGTTTCTCAACATAATGGTCTTGAGATAGTATTATACAATCACCTTATGATTTTAACTCCCAAAATTACACTTGCTTGACTCATGTCTTTCATATCGTAATTAGAAGCAAGAAAAGACTTAGTTTTAGTTACGATGTCATTGCAAGTACAAAAAATGAGCATGTCATCCACAGACAAGAATATAACAACACTTTCACCATTCACAGAGTTGGTATACACACATTTATCAACTTCAATAGGTGAAAAACCATCACTAATCAAAATATGATTGAACTTTTCACGACATTGTTTTAGTGCTTGTTTCAAACCATATAATGATTTTAGGAGCTTGCACACTTTATATTCTTGACCAAGAATTACACATCCTTTGAGTAGAGACATATATAATTCTTCTTCCAAATCACCATTCAAAAAAGCAATTTTTACATCCATTTGGTGAATCACAAGTTTATAAATAGAGGCCAAAACTATTAAAACTCGAATTGAAGAAATTCTTGTTGTAGGAGCGGAAGTGTCAAAATAATCAATATTTTCTTTTTGAGTAAACCTTTTTACAACCAATCTAGCTTTATATTTTTCAATTGAACCATCAGGTAAATATTTTTGTTGCAACCAAGTTCCGCATTTTGAAATAGAATCAAGTTCAGTTTTAATAGTCTCTTTCCAAAATTTTGAATCAGAAGAAGAAATTGCTTCAGAAAAAGTTTGAGGATCATTTTCAACAAGATAAGTGTAAAAATCACTTCCGAAGGATTCTTGTTTCCTTTGTCTTTTACTCCTTCTTAATCCCTCATCCAGTTTGTCACATGCAATTTCCAAAGGTTGTCTAGAAGCACTTTCAATTTTTAGAGGAAAAACATTTTCTAAAAATTCTGTATTTTTAATCTCAATAATTGTATTGCGATCAAGAACATCAATATTAAGAATACGGAATCTATAGGCAGCACTATGTTCAGCATATCCTTTGTGCTTATTTATTAGGGATGATTTTTCCGTGGAGTTATTTTTTTTGGTTGGATGGAACGTGGCATTAGAATAGTTGGCCTCTATGGTGTTGTGGTGTATAATATAGGAGCTCTTTGGGATGTTTGATTGTTAGAAAGAAAGGGGATAGTTTGGTGGTGGGGTTGGTGGTTCTTTAAGCTCCTAGAATCCATATGAATCGAAGAAAGTGAGGAAAAAGCACAAGGTTGTAGACGGTCGTGAGGGGCGATGCTAAGGGGCGGTTAGTGGTGACGAGCCTATGGGGAAGTTCGTAGGATGTCGTGGGGGGCAACGGGGGCTGCACATTCGCAGTTGTATGCCACCATATGCGGCATAATTAAAGAAACCTTTTGGGGAATGATGGTGGTAGGGGTTAATCCAAGTTTTTTTTTTCAGATTTAGGTTTATTTATTTTTTTGGTTTTAGTACAGATGGTTAGAGGGGGACAGTTAAAGGAGAGGGGGAAGTGAAGCAGTACGGGTTCGAATCCTGCTCCTAGCGTCCACATAGCTTTTACATATGTTTTACCACCACGCTATGCTCTCTGTACAGATTTAGGTTTATTTTGAAATTTAAGAATAATACAAAGATTTTTTAATAAAATATCGTAAACCTGAAAAACAACTACATGTATTTTGTGGACCGCCTATGATGGTAGTCCATGATATGCCATTCTTATATGGTAGAGCTTGCCATGTCCAGCTCGAAGGGGTATTCAAACCCGTTACATCAAGTCAAAACAATATAGTTATTTTAAACTCTCTAAACACCCGATAGAATTTACCCATCAATCTGAATAGGTAAGACTTACAAATCGATCCTCCCTCCTAATGAACCACCCCCAAGATATTGCCTTCACTGGCTACCGCCTTTAACGCAGCTTAGCAGCCCTCCTTGAAAACAATTATGTTACGTGTATGCCATAAAGTCCAGGACACCGCGCACCATATAAGGAATCTAACCTTCCTCAAATTCCCCCCCCCCCCGGAAAATTGCGCCGTATTGCAAAAAATTTTCTAAAGCATTCCAGTGCCACACACCAGCCACCCCAAGCCATCCATAAATGCTAGACCAAAACAAATATGCAAATTGACAGGAAAAAAACAAATGCCTAACCGATTCAGCATGAGCAAAATAGAAGGGGCAGCAGTCATTATGTGGACCAGATAAAATTCCCCTTTGAATTAAGGCATCCCTTGTTGGAAGTCTTGCTAATAGTAAGTGCCAGACAAGAAATATGGCTTTAGATGGTATGGAGGTCTTCCATAACCCTTTAAATGCTTTGGACAAGTTTTGCTCCAATATCATGCTATCAGGAGTAGAAAGTAAAGAATTATAAGTTGACCTGACATTGAAATCCGATGAACTATGTAGAGTCCATATCCAGCGATCATCAACATGTGATGGTGGAGCGGCACCTGCCAGAATGGCGTTGAGCGCCTCTAGTTCTTCTTCTTCCCATGAGAATAAATTCCTTCTCCAACATAAGGACCATTCCCATTTGTTGTTTAGGAATGAACCCGAATCAGCCACTGATACTCCTTTATGGCTAGCTATGCTGAACAGCCTTGGAAAATTGTCTTTTAAGCTCTGTGGTGCCAACCATTTGTCACTTCAGAAACTAGCACGATCGCCCTTTCCCATCTTTATTTTGACTGCCTCCGAGAACCATGATGCTTTTAGACTGACTATATCCCTCCACCAAATTGAACAACATCGAGATGTAGGAATCCCCCCCAAGATTTGACTATCATGAGAGTCGTATATGGAGGATAACAATGTAAACCAGCCAACTCCTCTTTCAATAAGGCACCTCCACTTCCATTTGATTAGGAGGCTAGCATTAAACATCTCCAAATTCTTTATCCCCAGACCTCCAAGTTCCTTAGGTTGGCAAATTTTCTCCCAGCTTACCCAACACATCTTCTGATTATCACTGTTGCCACCCTATAGGAAGTTGCGTTGGATGCTAGTGAGAGTCTTCAAAACCCTTTTTTGGAGCCTCATAGAAAGAGAAGTAATACACTGGTAGACTAGTGAGAACCGAATTGATTAGTGTAATTCTACCCCCGAAAGATAATTGATTCCTCTTCCAATCTGATAATCGCTTCCGCATTAACTCCACAATTGGTGTCCACGTGGAGCACCTTCTGGGATTTGCTCCAATTGGAATACCTAGAAATTTGAAAGGTATCTTGCCGATGCTGCAACAAAGCGTGAGGCTGCCTGCAAAAAATGATCATCAGACATGCAAACCCGATGCCAACTCGAAGCTTCTCAATATTGACTTAATCCACTACAGATTCTCCCACGAAGGTGCGCAGAATAGTATAGTGTCATCTGCATATTATAGGATTGGGAAAGACACTTCACCGCAAACTTATACTCGTTAATACAACCCAACTGAACAACCTTGTTAACCAGTCCTGTCAAGCCTTTCGCGGCTATAAGAAAGAGGAACGGAGCTGAGGGATCGCCTTGTCTCAATCCCTTGTGCAGTGCGAATTCTTCTGTGGGACTACCGTTGACTATAACAGACATTATACTGGAACATATGGATGCTTTTATCCACTTCCTCCAAATAAGAAAGAGGAACGGAGCTGAGGGATCGCCTCTCAATCCCTTGTGCAATGCGAATTCTTCTGTGGGACTACCGTTGACTATAACAGACATTATACTGGAACATATGGATGCTTTTATCCACTTCCTCCAAATAAGACGGAACCCCATTCTAGGCATCATGTATTCCAGGAACGATCAGTCAACTGGGTCGTATGCCTTTTCAAAGTCCACTTTTAGCATTAAACATTGCTCCTTTCTCCTTCCTCCTTTTATTTATTTCATCCGTCAAAAAAAAGTTTTATTTATTTCAAGAAAACATTTATTCCCATATTGAGTTTCTACACTCTCATAGTTGCAGTTTATTTTTTTATAATTAGTCATATATCATACTTTTTCAGAAAAAAGAAGAAAAGATATACTAATTTTTCAGGACAGAGCGAAAGTCGGAAAAGATTGTCTGGAAATAATTTTTTTTTCTTTTAAAAAAATTATCCTAAGCTGCATGATAAAAATATAAAGCACAGTAGATCGGAAGAGAATAAGTTGATATAACCAAATTGCTAGTGAATTTCGTTAATCATATTTGACTTGTCCACTTGGAAATGGCTCACAAATTTGCTAATGAATTTCTTAACAAACAATGAAAATTCTTTGCAGGAACTGCAGTAGGGCTAAAAGATTGGCTTCGTATAACTTTTGCTGCTGATCCATCTGCTCTCAGGGAGGGTATGAAAAGGATAAAATCTTTCTATAAAAGACATGCTAGAAAACGGTAAAAACAATGGTGAAAATAAGGTGTCTACTAAACGAAGTGCTGGCCCTCTGTCTCCTGCTAAAGAAGTTTGTCTTCTTTTTACCATACTGCACAAGATTAGAAGATTAAATTGTACTTCAATACCGCAGACAGTCTCAATAGAAAAGGAATGTCTTTTTAAGTAAAATGAACTAGTGTACGTAACCCGTGCCTTGTACGGATATACATTAATTTTAAAAAAAATTATAAGTAAAATTGTTGCAATATTTGATCTAACATATTTTTTTAAACATTTATTTGAGATCCGGTTAACTACATGTTAATATCTCGAGATATTAGACTCTGCATTTACATGCAGAATATATCATAGTTAAATTTACCTAAATAACATTTGTAAAGATAATTATATATAAAAAATTTATAATATTTATTTAGTTTCAGTCATAAACTACAAAGCTGTTAAACATGATATTAATTTTCATTTTTTCAATCTAATAGGGAAGAAATCTAAATTTAAACTAAGGTTTTGTATAGATAATAATTTTAAAAAATCACGGGACTTATATTTTTTTAAAGAAAACATATCATTGAAAATAATTTTCCTAAAATAAGCCTATTGTATGGATCCATGCCATTCAAGGGGATTTTGTTCATTTTTTAGATTGTTAAAAAATATGGAATTTAATTTTTTCACAATTTTTGCTTAAAATTTTTTTGGGAGAAATTATGAACTAAAGCATGTTAACCAATTGTTTTGTCTGGACCATCAATCAAAAAGTATGTTAACTCATGCGATGCAAGGGGTATGTGTTAGGAATTGAATGTGTCTATATATATATATATATATATATATATATATATATATATATATATATATATATATATATATATATATATATATATATATATATATATATGTGTGTGTGTGTGTATTTTGTAACATCCCGTTTTCGCAAAAAGAGGTTTTCTCCAAAAGCAGCGGTATGTTTTTTTTTTTTTTAAAACAGGCGTTACACTTAAGAACAACAAATAAACAATCACTTCAGAGTAAAACCTAACCAAACATTATATATATATTTATATATGTATATGCATCGTAGCAGTGTCAAGGAATAGAGCACTTCGCACGCAGGCGAGTTCCAAAATATACACCAGTACATACTCAAAATAAAATACATCAGTCATATGAAAACCCTAAGACCTAGAGTAACTCATATCCGTGATGCATCCTGGCAGCTCCTATCAAGGACTTAGGCCCAAAAGTCATACTGTACAAAATACTACTAGAGTCTAACTGACTGACTCTATCTAACTATGCTGGCCCAAAGTAAACCTGAGACGCTTGCGAGGAGGAAACCCCGCACGGTAGGACCTCGACTCAGAACTAGCAGGCCCCGATGCCTCTGAAGGATCCTCCTCCTCCTCCTCCTCCTCATTGTCAATCACGACTCTATCCTCGCCGCCCACTCCCTAGTAGTCCGACGCCTGCTAATAGTGGTCTCCTACCGTAGGGATTGGGGACAAGCGGATGAGAGCAAAGGAGGGCGATGAACACAAAAGAGGAGGACTACCCTCAGGTGCGGCAGCGCCATCAATGAAGTCGCTTAAACACGTATAGTAGCAGTGACGATGGGAGGAGTTTCAGGAACTCCAATCGAAGGTGGAATCATACTCGAACTTGGCATCGTGGGTGGATGTGAGGGGTCCACGAACGGAAACGTCTCAACAGTCGCCCCCGTCGGTAGTGTGGTAAGTAGGCTGGGTGGTACGTATAGGTGAACCGTCCTTCACAAGCCGCATACAGCGCGAGCACTCCCGCCGCCGCCGCCTCAATCACTATCCCCGAGTGTGTCAACCGCCCAATGAGGTTGACGACCCACGCCGAAGGGTCTTCCCCTGAGGGAACTCATATGTCGTGTGTCCCATGAACCTCATCGGGATCGGCATCATCTAAGCGTAGGTTTCAAGCATAAACATAAACAAAAGAAATGCAAGGGTAAATTTCTTGTCCACGAGTTCATCACAGGCTAGTTGCAGACAAACAAGATATATATATATATACATCTAGTACATCAGCATGTCATTATATATATATATATATATAGGCATACTTAATTAACCGCATACTTCATCATGGTACATCAAATACTTGCATGTGAATAAGCAACTCAAACAACAACAATCACCAAATCATCACATATCACGATGTGGTTAGACATGCATGCCAATGCAGTATGGCTAGTTTGTGTATACACCTGCAGCCTTAAACAAGGTCAGCAGTGACGAGGAACTTTATTTCCCAACGTCCAAATCAACTCCCCTACCAAGGGTATTGCCACAAAGGCTTGCCACACATTAGGCATTGCTGCCACGCGGGCATGAAGTGACAACTCGCCCTTTGAAAGTCCATAAGATACCAAACGCTCCGAAGTGTCGATGCTCAATGGTTCGCGTACAATTTAATTAATCAATGCGGATCGACAAACCCTCACTCACTCTACTTAGTGAATTTCCAATTTCAATTTTTTTGTGCCACACCTACGTGTTATTGTACTAGAAAGAATTCTTTAGTTTTAGGTCGTTGGAACCCTAGTCGTGATAAATAATGCATTAGTAAAATTCCCAGAAAGAGAGGCGGTAACACTCTTAATAACCAGGTCTTTCCTAGCCAGAATTTTTCCCAGACGCATCATCTAACTCAACCGTTTTCGTAAATGACACCACTTACTCAGATTTTTCCATAATTCCATTCTACTTTCTTTGTAAGCTCTGGGTAGTTATATTAGAACCCTCACGCTTACTTTTAAGTCAAAATGCCTTAAACAATTTATTTATGAAATCATATTTTCGGCTTGTGGAATCGCATCAGATTTACCGGTGTAAATCGTCAACCCAAATCAACAATCGATCTTCGCATTATTAATTAATTCATACCACAACAACAACTTTTGCATATTTCAATTCAACATTAAATCAACATGATTTAAGCCATTCAATACCATTCATGGTCATCATTCAAGGCCAAACAAAACCTGTCATGGCATTTCATACAGCAGCAAACAATTCAACAACTCACAGCATGTTACAGCATCACTTTCACACTTAACAAATACTACACTTACTACCACCAATATCCATTCAATCAAGCCACACAACAAACAAAGCAAAAAGCCTAAACTCATTATATAGAAATTTCCCTTACCTCGAACAAGCTTCGAATACGGAGTTTCCAACGCGTCACCGGAACGTACCTCGCTCGAACCTTAACAACACAAACTTAAGAAAATTAGAACCAAAAACCCAAGCCCTTAAGCTCTAGGGCAGCCACGGTTTTGGCCCTAAAAGACACCTAAAAATTGCTAACTTAACCTATTTGGATCACAACTAATCATAGGCTATGTTTTAAGTTCAAGTCAAACAAGTCTTACAACTTTCATTTACTTTACTTACTTAGAAAAACATAAACCAAATTTTTTTTACCAAATGAATAGTGTTTCTTACCAAATGAATCGTATTTCATCAACTTTGAACTACTTTTAGAACTATAAAACATGCCATAAGAATTAAAGAAATAGGTTAGTTACAACTTCAAAACCATGTGTAAGACATATACTAAATCTTTTCCAAAAATCAAGTTTCTTTAAGTTGTTTTGCTAAATCAAATTCTTGATCAACTTTTACACTATTAAGAGGCATAAAACAACTTGAATCAAGGTTTTAAAATACCATGAGGGCCACGGCTCCATGCATAAAAACAAACCCCAAAATCTTTTTCAATTTTTCACTTCCAAACAAAACATTTCATAACATTCAATTCCTTTATCAATCAACTAACTTTTCTAACACTTAAACTACTTTGAAAACAATTTAAAACATCCTCCAAAATGCCATTCAAAGCCACGGTTTTCCAGCCCCTCTTTTGCATCCAAAATCATTTTCAAAAACTTGTAAACATAGTTATATGACTAGGATCCAAACATACAACTACTAAACCTTCAAAACTAACACTAAAAATGACAAGAACAAGCCAAGAACAAAGCTTGGGACAGCCCTATGGTTTCGGCCAGCAAAAGGGGTTAGGGTTTCCAAACTCAAAATACCAAAATCAAGGTGATTCATGGAAGAAAACAAAGGGCTATGGAACTAGTCATGCAATACTAGCCAAAAACAAGCTTTTTAACTTCAAATAACTCTTGAATCCATCAAAAATCATATCATGGAACCCAAAAGACAGGAGGAAAGGTTTATGGAGCTTACCAAGGGTAGAGATGAAGATTGAACAAGAGTGAAGATGAAAGGAAGCAAGAAAGCACACTTTGTTCTCCAAAATCTTCCAAAACCAAAGCTTTCTTTCTCTAGTTTTTTTCTCAAGTTTTTTCACCAATGGAAGGAATGAATGAAGCTTCAGCCCAAGAGGATGATGACCACGAAATTTTAGGGGTAGAAGTGGAAAGAAAGATTCATTTAGTTAGAAACTAACTAATTAAGTCATAACCTAACTAAATTAACTTCCTACCATTTACTTAATGGCCAATCACACCTTGACACTTGTACATGTCATGATTAAAAGCAAGTTCAGCCCCCCTAGTGGCTGAGTAATTCGCCCATGTGCCCTAATCTGGAGATATTTTTGTTTAAGTCGCGTTCTCGCCAACCAAGGGTCTTGTGCGTTCTGTATGTTAGGGTTCTAGTGCTAAAACCTTGAAAAATAATTCTAATTATAAGTCCACACCCAAAAATAATAATTTGGCCAAAAATTCCCTCATGGCATGAGAAAAGTACTCACGCTTCGTTTTCTCAATTACGAGCCAAAACGTTGCGTTCAGGCAGTTTCTAGGCGTAGAAAATACCCTATATATTTTCTGATGCCCAAAAATTCCCAAAAATTTCCAATAAATCCTAAATATTGGAAAATGATCAGATATCAAATTTCATAAAATTTGGATCACGTTTGGGCATGTTTCAGTCAAAACTCGCCCTATAGTTCAAATTCAGCGTTTTACGGCAGAATTCAAACATCGAAAGAAAAAACCCTAAATTAATAATAACTATTACTCCCTATACCTCAGATAAAATAGAGCAAATCAAATACTAAAATTATTCACATAGCTTTATTAACGGATAAGTCGTGTTAACAGCGGTAGAAAACAGATAAATACTAAAGAAATAAACGCTAAAACTTAGGGTGTTACATATTTGAATGCACTCACCTATTTTTTAGAAAGTGCAACTTAGCAAGTTACATCTTAGGGTGCATTTGACAACTTTTTAGTTATAGCTTGCTAAGTTACACCTTCTAAAAAATAGGTGGGTGTATTGTAGCAAATCCCATATATATATATATATAAACTTTATCTATAAACTTTACCTTAGAAGATTTATATTAATTTGTAATTTATATTAAAATGTTCACGAGTATGCTATTGAAAATAGTTATAAAATAATTTATATTTTGTATGTTAATAGTATCACAATGCATGTTGTATGTTTTTATATTAAATAAGTAAATAATAGTTAGTATATTGTATAATTTGAATAATAAAATTTAAACTATCGAAACATTATACTAATTTGTTATCTTTTGCATAAACTGTATCATCTTTTCGTGGTTAGAGTTCTCCATCGTATACTCCGCCGTTTGAACGACAACAAAACTAATGAGCATACTGTAGTAGAGTAACGCCAAAGACAAATTATATATTTGGCCCAGAAAATGCATAATGTGTATTTAAAAATATATATTTTATGGTAAAAGATTATAATAATGTATATGTTTTATTAAAATATTTGTTTAGAGTAATTTATGTATTAGTGTTGTTTCTTGTGAAATTTTCAATATGCTTATAATATTTTTTTACTCTGAAATTTAAACACTAATATATATTTATTTATATACTAATATGTTTTTATGTATAATATTCATTTATGTATGTGTATTTTTACTCATGTGTTAGGGTCATGAACGAATTAATACACACACACACACACAAACACACACACACTCATCTATAATACTTATTCAATATTTTATATTTTCGTGAGTATCTTTAAATGGTTCGTGTTACGCGTGGTGTATACTTACAAAAAATATAAGTAAAGAAAGATTATTAGAAATTTTGTAAGAAATGTATCCAAAGCACCCATAAAAAGTTCAAAAAGAATTTGTTTTCAAAAATTATAAAAAAATTCAATTTTGTAAAGAGAAATAAAATGAATTTAAATAGGAATTCATTAAATTCCTAGAAAAATGTTCAAACACTATAATAAGAGAAATTGTTTATAAGAATGACAATCTGAATATTATAGAATGTACTGAAAAGGAGCTAAAATAAAAAGTACTTTATTATAACTAATGAATAATAAGGTTTTTCATATTATTTCTATCTTCATGAGTTATAAATGTTCACCAATTTCTCCATTAATTGGAAAAGCCAAAATTTTGTAGGAATTTAAAATAAGAATATAAAAGTATTATTAGCATGATAGGATAATCTCCCGTGCGTAGTATGGTATATATTAAAAACATTAAACAATATATTGACGTGTGATTTTTATTAAAATATTGATCTATTGTAATTTGGATATTAATTATTTTTCCAAGTAAAATGTTCAATCTCCTTATGATATACTTTTATCATATAATTTAAATATTAATACATTTTTCATGTAAATATTAATGTGTTTTAATGTAAATTATTCATCACTCTATTAGATATAAATAATAATCAATAATAGCACAATTTACATCTATAGTGCGATGGTCTATGCTCCGCATAGTATATCATTAAAAAAATAAAAACTTTATCTTATAAAATTTATAATAATTTGTAATTTCTATTAAAATGTTCATAAGGAGAATGTCCATTTTTAGGATTTCATTAAAAAATATGAAATTGTCGATTTCACTTTTTTTTTTAAAAAAAATTGTCAAAATTTAAATACAAAATTATGTTTTATAGTAAAATTTCCATTCTCGTTTTTTACAAAATATCTGAAGAAGGATGGCCCGTTCTACTCGCGGTATATACTTAAAAAAATAAATTTGTACTAAAAAATATATTAATGTATTATTTCTAATAAATTGTTCATTTATGGTAAATATAATAATGGTGTTATTTCGTGTAAAATATTCAATACTCTTTATATTCACTAACAGGAAAATTTACATATGTAGTATGATAGTCCATGCTCCGCACGGTATATAATTAAAAGCAATAAAAACTTTTTCTTATAAAATTTATTTTAATTTTTAATTTCTGTTAAAATGTTCACAAGAAATATGCTCATTTTTTGGATTTTATTAAAAAATATGTAATTGTTGATTTCACGTTTTGGTTTAAAATTTTTTCTTAAAAAATTTTGGACCTCCTAAAATATGAGTGTTTACTCCCAAAAAATATTCTAAGTGTCAGTCGAAGCTGTCAATAGTCGAATAAGGTTATTAATCGAATGTTAGCTAGCCGCATGAATGATAAGAGTATTCCTGATAACTAAGGAAAAATTCAGAGGCTCAGTTGAAGCTAAAAAGGAGGATTAGTCGTTAGTTAATTTAAAGGCAAAATTGCTCTGTAGGTCCTTTAACTTATTTTCTATTTTCGAATAAGTCCTTCATCTTTTTTTTTCTCCCGAATAGGTCCTTTATGTTTTAAAATGCTTGCACCGTTAACCTTTTTTAAACGGCCAGTTAAACTCTGTAAAAAACAGGCCTACGTGTCTGTTCATTTGATGATGTGGATAAAAATATTAGACCTGCTTAATGACGTGTCCGGTCATCGTTTTCCCATTTATTTCTGACTCATTATTTTTATTAAAAATAAAAAAAGTTAGGTTTAGAAACCCAGATCTGGAAGATCTGGAAGGGGAAGGACGAGGGAACCGAGACGAGAGAGGAGAAGAGAAAGGACGAGGGAAGGAGGAGGGACTCGGGGCGGCGACTAACCAGAGATGAGGATGGGGGCCGCGCGCTCATGCATGGCGGCGGGAGGAAGACATAGCCACGCATCCGAGGGAGGCGCCGCAACCAGGGGGTTCTAACCTCTATTTTTTTCTTCTTCTTTCTCTCCTACTCCATCATTGATCTGAATTTCTTCTTCTATTTCACTGATTTTTGTTGGGGATAGAGAGGGGTAAGCAATCTGTGTGTAAAAAAAGGAAAATGTAGAGAGAGAAAAAGAGAGAGGTGGAGGGCGAAAGAGAAGAGGGAAGTCACTGGCTGTGTGTGACGCATCAATGACGATTTCTCGCCGGAGTGACAACAATGGGGCTCACACCCCCTTTCGTTCTTTCTTTTCTTTCTTTCATTCTTTATTTTATTTTCTTTATTTTTAGGTTTCTTTCTTTTTTATTTCGTTCTTTCTTTTCTTTTCTTGTTTTTTGCTAGTTTATTGAAATGGTCCTGCGTTTAGGGTTGCTGGAGATTTAATTTTCTTTTCTTGTTTATTTAATTTTCTTTTCTTGTTTGCTTATTATTGTTGGGAAAATATGGGTTGGGAATGATTTAGTTTCTGGGTTTGTTGAAGAACCTCAGTTTTTTTTGTTTTTAATTAATAAATAAATAAAAATAATGACTCAGCAGTAGCCACATAGGCATCATAACGTCCACATAGGCATTGTAACAGCCATGTGTATTTTTTTTAATGGAGTTAACGGAAACACAAAAGAATGTCAATGGTGCAAGCATTTTAAAACATAAAGGACCTATTCGGGAAAAAAAAAGATAAAGGACTGATTCGAAAACAGAAAATAAGTTAAATGACCTAGAGCAATTTTGCCTAATTTAAATTAAAAAAGAGGTTGAGAGCACACTTTTAACATCCCGATTTTTCAAATAATCTTGAATAATAATTAGATCGGTAATTAGGTGATAAACAAATGTTAAAAACCTTAATTAAGGATAAAATAGACTTAAGTGGGACCTAGAAACCTTAGGAAAGATGTAGAAACCTAAGGGAAGGCCTAGAAATCCTTGGAAAAGTGTGGAATGCCCTAGAATCCTCTAGAAGGAAGGAAAACGAGTTATTTCCATAGAAGCTCCATCGCGACGCGATGGTGTTTACAAAGGATCCCTCATGACGCGATGCACACCACCAATGCAATCTTGACACGTGTAAAGGTGGAAGAATCTAGAGCCTCCATCGCGACGCGACGCGACAATAATTACAAAGGGCTGGATCGCGATGCGATGGTGAAGACCAATCCAACCGTGACACATGTACATGGTCGCGACGCGATGAGATTTATGAGTGTATGGTCGCGACGCAATGGACCCAATGATGCCTATAAATAGGCGTTCACCCTCCCTTCATTCTTCGCCCCAAACTCTCTTCTCTCTCTTGTAACTTCCTCTAAGGAGTAAGTATGCTCTGCACTTGCCTCAAGTGAGGATCCTGTGCATCAGAAAACTCTTAGTAGGAAATCCTTAGGTTTGAGAGAAGAGTAAGGCTTAGAGGAGTAGCTAAGGCAGGAGTGCGGATAGCGGTCGAGGGTCAAAGTATATGAGCTTAGCTAGGAATGCCAGTTAAGGGGGAAGATACCTTAATCACTAAGGAAAATAGGTAGTAGAGTAGTACTCTTAGCATGCGTAGGGGACCTCAAACCCTAGTAGAGGTTGATATCAGCAACACCTTAGGAGAGGGGTTGTGGTATGCGATGGCTAAGGATAGTCACCATAACCTATCAACCAACGTAGGTTTTGTTTGTTTGATTTACATGTTTGCTTGATAGCATGATTAGTCGACGGTGGCCTTCGTGATGCTAGGAATGATTTATATGTTGTTCTATTGACATTATGATTAATGTGTTGATATCTATGTGCTTGTTGATTTGATATAATATATGTGAGTGTGATTAATGTGTGCTCTTAGAGTCAAGGGTGACGCCCTTTTATTAGAGGATTGTGAATCCCTAGATGGTAATAGTAAGTATTATTGTCGATACTCTATTTGTCAGCGGTGATCGCCGGGTCGGTGTACCCGAGCTTGGTGCACCTGAGGTAGTTTGAGTAGGTGAATGGAACCGAGCTCCAGGACTGAGGGTACAGAGTGGTGTGGAGTAGGTGGCTAGGACCGAGTTCCAGGACTCCACGTCTGACGGGGGGACAATTATGGCCATTCCCTGTATGGGGGATGTCTTCCTTTGTGCACATGGACAGTACCTTACTCTGGTGATCGGAGATGGTAATTCCCTGAATTGGGGGATGCCTTATCCAGTGATCGGAGATGGTAGCGTATCAGGATGTGTTCTTGGGACGCCCAACATATGTGTCGTTCCTCTTGTGCCCGGAGACTGGTAATCGGTCTAGGGAGAAGAGTCGGTATGGGCCCAAAATATTCAGTGGTCTGTGTCAGGATGTGGTATCAGTAATATGAGTCAGTACCAGTATGTGATCAGTGTCTGTGACTATATGTGTTATGGTCTGTGACCGTTAGCTCAGTATGAGGTATCAGTGGTATCAGTACTTTGTCGATGATGGTTGTCTTTGGCTATTAGTTGTGCTGTGCATGGTGACAGGAACCCCGCTATTATGTTTTCCAGCGTACTGGTGATTGATGGATGTCTTACTCCTTCGTTTCTTGTGCTTTTCTATATTATATCATGATGAATATCAGATGGACAAGAGCAGCCTATACTTAGAGCCTGGGGAGCGGGACCTAGCGGAGATGATTGCTATGGGAAAACTGCCTAGAGGCAATGTTCAGACAATTGTATCACGA
This sequence comes from Calophaca sinica, assembly GCA_037113605.1. Lineage (NCBI taxonomy): Eukaryota > Viridiplantae > Streptophyta > Magnoliopsida > Fabales > Fabaceae > Calophaca > Calophaca sinica. The sequence goes on from CM073731.1 coordinate 84,799,398, forward strand.
CCAGGGTGTCCTTTTGTCACCGCTTGTGGGTATGGTGTGTATATATATATATGTGTGTGTGTGTATGTGCCGTGCTTTGCGTACTCTGATAATAAATAAAATGTGTTGTTGTTTTAAACGTGGACTATTATTACTTGAAAATAAAGTAGGGCCCTGTCTAGGCGGAGTGTTACACTTAGTGGTATCAGAGCAGTTAGGTTCGAATCAGACTGTTGGGATGAGTCACCGGTCGTGTCTAGAGTCTAGTTGTCTCCGTAGCGGATGACAAATATGTTGGGGGTTTGGGTAGAGAGTCTGACTCTAGTTTAGGAAGTCATAATAGTATAGGATATCCTGAGCCAATAGTTACATTTTCAGGTAACGCATGGCTCGTCAAACGCAAAATGAAAGACGTAGAGACGTCCCACTAGATGATAATGGAGGATTAGAGACTAATGGAAATGGAGGCGTAGAGAATCTGGTGTTAGCTATGCAGTAATAGGCACAGCAGAATGCCCTATTGATACAGTAGCAGGGGTAGTTGCTGCAACACTTGCTGAATCAGGGAGGTGAGGAGAGGTAACTGTTAATGTCGGACAGGCTGTCTGTATGAAGAACAAACCTCCACAATTTCGAGGAGAGTATGACCCGGAGGGAGCAGAGTTATGGCTCCAAGAGGTGGAGAAGATCTTCGTGGCAATACGTTGTCGAGACGATCAAAAGGTAAAGTATGCTTCCTTTCTGTTGGTAGAAGGAGCGGAGTCCTAGTGGAGGAATAAACAACGAATGCTAGAGACAGAGGGAAGAGTCGTTACTTGAGAATTGTTCCGAGCTTGCTTCTTAGAGAAGTACTTCCCAAGTACGCTAAGGCGTGAAAAGGAGAAGGAGTTCCTCAATCTAAAGCAAAGAAAAATATATGTAGGTGAGTATGCCGTGAGATTTGAGGCCCTAATTAAATACTCTAGGTTTTACCAGATGAACCCAGATGAGGAGTGGATGTGCAGACAATTTTAGGTTGGGTTAAGACCTTAGCCGCGCAGATCCATGATCCCTCTCAAGATTAGTCGTTTCCCCGAGTTGTTAGAGAAATGTATTGAGCAGGAAAATCATGACAACAAGATGGAAAAAGAAAAAGCAGAAGAATGGTGGACCCATAAGGAATAATAGGAGGAATCAAGACGAGAAAACACAGAACAATCGAAGACCCTACGGTCGTCCCGACCAATCACTCACAGTAGCTGGAAGTGAGCAACCAAGACCAATAAGATGTATTCGCCGCGGAGAGGGACATTATACATGGGAATGTCCTGAAAAAGAACATGTCTGTTATCAATGCAAGAAACTAGGACATATTGTCTGTGATTGTAAGCAAGGGGTAGCAACTGAATCTGAAGCTAGAAGACCAACGATCGAGGAAAAACCCACTACAGCGTCTAAAAATACAACATCGACTAAGATACCTTCACGAGCCGGACGAGTATTTGTGGTCAAAGGAACTCAGAAGACCTCAGATTCAGGTAATTATCGTTAAATTTTGAGGACGGAATTTATTTTAAGAGGGGTAGTAATGTGACATCCCGATTTTTCAAATAATCTTGAATAATAATTAGATCGGTAATTCGGTGATAAACGGATGTTAAAAACCTTAATTAGGGATAAAATGGACTTAAGTGGGACCCAAAAACCTTAGAAAAGACGTAGAAACCTAAGGGAAGGCCTAGAAATCCCTAGAAGAGTGTGGAATACCCTAGAATCCTCTAGAAGGAAGGAAAACGAGATATTTCCATAGAATCTCCATCGCGACGCGATGGTGTTTACAAAGGATTCCTCGCGACGCGATGCACACTGCCAATCCAATCTTGACATGTGTAAAGGTGGAACACTCTAGAACCTTCGTCGCGACGCGATGAGAATTACAAAGGGCTGGGTCGCAACGCGATGGTGAAGACCAATCCAACCGTGACACGTGTACATGGTCGCAACGCGACGAGATTTCTGAGCGTATGGTCGTGACGCGAAGGACCCAAGGATGCCTATAAATAGGCATTCACCCTCCCTTCATTCTTCGTCCCAAACTCTCCTCTTTCTTGTAACTTTTTCTAATGAGTAAGTATGCTCTGCACTTGTCCCGAGTGAGGATCATATGCATTAGAAAACTCTTAGTAGGAAATCCTTAAGTCTGAGAGAAGAGTAAGGCTTAGAGGAGTAGCTAAGGCAGGAGTGTGGAGAGCGGTCGAGGGTCAAAGCATATGAGCTTAGCTAGGAGTTCCAAGTGAAGGGGAAGATACCTTAATCACTAGGAAAAATAGGTAGTAGAGTAGTACTGTTAGCATGCGTAGGGGACCTCAAACCCTACTAGCGGTTGATATCAGCAACACCTTAAGAGAGGGGTTGCGGTATGCGGTGGCTATGGATAGTCGCCGTAGACCTATTAACCAACATAGGTTTTGTTTGTTTGATTTACGTGTTTGCTTAATAGCATGATTAGTTGACAGTTGCCTTTGCGACGCTAGGAATGATTTATATGATACTCTATTGACATTATGATTAATGTGCTGATATCTATGTGCTGGTTGATTTGATATAATATATGTGAGTGTGATTAATGTGTGCTTTTAGAGTCATGGGTGACGCCTTCTTGTTAGAGGATTGCGAATCTCTAGATGGTAATATCAAGTATTACCGTCGATACTCTATTTGTCAGTGGTGATAGCCGGGTCGGTGTACCCGAGGTTGGTGTGCCTGAGGTAGTTTGGAGTAGGTAAATGGAACTGAGCTCCAGGACCGACGGTACAGAGTGGTGTGGTGTAGGTGAATAGGACCGAGCTCCAGGACTACACGTCTGACGGGGGAACAATCTTGGCCATTCCTGGTATGGGGGATGCCGTCCTTTGTGCACGTGGACGGTACCTTACTCCGGTGATCGGAGATGGTAATTCCCTGAATAGGGGGATGCCTTATCCAATGATCGGAGATGGTAGCGTATCAGGATGTGTTCTTGGGACACCCAACTTATGTGTCATTCCTCTTATGCCCCGAGACTGGTGATCGGTCTAGGGAGAAGGGCTGGTATGGGCCTGAAATATTCAGTGGTCTGTGTCAATATGTGGTATCGGTAATATGAGTCAGTATCAGTATGTTATCAGTGTCTGTGACTGTATGTGTTATGGTCTGTGACCGTGAGCTCAGTATAAGGTATCAATAGTATCAGTACTCTATCGATGATGGTTGTCTTTTGGTTGTTAGTTGCGCTATGCATGGTGACAGGAACCCTGCTATTCTGTTTTCCTGCGTATTAGTGATTGATGGATGTCTTACCCCTTCGTATATTGTGCTTTTCTATATTATATCATGATGAATAGCAGATGGACAAGAGCAGCCTATACTTAGAGCCTGGGGAACGGGGCCTAGCGAAGATGACCGATATGGGAAAACTGCCTAGAGGCAGTTTCAGACAATTATATCTGGCCAGTGTGTCATTTTGTCACCTCTTGTGGGTATGGTGAATATATATGTGTGTGTATATGCCATGCTTTACGTACTCTGATAATAAATAAAATGTGTTGTTGTTTTAAACGTGGACTGTTATTACTTGAAAATAAAGTAGCATCCTGTCTAGGCGGGGTGTTACTGCATAAATTTATTCGCTTGGTTTTTAGGAATTGAAGGGAAAAACTGAAGGATAAGATCAAGAGGGAAGAGCCATTGGCATGTAACATAGCTGAAAGGTAAGATGAGATCAGGATGGTGCTTAAAATCTAGGAACGTGATTAATGGAGCAAGGCACGATCTAGCCGAATAACTGTCAGTTAAGATATTGTTGTTGTTAGCCATAGAATGTGGCAAATAGGAGTAGTTCTTAGTTGCTACTATAAATACTAAGTTGTACATACTTTGTAAACACACCAATCAATACAAACAACTTATTTTGCTTAGTCCATTTTCTTTCTCTTTATGTTCTTGCTTTTAGTTTAGTTCGCCTCACTTAATGCTTTTTGGAGTAGTTAAGGACCCATAGTTGAGGAACAGAGTTCCTTCTTCAGCGTAATCGACTGAAGAAAAGGGAATCACTATTGTTTGAATCAGCGGCTAAATTTCAATCAAGTCAACAAAATTGGCATACCTGGGAGGACCAAATAGGTAAATGAATTCAGAAATTCGGATCCCCTGGTCAGGATTACCATTGGTGCATGCACTTGTGATCTGGCAAGAGTCTAAGCAACATGGATCAGCCTACGTCAACGTCTAAGAAGAACAATTCGAAGAAGGTCATTGAAGCGAATCCCTATTAGGGAATGCCTACTTCAACGACTATGTCGACAAATATGGATCCTGGCACCACTGATCCTCCACTAGTGATGTCTACTTCATTTATATGCCAACATCTAGATTTGGGTATAAATGACATCATGTATCAGGTGTCACAACAGTTGGCTGATATTATGAAACCCATGGTACACAATAAAGTGCAACAAGCTAGAAAATTGGAGGCTAAAAGGACTCATTCAGGCGATAGCTCTATTAACTCTGCTATCCTAGTGCAAGTAGGGTACCCCAATTAGGCAGGAATTATTTTTCAGCCGAACATGACTCAGGTCGGACCTATTCAAGTTTAGCTAAGTGTAGTGCAAGTAGGAGTACAACAAGGTCAACATATTTACTTACAAGCAAGACCTGCTTAGGTTCAGTCGAATGTGGAACAGATGCATATGGCTAGAAGGCCATCAAATGCAGTGGGGCAGATTGGAATGCCGCATGTGGCACCATATGCCCAGCCACATGATGTTGCCATGTAGCTGCTAACCTACAGTATACTGGGGGGGCAAACTTTTGCTCCAGGAATTGGCTTGACACGACCACAAGGTGGTTATACAGGACAGCCGCAATGGAATGTGATTCCACCTGTATCGGCTAATCAACCATTCTATTAACCAAATCCTGAGGTTCCTGTACGTGTTCAAATGGGTTTAACTCCTCTGAGGGCAGCTAGTTATGTGGTAGAGCAGACATAGGGGCAGATCCCACCCCCACCACTTAACACTACAGCTGTTCTAGGGACTCAATATAGGATGCCTCAAGATGGGAACATGGAGCAGTCATGGGTAGACAACCCACCTCTAATGTCAAATCAACCAGGCCACCTTAATCCTCCAGAACAAATATCTCAGGGCCAGCCTGAGCCTACAGCATGGAGGCACCCATTGATGCCTACACCTAACACAGGAGAAATAAGACCTGGAGGATCTCAGCTGCTAGACCCTGTTGTGATTGCTAATACCATCAAGAAATATTTTGGTGTGCAGTTGAAGCCACTGGATAGACCTACGTATAGGAAACCATATCCATAATTGGTGGGCAAGTTAGTACCCTTACCTAGGGAGTACAAAACACCTGATTTTTCCACCTTCTCTGGGGAGAATGGCAAGTCGACCATGTAGCATATAGGCAGGTTCACTGCTCAATATGGCAAAGGAAACCAAAATGAGTTCCATAAGTTGTAGTTGTTCCCTCTATCCTTTACAAGAACAACCTTTACTTGGTATTCCTTATTACCACCCAATTCCGTACAAACTTTTCATGATAGATTTTTTTGGCCTCAACCTGAGGCAGCAAGTTGATGAATCGGCTACTGACTTTGTTGAAAGATTCAGGAAGACAGCTGGAAAATGCTCAGTACAGTTCCCTGAGGCAGAGTATGCGACCATGGCTATCAATAACATGCATCCTCAATTGAAGGAAAGAATAGTTGGACAAGCATGTATAGATCTGAATTAACCAGTATCAAGGGCTATACGCATTGAGCAATTTATTCAGGAAAAGGAGAAGAGGCGAGCAAGCAGAGGGAGAGGTCCTTAGCTGGTATCTATTGTGGATGTTGAATACTTTGATGATGATTTAGCCGAATCTACGACACAACTAAAATAGTAAAAGGAAACAGTTACTCTTGCCCAGCCCTAAGGCTTGCTAAAGGAAAAGAAGCAGGGCCAGTGGAAGGTAAGGTAGAATATTCCTTTGATATTTCCAAGGTAGATCAAATCTTTGACTACATGCTAAAAGACAAGCAGATTTGGCTGCTGGATGGGCATAAAATCCCATCGGCTGAAGAGTTAAAGAATAAGAAATACTGCAAATGGCATAACTCCTATAATCATGCGACTGTTAATTGGATGGTTTTCAGGAGGGCCATTCAGAAGGGAATAAAGAAAAGAAGATTTAAACTTACTGATAAAGGAATTACTGAGATGACCGTGGATACAGATCCATTCCCTACCTTGGAAGTAAATATGGCCTCTTTCTCAAAACCTAAAGAGGTAGGATCAACTAGCAGCAGAGGGTATCAGTTCAACAAGTTTGGAGGCTTTAACAAGCGTTAGCCGAATCAAGTAATGATGATCGGCTGAAGCTTGAGGCTACCAGGACTTCTGTTTTTGATAGGTTGGGAAATCCCCAGTAGGTGCTTGGTAACACACGAGGGAAAAGTGAGACGACCCCATCCCATTTTCCCCAAATAATTAAAACCTTAAATGAGTAATTAGGCGATATAGATATACTGAAAAAATTAATTTATTCAAACTGAATATATTGTCATATACGTATGTAAGATTACAGATTTCAGGAATCCGTGCCTAAGGCCCACTACATATACAGACTTTGATTCACTGGTGTGTCACGTAACTGAAAAGAGAGAGGGAGTCACTCTTACTAAATACCCTCATACGCTCCAAGATACTGGCGATGCCTCCATCAAGTCCATATTACTCTGTTTTATGTGAAAAAGAACATACAACACAAGAAAAATAGAAGGAGCTAAGAAACACATTACACACCATGAAAGTCGGGAAAGCAGGGACAGAAAGTATATACAAATGGCAAACACTCAAGCAAGCACAACAAATTCTCACGTCTACCTAGATCACATTCACTATCCCTTAGGTCTGCACCACTATATTTATGCCTAGTTCCACCCACTTCCTTCTCACACCCTATAGCCCGCTACGTATCCTCTTTCGAATACTGTTCCTTCACTAGCTAAACTGTCAGCTTTAACAGCGTTTCAGTCCTTTTCACTACTCCTAGTCAATTATTTCGATTGTCCTTATAGTTTATCAAGGTCTAACCTACCAGCTAAGGTCTAACGGTATTCACCCGATACTCAATCACAGGCAAAGTCAATAGTCAAAATCAAAGCATATCTCAAGTATCAGACTAGGACAGATAACACATGGATCAATCCTAGCGTCGCTATGGGCGACCATTAACTAACACATTATTCAGCAACATAGTCACACAGATACCAACAATCATATATAGTCAGCAGCATAGTCACACAATTACAAACAATCATATTTAATCAGCACCACATCAATCAGCATCAGTCATCTATACTAGGTTACTAACTATTCATAGATATCAATAGATCATTCCTATGATTGACAGACCATTGACAACTGTCCTTAGCTATCATAGGTCACAGCCCCTCTACTGAGGTGCTGCTATTATCAACCACTAGTAGGGATTGGGTAACCCTACGTGCATTTGTATGCACTGCTCTATCCTACAATCCCTAAAGTGTAAGGTTCCTTGCTCCCACCTGGTTAGAAGATCGCTGAAGCTGCTGCCACTATCTGCACCCCCCGCACTTGCTACTCGCACTCCTACCTCTGAACCTGCTACTCACCCTCCTACCTTGCCTGTTAGGCTGCCATTTACTCTTTTCCTCCCCCCCGTGGATTGCCTACTAAGAGCTTTTTGATGCACAAGATCCTCACTTGAGACAAGTGCAGAGCGTACTTACTCCTTAGAAGAAATTCCTAGAGGGAAGAAGGGAAGAGGATTTTGTGTAAGAAATGAAGGGAGGGTGAGCACCTATTTATAGGTGAACTCCAACCCCATCGCGTCGGATGGTCCCCTGTGTAGGTGTCATCGCGTCGCGATGGCACCCTTACCTTTACACGTGTCAAAATCTAAATGGAGACAAGTGACAAGCCGTATCGCGTTGCGATGGTTCCCTCTTATAGGTATCGTCGCGTCGCGATAGTACCTTTAAGAAAATATCTAATTTTTCTTCTTCTAGAAGCTTCTAGGGGGTTCCACACCCTTCCAGGGGTGTTTTTATCCTTTTTAGTGTTTCTAGATCTTTCTTAAGGTTTATGGCCCCACTTTAAGCCTGTAACACCCTAATCCACTAATGCTATTCTTATTATAAAGTAGTATGATTTCGAATTGTTTTGTAAAAATAGTCGGGTTTCTTTTTTGAAAACTAAGTATTTTTGGAGTAAAAATTAAAAACATGCCACTCGTCAGTGGACTTGTCATGGCCACACGCGAGTGGACTTGTCACAAAGTATTTGCCACTAACAGTGGACTTGTCACCGAGTAGTTGCCACTTACGGTGGACTTGTCACAGAGTAGTTTGCCACCAACGGTGGACTTATCACAGAGTAGTTTGCCACTAAGAGTGGACTTGTCACAAGGTAATCACAAGGTAACAAATAATTTATTATTATTTTTTTGATAACAATAAATAATTCATTATTGCGATGCTAAGCTTTGGAAATCATCATGGTTAAATTCTATCATATACACACTAAATTCAAAGGTACCAAAAGTCCATAATTAATTCATGAACACAACGATTCCAACGAATATATGGCATATTATCATCATCAAGGCATGCTTACTCAACCAACCACCAAAGGATTCAACAAGATTATCAACCAATAATTTATTTCATCAATTTAATCAAGCAACAAGCATCTCATGGTCTCTCGGGACATATAACACTACATCACAGTCTCACATATCAATCAAATAAGACACCACAACACACTTAGTCCCACATATTCAATTAAGATATCATGTAATGTATATTATCCATAAAAAACAATCAATCCACCAAGGTTTTAAGCAGAGTATCATCATATCATAGATAATATATATTTGAACATCCCTCAATCACAAAGTCATCAATTATACTCACACGTAAACTCAGTCAGGTACCATCAAGAATACACATACTCGTACTATTCAGCTTGTTTCATTGCTCCTATAATGAACAGGCACTCAGACTTACATAACAAGATATAATCACAATTATACTATTTCTCATACAATGATAACAACACAAAACACACAAGGACACGTTCGGGGTCACAGGGTACCCCAAACAAAGGAAACACTCACCTTAAAAAAATTCGCAATTATTTCCAACATTCTTTTCTTTCGATCACGTTTCCAATCAGTCCAGCGACAGCATCACAGCTCCCGTTCCACAATCCTGACTCTTTGTTCTCACCAGGATCCACAATCGAAGGCTCGTCGGCACCCAAAAATCACAGGCAACCAAAATCGAACATATAACAAGTTAAAAATAAATAAAAATACAGTTTGAAACCAATTTAGATAATTAATTCACGGCATAACAAAGTTGGACTCGGTTCGAAGGTAGTTTGCTCACCTAGAATTCGCACAGGGAACATGGACGAATTTTTGAAACGTCTCGATTTGCAATTCTGACTGGACGGGTTAAAAGACTTCTTTTCGATGAGTCCAACGCAAGTCTCCGTTCGTCAATATGATCACTGGAGTGGCCAGAAATGAGACCTAAAGTGGCGGTTTCGGGCAAAACAGGCACTTCGTCAACTTTGACGTAACTAGAAAAGGACTAGTGATTCTCAAAGGTTTCGACATGAGGAATCCGAAAACGACATCCGTTTTCCCAACTGGTGGCCGTCGTGGCCGAAAACTACAAAATACATTATGCCTCTAGTGAGAATACGGCACGATTTCAGTCTCGGATCGCCGAAATAAGGCCATAAATGAATTTAGTGGGTGATTTTGTATCGAAATATGTAGTCTCAGAATTTTTCGTGGCCTAACGGGAGAGGAATCGAAAAGAGAGAAATTGGAAAAGTGGAAAAATGGCCGAGAAGTTCTCTTTTTTTTTTTGGCTCGTGCGCAGCGCTGGAAGAAGATGGGAAGGGATTTTAAAAACCCAGGGGGTGTAACAGCAAAACGGGGTGTAAATAGCAATTCAAAATGGGTTGTAGACATAAGGACGGAGGGGTGCGCATAGTAAAGCCCGAAAATACATATTTATATAAATTTTAAACCTTTTCAACCCCACAAACTCATTTTAATACCTCTTTTACACAAAATAAAATCCCAAAAATACTAATGTTTTATGAAAATAAAATAAATAATATATTACCAATATCTTCTAAAATTACAAATAAATACCAAATCAACATTTTTCGCTAATTCAAACGCAACTAAGGGATCGAAATCACTAAATCTACAAATCATAATAATTAATGAAATGAACATATATTAAAAAATGTACAACGTATGAAAAATACAAGTTGTCACACTCTACCCCCTTAAAAGAAATTTTGCCCTCAAAATTTGCATAAACGTCAAGGACAAAATAAAAGAGGTATCACTTATCTAATGCTCGTTCGCCATACTCTGAATAACTCATGAACATATAAGGGTGACTGGACTCTCACAATTATATGAATAGAACTGACAATGACAATTGTAAGGGAAGGATGGAATACATTAACAAGGGCAAGTCATCTCAACGAATATCAAGACACAATCTTAGAATAAGAATGAGTTTTCTCTTTCAGAAGGACAAGTTACAAGGCTTTACCTTCATGAGAATATACAATAAAAATTTCTAGACAGAAGATAATGAACACTCAACGTGTAAAAATAATCTTCAATATATTTCTGAGTGTAATGATGTGTTGGCCTAACACATGCTTACAAACGGGACTCTACCGAAGTTTCTTCCTTCACGTGAATTTCCATAATCACTACAACTCAAGCAAATATTCATGACAAATTTTGAAGTGAAGGACAATCAGAGTACCATTTAATAAAGGATTTGGTCAACTTTATTTTCTAAGGCACTCACGAATACCGGGGCACGAGAGAGAAACTCTCATGTGCAAGGAGTCAGAAACTCGAGTATAATTTGTGGCTTAGTGTGATGAAACTGGGACAATAACGATCTTTAAGCAAAAGAAGTACAAAATCTATGAGACCTTAGATTGACCATCTTATTCTAACAAGTATGTCTAACAAGTTAGGCACACAATTTACTCCAACACAAAAATGCACAACTACAAGTGCACAGACTAGTAGAGATCATACTATTACACATACCACATAAAATGAAATGTACAATTGGGAGATCATCAGAGTATGGAGATCGTGTAATTACTAATACAGAGGTTACACCGACACATGTATTACATCAATACAAAGATTGCATGTGTAACATCCCATTTTCGCAAAAGGTTTTCTTTGGAAATAACAGTAATTTTTTTTTAATCGCAAGTGTAATACTTTAGAACGACAAATAACAGCTACTTCTAAAGTAAAACTTAACCAACATCATATATATATATATATATATGCATCACAGCAGTGTCAAGGATCAGAGTATTTTGCATGCAGGCGAGTTCTAAAACATACACGAGTACATACTCAAAATAAAATACATCAGTCATATGAAGAACCCTAACACTTAGAGTTGACTCATATCCGTGATGCATCCTGGCAGCTCCTGTTAAAGGACTTAGGCCCAAAAGTCATACTGTACAAAATACTAACTAAAGTAACCAACTGACTCTATCTGACTATGCTGGCCCATAGGTAAACCTGAGATGCTTGCGAGGGGGAACCTCGCACGGTAGGTCGTCGACTCTGAGCTAGCACGCCCCGATGCCTCAGAAGGATCCTCCTCCTCCTCCTCGTTCTCACTATCAATCACTACTCTATCTCTTGCCACCCACTCCCTAGTGGTCCTACGCCCATTTATTGGGTCTCCAACCGTAGGGGGTGGAAGCAAGGGATAAGAGCAGTGAGGACAGTGAATACAAAATGAGGGAGGAGTACCCTCAGGTGCAGCAGGTGTCATCAATGAAGTTGTCGCCATAGCAGAAGTAGTAGCAGTAACGATGGGAGGAGTGTCAGGAACTCCAGTCGAAGGTGGATGTGCACTCGAGCTCGGTATCATGGTCGGACGTGAAAGGTCCACGAATTGAAATATCCCAGCAGGTACATAAGTAGAAGGCACAAAAAGTAAACTAGGAAGAACATAAAATTGAACTATCTTATTGCTGAATCGAACAGCCGTAGAGAATTCTCCATCCTCGTCGGTCTCGATCACCATTCCTGAATGAGACAGTCTTCCAGAAACGGGATAAACAGACCACGCTGATGGTTCCTTCCCCTGAGGGAATTCATACGTCGTCACCCCCGGAAACCTCATGGGGATCGGCATCATCTAAGTAGCGAATCCAGAGCAAAATCATGAAACAAAATAAACGCAAGGGTAAATTATTTGTCCACGAGTTTATTGTAGGCTATATCGCAGGCAAACAATATATATATATATATATAATACAACAACACACTTTTATATACATATACATACTTGATAGACCGCATGCATCATCATGGTATATCAATTATTGCATATGAGCAGACAAATCAAATAAAAGGTCAACGATCAAGTCATCACTTAATAATTCCATCAGCAATTCATCACATATCACAAATGTGGTTAGCTATGCATGCAAATGCATTATGAACAAGTTGTGTATACACCTGCAGCCTTAATAGGTCAGCAGTAGACGAGGAATTTTCCTAACGTCTCAACAATATAGTCACACATTAGGCTTGTCACAAATTAGGCTTTCCACAAATTAGGCAATGCAGCGACAACCCGTCTTTTGAATTCTTTAAGACAATCAAACACTCCGAGTGTCGATGCTCAATGGTCAGTATGCATCCAAACAAATCCAACATGATTCAAGAAAACAATACAATTCTTAATGCCACACAGGACCAAGAACATGCTACAGCATTTCAGATAGCATATAACAATTCATTATGCTACAACATGCAACAGCATTTCAAAACAGCATATAGTAGTACTACAAGTACTATCACACAATAAGTCAAACAATCAAACAACACACAAGGTGAAAAGCCCAAACTCATTATGTAAGAATTTCCCTTACCTTGAACAAGTTTCAGATAAGGAATCTCCAACACGTCACCGAAACGTACCTCGCTCGAATCTTAACAATACAAACTTAACCAAATTAGAACCAAAAACCCAAGTCCTAAGACTCTAGGGCAGCCACGGTTTTAAGTCCTAAAAGACCTAAAATCTTACTAACTTAACCCTAGTCATATACCATGTTACAAGTTCAAGTCAAACAAGTTTCGAAACTTTCATTAACTCTACATACTTAGAAAAGCTTAAATCAAATCTTACCAATTGGAATAGTGTTCTTTTTACCAAATGAATAGTATTTTGCCAACTTTGAACTATATTTAAAACCATATAACGTGCCATGAAAATTATAGAAATAAGTTTGTTACAAGATCAAGACAATCTTTGAAACATAAACTAAACCTTTTCCAAAAATCACACTTCTTTGAATTGTTTGCCTACACCAAATTCTTGATCAACTTTTACACTATTTTAAGGACACAAAACTACTTAAAACAATGCTTAAAAGTAACATAAGAGACACGGTTCTGGTGCCCTAAAACAAACCCAAAGTTTTCAACTTTTCATTTCCAAAACAAATCATTTCACCACACTTAAATCCTTGAACCTTAAACTAACTTCCTCAACACTTAAAACACTTTAAAAACAATTTAAAACATCCCCCAAAATCATCTTAGAGGCCACGGTTCCAGCCCCCATTTACAAGCAAATTTATTTTTCCAAAACCTTGTAAACATGTATATATGATTAGTATCCAAACATACAACTTATAAACCTTCAAGAACTAACTCCAAATCAACAAAAATAATTTAAAACCAAGGCTTAGCACAGCCCCAAAGGTTCGTCCAGAATAGGGGTTAGGGTTTTCCAAACTTTAAACATCAAGAACAAACCTAATCATGGAAGAAAACAAAGGGTTATTAGGCTAATCATGCATTTCTAGCAAACACAAACACTTTAACTCAAAAACAACTCTTGAATCCTTCAAAACCCATATCATGGAACTCAAGAGAGATAAGGGACAGATCATGGAGATTACCAAGAGATTAGATGATGATTGAACAAGGATTGAGAAGAAAGGAAGTAAAGATGCAAGCTTGATCACCAAAATCTTCCAAAACCCACACTGAAATCTTTCTAGAAATTTTCTCAAGTTTTTCTCTCTAATGGAGAAATGAATGGCTTAATGTGGTTAAGGAAGGAGGCCACGAAATCAGCTAGGACATGGAATGAATTAATTTTGTTCATTTAGTTGAAAACTAACCAATTTAGTCCTAAACTAACTAAGCTAACTAACTACCTTTTACTTACTCACTAATCACCACTTAACACTTGTAAAAGAACCTTCCAAGATCAGGTTCAGCTCCCCTAGTAGCTGGATGAACCGCCCCTTAACAAAAAATATCAAGATATTTTATTTCGTCGCGTTTTCGCTCAATCGGGTGTGCGACGTTTCGCGTTTATTAGGGTTTTTGTACCAAAAACTCCAAAATAAATCTAATAAATTACTATATAATCACAAATTATTAATCACTCAAAATATGCACAAAAATATTAGAAGTATTTCTATGAATGTCATTTTCTCGGTTTACGAGCTCAAACGTCACCGTTAGGTAGTTTCTAGGCGTAGAAAATACCCTATATATTTTCTGACACCCAAAAAATTTCCAATAAATCATAAATATTGGAAAATGCTTAGATCTCAAATTTTATAAAATTTGGATCACGTTTGGGTAGGTTTCAGTCAAAAACTCGCCCTATAGTTCAAATTCAGCATTTTACGGCAAGATTCAAACATTGCAAGGAAACCCTAAATTAGTAATAATTTCTAATCCCTATCATTCCTATCAAATATAATAAATATCAATAATAAAATCATCAACATAATTTTATTAACGAAAAAGTCGTATTAAAAACGATAGAAAACTGATAATTACTAAATAGTTAAACACTGGAAATTAGGGTGTTACAGCATGAGTGCAAAGATTATACAAGCATAGAGATCACACAAACTCGTTACCAAAGTGGCCTCAGATAGCCTATGAACCTGGAGATGGTGAATAGGTTCTTGGTAATCTTCGCAAATGTTTGGCGTTTTGAAAAACTTTCTAAAAATGTATTTGCCATTTACAAAAGCCATGTTACATATTTTCCATATTCTCCTCTTTACAAATTCATCCCTTTTAGCATCATTAAAAGCACAAATGAAACCACAGAGTAAGCACAACATATATTAATCAAGTACTCATGTAAAGTGTACACCACATAACATTGAGAGCATATATCACCATTCAGGTTTGCCAAAGCGTACAACACACAGGGGCAAAAGAAACTTGCACCGGAAATTGTATTTCTCATAAACAAGACTTAGTAAAAATTTTCCATCTACCATACATTCAGAACATGATCATTTCAAAGTTATACACCTGGTCACACTCATCACGTAAGTTTAAATGGTATCAACACAATCATCTACATGTATCAGTTTGAAGCATCAGTATTTAGATAAGTTACAACAGATAAAATTGAACGTGAACACAAGAAGGGGGGTTGAATTGTGTTAAAAACTTTTTCCAAACTATACGTAAAAACTTCAACACAGGTTTTTCAAAATTGTTTGTATATCAGATGCAGAGAATTAAACCGGATGCAGAAATTAAACAGCTTATGAACACTTGTTTTACTAAGCAAGGTAAAGATAAATGTAAAGCAGTAAAGGATGAGACGCAGAGATTTATACTAGTTCACCACCAACTGGTAGCTACGTCTAGTCCCTTCGTTCCTGAAGGATTCTTCGGTCACAAACTTGACAATACTCTCAACTTCTCAAAACGACTCAGTACAGTCGAGCCTTTGAGGAACAAAGCCTTCACAAGGCCAAAACCAGTTTACAAAAGAGATTATACTTTTGAATACAATCAAAATAACTCTCACAGAGAGGATGAAAAGATTAAGCTCAAAACAGAATGACTTTCTAAAAGAAAGTATAAGACGCTGAGTTCAGTTCTATGTAGACCAGAAGCTTGGCACTAAACTTGATTGCTCACTTGAGTAATATTGCTTTCAGAATGAAGTTTCTTCACAGTTTTTCCAACTTGTCTTCAATGAATACCTTGGGGTATTTATAGGAGTCTTCAAGGGTATTACCGTTGCAGTAAAAAATATCTCCTTTCCATTGAGTGAGGTAATTTGAAATGTAGTCCTTTTCTTCCTTTCCAGAGAATATCAGAATAGTACACATTACCGTTTTCGTACTATCTGCTATTTGCAATTGCCTTGTACGATTTTTTTCTTATGCTAAAGGTGTCACCTTTGCTTCCTTGTACATCAAAATGAGCGCATAAAATCAAATTCGAATTCCGTTCCAGAACAGTCTAAGGCTAAGAGCAAAAACGTGATCATCACGTGCTTCATTAAAGAGATCAGATGTTCGCTCAGAACAGAGGATGGACGCTCGCGGCAATTGAGTATTCCACGCGTCAAAGAGTAAAACTACTGGATGCTTGCTGTTAACAAGACGCTGAAGTGAGTTCGGATGTTGACACGAGTGGATGGTATTCAATTCTTTTGTAAATTGCTTCTTCTTCCTTGAGTGATTTGTACATATATATGAAGTTTTGATACCTGTACACTCAAAGATATGTTAGAAGATAAATTGTTCTCTTGAGAATTACTTTGTTATCATCAAAATTAATGAGGGTCTAAAATTCTCAATCGTTTAGGTTCCAACAATCTCCCCCTTTTTGATGATGACAAATATCCAAGGTTGATGAACAATTTAATTTCAAAATAACATCAAGGGTCTCCCCCTGCATTTAACAATTAAGATATATAAGAACAATTTTGGTATTAAGGCGATTGTTGATAAACAAATTCATTTAAGTGATCGCAAAAATATGTAGATGTATCAGAGCATATTTTTAACAAAGTGAGATCGGATGCTGATTTACATTTTCTCAAAAAGATTTTCATTGTACCAATTTTATTGATCATTGTTAGATTATTGGGTCAATGAATATCAATGCATTAATAGATATTAGAGCAATGGATAACCATACAAAGGCTATGTATGAAATGATATGCATGATACTTTCAGTTTTAGTGTATTCATCGGACGGTGAATTTGTTAATCAGACTTTCACGTGTTCATCAGACCTTTCTTTTACTCCCCCTTTTGTCATCAGACAAAAAGAGTGTAAAGCACATTATAGTCAAAGAATGGCTTAGAAAAAATTGAATATATATAAACAGATAATCAGATATAGGTATGTATAGTCAAATAATCAGAGCAAAAACACTGAATATATATATAAATATGAGAGTACCAAAAAAAATTTATATCACACAAACAAAAAATAAAAAAAATATTAAGGGTTCGGTGGAGGTGGTGGAGGTATGTTGAGACGTTCATATAACAGCTTTAGTGCATTTCCAGCTGAGTGACTTTCAGGTTAGTGGCCTTCATTTCTTCAAACTCTGCTTTAGGACTGGTGACCATTTCAACTGCAGGAGTAGAAGTAGAAGGTCCAGCTTCTGGTGCAGGTTTCATCTTCTGATGCTCTGCTAGCACCCAGTTGGAAAGCTTCAGTCTCAAGTCCTTCTTTTGTTGAGCCTTTTGAAAGAACGCATCATTTGGTATAAACCATTTGATGAGACTTCCAAGTTTCCTCTGCTCAGATTCTGACTGAATTCTTCTCCTTTCCTCCACCTCTTCTGGATACAGCAAATCCATGAAGATAGTTTCCATATGCAAAATCACGTCAGCAGTGAAAGCATCAAACTTATTCCCAGCTTCTTCTCCCCATATCCTTCTGATGAAGTCACTCAATGCTTCAGAAGCAAAATAGAGTCCTTCATTTTCTGCCAGGTATAATCTTCTCAGATTTTCCCTGTCATCTTCTGTAAGCACTAGGGGGACGAGGCATGGTAACATAGCTTTGTCTTTCCATGACTTCGACCATTGACTCCAAGTAAATCCAATGTCAAAGTGCTTGGTCACAGCAGCCCATTTGACATATGTCTTCATGCAGTTAAGTGGTCTGATTACTGAGCACCTGAAGATATCATCAAAGTAGACTGTTCCCAGATTGGTGTCAGTAATTCTGCTGATAGTGCCAACTGTTGGAATTGTGGCTTTCTCTGCATTGCAGCAGTTTGAGGAGCCAGTTCTCCATTCGTCTTCCTTCAGAGAACTAAGGTAGAACCTTCTGGCATGATCCTCAGTGATCTTGGCAATCGGAAGCTTAGAGAACTCCTTAAGATTATACTTCTTGGGAGCCTTCTCATACTCTGTGAGCCCGATCTTGCTGAATGGCTGCTTGCCAGGAGCAGGTTCTTTCCTTTTCCCAGGGATAGACCAAGGTAGCCACCTTTGTCTGTCTGGTACAATCTTCACTGATACAGACGAAGGATCCCTGAACTGTCTGATTACTTCAATCTTCTTCATCTCAAGACAGTGTGCCATGAAGGCAGCTTCTTCATCCGTGATCCACCTTCCGCATTCCTCCAATGTGAGAGGTTCAGTTTGTGGTAGGGATCTAGGAAGGTCAACAGAGAAGGGAATTGCTCTGCTACCAGGTGCTGGTCTCAATCTTCCTTTGAATGACATCTGAAAGTGGTCTTCTCCATCCTTGAAGGTAGCATTCATCGGAGAGGCAATCTCCAGTCTGGCAGCTCCAGATGTGAAGGTTTTCAAATGCCATGTAGAGGGATGATTGTAGATGCTGTGATATGACTCATACTTAACAAACCGTGGTTTGTTAATACATGAAACATTCTTCCTTCCACCAAAGTCTGTAGGTTTATGGGTAATGGTGAGTAAAGTGGGAGTGGTTTTGGTGATTGAATAGGTTTTAGGTGTGTAGGGTTTGAAGGGATTAATGGGAGGTACTTTGAATAATAGGTTAAAGGGATGAGAGTGAAGTTTGGAAATGTATGTGGTAAGTGAAGTATTTGAAGAATTTTGTGGTAGGTCAAGGTTGAGTGTATAAGATGATGGTTGGGTAGGTTTAGAGAGGGTAGAGGTTTGTCGGAGGCTCATTCTGGTTTTCTTGGTTTGTGGTTGTGTTTGTGGTTGTGAAATGCATAATGGGGTGCAGGAATAATATCATGAGCATCAAAGACAGATACTGACTCATCAGTAGTAAAGTCGAGTACCTTTGGGTTAAGCTCTGAAGACTTAACCAACCTTCTTTTTGTTCCTCTCGGGGCAACAACAGCAGGAGGAGGAGGAGGGACTTGCTTCCCTTGACCGGACGCTGAAGTATCTTTTTCAGCTGCTGGCCTATACTTTTTCTCCAAGACCTTTTTGATGGGAATTCTATCCTCATCTTCTGGTTCCTCAACAGTAGGTGCAGGAGCCACCTTCTGTTTCGTTCTTCTTGTCTCCCTTGAAGGAGATTCAGCAGGTCTCTTCACACCAGCCATTGAGCTTCTGGTGGTTTTCTTTTCAGCTTCTCCTTCCTGTTGCTTTAATTTCACCTTCTTGATCATAGAGCCAGTTATCAGCTGCATTCTGACCAAACTGTTTACTCCAAAAACTTCTGGACGAACAACAGCGCCAACACCAAAGTATTTTTCTTTTTCTTCTGTGTTGATAGAGTCAGTCAGCTTCCTCACAACACCGTCTTTAATCATCATTATGGAGAGAAGAACTCCATAAGGGATAACCTTGATGATATTCTTCTTATCGACACTCTTCCTTGAGAAGACAAGAGCATTTATCAGATTGTTGATAATCAACCTTGGCAGATTGATTTTCTTCCCATCCATGTAGTTTCTCATAATGAACTTTTGCTCGTAGTTCACTATGTCGCTTGAGCCAGCCTTCAGAATCACGCTCTTAGCGATGATTTTGTGCAGTACTCTGTAGTGGCTTTTCAAGTCTTTGGCCGTGGGAGTTATGTTCTTCTTCTTCAATTCACGGTAGTTTTCAAACAGGGCTTCGTTGACGTTTTCCAGTCCTCTGTACGCGTCAACCCAGTTAGCATGATAACTGATTCCTTCACAAGGGCACTTGATCGTCTGAGCAATAGAGTTGATGGTGAAGCGTAGCGTGAAGCCTCTGATGTGTCCTTCTATGATTTCTCCCTGAAGTAAGTAAGCATTCCCCCCAGAACTCCTTAATAGCATAGCTCAGTACGTCGACTGGTTCCCAGATGAAGTAATTTTTCAGCCTAGTTTCTCCAGACCTTCTTCAAAATTATAATCGTATAGCTTGAAGTTCTCAAAATCAATCCTATTCTCATTCATGAGTTTTGCCTCAGAGAAGACATCGAAGGCCAGTGTATTGTCCAACCTTTCTGTCGGCCATGGTAGCAGTTGCAGAGAGGGTGAAGGAGGTTTTAGGGTTCGAAAACACACACACAGAGAGAGAGAGAAAACAGTTTTTGCAAGAAAATGCAGAGTGAAGTGATGGAACGAAAAATGTGGAGTAGTGGGAAAGTTGATAGAAAATGGTACAGTCCTTTTTCAAAAAAATCGCTTCGTATTTCCACACAAAAATTAAATCAAAAAAAAAAGAAAATAAAGATTCGCCTTTTCATTAAATACAGACGCCAAAAGAAAAGTAAGATCAAGAAAAAAGATTTTATCGAAAGACATAAATAATTATGACTCAGTAGATGTGATGAGACGCTTATGTCCTTAACACGTGTGACACGTCTTGAGTGCGCTCGGGACGCATGCAACCGATTCACCAGACGATGAGTTATGATGCACATGACAAATAAGATGCTTATTCATATACATGCTTATGTCATACCAGATGCTGAGATTGTGCATATTATCTGACGCTGAGATTAATCATTCTTCTATAAGATGAAAATTTAAATTTCTTCTTATAAAATTGAATCTATCTTCAGCAAGGGGTTTTGTAAATATGTCAGCCCACTGATGATCAGTGTCTACAAATTTTATTTCGAGTATACCCTTGTGAACATAGTCGCTTATAAAATGATGCTTAATCTCAATGTGCTTGGCTCGTGAATGCAATATGGGATTTTTAGTGAGACAGATTGCAGAAGTATTATCACAAAAGATAGGAATGTTACTCTCTTTTATCAGATAGTCTTCAAGTTGATATTTCATCCACAGAAGTTGAGAGCTGCAACTTGCTGCTGAAATATATTCAGCTTCTGCTGTTGAGAGTGCAATCGTGCTTTGCCTTTTGCTTGACCAAGATACAAGATTTGCTCCAAGGAATTGGCAGCCTCCACTTGTGCTTTTTCTTTCAATTCGGTCTCCAGCAAAGTCAGCATCACAGAAACCTACTAACTTGTAATCTTTTGATTTCTTATAAAGCAAACCAAGATTAGTAGATCCTTGCAAATATCTAAAGATTCTTTTAACAGCACTCAAGTGTGATTCTCTAGGATCTGATTGAAATCTAGCACAGACAGACACTGAACATAATATCAGGTCTTGAAGCTGTAAGATAAAGTAGAGATCCAATCATACCTCTGTACATCTTCTGATCTACCTTTTTACCAGTTTCATCTTTACCAAGAATGCATGTGGGATGCATAGGAGTACACATAGGTTTGCAATCCACCATTTTGAATTTCTTTAGCAATTCCTTGATATATTTGCTTTGATGTATATATATACCATCATTGCATTGTTTGATTTGAATTCCAAGAAAAAACTTCAGTTCACCCATCATGCTTATCTCGAATTCAGCCTGCATTAGCTTAGAAAATTCTTTGCAAAGGCTTTCGTTAGTAGCTCCAAAAATAATGTCATCAACATATATTTGAACAATTATAAAGTGCTTGTTTGATGTTTTTCTAAAAAGAGTAGTGTCTACTAGACCTCTGGTAAAGCCATTTTTCATCAAAAATGTACTCAGTCTTTCATACCAAGCTCTGGGAGCTTGCTTAAGACCATACAAAGCCTTTTTAAGCTTGAACACATGTTCTGGAAATTCAATGTCTTCGAATCCAGGAGGTTGTTTTACAAAGACTTCCTCAGTTATAAAACCATTCAAGAAAGCACTTTTCACATCCATTTGATAAAGAATTATATCATGATGTGCAGCAAAAGAAAGCAAAATGCGTATAGCTTCTAACCTTGCAACAGGTGCAAATGTTTCAGTAAAATCAATACCTTCTTCCTGTGAGTACCCTTGAGCAACCAATCTTGCCTTGTTTCTCACAACCTTTCCATCTTCATCAAGCTTGTTTCTAAATACCCATTTAGTACCAATAGCTTGCTTATCTTCTGGTAAGGTAACCAGCTTCCATACATCGTTTCTTTGGAACTGATTCAACTCTTCTTGCATGGCCAGAATCCAGCCTTCATCTTTCAATGCTTGATCAATCGTTTTAGGTTCCATTTCTGAGAGTAGTGCCATATCTGCATGCTCTTTAAAAGAGGATCTGGTTCTTACTCTATCTCCAAGTTTTCCTATGATTTGATCTTTATGATGATTGGCTTTGTACTTCCAGCTCTTTCTGAATTCAGCTTCTGAAGATTCTTGTGTCCGGTCACCACCGGACGATGAAGATGTAGGTTCATTATTTGTAGTATTACCTATATTTAATTCTGAAAATAATTCATCTAGCTCTGACATGGCTGTGTCAGGCTTCTTGTCATCAAATTTGACATGAATGAATTCTTCCACTATCATAGTTTCTTTATTGTATATTCTAAAAGCTTTAGATCTTTCAGAATATCCCAAAAAGATTCCTTTGTCAGCTTTTGAATCAAACTTACCAAGCTAATCCTTAGTATTTAAAATGTAACACGTACAACTAAATGAATGAAAATATGATATGTTTGGCTTCCTTCCTTTCCACATTCATATGGAGTCTTCTTCAAAATAGGTCTAATAGAAATTCTATTTTGAATGTAACAAGCTGTGTTTACTGCTTCTCCCCAAAAATGCTTTGCAATGTTAGCTTCATTGATCATGGTCCTGGCCATTTCTTGGAGGGACCTATTCTTCCTTTCTACAACACCATTTTGTTGAGGTGTTTTAGGAGAGGAGAAATTGTGGGAGATGCCGTTATCATCGCAAAATTTTTGAAAGCTTTCATTTTCAAATTCTCCCCCATGATCACTTCTAATAGAAGAAATGCAAATTCTTTTTTCATTTTGAACTGCTTTTGCGAATCTGATAAATACCTTGTATGACTCATCTTTGTGAGCAAGGAATCTAACCCATGTCCATCTAGTAAAATCATCAACAATGACTAACCCATATTTCTTTCCAGTTAAAGAGGCTGTCCTTGTTGGACCAAAAAGATCAAGATGCAAAAGCTCAAGTGGTCTAGAGGTTGAAACAACATTTTTTGAATGAAAAGAAGTTTTAACTTGTTTTCCTCTTTGACATGCCTCACAGAGAGCATCGGATTGATACTTAAGATTTGGTAAGCCTCTGACAAGACTGTTCTTGTTTAATTTTGAGATTAATCTCAAATTGGCATGACCCAATCTCTTGTGCCAAATCCATTGTTCTTCGTCAAAAGACATGAGAAACTTGACATCTTGTTTTGCAAGTTCAGAGAGATCAATTTTGTAAATATTTTGTTTCCTCTTAGCAGTAAAGAAAGTAGAGCCGTCTTTCTTGCTTTTTACTAGACATCCAGTTTCTGTAAAGATGACTTCATAACCATTGTCACATAATTGACTTATGCTCAATAAGTTATGTTTAAGTCCTTCAACATATAGTACATTATCAATAGAGGGAAGAGAGCCTTTACCAATGCCACCAATTCCAACTATTTTACCTTTCTGGTTTCCTCCGAAACCAACGAATCCAGCTTCTTTAGGCCTTAGTTCTTGGAACACATGCTTTTCTCCCGTCATGTGACGCGAGCATCCACTGTCTAAGTACCAAGATAGGTGTGTTGACTTTGTTGCTAAGCATGTCTGCAACATAGACTATTTTATCTTTAGGTACCCATATCTTGTTGGGTCATTTCTTGTTAGTTCTTGAAGGAAGCTTATCCTTCACAATTTTAAAAACAGTACATGCACTTTTCAAATGACCAGGTTTATTGCAGTAAGTACAATGCAAGCATTTACTATGATTATTGGATTTATCAGATGCTGAATCATTTTCTAGAAGAGGTTCATCTGATATATAACCAAGACCATGAGTTGTCGTTTTACTGACACCCCAAATCATTGAAGCTTGCTTGCTACGAGTTACACTCTCTGCAAGAAACTTTTGAAAAGCATATTCATAATCATTTGATTTGCATTTAGGATTGCCTGTAACTTTAGAGCTTTCAGCTCGAGAGCTCTCAGCTTCTGGTTGCTTGTTAGCGGTCAGACGCTGGTTATCCATCAGATGCTGATTTTCAGTTTTTAGCTTCTGATTTTCTTTATTGAGTACAAATTTTTCTTTGTTTAAAGCTTGAAAGTCTTGTGATAATTTTGAAAATTTCTTTTTCAAATTCTTATACTCAACAGAGAGAGTGGCAGAGTCCTTAAGAAGATCATCAAATGCAAGTTGAAGTTCAGAGTAGGAATCATATACTATTACCTCTTCAACTTCTTCTTCTGAATCAAGGTCAGTGTCTGCCATGAGAGCGAGATTTGCTTGAGGATAAATCTAGATCTTCCCATGTAGCCATGAGGCTCTTCTTCTTTTTCTTGAAAGAACTTCTTGTGGACTTCTCCTTAAGATTAGGACATTCGGACTTGAAATGTCCAGGCTTTTTACATTCATAGCAAATGACTTGAGCCTTGTCCTTGCTCTCTTTCTTGTCCTTAGTATCTTTCTTCTGAAACTTCCTCCTGAAGTTTCTCTTCTTCCACATTCTTTGTATCTTCCTGGATATAAACGCGAGCTCATCTTCTGATGTGTCAACATCTCCTTCTGAAGCTTCATCAGAATCTGATTCTTCTTCTTCAGCCTGAAGGGATTTGGAAGAACTGACTTTATGTTGAGCGACTTTCAAAGCAATAGACTTGCCCTTTTTGACAGGTTCTTCTTCATTTAGCTCAAGTTCATGAGCTTTTAACGAACTCATAAGATCTTCAAGTCGTAGGACATTTAGATCTTTTGCTTCCTGAATAGCAGTGACCTTGGGTCTCCACTGCTTAGTCAAGCTTCTTAAGATCTTTCTAACATGGTCAGGTGTAGTGTAACTTTTTCCAAGGGCCTGTAACCCATGAACAAGTGTTTGAAATCTTCCAAACATGGTTTCAATGCTTTCACCATCTTCCATTTTGAACAACTCGTATTGGCGAACCAACATGCTAGCTTTGGTTTCTCTTACTTGGGCAGAGCCTTCGTAAGATAAAACAAGTGAGTCCCAGATTTCTTTGGCAGTATCAAATTTGCCACATTTATCATATTCTTTTTCTGTCATAGCACAGATAAGAATGAATCTAGCCTTTTGATTGATTTGATATCTCTTTTTCTGCTCATCATTCCAAACTTCTCTGGCTATAGCAACACCATGAGGATTAGTGGGAGGAATGTAACCGGTTACTTTGAACTATATCCCACAACTCAAGTTGTTGTGTCTCAAAGAAAGCTTTTATCTTATCTTTCCAGTAATCAAATTTTTCTCCATCGAATAGAGGAGGACGGTTCATATGACCACCTTCAGTAGACATGTTCACAGTATAGGATCTTTTCTCTTAACACTGTTAAGTGCTCAACCAAGAGGCCGAGCTCTGGTACCAACTGAACGTGAACACAAGAAGGGGGTTGAATTGTGTTAAAAACTTTTTCCAAACTATACGTAAAAACTTCAACACAGGTTTTTCAAAACTGTTTGTATATCAGATGCAGAGAATTAAACCGAATGCAGAAATTAAACAGCTTATGAACACTTGTTTTACTGAGCAAGGTAAAGATAAATGTAAAGCAGTAAAGGATGAGACGCAGAGATTTATACTAGTTCACCAACAACTGGTAGCTACGTCTAGTCCCTTCGTTCCTGAAGGATTTTTCAATATAATCAACTGATTACAATTTTCCTCAAGAGTATTCTTCTGTCACAAACTTGACAATACTCTCAACTTCTCAAAACGACTCAGTACAGTCGAGCCTTTGAGGAACAAAGCCTTCACAAGGCCAAAACCAGTTTACAAAAGAGATTATACCTTTGAATACAATCAAAATAACTCTCACAGAGAGGATGAAAAGATTAAGCTCAAAACAGAATGACTTTCTAAAAGAAAGTATAAGACGCTGAGTTTAGTTCTATGTAGACCAGAAGCTTGGCACTAAACTTGATTGCTCACTTGAGTAATATTGCTTTCAGAATGAAGTTTCTTCACAGTTTTTCCAACTTGTCTTCAATGAATACCTTGGGGTATTTATAGGAGTCTTCAAGGGTATTACCGTTGCAGTAAAAAATATCTCCTTTCCATTGAGTGAGGTAATTTGAAATGTAGTCCTTTTCTTCCTTTCCAGAGAATATCATAATAGTACACATTACCGTTTTCGTACTATCTGCTATTTGCAATTGCCTTGTACGATTTTTGTCTTATGCTAAAGGTGTCACCTTTCTTCCTCGTACATCAAAATGAGCGCATAAAATCAAATTTGAATTCCGTTCTAGAACAGTCTGAGGCTAAGAGCAAAAACGTGATCATCACGTGCTTCATTAAATAGATTAGACGCTCACTCAGAACAGAGGATGGATGCTCTCAACAATTGAGTATTCCACGCGTCAAAGAGTAACACTACTGGATGCTTGCTGTTAACAAGACGCTGAAGTGAGTTCGGATGTTGACACGAGTGGATTGTATTCAATTCTTTTGTAAATTTCTTCTTCTTCCTTGAGTGATTTGTACATATATATGAAGTTTTGATACTTGTACACTGAGAGATATGTTAGAAGATAAATTGTTCTCTTGAGAATTATTTTGTTATCATCAAAATTAATGAGGGTCTAAACTTCTTAATCGTTTAGGTTCCAACACAAATTACACAAAGCTCACTATCGAATCAGATACATATGTGAACATGCTCATTCTGGGCTTATTGAGAAAAATTAATATAAAATATATATGCAAACATAACAGAATTCACAAGACTCATGCCGCATAACCTCATTGGATTTTGTATTACTACATGAGGGTGGTTTATTACAAGTCACAATAACTGAGTTACAAATGGAATCCAAAATTCACCATCCTCAAAGGGAACATCTCTACTACAATACCAACAAACCTGAGCTTCTTTTTATACATGAAACAGTCCACACAAGTGCAAAAAATTCAAAAAAGTGAGGGTGACAGCAACAAATTCAGCATGAGCAATGTATAGTTTTTGCTATTTTGGAGTACTCAAATCTTCACTACAAATCATGAAATTTACCATGCTAGCTCCCAACACACATATGAACAAATTCCAAGTTGTTTTTCAACAAAAATCGTAGCCTATTTTCCACAAAAAATTTCAACAGAACTGGTTTTGCAAAGTGGTGGAAGACATAATCTTTATTGGACTTCTTTTCATGAAACATGCTAAAAAAAACCAATGACTCTAAATTTTAAACACCACTTATCTAATCGCACTTGCAAGTCCATAAACTCGGTATGACATGCATCCAAGTCAAAATTCCAAGCATCACAGTGATACGAATTGGCTTTGTTTCCGAGTGAAATCAAAATTCACAGTCATTAAAAATTTAAACACTATAGCTTCAACATGAATACAAGTATATCCATTCAAAACATCAAGGTATGATCATGCATAATGGAAAATACCATACACGGATCTAACAATTAAAGTCATAAGATAGGGAGTGGACAAAGTGTTACAATAAGAACATTATAAAAATCTAATGTCTTCAACACCTAATAAAATGCATACGAAACATCTAAAGTGAGTTTAACAAGTCATAGTCTTTGTATCCTAAATGAAAGAAGTTGTTTCAATAAATGTTACTGTTGAATCAAATTTCTATGTCAGGAAAACAAACTACAGAGATTCAATCATTGCAAGCAAAGAAACCTTTCACACAAAGAAGGTACATCAAATCCTTTTAACTCTGATTCCCAAATTTTACAGGATATAATTTTCAATTCAGCCTTAAGCTTTTACATCAAATCCAGAACTCATATAACCTTTTAACAGTACTAATATCTCATAAGATTTTAGCCGAAACTAACTTGTACCAATTGACACTTTAATTCATTAGTTTATTACTCTAAACCCCATTTTTTTCTTTTTGAAGTCACAAAATCACATTATGTAGACCATAGAAGACAGATCACAAAAGTCAAATCATAAAGACCCAAAAATCACGCAACTCAAGGATCACATAGATGCAGAGTTCATATAGAAAACATAACAGACCATATGCCACAATTCAAATTCGTCACGTCATATGCCATATACAAGAAAAATCATATTGTGCATAGAGAAGGTTTAGCAAAATTTATCACAACCATATATACTGTGAGTATGGTCAGCTCAGGGTCATACATTCTTATGAAGTAGGTGATGTATCTAGCATAACACACATTAGAAAAAACAAGTCACACAAGCACAAAGTTCACATAGGGAAACATAACAGACACATACACAGTCCAGTAAGACCGAACTTCTGTGATATCACTTAATGTAACACACTAATCGACTAATGCTATTCTTATTATAAAGTCGTATGATTTCGAATTGCTTTGTAAAAATAGTCGGGTTTCTTTTAAGAAAACTAAGTATTTTTGGAGTAAAAATAAAAAAACTTTCTTTCAATAGAATAACTAAGTTCATAAATCATTTCATAAATAACGCGACATGTGCGAGAATCATTTTTACGATAAAATATGAAATTACTAAACTCCATTTATTTATACGGGTCAAAGCTTTAAATGTTAAAACCATTATCAATAAGGGAATCGAGCTTCATAAAACATTTTCTAGAACGTATATGTTGAAAATCATTTCATGTCCATACAAAACCTTACACAATTATTATACAAATGTCACAACTTGATCTAAAATACATTTACAAAACTTAATACAATACATTTATACTTTATTTACAATTACACTTCCAAATCTCAATACAATTAATCATCTTCACACTCCCAGCCAGTTAACTGAAAAAAAGTAAATAGAAAAGAATGAGATAAAAATCTCAGCGAGTGATCCCGACACACACGCACCCGGCAATTAACAGGCAAAGCATGCAAAGGAGGCAAGTGTTCATGCATCAAGCATAATGAGGCTATAAAACAACTTGAGTCATGTAGCACATAAGACAAACCATGTTAAATTCAATAGCAACAAATTTCCATTCATAAAGGCACAAGATCTATTACAAGGTAATCAAGCACAAGGTAACGTCTACCCATTTCAAGAACACATAACTCAAACCTAAAGCAATTATGCATTTATCATCAGAAACAAAAATCTTATAATGACTATTCATTTTTTTTAACGTCCTGTGCATGAGTCAATTTCAAAGCAATTTGCCACTCATAAGTGGACTTGTCATGGCCACACGCGAGTGGACTTGTCATAAAGTATTTGCCACTAACAGTGGACTTGTCACAGAGTAGTTGCCACTTACGGTGGACTTGTCACAGAGTAGTTTGACACAAAGGGTAGACTTGTCACAGAGTAGTTTGCCACCAACGGTGGACTTGTCACAGAGTCATTTGCCACTAAGAGTGGACTTGTCACAAGGTAATCACAAGGTAACAAATAATTCATTATTACGATGCTAAGCTTTGGAAATCATCATGGTTAAATTCTATCATATATCACACTTAATTCATAGGTACCAAAAGTCCACAATTCATGAACACAACTATTCCAACAAATATATGGCATATTATCATCATCAAGGCTTACACAACCAACTACCGAAGGATTCAACAAGAGTATCAACCAATAATTTATTTCATCAATTTAATCAAGCGACAAGCATCTCATGGTCTCTCGGGACAGACAACACTACATCATAGTCTCACATATCAGGCAAATAAGACACCATAACACACTTAGTCCCGCATATTCAATTAAGAATTCATGTAATGTATATTATCTATAAAAAACAATCAATCCACCAAGGGTTTAAGTAGAGTATCATCGTATCGTAGATAATATATATTTGAACATCCCTCAATCACAAAGTCATCAATTTTACTCACATGTAAGCTCAGTTAGGTACTGTCAAGGATACACATACTCAAACTATTCCGCTTGTTTCATTGCTCCTACAAGGAACAGGCACTCGGACTCACATAACAACATATAATCACAATTACACTACTGCTCATACAATGGTAACAACACAAAACACATGAGGATACGTTTCGGGTCACAGGGTACTCCAAACAAAGGAAACACTCACCTTAAAAAAAATACCGCAATTATTTCCAACGTTCTTTTCTTTCGATCACATTTCCAATTAGTCTCGTGGCAGCGTCACTGCTCCCGTTCCACGATCCTTGTAACACCCCAATTTTTATGAAGATTATTTTACAATTTTCAACTACTTGAAAATAAATTATAGAGATTGATCACCTTGATGATTTGTTAAAAGTACGAAGAATTACAAAGATTTGTCGTAAACAATTCGTTGTTTCGGTAATTAATTCAGATTAATAGACAAGTGTAGGACGATATCTGTTTTTAATATGAATTAATCCAGGAAAATATGTAAACTTGTTGTTTGATTAAAGGAAATTATTTATTTGAAGGAGAAATAATTTTTAGGACTTAATAAATAATTTTATGTCATAGTTTGAATTGTCGACGTTAGTTATTTATTAATTGTCTGTTTTATGTCGTATTTAATACGACTTTTATTTTAATGATTCTCTATTGACAATTTTATTGTTTGAATAATATCTAGATGATAAGAAAAATTGGAATTAGTAATTATTTCTAATTTACAGTTTTTACTACGCTGCAAGAATTCTGTCGGTTTCTGCCGTAACAAGGCTATCAGGTGAGTTTCTAACTGAAACATGACGTGATCCAAATTTTACAATATTTGAGATCTTAGAATTTTCTAATATTTATGATTTATTGGCATTTTTTGAGATTTTTGGGCAACAGAAAATATTTAGTATATTTTTCATACCCATAAACTGCCTAATTGCAACGTTTTGGTTTGTAATTTGAGAAAACGAGATACGTGGATGAATTTCTCATGTCATGAGGAACATTTTGACTAAATAATAATTTTTAGGTGTGCGCTGATGAATTAGAATTTTTTTAGAGTTTTTGGTACAAAAACCCTAATATACGTGAAACTTCGCACACCCGGTTGAACGAATACGCGACGAATCGAAAACCTGAGCTAAGGGGGATGCACCACGGCTGCAGCAGGGAAAGGGGAGCTGAATCTCATCCTTAGAAGCTTCTTTGACATGTGTTGGATTAAGGATGGTGGTTAAGTAAATGGTGGGTAGTTAGTTTAGTTAAGTTGTAACTAAATTAGCTAAATTCCAACTAAATGAACAAATTTGTTCCATCCTTGTCCCTCCAATTTCGTGGCTCCTTCTTCATTAGGCTGTCTCCATTTCAGTTTTCCACCATTCATGACTTGGAGAGAAAAAAATTTAGAGAGAGAAAGTGTTGATTCTTGAAGGAAATTGGTGTTTAATCTTGCAATCTTCCTTCCTTTGTCCTTAATCCTTGATCAATCATCCCTAAACTTTTTGGTAAGCTTCATAACCATTCTCTTTTTCCTCTTGAGTTTCATGAATGGGTTTGGTTGGATTTAGAGTTGTTTTTCCTTAGAAAGTGTTGAATCTTGTTAGATTAACTTGATTAATCCTTAGATCCATCATTTTCTTCCATGATTAAGCTTATTTAGTGTTTTTAAAAATTAGGGAACCCTAATTTCTTGCTCTGGCCGAACCCATGGACTATTAAGGGAGTTCAATCTTGGCTTGATTTTGTTGATTTGGAGTTAGATCTTTGAGGATTTTGACTTAGTATACTTAGATCTAGTCATATATGCATGTTAAGCAAGGTTTTGTGAAATTAATTTGGGGATTTTTGGGGTCTTCAAACTGAGGTCATCAAGGGCTGTTCATGGTGTTTTTAATTAAATTTTTGTTGTTTAAACATGATGATTAACTTGTGTAAGAGTGTTAGTAATTGGATCTAGCATTTTTGCAACTTTTAAGGTTTGAAATAAAATAAATTTGGGGCTATTTTGGGCTTTCAAAACCGTGACTTAAGAGCAAGTTTTTGATGATGTTTTAAACTTGTATTTGGAGAAAAGAGGTGACTTGTTTTAGTTACAAAATGGTTGTGAAAACTTGTTTAAAATATACATGGTTAAATCTTGTTGTTTACATAGAAAAACAAGTTGTTTTACATAATTGAAAAATTATTTGATGGGGCTCTTTTGAAACAAAAATTTTAGCATGTTGTAGGATGAGTTTTAACTTGTTTTTAAGTGTATTAAAGTGGTAATGATTTAGGAGTTAAAGGTTTAAAACTTTTGGGTTGTTTTTCAAGCTTTAAAGCCGTGACCTCTTAGGGTTTTTAGAAAGTGATCTTGACTTGTTTTGTGCCTGAAATAGTTTTGAAATGTGGTTGGTAATTTGATTTAGCAAAGTATTTCAAAGAGGTTTGATTTTTGGAAAAAGAATTGTCGTATGACTTATGATTTGTTTCAAAACAATAATGAAATTGTATCCAAGTTTTGTGACATGTTTAAGTGCTTTAAAAAGTGGTTCAAAGTTGGGAAAATACTATTCAAAGTGGTAAAACACTATTCAAAGTGGTAAATTTTGGTTTAGGGATTTTTCTAAGTGTGTAGTATTTGTAAAAGCTTCAAAACTTGCTTAATTCAAACTTGTTTCATGATATATGACTAAATGTGATCAAATAGGGATTAAGTTGAGTAATTCCTAGGTCTTTAGAGACCCAAAACTGTGGCTGCCCTAGGGGCATTAAAATTGAGTTTTTGTTTCTAATTGAATTAAACTTGTGTTGTTAAGGTTCGTGCAAGGTACGACTTGACGACAATTTTGGATTACCTCTTTTGGAATGCAATCGAGGTAAAGGAAATTCTTACATAATGAGTTTGGACTTTTCGCCTTGTTTGTTGTATGGTTTGATTGGCTGGTTAGTTGTGTGATAATACGTGTAGCATTACTATATGATAGTAAGAGATGCTGTAGCATGTTGTAGCATACTGAATTGTTATGTGTTGTATAAAATGATGTAGCATGTTTTGGCCCTGCGTAGCAAGATTGGATTGTATTGTGTGTTTTAAATCATGTATGATGAATTTAATTTGGGTTTGATATTGATCAAGTATGCCTAATAATGATAATATGAGTGATGATGAATTAATTAATAATGCGAGGATCGATTGTAAACTGGGTTGACGATTTACAACGGTAAATCTGATGCGATTTCATAAACTGAACTGAGGTTTCAAAAAGAAATGTTAAAGGCTTTTTTGTAACATCCCGTTTCCGGAGCGCTACTGTACTAAAACTTAACTCTAAATGCAACGAAGTTTACGAAATAATACTCTTCTTGTCTTTTGGAAAATATGGTAAATTAATTTTTTTTTAAAACGTCTTTTGCAAAACACAATCAGAGTATCTACAACGTTTTAGAAACATGATGGAATTCTACCAAGACAGATGCAACTGAATATGTACATATATACAACTTCCAAAAGCTATACACTGACAAGTTTGTACATAACGACAACAGTAAACAAATATCCACAAGTAGGAATACACCTAAAGTATGAACACCCTAGCAAGAGTAATCATACTTCTGAGGTACTCCCAACAGTTACCCACGTAGGGGGCCGCTCCAAAAGCACAACCTCACACCTACCCAAACAACAAAAGACTAACTGTAGTAAAGGACTAACAGATTAGACAGACTGGTCACCACCAAAACTATATACAGCACAGACAGACGTCACCAACTATCCAAACTACACATCACTACCCAAGTCCTCAGACGGGTCTTCCTCATCCTCCTCCATCAAGTCGTCCTCATCCTCGCCAGTCAAATCAATAAACGGTACAAAAGCAGGTACTCCGTCGGATCTAGCCTCCTCCACCAGTAAATCATCTATCCATCCACACCGCTGCAGCCAGCCTCACAACACATCCGACAAACGGGAAGAGGATCCACAAGTGGAGTGGGTGTCCTGATACGTGAAGGAGGTGTCAGAACAGTCTCCAGCTCTGGCTCGGAATCCGCTACAGGACTAGGAGAATTTGCCACTGCGCGTGAAGTAGAAACTCCCGCCATCCATCGTCTCACTCTGATGCAAACCAAGAATGGTCAACTTTGAGAAGAAGCACCAAGCCAATTATCAAACAAGAAGAACCAAACTGGATTTTGTTCAAAAATTATTTTCATTGGTGGTGATATTTCTTCAGTATTTTAGATTTATCTTGAGCTGTAGATATCTGATTGAGGTGTTCTTTGATGCGTTAGAAAGCTAGGGAAATTTTCTACAAGTCGTATTTCAAGCTCAAACACCAAATTCGGCCTCTATCATGGATAAAAATATGCTCCAAATGTAACCCGAATTTCTACACGGGTTTCTCTTTTAATTTGGGCTTTCTTTTGTGTTTTTTTAGCAGCCTTGTATTGGGCTTGGGTCTTGCACTAGGTTTAGCCTCCTTATGCTGATAGGTGCTACCTAGGATTAGAATTAGGGTTAGCCATCGCCTCTTTAGTCTATAAATAGGAATGTACTTCCTATCATTTGGGAAGTTTTTGAATAATATTGAAAGTTTGCTCCTTTGTGAGTGTAAAGAGCTGAGTCTCTTAGGTTCTTGGATAAACCATTTCTGATTCTTATCAAGAGCTTCCTTTCTCTTGTGGCGAATCTTCACCGGACTTATCACTCTCTTGAGAGTGTGGCGTCTTCTTCCATTTTCTATCTTATTTTCCATCTTTTTATTTTGTTCTGTTTGCTGCGTTCTTTTGCTTATGCGCCATCATTCTTAAAGCTTGCACCTTTAGCATTTCATTCTTCTTGTTTACCTGTTTGTACATTATTAATTTAAGAGCAAAGCTTGTATTTGTTCTTTCTTCTTCAATAGAAGTGGGCGCCAGTTTTGAGGATTAAGGACTCTAATTCCTAAAGTTCTCATTTTTATTCAGTCTTAATCCTTATAACAAGAGTCAATTCGAGGACGATCTGTTAAAAACTATATGCATCCAGTTTGGATCATATCATGTGGTATCTAGAGCCCAGATCCTAGAATTGACAAAGTTCTTGTTTTTATTGTGTACTGTTCTTATTGCTTTTTAACACCAAGCACAATTGCTTGAGTGCCATATTTGTACACATTCAGATCGCTTTGATCGACGCCATCCCCATTGGATTGGCAACATTCTCTAATTTCTGCCCTTTATTTTCTATCCTTAAATTCCAGTTCTTTATTCCCTGTTGTTTATTCCAGTCATTTATTCTTTTGCGCAATTTACAGCTTTAATCTTCTATTTCCATATTCATTGCTGTTTGTGATTTGTAGCACTTGACTTAAAAAGGAAACTCATAATCACACATTTGGCATAACAATTCAAATTGATATTGCAAGAACCAATTTTTAAGTACAAAAAAATAAAGGAACAGGGGCGTGATCCATAGTACAAAAAAAAATCCTATTTTTTCAGAAACAAAAAAGAACGGAAAAAAAAAAAGAAATGAAGGAAACTGAAACTGCCCCTTACACTTAACAAGATTAAATTTTGTTGCCATTGTGGATTTCATTAAGAGTGGTGCTGTAACTCATAGCATTTTTGTGCAATTGTCTTCTCATTCTTCTAGTTCCTTTTTGTCTTCTTTGCATTCCTTTTGAGTTGTACCTTTTCCTTGTTAGCTTTTCTTGTTTGTCTTTTTAAATTCTTTTAAGTTTTGTCTAGAGTTTCTTTCCTTTCTTCAAACTTCAGAGTGGTTAACTCTTGTGAAGATCGTCACGTTTGAAAAGAACCTTTTGGTAATTGAAATGCGAGAGGGTTTATTTAAGAACTCAAAGAGACTTGAGGGCTAAAAGGCAAGAGTGAACATTATAGAAAAGCCTACAAAGAGTGAAACACGAGTGACAAATTCAAGAGTGTAAACACGTGAGAAGAGTGGAAAGGGCCTTTCTTTTGATCTTTAAAGTTTTTCCAAAGATGAGTGGAGGAAGCACACCCCCATCCCTTAGGACAGCCCGATTGATGCGATACCTAGCCCAAGAGTTAAACAAAGGGGTTAGACCAAATTCGGGCAGAATTCAACACAAGGTTGGATGAAAGGAGGTATGTGAGGAGATATAGAGAAAAAGAATGGAAATCTAAAGATTATCATGAGGAATACATGGGGTATAAAAAGAAGGATAGGAGGTTTGAAAAGAGAGATAGGGAAAAGGAAAGAAAGCAAAAAGAGTATGAACAAGAAAGAAAGTGTAGAGAATTTATGGAGGGTCCTGAGTATGAGAAGTATTTGATTAGAGAATTTTTGGAGGATCCGGAGTGTGTGAAGTATCATGAAGAAATGAGGAAGAGAAAAGAGGCAAGAAAAGAGAGAGAAAGAGAAAAACAAGAGAATGAGATCAAAGTTGAGAAAAGAAAAGAGGATGAGGAGGATATAAAAGAAAGTATTGCAAAAGAGGGAGATAAAGAAAACCAAGAGAATGGGATCAAAGTTGAGAGACAACTTGGAAGTGAGGTGAAGAGATATGCTTGCTTAAATTCTCATGTTAATTCTGTCTAGTGGTGTTGAATTTATTTTGTAGGAATTTGAGGATGTGTCTCCAAAGGAAGTACCCCATGGTTTGCAGCCAGCAAGAGAAAGAAGGCATCAAGTAGACCTCATCCCAAGTTCCCCTCTACTCACTAGACCATCTTTTGGAAGTAATCCTATCCCTATATTTGATGTTTTGTTTGATGAATTTCTTAGTTCTTACTATTTATTTGAGGTTGACTTAAAAGGTGAGTACCATCAATTAAAAATTAGTGAGAATGATGAATGGAAAATATCTTTTAAAATTGGGTGTAATGCATCTAATGTGGGGATTAAGACTATATGTTCTCCTTATGGAATTGTTTCATGCAAGAAAAATTCTATTACTCAAAATATTTTGGGTGAAACTGATTATTGTTTGAAAGATTCCACACCCTCATTTTCCTCTTGTGAAATTGTCTATAGATCTTATCCTCTAGCTCCTTTTTGTCTGCCACCTTTATCTAAACTCTCTTCGTTAGTTCATAAGGAAGGCAAAGCAAATGCCAATCATGTGAGGAAAATTCGAGAACAGGTGAAGGCTGAAATTGATAAGGAATTGGAGCAAAATGCTAAACAAGCTCAACAAGGACGAAAAAGGATTGGATCTAAAAGACTTGTTTTTGACCCTGGAGGCTGTTTTGCAGGAAAATAAAAAATAAGAGACCTTCCATTTAAAGGAAGTCAAGTCTCTATTGAAATAGGCTTTTTTTCTTTATAATATTTTCAATAAAACTAAGACTTTTTTTTGTGATGTAGGGATTGGAGCTATAAATTCGAGGACGAATTCTTTCGAAGGGGGGAGAGTGATGCGAACCAAGAATGGTCAACTTTGAGAAGAAGCGCTAAGCCAATTATCAAACAAGAAGAACCAAACTGGATTTTGTTCAAAAATTATTTTCATTAGTGGTGACATCTCTGCAGTGTTTTAGATTTATATTGAGCTGTAGATATCCGATTGAGGTGTTCTTTAATGCGTTATAAAGCTAGGGTAATTGTCTACAAGTCGTATTTCAAGCTCAAACACCAAATTCGGCCTCTATCATGGATAAAAATATGCTCCAAATGTAACCCGAATTTCTACACGGGTTTCTCTTTTAATTTGGGCTTTCTTTTGTGTTTTTTTAGCAGCCTTGTATTGGGCTTGGGTCTTGCACTAGGTTTAGCCTCCTTATGCTGATAGGTGCTACCTAGGATTAGAATTAGGGTTAGCCATCGCCTCTTTAGTCTATAAATAGGAATGTACTTCCTATCATTTGGGAAGTTTTTGAATAATATTGAAAGTTTGCTCCTTTGTGAGTGTAAAGAGCTGAGTCTCTTAGGTTCTTGGATGAACCATTTCTGATTCTTATCAAGAGCTTCCTTTCTCTTGTGGCGAATCTTCACCGGACTTATCACTCTCTTGAGAGTGTGGCGTCTTCTTCCATTTTCTGTCTTATTTTCCATCTTTTTATTTTGTTACATTTCTTTGCGTTCTTTTGCTTATGCGCCATCATTCTTAAAGCTTGCACCTTTAGCATTTCATTCTTCTTGTTTACCTGTTTGTATGCGCCATTATTAATTTAAGAGTAAAGCTTGTATTTGTTCTTCCTTCTTCAATAGAAGTGGGCACCAGTTTTGAGGATTAAGGACTCTAATTCCTAAAGTTCTCATTTTTATTCAGTCTTAATCCTTATAACAAGAGTCAATTCGAGGACGATCCGTTAAAAACTATATGTATCCAGTTTGGATCATATCACACTCCAACGCTCTTACGAGCGATCCTACGAACCTTAGCACCTCTAGGCACGGGTGCGTAACGGTAAGTCCTCCTCCTAGGAATCTCAAAAGACTCGTCAGGTGAAGTAGTAGAGGTAGTCGGTATCACTCGATCCTACTAAGTGCGACGCCATCCGTCCACGATCTGTCTAACCACAGGAAAGCTCACGGTACACCGTGAAATCTTCTGTCGTGTAGCCATTCCATCCACACGAATTGTCACAACCACGTCCCCCCTATATAGTGGGGTCGAAACCCATGGCTAGTGGTATGTTCATATTAAGGAAGTCAAACGCCGTCTCCGACGATAAGGTCAACGCCGGGATCTCCACAATTCTCACCATTGTCTGGGTTACAATGATTGATTAAAAGAACCATGTGCAAATGTCAACTTCTTAATTATAAACAGATAACACAGTATAGCATAATATTCAACTCAATAAAGATGCACAAAATACTCTATTTATGCAACCATATGCCAGTGCATATGATTCCGAAATATCAACTACACTGAGTCTCCTTCCTGACACTATTCAGGTTTAGGACCGTCTTAACGACATTGAATCCCCTTTTCGACACTATTCAGGTCTAGGATTATCCCACTACAGACTAACGACTATACTGAATCCCCTTTTCGGCACTATTCAGGTCTAGGATTATACACTAATTATCAACTTCAGAATCACAACAATTCAAGCAATTCACCACAATTCACATTTAAGCCACACTATTCAGACATACAAAACATGACACGTAATATCAATTATTGAATGTGAAGTGCCCTTACGCACAAGCACACAAAACATAAACACATAGAATATGAAGAGCCCTTACCACAGTCAACAATTCACGTGTCAAAGCACGTCACAGCTCTACCCAACACGAACTCAAGTCCTCAAGGTCCTAAACAACACATATCAAAACTTAGCACAATTCTAGTTCACTCAAAATACTTCCCTAGGTTATGGTTTAATTCTAACCCCTAGGTTACTCAACCTCAAGAATCTTTTTAATAACACACACACACTTGAAAGAATACACAAAGTTGAAAAATAATTATTTTAAAGACTAAAAATTCACTTTCTTTTACTCTTGAAACAAGAAACAAGTTCTAAAATCAAATGCCTTTCATAATAATACTTGATTAAGGCTCAACTTGGCCTTAGGATTACAAAAGTCCCAATTTGCCTTAAGTGTTTCATTGCCTCAAGCTCAAAACAACTTCCAAAATCCAATCAAACTCTTTCTAAATTTTTCCAAAACTTAAACAACAATCCAATGCAATTAACTCAAGCCAAGAATAAAAAAAATTTCTTCCCCAAGCTCTTTAGAGCTCTCGGCCAACACACACACACTTAGGGGACAATTGTAAAATTTTTAAATTAATCAAAACACATCATACAACACCTAATTTATTTTCCCAAAACATTCAATTTTTTTCAAAACAAAACCATTACTCAAACACATTACCCTATCTTGGCTATTCAAGCATCAAGGATTTCCAAAATTTACAAATTTCCTTTGATCAAATCCCAAATTAACAACAACAGCAACTATATCAAGTATTAAGGAGTAATAACCCCAAATTAATTGAATGATTCACATGAGAAAGGATTAAATAAAGAAAGAAGCAAAAATAACAACTCCTAATCCTATATTAGAGCCCAATGGTTTTGGGAGGAAAAACAAAGGGGAAAATGGTTGTCTCCAACTTACTTACAAGCTCAAGAAGAAGATGAAGATTAGGAGAAGAAGTTAGAAGCAATGGAGGTTGAGAAATGGAGGTGGATTCACGCCAAGAAGAAAGAGGAAGAAGCCATTGATGGAGCTTGGTGTTTCTCACTCAAGAACAAGATGAAAGAAAAGAAAATGAGGGTGAGAAATAAGGGAGGTGGTCGCGGCCTGATTAGGCTCTAAGGGAGGAGAGAAGAAAATTAAATTAACAAGTGTTTACTTGGTTAAAAATGGATTAGAAAAAGGCACCAATATTTAACCTTCAAAAGTGTGACACCTAATCACTAAAAAGGTAAGATTCTAATCTAATCACCAAGTCTAAATATCTAATCCCTCTCTTCTCATGATTACCCCTAATCCTAGAGTCTAGAGTGCTCTAAAAAAAATTACGGCGTCGAGTAATCGCGTTACCGATTAAGTCTTTCGCCGATAAAATCGCGAAAATTAATTTACTTAGAAATTAATTCACCGCGTGATAATAATTTATCATAAATAATAAAAACAATTGAAAACAATCAATCATAATCACAAGTTATGATTCAATTTTCATCAAAATCGGAGTTCGTTTCAAATTTTATTACGGATAAAAACTACCCGGTGATTCAAAATACGGCGAAACTTCGTTAGAATTTTTCGACGATTTTTGAACCATGAATTAATATAAAATATTAATTCTCAAATTCAATTTTATCCTGATTTAATTCAATCACTTACTTAGCAAACAAGAAATTGCTTATTATAGCATAAATACGGCAAATTACACTATGATAATGTTAATAACGCATCGTAAAAATTACGGATGTTACATTTTTTATTTAAAAACAAGCGAGAGGGTTTTAGTTAAAACTAGCTAAAGCTTGCAAAGAATTTTCAATGGAGAATATTAGGAAATGACCTTGAGAAACAATGTAATTTGCGAAAACGGTTGAGTTGAATGATGCGCCTGGAAAAATTCTGGCTAAGAAATACTTGGTTATTAAGAGTGTTCGCATCGCCTCTCTTTCCTGGGAATTCTCTTAGCGTATTATTTAACACAATTAGGGTTCCAACGACCTATATAGCTAAAGTGTATTTTCAGATACATTAGTACAAAGGAATGATACAAGAAAGGAGAAAGAGATTTCAAAGATCCAGATTTCTAAAGAATAAAATTTAGGGAACCTAGTGTTGCTAATGAGCATATGGGCTATGTGTCCTGTGCTGGGACTTGACGTCCTACTTGCGGGCGCATTTTCTTGATTAAGGATTGCACCTAGTGTTCCGTATAGCGTGCCTAGTATCTCAACCTAAAAATTGAACCTAGTGTTTCGCATTACGTGCCTAAAGTTTTGATCTAAGATTGAGGCTAGCGTTCCGCAGTTGAACACCTGGACCTTGTGTCCTGTGTTTGAACTCTAAGTGGTATTTTCTCATCGTCTCATTTCATTGGGTGATGAAGAATTGCCCAAGCATTACCCTGAGTAGTATAGGCTGCCCTGCGTGATGCTTAAGCTTTGAGTTCCCTCCACTTTTTTAAAAGAGAAACGAAGTGATTTGACTCATAGGACATGAGAGACTTAAGAAATCGTTGTTGATCGTCGATTCGCATTGATTAATTAAAAGATCTCTCAGACACTTCTTATGGTGAGTGGGCCGTACCAAAGAATTGGACTTGATGCATACTAATCATTGCGCATCGATACTCATAACTTTTGAAAATCGTATGTTGAATTTCAAAAGGGCGAGTAGTCGTTTTAGCCAAACCCGAATGTCCTTAGGGTGACTAGCTAGTGGTTATAAATGGCTCTGCCAAATGCCAAATGTCCTTCTGGTGACTAGTGGTTATGCATGGCAAAACAGTCTAACGCGGTTGCAATTAGACTGTAATACCCTTGGTAGGGGAATTTTGTTTGGACCTGGAAAATAAGTTCCTCGTCTACTGTTATCCTTGTTTAAGGCTGCAGGTGTATACACAAACTTGTACACAATACATTGGCATGCATAATTAACCACATTGTAACATGTGATGACTGGATTGTTGATTTGCTGATTGAATTATTTGTTCACATGCAAATTGCTTGATATACCATGCTGATGCTTGCGGTCTATTAAGTATGTATATGTTTATAAATGTATGTTGTTGTATTATATATAAATATCTTGTTTCCATGCGACTAGCATATGATAAACTCTTGGATAAAGAATTTACCCTTGCCCTGTTGTTGGATTGGGCATTCTCATGGATGTTACCAGATGGAGTTCAAATTGATGCTGCAGTTCCGTCCTTCCAGGAGCATTAAAGATTGAGCCAGTGGAGGATGATTCCTCTGAGTGCTTCATGTTCTGATCTTACTGAACGGTTTCTTAGAAAGAGTCATAGTTATTGGCTAGCTTAGCTTAGGGTATTGTCTTAGCTCTCAACCTGTTGGCAGAGCATGACTGTTTATTTTGCGTAAATACATATTGTCTTGGAAGTATGCTTTTCAGAAAAACCTCGCCTCGGTGTGAAACGATTATGCTCATGATAATCAATGTTATACTTTGATATTTGATAAAAGGTTGATTACTCATCATTTGAAAATTGTAGTACTCTTCATGTCTCAGTTTTTAACAGGGTTTTCAAAGAAAAGAAAAAGAAAAAAATATTATTTACTCCTATTTTCCATTGTGAATAACAGAAGAGTACTTTTTACTGAAAGCATACAAATACCAAATGTTTTCAGCATTAGATTGGGTTACACCGTAGCACTCCGAAAACGGGTGTTACAATCCTGACTCTCCGTTCTCGCCGGGAGCCAAAATCGAAGGCTTGTCGGCACCCAAAAAATCACAGGCAACCAAAATCGAACATATAACAAGTTAAAAATAAATTAAAATACATTTTCAAACCAATTTAAATAATTAAATTATAGCATAATAGAATTGGGCTCGGTTCGAAGGTAGTTTGCTCACCCAGAATACGCACAGGGAACATGTACCAATTTTTGAAACGTCTCAGTTTGCAATTCTGACTGGTTGGGTTGAAAGAATTCTTTTCAATGAGCCCAACGCAAGTCTCCGTTTGTCAATACGATAACCGGAATGGCTAGAAATGAGACCTAAAGTGGCGGTTCCGGGCAAAACAGATACTTCGTCAACTTTGACATAACTAGAAAAGGACTAGGGATTCTCAAAGGTTTCGACGTGAGGAATCCGAAAACGACATCCTATTTCCCAATCGGTGGCCGTGGTGGCCGAAAACTGCAAAATACAGTACGCCCCTAGTGAGAATATGGCACGATTTCAGTCTCGAAATGCCGAAATAAGGCCATAAATGGATTCAGTGGGTGATTTTGTATAAAGATATGTAGTCTCGAAATTTTTCGTTTTTCGTGGCCCAACGGGAGAGGAATCGAAAAGAGAGAAATTGGAAAAGTGGAAAAACGGCAGAGAAGTTCTCTTTTTTTTCCTGGCTCGTGCGCAGCGCTGGAAGAAGGGGAAGGGATTTTAAAAACCCAGAGGGTGTAACAGCAAAATGGGGTGTAAATAGCAATTAAAAAGGGGTTGTAGACATAAGGAAAGAGGGGTGCGCATAGTAAAGCCCAAAAATACATATTTATATAATTTTTAAACCTTTTCAACCCACAAACTCATTTTAATACCTCTTTTACACAAAATAAAATCCCAAAAATACTAATATTTCAAATACTAATATTTTATGAAAATAAAATAAATAATATAGGGTTAAATATGTTTTTTGTCCCTATGAATTTACCAAAATTTGATTTTAGTCCCCAAAATATTTTTATTCATTTCTAGTCCCTAGAAAATACAAAATTTGCGTGCTTTTAGTCCCTGGTGAGGGACTAAAAACACACTATTTTTGTTAAATATAGGGACTAAAAATGAATAAAGCTTTTGTAGGGACCAAAATAAAATTTTGTCAATTTTATAGGGATGAAAAACATATTTAACCCATATTTTCTAAAATTACAAATAAATACCAAATCAACATTTTTCGCCAATTCAAAAGCAACTAAGGGATCGAAATCACTAAATCTACAAATCATAATAATTAATGAAATGAACATATATTTAAAAATATACTACGTATGAAAAATACGGGTTGTCACAAGGCCCATTTTATCCCTAATCAAGGTTTTTAACTTCTGTTTTATCACCTAATCTCTTACCTAATTACGTTTCTAATATCAACTTGAGATAATTGGAAATTTGGGATATTACGAAAAGACCACCCAAACCTGGGTAGCTAACTCAGGAGCTGGTTAAACAGTATATGAAACATGGGCAGGGTCCAGTTTCAGGATCCCCTAACAGGAAGGGGAAGGCGCCTATCATCAAGACTAGGGGATAGGATCGACTAGCTATTGGTAACAGCAAGCAAGTGTAACGACCCGTTTTCGGACCGCTACTAAACTAAAACTAAACCTGTATGCGATGAATTTTTAAAACGGTACTCTTGTGTCCTTCGAAAAATGCGGTACAGTTTTTTTTTTTAAAACAACATCATCCGTAAGCACGCACAGAGTACTTACAGTGTTTCGAAACGTGGTGCAATCTAGGACACAAGTTGCATACTGGAAATA
This sequence comes from Calophaca sinica, assembly GCA_037113605.1. NCBI lineage: Eukaryota > Viridiplantae > Streptophyta > Magnoliopsida > Fabales > Fabaceae > Calophaca > Calophaca sinica. The sequence continues at coordinate 84,844,112 of CM073731.1, forward strand.
CATACATGCACAATATATATATATATATATCCATCATACACAGTACGTACAAAAGGAAACAGAGTAGTAATGTATGAGAGAATACACCTATGATATGAATACCCTCGCGAGAGTGATCATACCCTGGGGGCACTCCCGGCAGACACCCGCGCAGGGGGCTGCTCCAAAAGTAAAGCCACCAGTCTACCTTGTATCAACAAAACATCACTAGCCCGACTGGTCACCCACAAACTGTACACAAAAGACATATACTACAGTCCTCCCAAAAAGAAATATAACAGCAGTCAGACAACACAGCACTACAGGTAACTATCCAGATCCTCAGATGGATCCTCCTCCTCCTCGTCATCCATCGGGTCCTCGCCTGTCAAGTCGATAACAGGTGCCGCCGCAGGCACAGCCTCTGGCACATCTCCGGGAATATACTCTCCAGCAATCACATCCTCGTCAGATCTAGCTCCTAGACAATCCGCCTCTCCGCACACCACGCAAACAGGAGGTGGATCCACTGGTGGGGTGGGGTCCTAACAATGAAGGAGAACTTCGGTCCTACTAGAGGACTTCAACAACAATGCTCGAGGTAGACGCTCCTACCGCCTCTGTCGAATCACACTCTTGCGAAGGTCCATTCGACTTCGATCCTCGCCTCTAGCTCGGCAAAGAAGTCTGGAAGTAGTGCTCCTAGGGATCTCAAGGGGTCCCTCTGGTGACGAAGAAGAGACTAGTGTAGCCCTCTCGCGCTGAATGATACGCCAAGCATCAACCACCTGCATAGTCCGGATAGGAAAGCTCACTGTACGCCGTGACACCTCCTGCCTCACAGTAACACCGTCCTCTCTGAAAGTCTGTACAATATCCCTGGTATATACAACACAGCGAGAGATGGGGTCAAACTCCATCACCGCAGGCTGCTCGATGTCGGGGAAATCAAAGATGATCTCCGGCGACGTCCGAATCGCCAGAATCAGTACGCTCTTCGCCATCACCTGGGTAGCCATCATGAATCGAAGGTACCACGGGAAAGGGTCAACTTCTCAACGAATCAAGATATAACAATTCATAAAGCAATAAGCAAACAACATTGTATACAGTTCATAAGGCTCAACTCAAAACTCTTGCTCAAGACTCGACTCACGACTCATTTTCTCTCAACACTTCGACAAATTTTCCGGTGCAGCACGCCGACTATCCACAGAATACCAGTCGTAGCTTTGGGATCTTCGCTCTCCCTAGGACATTCAGCTCCAGTTCCATAACGCTGCGACGCCTAGCTAATCCACCATAAACGAAGGGGACCTAGCACCCTCAATTGTCTGGCTCACAGCTCAAAAACGTCTCGACGACTCAACGACTCGACTAAGCTCTCACACTCGATGAACAATTCGCCGCATACGAAATTCAAAAAGCAATTCGCATAATTATACGACCGCATATCAAATAATTTATAGCAAGCTTATTACAGTGAAACGCAATTCAACAAAATAAGTAGCATAAGAAATTCTCAGAATTATTCAATCACATATTAAATAATTTCACAGCAAGTTTAATACAGTGTAACGCAATACAGCAGTATAAACAGCATAAGTAATTCACATCTCAAACAATCACAGCATATCAAACATTGACTCCGAAACTCAGTTCATCCCTTTGCAACTTAGGGGAGTTAACAAAGAGGTAAGCATACAAGTGAGGGGGGTTGGGGTCAGGCGACCAACCTCTTACTCAAATACCCACGATAGACTCGGAAAAACACAGCATAATAATCGAAGGGGTTATAGAACCCTCACTTTGAACCCTGAGGTTCTCAGACTTCTTCGTTTTAAAATTGCCCTTACACAAGGACTTATAAAATAAAAGCCTTAGATAATGTCTAAGAGTTGCCCTTACCAAAGTCGTCCACTAGCGTAGTACCGCAAGCTTCGATTCCGCTTCGCACGAACTCGAAACTCGCAAGTCCTATCACCACCAAGAATCTTAGCACACTTCTATAGACTATATTCAACAACCTTAGGTTCTCAAGCCTATCCCTTTCCTACCCAAGCAATCATACTTAGCAAAATTGTATTTGTTTGTTTCACCAAGCATAGTTTCAAGCACACTTTAAAACATGCTCTAAAATCATTTTACAAAACTTCAAGAATAACGTTTTCAAGAAAACCTTCCAATTTTCATTTGATTCAAATCATTTTAATCAAGCCAATTTCAAGTCAATTACTTACACTCCAAGGTATCAACATCAAACTATTTCCTTAATACTCAAAGTCAAAAGATTTTCAAAACACTTCACATTCATCTCTTTATTTCAAATCCTTTCATCGAATAATTTTCAATACCAAAACACACACCAATAACAATTAAAATAAAGTTACAAAACACAATTTTTCTCCTCCAATTCTTTCCTTAGGCCTCTCGGCCACCACATAGTTTTTTTTTCCAAAAATCTTTCAATTTCCACAAAATTAATAACAACACTACTATTGATTCATTTTAATACTTAAATCCAAAACAATTAAACTATGATCATGGCATCATTAACACTTGAAAAGTAAACCTAAATCAATTTCCAGCATGCTCTTTTAGTCCCTCATATCAATTCTTTCACATTTTACCCACTAGTTCTCATTTTTAATCACATGCATCAAGTCTAAACATCATTAAACTCTTTAACACATATACTCTAACTTTAAAACAGAAAGTACGGCCACCAATTATCACTTTAAAGGCTTCAATTTCATTATTAACAACCTAATCATGCTTCTAATTAAAAACTATCAACAATAACAACAACACCAACACAAAGACATGCCATTTAAGCCATAAAATGAGACATGCATCAAAAGAAACCATCACTACTCCCTCCTACTAAGTCACGACCTAAAGGGGCTGTTCAAGGGTTCCAAATGATCATCAACCTTGCTTATATACAAACTAATACATCCAAGACATGAAACAAGCAAGAAATTAAGGCATGCAACAAAGAAAACTCACAACCTCTTCTCCTAGTAGCTCATGCCAAGGGGGCTGTTCAAGGGCAGAAATTGCTTCTTCTCTTGCTGAATGGATGATGATAATGATGGTGATGAAGATGATAGGAAGTAGCTCACAAGATGATGAAGAAAAGAGATGATGGAGCTAGGTTTTTGGGTGAAGCCTCCATTGATGGGTGGAGAGCTTCTCTTTCTAGAGTTTGGAGAAGATGATGGTTTGAGGTTAGTGAGAGAGTGGGGGGTCGGTTATGGGGCTGATGGGGAGGGTTTGGCTCTTTTATTCACTTAATAAAAATTCTAACCCATAAGAATTAAGGAAAAAAAAAAATAATAGTAAAAACTAGTCACACTAATGTGACACCACTCATAAATAAAATACTATTTCCATCAACTATTCTACCCATCTAATCTCACATCTTATGATTACCCTCTAATTCTAGAGTCTAAGGGTTACTAAGATTCGGCGTCAATTAACTGTGTTACCGATTAATTTTTCCCGCCGATAAATTCCTGGAAATTAATTTAACGAGAAATTAATTCACCACGTGATTATATTTAATTATAAATAATTAAAATCATATCAAACAGTAAAAAAATAATCACGGCAAGTTACGATTCGATTCTCATCGAATTCGAGGTTCATTTGAATTTTTATCTGTGGCAAAAATGCCCGATGATTCGAATTGCGACGAAACTTCGTTTAGAGAAATAATTTTCAGGATTTAATAAATATTTTAAAGTCATGGTTTGATTTTTCATGGTTTAGTTATTGTATTAAATGTCTGTTTTATGTCATATTTAATATGACTATTATTTTAAAGATTTTGTCTTGATAATTTTATTGCTTGAATAATATCTAGTTAATAAGAGAAATTGAAATTAGTGATCCTCACTAATTTACAGTTTTTATTACGCTGCGAGAATTCTATCGAATTCTGCCGTAACTAGGCTATTGTGTGTGTTTCTAACTGAAACATGCCCAAACGTGATCCAAATTTTATAAAATTTAAGATCTTAGCATTTTCCAATATTTAGAATTTATTGTAATATTTCTAGAATTTTTGGGCATCAGAAAATATTTAGTGTATTTTCTATGGCCAGAGACTGTCTCATTGCGACGTTTCGATTCGCATTTCGAGAAAATGAGATACGTGGGTACTTTTCTTATGCCGCGAGGAACATTTGTAATTTTTGGGTGTGGGGTTATAATTAGAATTATTTTTGGGAGTTTTTAATATTAAAACCTAATATACGCGTAACGCCGCGCACCCGGTTGAGCGAGAACGCGTCGTAGCGAAACCCTGAGATATTTTGAGCAAATGGCTGCCACACATGGACCAATGGGAGGCCAGCCATGTGCTTTTAGCCTACAATTTTGAATGGAGGCTTTTGATTGGCTTAGGAGGTAATGGGTAGTTAGTTTGTTAAGTTAGTTTAGTTAGTTTGTAACTAGTTTGGTTAGTTCCCAACTAAATGAAGAAATTTCTTCCTTCCATGTCCTCAAAAATTTCGTGGCTTCTCCTTCCCTTGGCTGCCCCATTTCAGCTCTTCCATTCATGACTTGGAGAGAAAAAAATTCTTGAAAGAGAAAGTGTTGGTTTTGAAGGATTTTGGAGTTAAAGCTTTCACCTTTGCTTCCTTCCTTCTCAATCCTTGTTCTATCATCTCTAATCTTCTTGGTAAGGATTCTAATCCCTTCTCCTTTCTCCATGGCTGCCATGGATGAGTTTTCATGGTATTTGTGTTGTTTCTCATGATCTTAGTTTTGATTCTTGAAGGAAAGTGATGTTTAAGCTTCAATCTTCCATCCTTTCTTCTTAATCCTTGATCCATCACCTCCAAACTTCTTGGTAAGCTTCATACCCAATCTTTTATCTCTTTAGTTTCATGATATGGGTTTGGTTGGTTTTAGGAATTATTTTTGGGCAAAAGTGTTATATTTTGCTAGATATGCATGATTAGTCTTAAAGCCCTTTGTTTTCCTCCATGATTAAGCATGATTAGAGTATTTGAAAATTTGGTAACCCTAACCTTGAGACATGGCCGAACCTAGGGGCTGTTTTAAGCTTTGGTTTTGTTTGGTTTTTAGTGTTTTAGAGTTGATTCTTGATGGGTTATACTTGCTAAGTTTGGAAACTAGTCATATATGCATGTTTACAAAGTTTTGAAAAAAATAAATTTGGATTGTTGAGGGGCTGGAACCGTGGCCCATTGATATAATTTTGAGGATGTTTTAATTTGTTCTTAAGTGTATCAAAGTGATTTGGAAGTTGGTTTTTGATTAGGACTTTAAATCTATAAAGATTTGTATGTTTAAAGCTTTGAAAAATTGTTTGAAACAAAATGAATTTGGGGCTGTTTTGGGGCTTCCAAAACAGTGGCTTATGATTAAATTTTGGGTGAGTTCTAACTTGTTTTAAGTGTATTAAAGTGGTAAATAAGTTTGGTTTTGATAAGAAGTTTTGATTGAATGAAGTTTGTAAGATTTTGATGTTAAAAGGATTGAAAATTTGGAGTTGTATTGGAAGCTTTGAAACCGTGGCCTTCAAGAATGATTTGTAACTTGTTCTTGACTTGCATTTATGCTTAAAAATAGTTGTAAAAGTGGTTGATGATTTGATTTGGCAAAACAATTCAAAGAAGCATGATTTTGAAAAAAGTTTTGGGTTATGTCTTAAGAATTGTTTTAAACTTGTAATGAATTTAATTCTAGAATTTTGTGACATGTTTTAGTGCTTTGAAAAATGGTTCAAAGTTGGCAAAACACTATTCATTTGGTAAAAACACTATTCCAAGTGGTAAATTTTGGTTTAGCTATTTTTCTAAGTGTGTAGCTTTTGTAAAAGCTTGAAAACTTGCATGGTTTGAAATTGTTCCATCACATATGACTAGGTGTGAACCAAATGGGATTAAGTGAGTAATTTTTAGGCCTTTTAGGACTTAAAACCGTGGCTGCCCTGGAGTCATAGGACTTGGGTTTTTGGTTCTAATTTTGTTAAGTTTGTGTTGTTAAGGTTCGTGCTTAGGGTACGCGCGAGGTGCGACTTGACGATGGTTTTGAATTTAGCTTGCTTGGATTGTTAAAGCGCCCAAGGTAAGGGAAATTCTTACATAATGAGTTTGGGCTTTTTGCCATGTGTGTTGTTTGTTTGATTGTTGATTGATTGTGTGGTAGTACTTGTAGTATTACTATGTGCTGTTGAGATGTTGTAGCATGAACTGCTGTGTATTGATTTGGCCTTGTGTGGCAAGACTGAATTGTATTGTGTGACTTAAATTATACTTGATTGATTTAATTGGACTTGAAATTGATGATAATATGTAGTATGTTCTTGGCCCTGTGTGGCATTATGATTTGTATTGTGTTCCTTGAATCACCTTGGATTTCATTGGAACTTGGCATTGAATTGGAATATGAAAAAATGTTATTGTTGATAATGGATTAATTAACAATGCGTTGATTGACTGCTATTGGTTGGCGATTTACATCGGTAAATCTGATGCGATTCCACAAGCCGAATTCTGATTTCGCAAACAAATTGTTAAGGGCATTTTGATTTAAAAGTGAGCGTGAGGGTTTTAGTACAACTAGCCAAAGCTTGCAAGGAAATTTCAATGGAATAATAGTAGAGAAAAGAACTTGAAATAAATAGTACAATTTGCGAAAACGGTTGAGTTAAATGATGCGCCTGGGAAAATTCTGGCTAGGAAAGACTTGGTAATTAAGAGTGTTCGCACCACCTCTCTTTCCTGGGAATTCTTCCAGTGTGTTATTTAGCACAACTAGGATTTCAATGACATAGTGTTAAAAAGTATTTTCAGACACATAGGAGTGATACAAGAACTGAGAAAGAGATTTCAAAGATCGAGCTTTAGAAAGAATAAAGCCTAAGGAACCTAGTGTTCCTATTGAGCATACGGGCCATGTGTCCTGTGCTGGGACTTAATGTCCTGCTTGCGTGCGCATTTTCTTGATTAAGGATTGGACCTAGTGTTCCGTATGGCGTGCCTAGTAACTTGACCTAAAAGTTGAGCCTAGTGTTCCGCATTACGTGCGTAGAGTTCTGATCTAAGATTGGGACTGGCGTTCCGCGATTGAACACCCGGACTTTGTGTCCTATGTTGAACTATTAGTTAATTGAGATTTGGGCACCCACTAAGTTGAGTGAGTGAGGGTTCGTCGATCTGCATTGATTAATTAAAGCATTACTTGGGCGTTCACTACGGTGAAGATGTCATATTGTTGAATTTGTTTGGATATCACTTGGGCGTTCACTACGGTGAACATGCCATATTGTTGAATTTGTTGGATATCATTCGGGCGTTCACTACGGTGAGCATGCCATATTGTTGAATTTGTTTGGATGCGTACTAACCATTGAGCATCGACACTCGGAGCGTTTGATTGGTTTTAAAGACTTCAAAAGACGAGTTGTCATGTCACTCGTAGCGTTTGATTGGTCATACAGACTTCAAAAGGCGAGTTGACACTGCATTGCCTAAGTAGAGGCACGCCAAAGTAGTGGCCAGCCAAAGTAATGGCAAGCCTAAGCAGAGGCTATTTTGTTAGGACGTTGGGAAAGTAGTCCCCGTCATATTGCTGACCTATTAAGGCTGCAGGTGTATACACAACTTGCCATACTGCATTGACATGCATAGCTAACCGCATTTATGATATGTGATGAATTGTTTGATGAATTGGATATTGTGATGACTTGATCACTTATTTGTTGATAGATTTGCTTGCTCACATGCAATAGTTTGATATTGTAGTGACTTGATTGTTGATCTGTTGGTTGTTTTGGTTGCTCACATGCAATGCTTGATATACCATGATGATGCGTGCGGTCTATTAAGTATGTATATGTATATAAAAGCATGTTGTTGTATTATATATGTATATATTTTTTGCATGTGACATAGCCTATGATAAACTCGTGGACAAAGGATTTACCCTTGCACTATTGTTGGATTGGATGTCCTTATGGATGTCACTTGCAGATGGAGTTCGTAGTCGCTGCAGCCGTCTTCAGGAGCATTGAAGATTGAGCCAGTGGAGGAAGATTCATCTGAGTACCTCATGTTTGATCTTACTGAGCTGTTTCTCAGTAAGGGTTGTAGTTGTTGGCCAGCTTAGCTTAGGGTTTTGTATTTGTAGTTTTGTAATTACTCTTTCAGAAAACCTCGCCTTAGTGCGAAATGATTATGTTATGTGAAGTATTATTTTGTGATGCATTATACTCTGATAATTGCAAAAGTTTGAATTGGCATCATTTAGAAAACTGTAGTACTTTATGTCTCATTTTGAAAAGGGTTTCAAAGGAAAGAATATGAAAAGAAAAAAATTTACTCCTATTTTTCCATTGCAAAATACATAAGAGTACTCTCTAACTGAAAGCATACAAGCATTAAATGTTTTCAGCATTAGATTGGGTTGCACAGTAGCGCTCCGGAATCGGGGTGTTACACTTTTCCTAAGTTATTCCTAACCAAGTAAATTCCTTTTATTAAATTTTATTTTTCCCCCTATTTTTTTAGGATCAGCGTGATCCCCCCCCCCTTTCTCACTCACTCACATTTTTTTTTAACTTTGTCTCCAAGTTTCTTTGACTCCAAGTATTTAATTAGGACAACATGTTTATTAATTTGATTAAATTGTTTTTACTCTCCTTTTTCTCCTTGCTCAGTCGAATGTCCTCCCCCATTTCTACTCCTCCACTTTTATTTCTTTCTCCAAAATTAGTCATGAGTTGGTGAAGAAAAAAAACAAGCCAAGTTCCATTTTCTTCCCCTTGTTCTTCAAGTCGTGACTCCATCTCCTCATAAACACCATCATTCCTCTCATTTTCCTTTCTCCTTCAAGTTTCAGCCGTGACCCTCCCTTCCATCTACCCCATTTTTACTCTTCACTTTCATTTCATTTTTAAGCACCAAGTGTGAGTAATTTTGGAGAGCAAGATTTCTTCCCTTTCTCCCATTTATTTCCAGCCGAGAGTACCAACCCTTTTAGGCTTTAAAATTCTGATTTTCCCTCACTAATCTTTTAAGTTAGATATTGATCAAGTGAATGAGGGTTTATGCCAAGTTTTCCCGTTGTTTCTCTAGCCAAAACCGTGAGCTCCATATAGGGTGTAGGAGTGTTGTTTTGCCTCTTTCTAGTTTAAATGTTTTGTTTGTAGCTTGAATTTGATCATGAGAGAGATGAACAACATTTTCCCCAATTTTTACAAAACCCTAGATCAATATTCTAAGGAAAAGGGGTTAAGTGATCTCTCATGTAAGTCTTTCAATTGATTTGTGCTTCTTACTTCTTATTAATTGTTATTGTTATTGTAGTTATTAATTTTGATTTGGATCAAAGGAATGGTGAATTTTGTGAAAACCCTTATTCTTGAAAAGTCATGATTTGGTATTGGACTTGAATAATGCTTTTGTTTTGGAAGTATTTGTTGTTTTGTGAAAGAAAATAAGTGATGGAATGGTGTCGTTTTGGTTGATTAGAAAAATTTTCAATTGTCCCCTAAATTTGGGGTGGTGGCCGAGAGCCCCTATAGGTTGGGAGAGATTATTTTTGTGTTCTTTTAGCTTATATTAGTTGTATTGTATTGAATTATGGTTAAGTATTGGACTTGAATAATGCTTTTGTCTTGGAAGTATTTGTTGTTTTGTGAAAGAAAATAAGTGATGGAATGGTGTCGTTTTGGTTGATTAGAAAAATTTTCAATTGTCCCCTAAATTTGGGGTGGTGGCCAAGAGCCCCTATGGGTTGGGAGAGATTATTTTTGTGTTCTTTTAGCTTATATTAGTTGTATTGTATTGAATTATGGTTAAGTATTGGACTTGAATAATGCTTTTGTCTTGGAAGTATTTGTTGTTTTGTGAAAGAAAATAAGTGATGGAATGGTGTCGTTTTGGTTGATTAGAAAAATTTTCAATTGTCCCCTAAATTTGGGGTGGTGGCCGAGAGCCCCTATAGGTTGGGAGAGATTATTTTTGTGTTCTTTTAGCTTATATTAGTTGTATTGAATTGTGGTTAAGTTTTGGAAAATTTTGGAAATGGTTTGATTGAATTGGAAGTGATTTTGAGGGTTAAGGCAATGAAACACTTAGGTGGAATAGATTCTTTGTGATCCTATAACCAAGTTGAGCATTAATCAAATATTGTTATGAAATGAATTTGAGTTTTAGTAGTATTAGGAAATGGATTGGTATGTTAAGACCATGAAACACTTATGTTAGAGAAATCTTTGTATTTCTTTAACCAAAGTGGAGCCTTAACCACTTTGTATTGTGGTGAAAAGTATTTAATCTTTGTATTGTGGTGAAAAGTATTTAATCTTAGTGTTGATTAATATTTCAAGTTTTGAAAGAAGTAAGTTTAGTATTTAAAACCTTGTTTTTCAACTTTGTGCATTCTTTCAAATAAGTCTTAAGTCTTTAAAAACATTTAATTTTTAACTTGCATGTTATTTCAAGTGTGTGATTTAGTAAAAAGATTTTGGGATTGAGTAACCTAGGGGTCAGAGTTGAACCATACCTAGGGAATTATTTTTGAGTGGGTTAGATTTGTACTAAGCCTTGATGTGTTGCTAGGATCCTTGAGGAATTGTTCGTGCTAAGTAGGATTGCAACGTGTTTAACACGTGAGCTATTTGCTTTCGGTAAGGGCACTTCACATTCTCGATGTTTATGTGTGTATAGTATGTGTAAGGGCTACTTCTAGATATTGTTAGTAATGAATACTTGGTATCATTTTGGTGATGTGCATGAGTTACTGTATGCTTGTGTCTGATGATTTTCAATATGTGAATGTTAAAATTGTTGTGGATTGCTGGACTGTGATGATTCTAAAGTGGTTGAATTTCTGAATTGATTATATGATGTGCTTGCATGTATGCTTAAACTATGTTGAAATATATGCTGAGGAGATTGGTGCTGGATATTTGAATATTTTTTTGATTTTGCCATATTTGAATTGTCATACGCATTGATGTATTCATTGTGGTTGGTGGAAGTATTGTCATGTCATTGGGAAACTTCGACCTGAATATCCTAAGGTGATGGAAAGCCCATGGCTACGACTGGTGTTCAGGGGTATTGGTCATTGTTGTGTCGTTGGAAAACTTCGACTTGAATATCCTAGGGTAGTGGAAGAGCCTAAGGCTACGGCTGGAGTTCAAGGGCGTTGTTCGTCATTCCAGAAACATAAACAGTGGCATGTAGTTGCATCAATAGGGTATTGGGTGCATCCTTATTGATTGTTCTGAATGATATTGACATGATTATTTATATGTGTTGGAGAATGTGATTTCATATTATATTATGTCTGTGTATGATTGGCTATTGTATCTGCTGTTATATTGTATCTATCTTTTGTAAGAAGTTGACCCTTGCCTGTGGTTCTTTCAATCAATGATTACAACCCAGATCATGAAGGCTACAGAGTGTTCGAGGTTGCTGACAAGCGTTGCTGAGGATAGTTGTAACACCTTACTTTCATTAACTTGAAAATAGGAAAATTATCATTAGGTACAGTCCTCCCAAAGTAATTTTAAACTTAAAGTTCAACATTAAGTCCAATGCCACAAAATACTAAGACTCAAATACATAAGTTTCATAACGGTACAACACCAATACATAATCCTAGGAATTACATCTTCAAGGTGTCTTTATAAACTACTACAAAATAATAAGCTCTCCAGAGCTAGCAGCTGTCAGTCTTCCTTTGAAACCTGTGCCTCTGTAAAAATAATTAAACAAAGGAGTGGGGTGAGATGATAATCTCAGTGAATTCTCCCTTCGACTCCTCACCATCCACTCACATAATACTCTATCAGTTAAGACTTAATGACACACTTTTATGCAATGCATATCCTTACTATGAATTTCTAATTCATCTTTGGTTCGTATTCATGGGTAGCGTTATATGCTTACGTCCATACAACCCCATAAATACGCTTTCGATATGGTGGTTAGACGTCTTAACCGTCCGAGGGCGTCCCACACGGCTAACCATATCGATCACCCCTTTTTATGAGGCATCTTAGTGTCTTTTAGGGAATTTAATTCACCACTATATCCTTAAATGCATGCTTTATTCAAAGGTAGGAATACAATTAGGTGCTACTCTATCTTCACATGCAACTAAACATATTCATGTCAAAGATACATTTCATATTCAATTGGAAACATATATCATGCTCAGTCAAGGAAAATACATCAAGACAAAACATATTTCCATTAGGGCTCCATGGAGCTCCCAATGGTCAAACATCAATCTTACAGTTTATGGGGGGTTTTGGGTATAACATTAACCCCCCCTTAATCAGTCCCTATTGCACATGCATAGCTATTTAACGCTTAAACTGTAGAAGCAAGGAGGATTTGGAAAATTCTAACCTTGAACCCTTTAGGGTTCAAGGGTTTTCTTCAAGGAAACCCTAATGTGGGACTTGTGGGTGCCCATCACCTAAGGGAAGGAAGAACTCACCAACCAAACCAAGATTCAGCTCAAAGGTTGATGTTCAGCCCCTTCTTCCCCCTCCTTCACGTTCTGCTTCTTCTCCTTCAAGCTTGCCTTCTAGGGATTTCTTCCAACTTTCCAAACCAAGAATAAACACTCCCCAACTTGGATTCAAGCTAAGATTGAGGATGAATCTAGCATGAATCCATGTTTTCCCCTTTTTAATATGAACCCTAGTGTTTAATCCCCTCTCCTCGTTCTCTCTATCGCATCCTCTCTCTAACCCTCTCTCAAAATCGTGTTCTGTTCTTTTTCTGCTGAGTTTTTACGATATCTTTGCGGTGTGAATCGATTCACGGCCGCAGGTGAATCGATTCACTCGGTGTAAAAATGACAGAATCGCGGCTTAAGTGGAGGAATCGATTCCTGCGGCTCAGATTCGATTCACAGAGAATCGATTTTCGTGAATCGATTCAAGCTTCGATTCACAGAGAATCAACCTTTGTGAATCGATTCACTCTCCGATTCACTGAAAGCCTGACTGATTCCCAGCAACCTCACAGCCCTGAATCGATTCACAGGGCCTGGGAATCGATTCACACTGGACAGAAATCACTAAACACAATATTCACACATTCAACCTTGACAAACAAATGAGAAAAACACTTAAAATTCATCATTAAGCCATACTAAGCTTACGCATGCATATCAACCAAGCTTGAGGAAATTTTTGGGGTGTTACACTACTACCCACCTTTTAAAAAATTTTGTCCTCAAAATTGGATAAACTTACATACCTATTGAAAAAGTTGCGGATATTGGGTTCGCATCTCATCTTCAAGTTCCCAAGTAGCTTTTTCGGGAGTGGATCCTTCCCAGATCACCTTGACCAAAGCGATAGTCTTATTCCTGAGTACCTTGGAAGCTCGGTCCACTATTTGGGCCGGTTCGGGCTGGTAAGTGCAATCTGATCTCAGTTGTATAGACTCATGGTTTATAGAGTGGAATGGATCTGGAATGTATTTCTTAAGTTGAGACACATGGAAAACATTGTGGAGATTTGACAAAGAAGGAGGTAAGGCAATTTGGTATGCGACCGGACCAACTCGACTGAGGATTTGGAAAGGACCCACATACAGAGGGGTCAGCTTTTTGGCCCTAAGGGCTCTACCATTGCCTACAGTGGGAGTGACTTTCAGGAATACATGTCCCCCTTCATCAAACTCAAGGGGTTTGAGCTTACGATCTGCGTAACTTTTCTGCCTACTCTGAGCAGTCTTTATCTTCTCCCTAATCATGCGAATCTTATCAGTGGTTTCTTGAACAAGGTCGGGACCTAACAATTGTTTCTCCCCTACTTCAAACCAACATAGAGGAGTCCTACACTTGCGACCGTAGAGAGCCTCGTACGGTGCCATTCCTATGCTAGAGTGATAGCTGTTGTTGTATGAAAATTCAATTAATGGCAAATACTTGCTCCAACTACCGCCATCCTCTAAAACACAGGCTCTGAGCATATCCTCTAAAGTTTGAATGGTTCTCTCCGACTGACCATCTGTCTGGGGATGGTAGGCAGTGCTAAGGCTCAACCTCGTCCCTAATGCTTGGTGAAGTGCCTTCCAAAACCGAGAGGTATAAACTTTGGATCCCTGTCAGAGACAATGTTAGTTGGAACTCCGTGGAGTCTAACAATCTCTCTGATGTAGATCTCAGCTAACCGGGCAGTTTTGTAGGTGGACTTTATGGGAACAAAATGGGCAGATTTGGTTAATCTATCCACTATGACCCATATAGAGTCATATCCTAACTGAGTGTAGGGTAATCCTCCCAAGAAGTCCATTGCTATACTATCCCACTTCCACTCGGGAATTTCTAAGGGTTGGAGAAGACCTGAAGGCTTTTGGTGTTCTATCTTGGTTTTCTGACAAACCAAGCATTGAGCTACAAATTCTGCCACATCATTTCTCATGAATGGCCACCAATACCTCTGCCTAAGGTCCTGATACATCTTGGTGGAGCCAGGGTGTATCGAGAATACACTCTTGTGGGCTTCTCCTAGAACCTGCTGCTTAATGGAATTATCCTTTGGTATGCAGATTCTCTGATGGAACAATAAAGTGCCATCCTCAGCTTTAAAAAGCAAGGCGGTGTTTGCTGAAGCTGCAACTCTACATCTAAACTCTGGGCAAGTCTAATTTGTTCCCTAAAATTGCAGGAAATTTCTAGATGGTAAAGCATGAGACTGTTCACTGATGGGAAAATTCCAAGATTAAGGTCCCTAAAGGACTCCAACAACTCCATCTCTTTTATCATCAGTGAAGACACATGCAAGGATTTTCTACTCAAGGCATCAGCGACCACATTCGCTTTGCCCGGATGGTACTTCAACTCAAAGTCATAATCTTTTAGGAACTCAACCCATCTTCTTTGTCTCATGTTGAGTTCCTTCTGATCAAAAAGGTATTTCAAGCTCTTATGATCACTAAACACTTCAAACTGAGCACCATATAGATAGTGTCGCCAAATCTTTAGAGCAAAGACAATGGCTGCGAGCTCTAAGTCATGAGTAGGTTAGTTCTCCTCGTGGGGTCTTAACTGCCTAGATGCGTAGGCTACAACTTGTCGATTCTGCATGAGAACACATCCTAAGCCTTTCTTAGAGGCATCACTATAAACTTCAAATCCCAATGCTGGGTCAGGAATAATCAAGACCGGGGTGGAAGTCAACCTGATCTTAAGCTCTAGGAAACTACTCTCACAGCTCTTAGTCCACACAAACGGCTCCCCTTTTCGGGTTAACCTTGTCAGGGGATGTACCATCTGCGAAAATCCCTTAATAAACCTTCGGTAGTAACCGGCTAATCCTAGAAAGCTCCTAACTTCGGTGACTGTGGTTGGTCGTTCCCAACTAAGGACTGCTTCTACTTTACTAGGATCAACCGACACTCCCGCTTTAGAAATCACATGACCAAGAAACTTAACCTCACTGAGCCAAAACTCACATTTCTCAGGTTTAGCAAAGAGGCTCTTTTCCTAAAGTATCGAGAACAATCCTAAGGTGTTCCTCATGCTCTCGAGGATCCTTAGAATAAACTAAGATATCGTCTATGAAGACCACTACAAACTTGTCAAGAAAAGGCCTAAAAATTCGGTTCATATAGTCCATAAATATGGCTGGAGCGTTGGTCAGACCAAAAGGCATAACCAAATACTCATAGTGTCTGTATCTAGTCCTAAATGCCATCTTTGGAACATCCTCTACCTTAACTCTAATCTGGTGATAACCAGATCTTAGATCAATCTTAGAGAAAACCGAAGCTCCCCTAAGTTGATCTAACAAGTCATCTATTCTGGGCAAGGGGTATCTATTCTTCACTGTGATCCTATTGATTTTTCGGTAATCAATACATAACCTCATACTCCCATCTTTCTTCTTTACCAAAGGACAGGTGCACCCCAAGGTGACACACTAGGTCTAAAAAACTGCTTAGCAATCAAATCTTCTAACTGTGTTTTTAGTTCCCTCAACTCCAAGGGTGACATCCTATAAGGTGCTATGGAGATTGGTCCCGTTCCGGGAACCAGTTCTATTGAGAACTCCACTTCTCTCTCAGGGGGTAAGGTCGCTACCTCGCTAGGAAACACATCTAAGAATTCGTTCACTATAGGGATAGTGGTCAGATCTAGGCTAACCTCTACAATTGAAGAAAGTAAGATCATATATCCTGCAAGACCTTCCACTAGACAGCGACTCAATAAAAGATCATTACTGCATTGCAACATAAGCTGGACTCTTCAATAGTAGAATGCACGCTTGGAAACTCAATCGTTTACGTAAACAGTTCAGAACAACTTGATTGGCGGAAAGCCAATCCATACCCAGGATAATGTCCATTCCCTTAAGAGGTAGACACACAAGGCTTACTAAAAACATCCTCCCTTGAATTATGAGAGGGCAATTCTCACATATCAAGGAAGTAGAAATGCTATCTTCGGTGGGTGTATACACATGCAACGGGAATTGTAAAGAGGTAAGACACAACCCTAACCTTTGAACACATGTACAAGAGATAAAGGAATGTGTTGCTCCCGAATCAAACAGAACAACTAGAGGTTCATCCTGAAAGAAACAAGTACCTTTCATCAGATTTTCCGCTCCCTTTGCTTTCTTGGCGTCAAGAGTAAAGACTCTCCCTTGGTTAGGATCACCAGACTTGGCTCCTTTCCCTTTAGTGTATTGGGGGCACTCCCTAGCCATGTGCCCTGGTTGGTGACAAACATAGCAAACATTCTTGCCCTTCATACACTCTCCCGGATGCACCTTCCCACAGTTCGAGCATGCATGATAATCAGACTCGGAGGTTTGAACCTGCTTTCCTTTGAAAAGATTTCCTTTCGGTCTCATGTGTTGAGCGTTCTTATCCGCATCCTTCTTTTTGTTCTTATCTTGCCATCTAGTTTGTCTATCCTCATACATCCTCTTCAAGCTTGCTTCAACCACGTAGCTCTGATGGACTACCTTGGCGAACTCGGTGAATTCAGTCTGTGAAATGTTGTTCTGGATGTCTGGTCTTAGTCCCCATTTGAACTGCTTGATTTTCCAATTATCATTCGGAGCAAATTGAGCAACAGATGAGTACCTTACTAACTCCTCAAACTTGTTCACATATTCTGAAACCGTAGATTTCCCTTGCTGAAGCTGGACTAATTCTCTATCCATCATATCCTTCACGGTCTGTGGAAAGTACTTCTCCAAGAAGACCCTCTGAAAGTTCACCCAAGTTAACGGTGTCCCTTGAGCCACCATATAAGCTCGATCCCCTTTCGACCAATTTTCAGCATCCTCTATGAGCACATGAGTAGCTAACTCAACCTTTTGCTCCTCGGTACAATGAACAACCTTAAAACTCTTCTCCACGGCTTCCAACCAGTGTTGGGATGCCATGGCTTCTGTCTTTCCATTGAAGGTTGGTGGCTTCGTCTTGAGGAACTTAAGGAATTTCCGGTCTAACTCCTCCTCTTGCGGAGGAGGTTGAGCTTGGTACTGCTGTTGTTGGGCTAACTGAGTCGCAAGATTGTTGGTTGCAATACTCTGATTCTGAATAGCCTGCAATATCCCTTGTAGCCAAGCATTATCTTGTCCTGGCGGGTCCGGAGGTATTTCAGCGTTCCTCCTGGGTCTCCCGCGCCTTCCAGAACCTGAAGCCATAATTCTGCATAGAATGCACCAAGCATTGAGTTGATCAAGCTCAATATCTCATAGCATACTAAGTAGAAAAACAATAGCAGACTCAAGAAATTCACGAAACTATTCCTAGCAATACCCTACAGTCCGATTAGAATCGAACGGCTCTGATACCATAATGTAACACCTTACTTTCATTAACTTGAAAATAGGATAATTATCATTAGGTACAGTCCTCCCAAAGTAATTTTAAACTTAAAGTTCAACATTAAGTCCAATGCCACAAAATACTAAGACTTAAATACATAAGTTTCATAACGGTACAACACCAATACATAATCCTAGGAATTACATCTTCAAGGTGTCTCTATAAACTACTACAAAATAACAAGCTCTCCAGAGCTAGCAGCTGTCAGTCTTCCTTTGAAACCTGTGCCTCTGTAAAAATAATTAAACAAAGGAGTGGGGTGAGATGATAATCTCAGTGAATTCTCCCTTCGACTCCTCACCATCCACTCACATAATACTCTATCAGTTAAGACTTAATGACACACTTTTATGCAATGCATATCCTTACTATGAATTTCTAATTCATCTTTGGTTCGTATTCATGGGTAGCGTTATATGCTTACGTCCATACAACCCCATAAATACGCTTTCGATATGGTGGTTAGACGTCTTAACCGTCCAAGGGCGTCCCACACGGCTAACCATATCGATCACCCCTTTTTATGAGGCATCTTAGTGTCTTTTAGGGAATTTAATTCACCACTATATCCTTAAATGCATGCTTTATTCAAAGGTAGGAATACAATTAGGGCTACTCTATCTTCACATGCAACTAAACATATTCATGTCAAAGATACATTTCATATTCAATTGGAAACATATATCATGCTCAGTCAAGGAAAATACATCAAGACAAAACACCTTTCCATTAGGGCTCCATGGAGCTCCCAATGGTCAAACATCAATCTCACAGTTTATGGGGGGTTTTGGGTATAACACTAACCCCCCCTTAATCAGTCCCTATTGCACATGCATAGCTATTTAACGCTTAAACTGTAGAAGCAAGGAGGATTTGGAAAATTCTAACCTTAAACCCTTTAGAGTTCAAGGGTTTTCTTCAAGGAAACCCTAATGTGGGACTTATGGGTGCCCATCACCTAAGGGAAGGAAGAACTCACCAACCAAACCAAGATTCAGCTCAAAAGTTGATGTTCAGCCCCTTCTTCCCCCTCCTTCACGTTCTGCTTCTTCTCCTTCAAGCTTGCCTTCTAGGGATTTCTTCCAACTTTCCAAACCAAGAATAAACACTCCCCAACTTGGATTCAAGCTAAGATTGAGGATGAATCTAGCATGAATCCATGTTTTCCCCTTTTTAATATGAACCCTAGTGTTTAATCCCCTCTCCTCCTTCTCTCTATCGCATCCTCTCTCTAACCCTCTCTCAAAATCGTGTTCTCGTTTCTTTTCTCACTGAGTTTTTACGATATCTGCGGTGTGAATCGATTCACAAAGACAGTGAATCGATTCACTCGATGTAAAAATGACAGGAATCGCGGCTTAAGTGGAGGAATCGATTCTCGCAGCCTCGGATTCGATTCACAGAGAACTGATTTTCGTGAATCGATTCAAGCTTCGATTCACAGAGAATCAACCTTTGTGAATCGATTCACTCTCCGATTCACTGAAAGCCTGACCGATTCCCAGCAACCTCACAGCCCTGAATCGATTCACAGGGCCTGGGAATCGATTCACACTGGACAGAAATCACTAAACACAATATTCACACATTCAACCTTGACAAACAAATGAGAAAAATACTTAAAATTCATCATTAAACCATACTAAGCTTACGCATGCATATCAACCAAGCTTGAGGAAATTTTTGGGGTGTTACAATAGTCCCATCTGGCTATCCGCCTTGTGTGTCCGTTTGAGCTTACTAGAGGTCTAGTAAGGGTTGTAGCATGTCGACTAGTTATAGTGCGTGTATTGTTTTAATTACAATGTTGTATTAAGCGTATTTTAATTTCAAAACTTGGACTGTCATATGTGCAGTGCTTGAATAAATTGATGAGTATGATTATTGTGGTTTTATTTTGGTGTCTTTAATCATTCACCGTCATATTTCTAAAATCGCTGTAACACTTTGGCAGCTCTTTTAAAAGAAATTTTTTTAAAGAAAAAGAAAAAAAATAGAACCACATTTTTGGAAACCAAGCAAGCAGAGTATTTCACCTTTCAGAAATATGTGAACTGCCGTCAGAAATATTAGTTTAGTAGTACTCCAGGGATGGGGTGTTACACATCCCTACCCAGAATTGATGAGGAACATATCCCTAATGATAAAAGGAGGATAGTCAAGTTCGCCATGGAAAGGGGAATGTCTTCTCTGAGGATAACAGTAAGAAATGATGAAGAGCTAAGGCTGCAGAGAATGATGAAGCCTACAACCAATGTAGCAGAAGGACATTGGTTCTTGAATAAGTATGCTAAGGACAAGGCCTCAAAGCCTACTATGTTGACTAGGACTCAAAAGAGAAGATTGCAAAGCATGAGGTCTGTCCAAAAAATAAATCAAACACTCCAAATGTTAGCCGATGTCAAAAATAGGGATAAAATGAAATCTCTTCAGATATGGTGGCTAACAAGTTGGATCACACTTTTCCTAAGCCTAAGCTAAAGGAGGAAGACAAGGTAGAAATTTCCCAGAATGAAGTGTCAGCCGATGAACAAAAGAAGACTCCTAAGATAAAAAATATGTTCTGAAGTCGAACTCGGAGTAGCCGGAGATGAGTGCGACGGTGGACTTCGCGGTGGTGAGTGACAACGTTGGGGTGGTGTGTACCTGTAGACACTCCAATGCCTAAGTCAGTTTAGGATTGAAGGAGAGGTAACTGAAATATGAGCAAAGCATACCTGAAACGATTGCTGAGATCGTTTATATAGTGTACTGAAGCGGTTATTTGATTGTTACCATCCGCGTGAAATCCGGATCTCCGTTGGATCTGCCAGGATGTAATGCGTTGTCAAGACCTCGGATCACCATTGGATTTCCCACGCTGTCATGTGCTGGATAGGATACTTGGGTTCTGCTTGAGTTGTAGCCTCTTAGTGAGCGTTGGTTAGATTAGGCCTTGGCCCAAACCGGAACAGTTGCCCCCCAAGTCGGTAACTCGTAGGGCGAGGTGGCGACTTGTAGAGCTTCGTGTTGGGGTTCGCAATCTCGGTTCAATAGAATGAGAATCAGATACTTATGAAATCCAAGGGCGCGTGAGCGTTAAATTTTAAATTTCAAATTTATGTCACTTTCGCAGGTTTTGGGATTCGTAGCGTCATGATTTTCCACAATGGGATATGATTATTCCCTAACCTTTAGGCTTCTTTAGCCGCAACATGTCACTGATCGTGGGAGAGGGAGAAGAAGAGTTGCGTTTCTTGGTGAGTTTCCCGGGAGTTATAAATATATCTCCCTTTGTTTACAATTTCTTTCTTTTCCTCTGTGTTGCAAAGTTTAGGGGTCTATTCTTTCCTACTTTTTCTCTCCCGGTGGTTTTGTTCTCCGGTCGTTCGCATTTCGCCTTCATTGTTTTCTCTGCGGATTTCATCGCCTCACAGGTATCTTTCTTTTCCCTTTTTGTTTTACCTTTCCTCTTTCTAGTCTAAAATGGGTAGCAGTTTGGTAGTTTCTGGGGATAGTATTAGTTTGTCTTCGTCTCCCTTCTCTGGGTTTTCTTCCTCTTCTTCCCCTTCTGATGGCCTTCCTGAGGGGTTGAGCACTGTCGCCAATGGCGGTAGTTCACCCTTGAGTGGTAGTTTCGCATCCTTTAGCCCTGTAGAAGAAATTTCTTCTCCAGTAGTTTATCCTCCCCTAGGGCTTTTTGAAAAGGATTATAAGGGTAAAAGGGTGTCCCCTGTGAACCCATGAAAAATAAGAAGCCTTTCATCAGCGTTAGAGTGCTCTTTTAGGCGCGTCTTTGACCAGAAAGAAGTGGCAGAGTGGTTGGTGAGTATTGATAGGGCCTGACCTTACTTTCCCGGCACTGATTTGGGCAGGTTGGAGATGAGTAAGAAGATAACCCAGAGGGATGACTACCATTTGCCCCCTAATGCTGATGATTTCACATGGGTTACTGAGGATGCTCTTTGTACGTGTTCTCTTTTCTAGTCAAAAGACGCGTTCGTGATGCTTCTATGCTCTTTGGACATTGGGGATAGTGTCAAGAAAATCACAAACTAGAAGCTATGTCGACCTTCTATGGATGCTCAACTCTGTTCCTATTCTAAGGATGTCGAATTCTTCATGTACGAGGTCCTTTTCTGATTTTGAAATTGAGATTTTGAACCATTTAGACCTGGCCCCTTCTCAACTTCATCCCAACGCATGGGCCTTCATTAGAGAGTTACAGTTGCTATGCTCGTATTTGAACCTTCAGCCTTTACTGGTGGTGTTTTTTCAATTTGTTTTCCCTTTTATGGACCTCGGAGAGAACCTCGGACCGGTGAGGTTGGGTTTCTTTTAAACAAAATGGTAGGGTTTTTGAGTTATTCTCGGGCTCTCACCATGGATTCACTCTAGATACTTTTTGGTCGAAGCCAAGAGTGATGAGGCTAAACAAAATTTTTGTGACCTCGTATCTAAATTTAAGAGGAAGAAGGAGAAGAGGCCGACGTTTGGCGAGATAAGTTTCCTCTATGCTGGACTGAGAGCCATTTTGCTAAAAAGAAAAAGCGAAGTGACATTCAAGCTGAATGAACTAGACGACAATGAGACCTATAGCTTGAGGAGGATCCGAGGTTTTGTGTCGGAGTTCGAACCTCAGGTTACCATGAGTAAATCTGGGGAGAGAGTCTTAGCAAAGAGGTACATCGACATTCGACGTCTTCTGCCGTATAAAGATCAAACTGCAGCCAATAAGTTTTTAGGTAAATATTTGAAAATCTACTCTTTGGCAGTTTTTATCTTATCTATTTAACTCTGCTTTCATTTGATTCATGCAGCTTCGATGGCGAGCATCTTGTTTCTGGGAAATTTGCAAAAGAAGAAGCAGGTTGTGGCAAACAAGACTCCTTCTCCTTTGGTTGGGGAGGGCCCTAGTCATGTTGCCACGCTTCCTTCACCAGGTCTTGAAGGATCTCTTATTCCTGTTAACGTCGAGGTGGTCAATTTCCAGGACCAGGATACTCCTTCTACCGATGCAGTTGGTGTTGTCGAGGAAATTTCCTCGTCTATGAAGCGAGGTCCAAGAAGAAATGTTGACGAGCCCATTAGCAGAAGGTCCAAGGCAATAACTCCTTCTACGACGCTTAAGGTTGCTAGTAGGGGTAAGGGCAAGGAAGTTGTCCGATCTACAGGCAAGGTTCTTGCTGTTTGGTCCTGTGGTGACGTTTTCACCTCGCACCATGTCAGGGCGCTGATCCCTCCGGTGGATGAAACCTATTTGAGCAATCTCATTGAAACTGTTAAGGAGAGTTCATTTTTGGAAGGCTCGACCTAGTTGTTGTGTTATTTGCAACTTACCAATTGGGTCTTTGAATAGAAACGTCACTTGGAATTCGAGCTTGTTAGCCTTCGTGAAGGAAAGTCAGAGGCAGAGAGAAGAATTAGCTCCCTGGAAAGTACTGAGGTCGATCTTCGGGGTAAGTTGGAATCTACAAAAACTTCGCAGAGTGACTTGAACGAAATGACCCAAAGGGCGACCTCAGCTGAGGAGAAGGCGTCCAAGTTAGCTCAGGATGTCGAATCTCTTTCTGCCGAGAAGAAGAAACTGGCAGATGAGGAAGAAGAACTCTTGAAGAGGATTCAAGACCTCTAGAAGTCTGAGCAAGATTCGAAGGAGGCAGCTGTAGATCTTCAAAGGAAAGTGGAGGAGTTATCTACAGAGGTCGACCAGCTTTCCACAGAGAACGACACCATGACCACCCAGTTCTTCAAACTTGGGGCGGAGTCTTTTGACAATACCATAGCCCAAGTTCAACTCTTGAACCCAGGGATTGTTCTCAATTTAAATGGAGCTATTTATACTGGGGTGGTTAAGGGGAACTCGATAGTGGATGCTTCGACATGAGCTATCCTTCACACCATGCCTACCTCCTTGGCCGATGTGGCTCCTTCCCTAGACTCTTACTTGTTTATTTGTTGTTTGCTCTTTTTCATTTTGGAAGATTGTAATATAAATTCAAATTTCTTATGAACTTCCATTTTGAAGACAATGCAATGTTAGTGGAAGGTCTAACCTTTGGTTTATTTGATTTGTTTAAGTTGTTCATGATGTCGTCAACTCATGAGGGTTTGCTCTGCCACGGGGTCCTCCTTCTTTCCTTCTGCCAAGGTTTACCCTTGGTCCGAGGTGGACGAATGGGTGATGTTTATCGACCTGTTGGCGAGACAGATCGCGACATCATTACCTGATGAGCTCGACTCTTCTTTTCTGTTTTTATAAACAGTTGAGGTCTGTCAAATTTGGGAGTTCCAACGACTCATGTACTCGTGCGAGTAAATGATCTCGAACGTACTCTTTATTATTTCACTCTTGTGTTTTTACAACACTTGGGTTTCAACAATAGTATTTCTTCAATTTGGCTGCATTCCAAGTTCTCTGAATTAGTTTTCCTTGTAGCGTTTCAAGGTTGTAGGCACTAGTACCAGTTTTTATTGTTACTTGATAAGGGCCCTCCCAGTTAGGTGTGAGTTTTCCTTGAGAGACATTTTTCAAACCGACGTCTACTCTTCGAAGGACGAGATCACCTTCCGCGAACTCCCTGGGCATGGCGTTTATTTGTACCTTCTTTGCAATTCTTTGTTTCACCGCAACCTCGTTTAGTGCAGCTAGTTCTCTGCACTCTTCGAGGAGGTCGAGCCCTTCATGCAAATATTGATAGTTGTTGACGGTTTGTGGGGGATACGAGGTCCTCCAACTTAACTCGCTAATCTCTATAGGGATGACCGCTTCGGTCCCGTTTGTGAGACAAAATGGAGATTCAACCGTAGTCGAATGAGGAGTTGTACGGTAAGCCCACAGTACTTGGGAAAGCTCTTTTATCCAGTTTTCCTTTGCATCATCTAATTTTTGCTTTAGACCTCAGAGGATGACCCATTTCGCGGCCTCAACTTGATCGTTTGTTTGTGGGTGTTCTACCGAGGTGAAATGCTTTAACCTTAAGGTCTTCAAGGGTTTTTCAGAAACTGTGATCTGCGAACTGTGTACCGTTGTCGGTAACAAAGACCTCGGGTATCCCGAACCTGGTCAGAATGTACCTTTTGAAGAATTTGATAAGATTCTTTGCTGTTATTTTTGCTAATGCTTCTGCTTCTACCCATTTGGTGAAATAATCGACGGCCACGACTAGAAATTTCAACTGTCCAAGAGCCATGGGAAATGATCCTAGAATGTTAATCCACCAAGCAAAGGGCCATGGAGCAGAGAGAGATGTCAGTTCTGTTGGAGGAGCTAAGTGGAGGTCGGCATGCTTCTGGCACTTGTCGCACTTTTTAACATATGACCTTGCATCCTCCTCCATCATCGGGTAGTAATACCCAGCTCGCAGAATCTTCTTTGCTAGAGATCGATCTTTGAGGTGCTGACCACAGATAACTTCGTGTATCTCGGCTAGTACATACTGGGCTTCCTCATCATCGAGACATTTCAGCAGAGTGCAGAATCCTCTTCGGTACATAATACCCTCAATAATGGAATTTGAACACGCCTTTCTTCGGATCTTCGTGGCTTCTTTCCTGCCTTCGGGAAGTTTGCCAAGTTGAATGAACTTTCGAATGGGTGTCATCTAGTTATCTCCCAGTTTGACCATGTTATTCACGCTTGGATAAGACATTCCAAAACGGAATCTCGGATGGAAACTCACAAGAGGGACTGTGGCATCGACTACAGAGATTACACTGGGTTTAGGCAATGTTTCTTGAATCACCGACCTGTTGTTCTCGGAAGTGTGTGTACTAGCGAGCTTGGATAAAATGTTGGTATGGGTATTTTGTTCTCTTAGGACGTGTTGATCTCGATTATCGCGAAGTCGTTCATCTTTTGCTTCACGAGCGCCAGGTACTTTTGAAGAAAAGGGTCCTTAGGTATTCCCCTTTAATCTGAGAGACCACTAGCTGCGAGTCGGATTTGAGTTTCACTTCTACTGCTCCGAAGTCTCGAACTAAGGTCAGTCCTGCTAGACATGCTTCATACTCGGCTTAGTTATTTGACGTCAGGAACGAAAACCTTAATGAGAATTCGGCAATCAGCTCATCCTCATTTTCAAGTAGTAAACCTACACCACTGCCCTTCACATTGGACGACCCGTTGACGTGAACGATCCACTTGGAACAGGATTCTACAGCCCCCGGTGTCATCTCTGCAATGAAGTCTACAAAGCATTGGGCTTTGAGCGGTTGTCATGACTCATACGAAATCCCAAATTCGAACAACTCAACCGACCATTTAATCATACGTCCAACAAGATCAGGCCTATGTAGGATCTGCTTGATCGGTTGGTCTGTTTGAACTACGATGGCCTTGTTTGAACTATGACACCAGCGCTAGCGCGACCTTCTCGATCTTCTGATATCTCAACTCGGGGCCTTGGAGCGCTTTACTCACAAAGTAACCTGGCTTTTGCCCTTCTTCGGTTTCCCGCACGAGAACGACACTGAGGTCCTCACTGGCGACTGGGAGGTAGACATAGAGGACCTCTCTAAGGGAGGGTCTTGTTAAAATAGGTGGTTGAGACAAAATCTTCTTTAGCTGTGACACGGATTCTTCACACTCTTGGGACCATTCAAATTGGATCCCTTTTTGGCCAGAGGAAGGGTAAGGCATGTTGAGCAGATTTTGAGATGAACCTTGTTAATGAGACGAGCATTCCAGTCAGTTGCTAGATGTCTTTCCTTGAAGTAGGTTGTCGCATCTCGGAGATGGCACAACATTTGTCTGGATTTGCTTCAATTCCTCTCTCGGTTAAGTAGAACCCGAGGAACTTGCCAGCTCGTACCTCGAAAGTGCATTTTTTAGGGTTTAATCGCATACTGTGGCGTCAGATATCGTTAAAAACTTCATATAGGTAGACAACATGGTCGGCCTCTTTAGTCATTTTTATGATCATGTCGTCCATGTATACTTCTAGCATTTTTCCGATCTGGTTTGTGAACACTTTGTTCATCATGTGCTGGTATATTGCACCAGCGTTTTTGAGTCCGAAAGGCATTACTTTGTAGCAGTAATTGCCTTTGTCGGTCATGAAAGTCATTTTTTCTTGATCTGCAGGGTGCATTGGAATCTGGTTACATTATGCATCCATAAAGGATAATAGTTGGAAACCCACCGAGTTATCGATGAGTTTGTCGATATTGGGAATGGGATAGGCGTCTTTAGGGCACGCCTTATTAAGATCGGTATAATCAACACACATGCGCCACTTTCCATTAGATTTCTTAACAAGGACTACATTAGACAACCAAGTTGTGTATTTGACTTCTCTAATGAATTCAGCTTTTATAAGATCTTCAACTGCCTTGGCAGCAGCTTCTGCCTTCTCAGGAGACTACTTGCGGTGCCTCTGGACGACCCAGTAGGCTGTGGGGTCCAAAGCGAGTTGGTGGTAGGCAATATCGGGGGAGATGCCTGGCATATCAGCAGCTATCCAAGCAAAAAGGTCTGCATTGGCTTTCAGGCATTCTATTAGCTATTGCCTGACCTGCTCAGGGAGGTCGTCACTGAGCTTCACCGTTTTCATTGGATCGTCGCCCAGTTGAACTTAGACGAACTCCCCATTCGGAATCCGCCTCTTGATCTTCTGCTGAAGTCCTCGCACTAGAGGGTCGTTCTCTTCTTTGATCTCTTTTTTGAGCTCCCCTCTGGTGTCAACGTCGGTAAGGTTTACCTCTGAAGCTGCATCTGTCTTGCTCTGCTTCTTCACTAGTGGAAGTTGTTTCAGCTCCTCAGTCCCCTCCATTTTCAATGATAGGGGATAACACCTCCTGGCAACTTCGAGATCTGTTTCTACAGTGACGACCTTGTCGTCGTCATTCTGAAAGCACATGTTGAGGCCCGAGTTCTCCTAGGGTGGGTCGTCCAATGATGCAGTTGTGCACAGACTTGCAGGGGAGGATGATAAATTGAACCTTGATGGTTTTTGTAGTTTGCTCTTCCCCGAAAGTCACCATCAGTTCGACATAGACTATAGGTTTTGTTCGAGAACCATTAAAGCCCTGTAAGTCGGATCCTTTATACTCTAGTAACTTTAAGGTTTTGAATAGGTCATGGAAGATGATATCAACCGAGCTTCCTTGATCAATCGGTATCCTCCTCACATCAAAATTAGCCATGTAGGCTCGGACCAGCAAAGGGATTTGGTAGTTTGGTTTCCCATTAATTAGGTCCTCGATGTAAAAGGCGAGGGGTGGTCTACCTGACTTATGCATGCTGGTCGGAGGAAGGATGGCGTAGATTGTCATTGAAGTGAAAGTATGTCACGAGAAAGGGGGGTTTTAATTGTGACCTATTAAAAAATCCTGCACTAAAACAGTTTTAAACTTGCCCTCAAGTCAATTCTTGGAGTTAAGTAAGTTAGTGATACTACAGTTGAACTTACTCAAGTTGTAGTGTTTACATATGCTGTGTGATTGATCAATAATAATGTAAGACTAAATCTTGCGTGATGTGAGAGCAGAATCATATGAATTGAATTGGCAGTAAGTAAAGCATGATTATGCAGAATGGTTGAAGAACACTGTTTCTGAGTTTTAAGTGAAGTGTGTGAAGTGTCACAGGTGAGATGGATTTAAAAACATAAATATAAATCACACAAGATGTATAGTGGTTCACCCCAAACCTTGGGCTACATCCACTCCTCACTCCCAGTGAGTGTTTCCACTATTTCCCAAATAGCACAAGTGTTCTTTCACTCAGCCTCTTCAAGCTGATTACAAGTGTTCTTTCACTCAGCCTCTTCAACTGATTACAACCAGGAACTTACTCTGTTCTGAACTATCTTCCTTAGCGTAACTCCTCACCAATACTCACCTACCCTAGGAAGTTTGATAGGATCCCACTAAGACAAAAACAGATACAAGGATAAGTTGTATTTGGGGTTTAAGGCTTGGTTACACACAGATAATTACAATTTAAACTTTGTGTTTGCAAGCAGATAGGTGCCTGAAAGATCCCTAACAATTTCTTGAGTGCACTTTTGAGTGAGTTGAGAGGCGATTGATTTGCGATTTGAATTTGATCACGTGATTGAATTTGGCTCTCTCAATCTTGTTCAGTGTTCCAATGCTGTGATATATAGCCCTGATTTGGTGATCTAGCCGTTGCAGAGCCGTTTGAAATCCTTGGGACAGATTTGCACAGTGTGATGAGTGTTTCTGCACATAGCAGTCTTGCTTTTCACCAACTATCAGTTCTGTCTCCCTGTCACATCACCTTTTGGAAGCTTCACTTGCTGAACTTCCTCACTTACAGCAGTAGCAGCAACAAGCTCTTGATTTCAGCTTTTGTTCTTCATTTAATAGCATGGTGTGCTCATAAATGTGATCACTTGATGCATTTAATTTGTTCTTTTTGCTGCTGAATCTGTTTCTGCAGTATTCGAGAGTAAGTTGGAACTTACTCACTCCTGAGTGAGTTTGCTGGAATTTGATTGTGGCTACTGCAGTTTTGTCTTTTGAGAAAGCTGTCCATTGTCATGTCACATTTAGCTATTTTCCACTTTGTTTAACAGCTTCCTTCTT
The DNA here is from genome assembly GCA_037113605.1 of Calophaca sinica. NCBI lineage: Eukaryota > Viridiplantae > Streptophyta > Magnoliopsida > Fabales > Fabaceae > Calophaca > Calophaca sinica. Next base: position 84,873,487 of record CM073731.1, read on the forward strand.
AAGAATGATGTCCAATGTCTATTCACAATATTTCACAGAATCTTATGCTTAATTCCATTGTCTTCTTGCTGGACATGTTTCTTTTGCTTTTCTTTCTTTGCTGGAACTTACTCACAGAAAATGTTAGAGACATATATGAGTCAATAAACTTAAGTATCTATCTCAGAGTTTGTTGATCATCAAAACTGGAATTTCAGAGTTTGTTTCAACAATCTCCCCCTTTTTGATGATGACAAACTCTAGGTGGAGTATTAAGTTTATTTGACTTTAGAATCACCAACATTTTATAAATTTTTAATTGACAGTAAGTTGTGTGTAAGTAATGATTTATCAGAGTGGCACAGTATGAAGCAAACTGGTGATTTCATTAAAACATGAAGGTCCATTACATCCTTGCTCAAGACACAACAGCAAAAGATTACATAACACATAAATTTTAATTAACATGAATTTTAAAGAGTTCATGTGATACATCAGAACCACAAAAAAATTACAAGAAATTCTTCCTAATCCATATTACACTTCCTAGAGTAGCCCACTAACTACATCTCACTTCTCCCCCTTTTGTCATCAGCAAAAAAAAAAATACACATAGGGCAGAAGCACACATTAAGCTGCTACTCAGAGGAAGACCATCCTGAGGATTCAGAGCTGGAAGTTTCAGCAGGGGCTGGAATGTCTGGAAAGCGAGTAGGAAATTCAAATAGAGGAGGATTAAGACCAGGTGCCATGTTCCTAGAGGTCCAATCACTCCTTGCCCAGTTTCTTTCATGTTCCCTCCTCTGATCTTGCTGGAGGTAGGTGAGTCCAAGCAGAATTTTCTTCATTTCTTTGGAGTGCTTTTTGCCTCTCCTAGCATTTTCTTTGCTTCTGTTAGCAATCTTCTTCACCTCCCTCTCCATCTTTGCCATCCACTCAGTTGGAATATTTTGTACTTGCTCCACAGAAGGGCCACTCGGTTGGCCTGTTGGAGGTAGGGATTGAGTGGGGTTGTTCAGTACTTTGTTTGAAGAGGGACCCCAAAGAGCTCAGATGTGTTGACATTTCTGGCAGGTTTGAGAAATGAGGATCAGACCCTGTTGGAACACGAGGGTGTGAAGAATCATAGATAGGAGGAGGAGATAGAATGTGATAGAGATTGGCAGGGTTGGATGTACCTTCTTTGTGAGAGGACTGAAAGAGGTACTTCAGAATGTCCTCTTATCCTTTCTAACCAGTTTCAGGAGTAGGTTCAGTTGGGGGTTGAAGGGAAGGAGTAGTGTGAACAAGTTGAGTTAAGGCAATGGATGCCAGTAATTCATCATTCTTGCCTTTACCAGGGGTTTGAGAGGATTGTTGTTGCTCAGTAATGTTCATTTGAGTGGCCTCACTTGTAGGAGAGAAATGAATGTGTTCCATTTCAGTTTCTTCAACCTGTATTTCCTGAGTAAGTTCCTCAGGTTCCTCTGCTTGTTCCTCCAGAGCAGGTTGCTCCCCCTGAGCAATAATCTCTTCTTCATTTCCTTGCTCCCCCTGAGCAAGTTGTTCTTCTGGTTCTTGCTCCCCCTGAGCAAGTTGTTCTTCTGGTCCTTGCTCCCCCTGAGCAAGTTCTTCCTCATTTTCTTGTTCCACTTGCTTCTGAGCAAGTTCTTCCAGAGCAAGTTCAGAATCTCCAAATACCAGCTTTTGATGTGCTGGTTCCTTCTCCACAGAAGATTTTTCCGAATCTTTAACCTTCTTTTCTTTTCTCCCTGCTTCTTTTTCTTCTTCAACATCACCTTCCTTCTTTGATGCCTTCCTTTTCTTGGAGGAAGTTGATTCAACTCTCTGATCCCCAACATACTGAGGGCTTACTTTAATGTTCATCTGGTTGAGGTTTTTACTGAAAAAGGTGGTGCATTTTCGGGAGTAAGCTTCACCATCCAGAGGCACTTTGAAGTAGTTGAAAATTTTAGTCAGGACCATGCCATAAGGCAGGGAGGATGCCTTTCTCAGGGTTGTGGCAGCATTCTTCATATGACAGAGTATGATGTATGGCAAGCTTAAAGGTTTTCTTTTAATCAAATGATAAATTACCAATAAGTCCAGATCAGTAATTTTCTCGAAGCTACCTGCCCTTGGAATGATGGTGTGAGAGGCCATGTTTTGAAGAATTCGCTCCAGTCCCTTTAGGTTGGTGGCTGTGTCTTTGAGGTTGGGTTGATTGAGAGCATGCTCCAGTACTTCTTCTTTTGTTGTGTTGGCCTTAGGGTACCAGTTATCTTCAAACAGTTTAGTTCCATGCTCCTGAATCTGCAGGGCTTTGCTTATGGATTCAGTGGTGAGACGAATGGTGATCCCTTTTACTTTGCTTGTCAGAGAGGAGTCCTTTTCATCAACACAAGCATTTGCATAGAAACTTCTTACTAGTCCCTCATAAATCCTTTCTTCAATCTGAACAAAATCAACCCACTTTGGTTTGCTCAGAAAGGGGTAAAGATTCCACCCAGAATCTTTCAAGTTATCCAGCATGAAAATTCTTCCAGGAACCACAGTTCTGGTTTCCCATTCCTTACCTACTTTATCTTGTTCTTCTTCAACCCTCTTTCCTCTTCGTTTAGCAGAGTCTTTCTCATCCTTTAATTCCTTCTTCTCTTTTTCCTTCATGATCATTTTCTGGACCTTCTTCTCCTTGGTATTCTTCTTCATTTTTTCTTTCTTCATCATTGCAATGGATTCAGCAATGGTTTCCTCCTTTTTAGGAGGAGGGTCAGTCAGAGTAGCCTCTGAATCATCATCGTCGAGTATGTGTATCACTCCTTCATCTCGAGACCTTTTTGAAGAAGATGTTCCTATACCAGCAGCAATCCAATTTGATCTTCTACTGGGAATAGATGAAGTTTTTAAAGATTTTGGGGATTTCTGTTGTAGAGGAGAAAGGGTGCGTGGTGGAGCTGATGAAGTGGTTGATATGGGAGGAGGTTGGGCGAATAGGAATGAGGTAGGAGATACGTATGGAATGATGGCCATTGAAGCGCTTTCAGGAACTCTTCTTACACATGGGATTTTTGTTCGCACCATTTTGGGAGTTTTAGGGTTCGCTCAGTGTTTTGATTGAATTGAAGAGGAAGATGAGAGACGACGTGGGTTAAGTAGAGGGAGGAGGCAGTTTCAGATTCGTAGAAGATGAGAGAGAATGCGAGAGAAGGAGAGAGAGGGGTCAAGTTTCATTTACGAGATGTGATTGAAATAATGGGGAAGGTGGTAATAGGTTATGTTGGTAGCCGTTACTAGCTGTGCACTAGAAACGTGCCACGAAGTGACATTTTCTCAGTCCAATATTTAAATGTATATAGCTTATTAGGATAAGTGAGTAAGTTCACTTATCAGCAAAGATTGAGAGTATGATCATATACATCACAGAAACTTACTCAGATTTGAGTAAGTTTAGACACATACACCAATTTATGGAGATTTGATTATGTGTAACTTGCTCTTTATGAAACTAAAGCTTTCTTCTTGAAGAGGCTTAGTAAAAATATCAGCAAGCTGATTCTTTGTATCCACAAAAATCAATTCCACTTCTTTCTTTTGAACATAATCACGAATAAAATGATGCTTTGTATCAATATGCTTAGTTCTTGAGTGTTGGATGGGATTCTTTGTTAAATTAATAGCACTTGTGTTATCACAATAAATGGGGATGCATTCATACCTGAGAGAATAATCTTCCAGTTGATTCTTAATCCATAAAATTTGTTGACAACATGCTGAAGCTGAAACATACTCAGCTTCTGTGGTTGATAGAGTAATGGTGTTTTGTTTCTTGCATGACCATAAGACCATTGCTTCTCCAAGAAGTTGACATGAGCCACTAGTGCTTTTTCTTTCTACTTTATGTCCAGCATAGTCAGCATCACAATAACCTATAAGATCAAAATGAGAGTTTTTCCTGTACCACAACCAAGGTTAGGAGTTCCAACTAAATATCTGAGTTTCCTCTTAATAGCCATTAAGTGAGATTCTTTTGGAGCTGACTGAAATCTTGCACACAGTCCTACAGCAAAGACAATGTCAGGTCTACTTGCAATAAGATATAATAAGGAACCTATCATGCCCCTGTACTCCTTTTCAGAGACAGTTTTGCCATTTTCATCCTTATCAAGGTTTGCAGTTGGATGCATTGGAGTAGCCATAGCCTTGGCTTCATTCATTTGATATTTTTTCAGAAGATCTTTTATATATTTTTCTTGAAAAATAAAAATACCATCTTCAAGTTGCTTGATTTGCGACCCTAAAAGAAACTTAGTTCCCCCCTCATGCTCATTTCAAACTCACTCTTCATAAGGTTTGCAAAATCATCACATAAGTTTTCTTTTGTTGCACCAAAAATGATGTCATCCACATAGATTTGGACTATTAGTAGGTTTTCCTTGTGATGTTTTAAAAATAAAGTTGTGTCAACCTTTCCTCTAGAAAAACCATTTTTGATTAGAAAAGCACTTAATCTCTCATACCAAGCTCTTGGAGCTTGTTTGAGTCCATATAAGGCTTTACTTAATTTAAAGACATGATTTGGTTTTTTGGAGTCAACAAATCCAGGGGGTTGATGAACATATACTTCTTCTTTTAGAAAACCATTTAAAAAGGCACTTTTGACATCCATTTGAAATAATTTTAAGTTTTATGAGCAGTGAGGCAAGTAAGATTCTAATGGCTTCTAATCTAGCAACTGGAGCAAAAGTTTCATCATAGTCAATACCTTCTTCCAGATTGTAGCCCTGAGCTACCAATCTAGCTTTGTTTCTTGTTACCTTACCTTCCTCATTGAGTTTGTTTCTAAAAACCCATTTTGTTCCAATGACAGACTGATGAGTAGGTTGCTTAACTAGTGTCCACACCTGATTTTTGTCAAATTGAGCAAGTTCCTCTTTCATAGCTTCAACCCAAGAAGGATCAGTTATGGCTTCATTTATGGATCTTGGCTCAATTTCTGAGATTAATGCCATATTTGATGATTCTTGTCTCAAAGACCTTCTTGTTCTCACAGGCTCAGAGGTTTCTCCAATTATTTGCTCTTGAGGGTGATTTGTAATTACTCTCCAGCTTCTGGGCAAGTTAACAGTCTGAGTGGGTTGCTGAGAGGAGCTTCCTGGTTCTTGAGTAAGTTCATGAACTTCCTCAGAATTAGTGTTCTGTTTTGGAACTTCATTTTGTGGTTGAGGACTGGATCTTTCAGTTGTATCTTCAGCATCATCTGTCCTTTTCTCAGAAGATTGATAAAATTCATTGAATTTCACATGCATACTCTTTTCAACAATTTGAGATTTCAAGTTATACACTCTATAGGCTTTAGAGGAAGTTGAATATCCAAAGAAAATACCTTTGTCAGACTTTGAATCAAATTTTCCCAAATTTTCTTTATGATTCAAGATAAAGTACTCACACCCAAAAATATGAAAGTAGGCAACAGTTGGTTTCCTACCTTTCCATAGCTCATAGGGAGTTTTATTCAAGATTTTTCTAATAGAGACTCGGTTTATAATGTAGCATGCTGTGTTAATTGTTTCAGCCCAAAAATATTTTTCAATTTTTGAGTCATTTAGCATGGTCCTGCCCATTTCTTGCAATGTTCTATTTTTCGTTTCAACTACCACATTTTGTTGAGGAGTCTTAGGACAAGAGAAGTTGTGAGAAATACCATTTTCATTAAAATAGGTTTTGAAGGATATGTTTTCAAATTCACCTCCATGGTCACTTCTCACAGAAGCAATGTTGCAACTCTTTTCATTTTGAACCTTTTTACAAAATATTCTGAAAGCTTCAAAGGAGTCATCCTTGTTTTTCAAAAATAGAACCCAAGTATATCTTGAATAATCATTCACTATCACAAAGCCATATCTTTTTCCAGCTATACTTGCGACTCTTGTTGGACCAAATAAATCAATATGTAATAGTTCAAGTGGTCTTTCTGTAGAGACTATGTTTTTGGAGTGAAAGCTAGATTTGACTTGAATACAAGCTTCACAAATTCTATCCTTTTCAAATTTGATTTTAGGCAATCCATTGACAAGTTCAAATCTGGATAATTTCGAAATAGTGTTCATGCTTGTGTGACCTACTCTTCTGTTCCATATCCGTTTATCATTTTCAAAAGAAACAAAACATGTTTCTTCTGAAAGGTCCTCTAAATAGATACTGTACAAGTTTCTAGTTCTAATACCAGTGAAGAGTATGTTTCCAGAGGAAGTTTCATTGATAATGCATGAGTTAGATTTAAATAAAACTTCATTGCCATTGTCAGCCAACTGACTCACACTTAAGAGATTATGTTTAAGACCATAGACATATTGAACATTCTTTATTTGGGCAGAATTCTTCTTACCTACTATGCATGTACCTTTTATCCAACCTTTTTCATTATTTCCAAAGGTGACACAGCTCCCATTCTTCCTCTCCAATGAGAGAAAGTTACTTTTGTCGCCTGTCATGTGTCTGCTGCAGCCACTGTCTAAGAACCACAGCTTTTTCTTTGATGCCCAGAGGCAGTCCTGCATCAGATATGAGCAATGATTTAGGTACCCATATAGCTTTGGGTCCTTGATGGTTAGTGTTCTTCCTAAAGGAAGATTTTCTTCTTTTCAAACATTCAGAAATATCATGCCCAAGATTTTTGCAGTAATTGCATTGTTTAAACATTTTTGATTTGGGAACAAATACATTTTCGAAAATTGGTTTGTGCTTGGGTGTATACCCAATCCCTGCCTTTTCAAATCTGTTTCCATGACTCCCCATGATTTTCTCAAAGGTTTCAGTGTTATGCAAAAACATTTGCAGATCAGCAGTTAATTCATTTACCCTTTTTCTAAGTTCCTCATTTTCCTTTTGGCATTTAACCTCAGCAACTCTCTGTATTTGTATCTCAGGAGCCTTACTACTTAATTTTTGATATTGATCAGAGAGTTTAAAATGAGATTGTCGCAAACAATGAATGGTTTTAAGAAGACTTTCATTTTGTGTAAGAAGTTCTTCATTGTTTTTCTTAACCTCACATAACTGAGTTTTGAAAGTCATGCATCTTTGTGATAAAATGTTTGAATCATTTAAAAGACTATCGAAAGCAAATTGTAGCTCTCTGCACGAATTGTAATTTATGGATTCAGAGTCAGTTACCTCTTCTTCCTCAACCTCAGAATTTGCCATGAGAGTAAAGTTTGCTTGGTCCTCTTCTTGTTTAGAGGAGGTTTCATCTGAGTCATCCCATAGTGCCATCATAGCCTTTTTCTTTGGAGAGAATTTTTTGTTTTGCTTTTTGAGTTGAGGACAGTCTATCTTGAAGTGACCAGGTTTATTGCATTCAAAGCATATTGGATGAGAGTTGCTTCCTTCACCCTTTTGAAATTCCCTTATTGTTTGAGGAAATTTTCTCAATTTTCTGTTTCTGAGCATCCTCTGGATCCTCCTTGAGATGAGAGCCATTTTCTGAGTCCTCATTTTCACTTTCATCACTGTAGTCCTCTTCTTCTTCTGCTGCTTTGAGAGCTGCAGATTTTGATGACTGTGATGAGCTCTTTCCAGACTTGTGAGAGGCTTTCAGTGCAACAAGCTTTCCTTTCTTAGGATGAATTTCCTCCATAATTTCTTGTTCATGAACCTTTAGTGACCCAAGTAACTCATCCATTCTCAGAATGGATAAATCTTTAGCTTCTTGAATTGCTGTTACTTTAGGCCTCCAAACCTTTGGCAGGCTTCTCAGTACCTTTCTGACATTCTCTTGATTTGTAAACACTTTTCCCAGTGATTTCAAGTCATTTGTGATTATTGTGAATCTACTGAACATTTCTTCAATGGATTCATCTTCACCCATTTTGAATAACTCGTACTGATGAACAAGAATGTTTATTTTTGCCTCTTTTACCTGATCAGTACCTTCATGAGCAGTTCTCAGAGTGTCCCACATTTCCTTTGCAGTTTCACATCCAACAATCTTATCATATTCACTTCTGCCAAGGGCACAAGTGATATAATATTTTGCTTTTGAGTTCAGGAGAACTTTGTGCTTTTCATCAGTGGTCCAGGATGCCTTTGGCTTTGGTGCTGTCCTTCCATCATCATATGTGGTTTGTGGAGTGAAAGGTCCATTCTCCACAATGTCCCAAATATCAGTGTCTTGAGATTCTAGAAACAGCCTCATTTGACCCTTCCAATAGTAGTAGTGGTTTCCATCAAAACCAGGAGGTCTGTTTGAAGATGCTCCTTCAGGAAGAAACATGATACTGTTAGAGTGCACCATCACTTCTTCCAGGATCTTTCCTCCTACACTGTTAGGTGTGCTCAGCCCCTTGAGGTGAGCTCTGGTACCAATTGAAGTGAAAGTATGTCACGAGAAAGGGGGGTTTGAATTGTGACCTATTAAAAATCCTGCACTAAAACAGTTTTAAACTTGCTCTCAAGTCAGTTCTTGGAGTTGAGTAAGTTAGTGATACTGCAGTTGAACTTACTCAAGTTGTAGTGTTTACATATGCTGTGTGATTGATCAATAATAATGTAAGACTAAATCTTGCGTGATGTGAGAGCAGAATCATATGAATTGAAATTGGCAGTAAGTAAAGCATGATTATACAGAATGGTTGAAAAACACTGTTTCTGAGTTTTAAGTGAAGTGTGTGAAGTGTCACAGGTGAGATGGATTTAAAAACATAAATATAAATCACACAAGATGTATAGTGGTTCACCCCAAACCTTGGGCTACATCCACTCCTCACTCCCAGTGAGTGTTTCCACTATTTCCCAAATAGCACAAGTGTTCGTTCACTCAGCCTCTTCAAGCTGATTACAAGTGTTCTTTCACTCAGCCTCTTTAAGCTGATTACAACCAGGAACTTACTCCTGTTCCTGAACTATCTTCCTTAGCAGAACTCCTCACCAATACTCACCTACCCTAGGAAGTTTGATAGGATCCCACTAAGACAAAAACAGATACAAGGATAAGTTGTATTTGGGGTTTAAGGCTTGGTTACACACAGATAATTACAATTTAAACTTTGTGTTTGCAAGCAGATAGGTGCACAGAAAGATCCCCTAACAATTTCTTCAGAGTGCACTTTTGAGTGAGTTGAGAGGCAGTTGATTTGCAATTTGAATTTGATGCAGCAGTTGAATTTGGCTCTCTCAATCTTGTTCAGTGTTCCAATGCTGTGATATATAGCCCTGATTTGGTGATCTAGCCGTTACAGAGCCGTTTGAAATCCTTAGGACAGATTTGCGGTGTGATGAGTGTTTACGCACATAGCGCTTTGCTTTTCACCAACTATCGATTACGCCTCCCTGTCACATCACCTTTTGGAAGCTTCACTTGCTGAACTTCCTCACTTACAGCAGTAGCACCAACAAGCTCTTGATTTCAGCTTTTGTTCTTCATTTAATAGCATGGTGTGCTCATAAATGTGATCACTTGATGCATTTAATTTGTTCTTTTTGCTGCTGAATCTGTTTCTGCAGTATTCGAGAGTAAGTTGGAACTTACTCACTCCTGAGTGAGTTTGCTGGAATTTGATTGTGGCTACTGCAGTTTTGTCTTTTGAGAAAGCTGTCCATTGTCATGTCATATTTAGCTATTTTCCACTTTGTTTAACAGCTTCCTTCTCAAGAATGATGTCCAATGTCAATTCACCATATTTCACAGAATCTTATGCTTAATTCCATTGTCTTCTTGCTGGACATGTTTCTTTTGCTTTTCTTTCTTTGCTGGAACTTACTCACAGAAAATGTTAGAGACATATATGAGTCAATAAACTTAAGTATCTATCTCAGAGTTTGTTGATCATCAAAACTGGAATTTCAGAGTTTGTTTCAACAGTCATTGCTTCGCGTAGCTTTCTCTTCACTGAGTTAATACTGGCACCTCCTTTGTCAAAAAACCCTCCTGAAATGACCAACATGACAGGAGCAGGTCGAGGTTGTTCCTTACTTTCATCTAAATCCCGAGCTCCCTCGTCGAGTTGCACTGTGGCAGCAGTTGCGGATTGGTTTTTCTTCTGTCGAGGAGATCGAGACCTCAACCAATTTCTCCTGACCTCGGCTTAGAGCTTGTGTATTTCTGCAGTTTCCCTCACTAATCAGCTGCTCCATTACATCTTTAAACTACACACAATCTGTAACACTCCGTTCTTGGAGCGCTATTAAACTAACTATTACTCTTGCCAGTTCAAATACTTTCATAAATGGAATACGCTGCTTGCATGGTTTTCATAAATGTGAGTCTAAATTTTTTTTTAAAAAACTTCTTTTAAATAAAACACCATGTTCAACGCACAATAACCATACAAGTAGATTTATTTAAACATTACACACATGACAATTCAAGTCTTGAAAAAATAATATATGCAATTAGTATAGCAAACATCCTATAGCTGGTCGACACGCTAAAACACTTACTAGACCTCTAGTAAGTTTCAAAAAACACACAAGGCAGATAGCCAGATAGGACTATCCACAGCGGCTTGTCAGCAACCTCGAACACTCTGCAGTCTTCATTATCTGGGTGGGTTACATTCATTAATTGAAAGAACCATGGGCAAGGGTCAACTTCTTACACAAACAAATATAATAACAACAGCATGCGCAGTATCAAATGATATTACACAAATATAATTTGGAACCAAATACTCAGCATAAGCACATTATCATGTTATTGACATTCAGAACAATCAACAAGGGTGCACTTAATTCCCTATTGATGCAACTATATGCCAGTGTTTATGATTCCGGAATACCCTACGCCATGGTCAATCGTTTTGAACGTACCAAATCTGATACTTTTCCATGCGATGGGTTAAACGTACTAAGTACATAACGACGACCCTGAACTCCCTTGAGATACCCTCACCCCAGGATATTCAGGTCGAAGTTACCTTAATGCATGCCAATGCATTTCACATGCTCAAATGAACTTATCAATGCATATGATATTTCAAATATGGCATAATTAAATAGCATTTAATTATCCAGCACCAGTCTCAACAGCATATATCTCTACATAGTTTAAGCATATATGCAAGCACATCATATTATCAATTTCAAAATCACAACAGTCCAGCAATTCACAACAACTCGCATTCGCATATCAATAAATATCAGACATAAGCATACAATAACATTTATTCATCACTAAGTAATATCTAGAAGTAGCCTTACCAAAACTATCTGTCCACGTGTCAATAACACGTCACAGCTCTAACAGCACGTACTCACGATCTTAAGGATCCTAAACAAAACACATTGAAACTTAGAACACTTCTAATTCACCCAAGTAATCCCCTAGGTTATGGTTTAATTCTAAACCCCTAGGTTACTCACCCAAAAATCCTTTTAGTAATACACACATACTTGAAATAGTAAGCAAAGTTGAAAAATAAATATTTTAAAGACTAAAAATTCATTTTCTTAATCTTGAAACATGAAAAAAATACTAGATCAAATTCTTTTTCATATTAAATTCTCAAGACTCTACTTTGGTTTATGAATACAAAGATTCTCTTCGTCCTTAGTGTTTCATTGTCTTAAAAGCCAAATCAACTACTCAAACTTAATTGAACTCTTTCCAAAATTTTCCAAACATTGACAACAATTAAATACTCATGATTCAAGTCCAAAAATACAAATGTTTTTTTCCTTCCAACCCCAATTAGGGCTCATGGTTACCACACACAAATTAGGGGAAAAATTTAAAATTTTCTAATCAACAAAACTTCAACCCAAAACACCTAATTTTCTTTTCCAAACCTTCATGATTCCAAATCAAAATTACTAACTTAAATACTTTGCCCCTATCATAGCTTGTTCAAGCATCAAGAAGTCTAAAACGTAACTTTTCTTTGATCAAACACAAATCAACAACAACACAACAAAATTCGAGTGACAAAAAACAATAACCCCAACACAATTTTAGGATTCATACGAGCAATCACATTTCCCCCTTTCTCTTAGGGCAATCGGCCTAGGGTTCCAAAAATTAAGGGGATAATTGATCCTTTCACTTCATGATCATAATCAAGACATAATAGAAGCATTAAACAAGTAAGAAATCATAGAAATCAACTCCTACTACAAGGGCCACGGTTTTGGCTAGAGAACTAAGGGGAAAATCGTTGGTTCAACCTCTTACTCACTAGATAAATATTCCAACACTAATTTGAAGGAAAAATCAAAGAGAATATGGAGGTATTTGGAAGGAAGGCTCACAGCTAGAGCATAAAGAAAGAAGAAGGAAGCTTTTATTCTCTTTTCTCCAACACCCACACTTAAGAATAAAGGAAAGGAAGTGGACTTGGCTTATTCTCACTCCATCACACATGAATAATTTGGAGAAGAAATAAAAATGGAGAAGTAGGAAATGGGGGAGGCTACGGCCTGAACTTAAGAGAAAGGGAAGGGAAGGTTTTGGCCAATAACTAATATGTGGTTCTCCTTAATCTTAGGAATTAAGATAAGACCAAAAGGAGATATTTATTTTAAAACAATGAAAGGATGACATGTTACACATATTAACTTGGAGACCAAGTAAAAGAATGAGTGAATGAGAATGAGGGAGGGGAGGAAAAATAAATAAATGTTGGTAATTTACTAGGCTCGCATTTGATAAGGATAGATATCTTCTAAAAACCACTAAACCCTTGACACATAATCACTTAGGATAAGATCAAACTAAGATATTTTCTAATAACCCACTAAATCTTGACACCTCACAACACTAGCCTAATCCTCGAGTTTTGATGTCCCAAAATTACGGCCGAAATCAATCGCGTTAACACTAATTCACTCGCCGATTAATCACGTAAATTAATTTACTTAAAAATTAATTCAACGCGTGATAAATAAATTATATATAAATACTAAAACAATTAAAAATACTCAAACAATATCATAACAAGTTACATTTCCATTTTTATCGAAATCGGAGTTCATTTTAAGTTTTTATTGCTGATAAAATTTACACGGTAATTCAAAATACGGCGAATGTTCATAAGAATTATTCAACGAATTTTGGACCATGAATTAATATTAAATATTAGTTCATAATTTAAATTTTATCTTGATTTAATTCAAACACTTTCTTAGTCAACAAAAATACGCGTCAACGCATCAAACAATAAACTTATATAAAAACTCAGTTGATGAATTCACATTAAAAGCAACATACGTCTATGTTGTCTATTAATTTGAATTGACATCATAAATAATAATTATTTATAATAAATCAATTATTTAAAATAAATCAAAATAATTCCTCGTACTCTCAGTAAATCATTGAGGTGATCAGTCTCTACGACTTATATTCAAGTATTTGGGATTTTATTGCTAAAACAATTTTTCTTAGAAATTTAGATGTTACACTACCACCCCCTTAAAATAGTTTCGTCTTCGAAACTAAGCTGGCATTAAAATACGAAAATTAATTTGACTAAAATCCATAAAATTAATTTACAACACATAGTCATTCACAATATATATATATATATATATATATATATATATATATATATATATATATATAAAATAACACAAGTAGTAGTATAATATTTATAGCTACATAATTAATATTACAATCACATCACAACATGCAACAATAACAATCAAATTCAATAACACTAAGTATGTATATATATATACATCACACAGAATTACGCACGTAATATAATTTACTAGACTAAGAAGTCCGTACGGTTCGTTGACGCTTTATTCCAGAGCCACGATCTCTACTTATTCACAATCACGAACATGAACACGACTACGACTATATGCTATCACCACAAACATTACTACACAACACACACCTAACCATGGTTACACACATAAAAATATAAAACTATTTAAACTTCTAAGATTTAAAATCTTTTCTCATAAAACAACATCAAAGCTCTTAAGAATCACATTAAAATAAAGAACTGATAAAACAAAACTCTTTCTCAAGACTCAACCATTCTCATGGACACTAAAGTTCCTTTGAGGTTAGGTTCTCATTGTCTCAAAATCATTACACATACTTTAATTCAAGGATTAAAACTACATCTACAATTTAAAGTCAACTAAATCACTCCTCTTAAAAATTCTTTTAAATCAAAACTTTTAAAAAATAATTTTCTTTTCATACACCAACAACAATAAAATCGCTAATCACTAAATGTTAAAACTTGAATTCCATTTTCTTTTTCCTCAAGAACCCTATGGATTATAAACCAATTCCAAAAATTCATTTCTCAAAACCATTCTAACTCACACGTAAACCTTTTTAACCGAAAGATCAACACCAGAACACTTATCAACAACTCCTAAATCATAATAACACAAAATCATCAAGAATTTAAGTTAGAAAGCTTGAAATCTAACCTTTCACATATATATGTGGTCACGGGTCATGCTTCTGGATTAACACTAAACTTTTAACATTTTCTTCAACACTACTGATGAGGACAAGGAGCACCAAGAAGCCATTCAAAGCTTAGGAGGACCAATGACTAGGGCAATGTCAAGGAGGGTCCAAGAAAACTTAGTCCAATTCATGACTAAGACAATGACAAACAAAGGCAAAGATGTAATTGCACCAAAAACCATGCTTGTCATACAAGCCATGGAGGAGGCGCAACATGCATAACAAAGGCAGCCAAGTCATTTTATTTTAATTAAATAAAAGTGCAAGTGACCAATTGATTTATTTGGGTCCAAGGCACTAAGTTATTTAATTTCTTTTTGTGTGTTTAATCCACTTTAAGTGGCTGTGTGGCGCAAAGAGTAGGGGGTCCCACACCTCTCAACAACTCTTTGTGTAGTTTGAATGAGTCAATAATCTTGCTGCCAAAGAAAGACAAAGGAATTCAAAGCAATCAAGGCAAAAAGGAGTTACACAAGACAAAGATAATGCTCCAGCAGCACAATAAAAGCGTAACATTTAATTGTATTCAATGTGTGGTTGTGAAACCTACCTAGTCATGAAGAGCAATCAACAAATGTGAAGTTGTCCCCTTACCTTTCATTGGCGCCACTTAGACTATGAGACAGCAACAAATACTTTGTTTGTAATTTCCTTTTATTACACTAATTATGTTAGCCTAGGATTCCTTGTAAAAGACTTTGTCTCTTCTTTTTGTAATTGCAAGAGCATCCCTCATTACATATAAGGAACGCAAGCCTCATTAGAGGGCAACAAAGATTTCAGCAAAAATTGAGTTCATACTCTTTGGTTCTGGATTGGACCAGTTTTATTGATCTTATCAAGAAACTCTCTTCTTGTGGTGATCCTCGCATTCATAGGCTTATCCTTGTCTTGGATTAGACTAAGGTGGCGCCCCTGCCTCCCATTCATCCATCTTCTTCACCTTTGATTGGTCCTTGCATTTTTTGTTCTTTTCTTTTATTGAGGTTTTCTCAATCTGTTCCCTTCTTTCACTACCACCAAAACCACGAAATTCCTATCAACCATTCCCCATATTTCATTCACTTATATCAAAAATACAAAAACATAAGTCACAACCAGATTCTATATTGAAAATCAAACAAATGGCCAATTTCTACAACAAGGAGGCCATCATTTGGTAATCAGAGCAAGGTTTCGACCTTGATTCAAAAGAATCCCAGGTTTCTCTTCTCTTCTTATCTTTGAGTTCTGATTTCTTAAAAAAAAATATATTGCAAAAATTCAAAAAAAAATATATTCTGGTTGTGTTTCTTCCTTACTGCTATACTCTGAATTTTATTTCTTTCTTTTGAGTGAATTCTTTCTTGTTCTAGTCTCACAAGTACTCTGAAATTTATTTCTTTCTTTTGAGTGAGTTCTTTCTTGTTCTAGTCTCACAAAATTTGTGTTCAATTCCAAGCTGTTGTGTGTGTGGATTATTATTTGAATTGGTTTCTTGTATTGATCATTTGCTGGTTTCTCTAAAGAACTGATAGAGTTATGGATCCTCAAAATCGATTACTACTAGATGCCCTCACGACAAAAATGAGAGAACTTTTGAAAGAGGAAGTGGAAGGCATAAATGAAAGAATTGACCAATTAGAAAATAGACAAAATAGCAGTGATGAGGAGGGTCGGAGGAGAAGGAGACATGATGAACCTAGAGAAGATAGGTTGGGTGGTATAAAAATAAAAGTACCACAATTTGTTGGGAAAAATGACCCGGAGACGTATTTGGAATAGGAAACTAAAATTGAACAAATTTTTTCCTGTAACAATTACATTGATCTTCAAAAGGTGCAGGTTGCTTCTATTGAATTTACAGATTACGCCTTGGTGTGGTGGGACCAATTGGCAAAGGAGAGGAGAATGCACTTTCTTAGTCAACAAAAATACGCGTCTACGCATCAAACAATAAATTATATAAAAACTCAGTTGATGAATTCACATTAAAAGCATCATACGTCTATGCTGTCTATTAATTTGAATTGACATCATAAATAATAATTATTTATAATAAATTAATTATTAAAATAAATCTAAATAATTTCTCGTACTCTCAATAAATCATTGAGGTGATCAGTCTCTACTACTTATCTTCAAGTATTCGGGATTTTATTTCTAAAACAAATTTTCTTAAAAATTGGGATGTTACACAATCTTCGGTATTATGCCCCGCACTCTTATGGAAGCGAAAATACTTGGATTTTTCTGTGCCTAGCCTCTCTTTCAGCGGCTTCGAGAAGCATATCCCGACATCTTGGAATTTTGCATTCGCGCACTCGTTTAAAATACATGTACGGGAAGTGTTCAGTGGGGCATACTCGTCATACTCTCCCGGTGGAGCTCAGCTTTCTTTCTCCTTACGAGATTTATCTTCACGATATCCTCCAGCTTTGTCTTGTGTTACTTTCTTCTTGACTTTTGTTGCTAGTAGTTTCTCCTCATAGTTGATGTACTTCTCCGCTCGTTTGAGGAAGTTGTTCATGTCGGTCAGTTTGTCAACTCCGACATTGACGCTTGAAAAGACTATCCCTTACTCCAACAGATATAGCTTCATCTCGTTAGAGCCCTTTTTTACAAAAACTGCCTCTTTGTTGAAGCGTTCGATGTAATATCTGAGAGATTCTAGCAGCCTATGAAGCCTGAGGCTGACGAGGGCGGGGAGTGATTGCCGGTGGATTGAGCACGGACAAAGAACGGCTCTTGGCAGCTTCTAGGCTAGGGTACACGTAAATGAACCGAATTTACACCTGAATGAGAGGGATCCTGAGGCTGTGCAGGTATGGGACTGCATCGGTGAAGGAAGGCTTAAAGGAATTGATTGGTACTACCTATACCAACAAGATGCATCTTCTTTTCGAGAGCCCAGAACATAAGAACTCCACAGTTAAGCGTGCTTGACTTTGAGCACTCTTGGGATGGGTGACCTTCTGGAAAGTTTTCCAGAAAGCGTGTGAGTGAGGATAAAGCATGCTGAAAAGACCTGTGTTAATTTGTGGGGACAGTCGACAATCCTGAAAGTAGTCCGGGCCATTACAAATGGTATCAGAGCGGACCTCTCCCAGTACGGTGTGGTTTGGGGATGAACCATGCGGAAGTTGGTGGGCATGTGAAGCCTGAGGCTGACGAGGGCGGGGAGTGATCGTCGGTGCATTGAGTACGGACAAAGAGCGGCTCCTGGCAACTTCTAGGCTAGGGTACACGTGAATGAACTGAATTTACACCAGAATGAGAGGGATCCTGAGACTGTGCAGGTATGGGACTGTATGAGTGAAGGAAGGCTTAAAGGAATTGATTGGTACTACCTATACCAACAAGATGTATCTTCTTTTCGAGAACCCAGAACATAAGAACTCCACAGTTAAGCGTGCTTGACTTGGAGCCCTCTTGGGATAGGTGGCCTTCTGGGAAGTTTTCTAGAAAGCGTGTGAGTAAGGATAAAGCCGCTAAAAAGACCTGTGTTGGTTTGTGGGGATAGTCGACAATCCTGAAAGTAGTCTGGGTCGTTACACAGCCAGTGCTATAACTGACTTCGGTTGAACCCTTGAAGCTGTAAAATATGAGGAAAACTGATGAGTGAGGTTGGACCAGGAGTCTACCGAGTTCTTTTTGAGGCCTTGGAACCATGTCAAGCCCGCTTTCTTCAAGGTCAGGGGAAAAGATTTTGCACTTGATCGGTCCTTTAGCACGTCGGTATCCCATGATTGTGTCAAAGCAGCCGATGTGCTCATTTGGATCGCTAGTTCCGTCGTACGTGTCAGAGGAAGTGGCTTTTAGAGAGTCTTTAGAATAGGGAATCTGGCAATTCTGGCGGTAAACAGTCCAAAGGAGCCATACAAGTCTCCTTCTTCATCGTTTCTTCGAAATCAAGTGGATGAAGAAGAACATGTGCGACGGTGGCGAGAAGTTCATTCGGTAGATTTACCGCGACATCACGAGAAGGTTGAGGCTCGGTGAGGCGGTGTATCACTGCTTGAGGTGACATCTCTGTGTCGAGGAGAACGACTTGGAGACCTTCGACGACGAGGAGACTGTTTAGGAGATCGACGACGACACTGTGGAGAGCGACTGCCTAGTCATTCAGAGGAGAGGGTGTTAGGTGAGGCTCTGTTGCACTGAGTTCGATTCGTCATCCTTTCGCCTCGAGGAGAGCGGATCTGAGAACGTGCCAGAGATCTTCGACGGCATAGAGGAGAGTGATCCAAAGACCTACTACGATGAAGTGTACGAGGTGGAGATTTGTGTGGAGTTTTGTCGTGTTGAAGGCGGTGAGCGGAGCGGTGAGCTTCGGATCCTCCAGATCTTTGTAGCGACGGAGAGATCTGTCCCGATCGATTCTCGATTTGCGTAGCAATGTGAACCAAGATTTCTTTCTACTGATTCTCCATGCTCTCCAAACATTGATTCTGCATCCGCATTGCCTCAGCGTGTTTGTGTACGAACTCTCAGAACTCGCAGAGAAGGAATGTTGTAGCTGCTGGAGTGGTATCATCAATTTCCATTGTCGTTGGAACGATAACTATCGGTGCTATGTCTACTTGCGACAAAGGAATAGTCCTCGGCCTCTCAAACTCGATGGTTACTGGCACTCTTCCTGGAGGAGGAGGAGGATTCCAAGGATTGAATTAAGTGCGGTGCTGAGAGCTCTGCGTCGTCATAGTGCGCCATGATCCGGTCATGATCGAAAACAGAAGTGGATCTCGGAAACGGAGAGAGGAAGTAATTTCCCACAGATGGTGCCAATGTTCTAAGGTTGAACTCGGAGTAGCCGGAGATGAGCGTGATGGTGGACTTCGCAGTGGTGAGCAATGGCGTCGGGGTGGTGTGTACCTGCAGACACTCGAATGCCTAGGTCTGTTTAGGATTGAAGGAGTGGTAACTGAAATATGAACAAAGCGTACCTGAAACGGTCACTGAGATCATTTATATAGTGTACTGAAGTGGTTATCTGAGTGTAACCGTTCGCATGAAATCCGGATCTCCATTGGACCTGCTAGGCTGTAATGCGCTGTCAAGACCTCGGATCGCCATTGGATTTGCCACGATGTTATGTGTCGGAAAGGATACTTAGGTTCTGCTCGAGTTGTAGCCTCTTAGTAAGCGTTGGTTGGATTAGGCCTTGGCCTAGTCCGGAACAAAATCTAATTGCTGCAGTAGATGTAGTTGACATAGATGAAGCAATTGAGATAGAAGGATCAGTAATCCCATATATGCATTGGGAGGCAGATGGAATTATGGGAGAATCCTTGTTGGATTTCTTGTTCAATGAGGAAGCTGATGGCTTGTTGGCAGACATAGATTGTTCCCTGAAGAATTTTGGGCAAACAGCTGCCAACTAGGAAGTTTGGAAGGTGATGTGTTTGCAGAAGAAGCAGAGTGGGCCATGTTAGCCAATAACACAGCTGAGGAGGTTACTCAAATGATATTCAAAAAGCCTACTGAAGACATGATGAAACACTTGAAGCCTTTATATATCAAGGCTTACATTAATGGGAAGATCTTTAGTAGGGAGTTTGTAAATGGTGGAGCCGTTTTGAATATGATGCTTATTGCCACCATGAGGAAAGTTGGGAAAAATATGGAAGACCTGGTGCCCACTAACATGAAGATGTCTAACTTCATGGGTGAGCCTTCTGTTGCAGCTCAGGCAAGTGCACCTGATCCTAACTCGTAATAAAGTGGAGTATATTTAAGACTCCGAATGTCGAACCTACTGGGAATGCATGAGTACTAAATTAATAGAGATCCTTTATTATTTAGACGAACGAAGTTAGTGATTACGATGACTAAAACGATTAAACAATAATAATAATAAAGTAAATACGCAAGAATAGAATGGAGATCAAGTATGGAAAGCCTAGGGGAACTGGGTTCAGTAATACTTAGTCCTTAAATTTACCAATTAACTATTACGATCTATAATCTAATTGAGAGCCAATCACCCACTCTAATATTATTAACACCTAATGATCATGCAATTTTAACAGTCTTCTTCCTAAGAACTACCCCTAATAATCATGTAAGGCAATTAAAAGAAAGAGCATTAATAAATAGTGAGTTTATCAATTCAATGACTGATTGGAAACAACAAATTATCCTTGATCCAACATATTAAGCGAGTTCAGTTATTCCTAGAGATCCATTAACTAATTATGGTATGATCGCCTATAATTAACTAATTTATTAAGGATTAGCCAGATCTTATGGGATTAAGCATGCTAAGAACAACACATTCAATAAGATAGTAAGAAAACTCATAATAACAATTAAACAAATATCAAAGACATAGCAAAAGATCCCCATCACCCCTAGTGATGGATTTAGCTACTCATAGTATTTCTCAATAACATAGAATAACAAGAATCCAAAGAAGAAATCATAAAAGAAAAGAAAATATAACAGACAAGAGACAAAAGACAAAAGACAAAAGCTAAAGTGGTCAAAAGACAAAAGCCCCTCACTCAGAGAGTGAGTTAGTTTCCAAAAAGGGTTGAGAATGCCTATTTATAGGCTCTATTGCGCATTAGGTCAAACTGGCTTCAGATCTGTGCCTTCTGGGCTTGGATACGGCTGTATTGTCTTTATACACGGTCGTACCTCCTTATGTTCTTGGCGTTGGCTCATACTTCTGCACTGGGTGCGGCCTGAAAGCTTTGGATACGGTCGTACTGACCTTTGGTACGGCCGTACTGGGCTTTTTCTTCGACGCCAGGCTGTACTGACCATGAGGTACGCCCCTACTGCTGTGCGCAGTTAGATACGACGTACTGACTTTAGGTAAGGTCGTACTGAATGTCTAGAATCACCAAAATATGCTCAAATCTTGCCAGTTTTTGCTCCGTTTTTGCATCTTTTTCTCCAAGTGCTGTCTTTGTGATATTCTACAAAATGGGGCACAATGAGTACTTTTATACCATAAGTAGCACAAATTAACATGTTTTAGTGCTAAAAGTACCCCATAAAAAGGACAAAATGGGGCGCAAATGAGTACTTTTATACCATAAGTAGCACAAATTAACATGTTTTAGTGCTAAAAATACCCCATAAAAAAGGACAAATTTGTGTGTCAACACATCCCCACACTTGATCTTAGCTTGCCCTCAAGCAAACTACTTAGATAATTATAAGAAAAATTGAATTTACTGACTAGGGGAACAAAGAGATAATGACAACAGAGCAATACCATAGGAAGTACTAAGTAATAGAATGTCCAATTAGAGATACAAGTTCAACAAGTTCGCCAAGTCTGTGATTTATAAGTCACTCTTCTCAACTCTCAAAGTGTTTAAAGGTGTAGTCATTAACGCTCAAATTTTCCAGTGACATTACCATATGCTTTTACATTGATCAAAACTCTACTATTAAAATCCATTTATCATACAAAAGGGGAAAAAAGGGTCTTTCATGGGTTGTAATGAGGCCAAGTTAATAATGTAAGGTGGGATAAAAATAAAGAAAAAGTCATGCAAAGGGTTAGAACCAAATCAACCAAACAAGTAACCTTTTTCTTTTTCACTTAAAGAGCAGGCAACTGATCCCTCTAATTTTTCAACAACTCTTTGTACTTCCTGAAGGCAATAACGAAAATTTTTCTGTTCTTTTATTTTTCTTTTCTTTCCTTTCCTCCTTTGATGCTTTTTATGCAACAATTTAACAACTTAATAATTCTAGGAGGGAACGTATTTTGCTAAGCCTTCTTTTTTATAAACTTTTCTAAGGGATTTCTAACATTATTCTTTTGATTTTTTTTTGGGCACTAATTGCTCTAACAATAGTACTTTCCAAGGTTATCTCAATTAAAATTAATAATCAATAACAATGACTCATTATTTTAATTTCTTTTTTTATTAAAAATTAAAAAAAATCTAGGTTTCTTCTTAGAAACCCAGATTTCAGAAGGGGAAGGAAGAAGGGTGAAGGGGAAGAACGAGTCAGAAGGGAAAGAGGAGGGACCCGATGCGAAGAGGAAGGATGAGGGAGAGGGAAAGAGGAAGGACGAGGGAGAGGCAAATATGAAGGACGAGGGAGAGGGAAAGAGAAGGAGGGAGAGGGAAAGAGAAGGAGGATGAGAGAAGAGAAGGAAAAAATAGAGAAGAAGAAGAGGCACCACCCCTGTCGTTGCGCCGGTGGGAAATCGCCGCCTTGCGCGTGGACCTCTTGCGGCACTGTCGTGGATCGCGTGACCACTGGTCACCCTCACACCATCATCGCACTGGATCTGCTTCTCCCACCCCTGTCAATCTCTCCCTCATCTCGCCTTACTCTCTCTTAACTATTTTTGGGTTTCCTTTGTCTGGATTCAACCTAGCCAAATCCTCTCACCTACGAACATAATCATCAAATCAGTAAATGACTTCTCCTTTTTCCTTTGAGATCTTGACTGAATCGTAAAAAAGGATTTGGCTAAGTTTTGAGAGATTTGGGGAGATTCAGTTTGGAGAAGTGATTGAGAGCGAAAAATGAGGGGTTTGGCCAAGATAGAGGGAGATAGGTGCGGCGGTTTAGGGTTAGGGTTGATGGTGGAAGAAGGAAGAAGAAGAGAGGCAGAGGTGGAGGTTGTCCACGGGAGGAAGAACACCTACGGTTAGGCTGGAGAGGGAGGAAGAACACCAATTTCATGTTTTTTGTTTTTAATAAAAAATTAAACAAAAATATGATTCAGATGATGACATTGGACAGCCACATAGGCGTATTAACAACCACGTCAGCAATATAACAGCCACGTCATATTTTTTTTAACAGACTTAACGAAAAATTAAAAAAGGGTCAACGGCATAAACGTTTTAAAACCTAAAGGACCTATTCGGGAAAAAAAAGATAAAGGACTGATTCGTTACCAGAAAATAAGTTAATGGACCTACAGAGCAATTTTGCCAATATAATACTCCCTCCAGTCCCATATATAAGAGACAAATGCACTTTCTAGGTTCATTGAATAACTGATATATCTAGTCTATAATATAGACTAAGTACATTAGTTATTCAATGAACATAGAAAGTGCATTTGTCTCTTATATATGAGACCGGAGGGAGTAATAAGCATAAAAATGGGCAACTAGTGGTAAAATATTTCAAAATTGAAGTAGGCCTAAAAAATTCCTAAATTTTGCCCCTACCAGTTTCACATGAAAGTAAATTTATATTTACGTTGCAATGGTCTCAGCACAAGTTCTAGAATGCACAACATGGGAAAAAATCACTCAAACAAAGAAAAAAGGTAAATAGTATGATGTGACCTCTTATTTAGGCTCAAATATCACATTTAGTGGTTTATACAGATAATTTGAAACTTATAAAACTGCAATGCTAATTATTAGCAAATTCTAAAACTAGCAACAATATCATTTCAATCACAAGCTGTCAAATTTTTTTTTTTTAAAATAGCCCCTAAATCAGAAAAATCTAAAATTTTCCATAATTTAATAATTACATGCATAGCGAAGTAATTATAGTTGTAATTCTCTCCCCACACTTGTTTTTAGCAATGTGCAATGTCCTCACTGCAAATAGTCAAAAAATAAGCTCTAAAAGATGTATTCAAGTAAAATGGGTAAAAATAAATTAAGGTGGAAATGTACTCCCCTCTGAATAATTTCACGAGCAAATTACGAAGTGATGATTCAATTAATGTTGTTGCTTTGCCATTACCCCTAGAGAAACTGTAAATCACAATAAACTATTAAAAATATAAAATTAAATAAAATTAAATTAAATAGCACAGGTTGCCTCCTGTAAAGCGCTTGTTTAACTTCGTGAACTTGACGGTTTGCTTAAAAGTGGCCAACCAGGAGGCTCTCTAAGTGTGAATTTTACACTCATTGCATTTCCCCTTCTCCACTTCTTAACCATGTGGTTTAGGTTGTTTTTTTTCTTTTGCCAAGTGGTGGATGGACTTCAAAATATTGTGAAATTTTTATTTCTTCACCACACACCAATATGCTAGAATTCTGCAAGTTAGTAATTTCTTCTAAAGGGTCTTGCACTCTTAAATCATCAAGGTCAATAAAAGCAAATACATCATTAGTAGAATAGGAAATAGTAAAAGAAAATGGATTTTTAGTAGAATTTAAAACCTTTAAAACATCATCTTCCTTACCACTCCTTATAGTTACCTTCCCTTTTTAAACCTCAATGACAATATCACCAATGGCTAAGATAATTTGTCCCAAAATTAGGACTTTCTCTTCTTTCTCAAAATCAAGAACCATGGGGTCTTCCTTATTTTCTTCATAAGTGCTCCCTTCAATAGGAGCTTCAATCCTTTCTGGGAATTGTTGTCCTTCATGCTTAGGCTCAGACTTAGGCTCTTCAATCAACTCCTCAAAATTTTCAATAATGATGGTTTCATCTTCCTCCTTAACATTAGGCTCAACTTGATTGGGCAAGATGTCTTGTTCTCTCTGAGTCATCAATGTTGCTGGAGTAGAATGCTGACACTCCACAGATTCAATAAGAGTTTCGACAAACTTGAATTGGTCACCAGGTTTTCTTTTCCAAATTTAGCCAAAATGTCCTCCATGATTAGTTCTTCATTTAACTCCTCGTATTCTTCATTGGGGTTAGGCTAAAGTTCCTTTTTAATTTTTTGAATCATGCAATTTACCAAGTTAGAAACTTGTTTCTATAAGTCAATATAATTCTCTACGATGGTGTTTACTATCTTCTACATAGATTTGAGTCTTTCATCCACTTGCACCATGATTTTGCTTATTGCCTCCTCACGTTCTTGCTCCTTAAGTTCTTATTCAATTTTTTGAATCATGCAATGTATCGAGGCAGAAACTTTTTTCTGTAAAGCCTTTTGTTCCCCTGCGGTGGTGTATACTATCTTCTTTATCGATTTGAATCTTTCATCCATTTGCCCCATGAAAGTGTGTATAGTCTCTTCCAAATTAGGCATTCGCTTACTTTGAGCTTGATTGTATAGATGAGGTGACCAATAAAAATTTTCTCTTTGATTCTGACTTCTTCAAGAGTTGTTCACATTATTTGCTCTGATTTTAGCCCAGAAGTTGTCTGCATGTCCTACAAAATATTCACAAGTAAAAAAGAGAACCCATAAGATTTTTTTTTATCAAACAGAAATAATAATATTTTTTATTTTTTAAATTATTTAAGAAAATAGAAGTAAAATAAAGATAAAACAAAATAAGATAAGTTCAAAGTAAAATAGAAAGAATAAAATAGAACCAAAGTAAAGTCAAATAGAATCAAAACAAAATAAGATAAGATCAAAGTAAAATAGAAAAAAATCAAACTAAAATATAAGAGAATCAAAGTCTTATAAAACAAAATAATAAAAAATAAAAACAAAATAAGGTAAATTAACACAAAATAAAATAATATAAAGCAAAATAAGATGAGATCAAAACAAATGGAGTAAGATTTTTTTTTTTTGAATTTTTATATAAAGAGATAAAAGCAAAATCCTTTTGGATTTTTTGAATTTAAATCTAAATCTAAAACTAAAAAAACAAACAAAATTTTTTAAAATAAACAAATAACTTTATCTACTATTTTTTATATAAAATAAAGAAAAATAAGTATAAAGATGAACTAGGGAATTTTTTATTTTTTTTATAATAGTAACACTAATAACCAAGCAGTTAAGATTTTTTTTTGATAATAATTAATAATAAAAACTAATAACAATAATAACAGAAAATAATAATAATAATAATAATAATAATAATAATAATAATAATAATAATAATAGAAAAAATGTCTAAAGTAACAAGAATCTCGTTGCTCTAATATCACTAAAACATTGCCCAGCAACAGCGCCAAAAACTTGTTGCGGCTTAGCCTAGTGCACCTAATCGTAACTCATAATAAAGTGGATTATATTTAATACTCCGAATGTCGAACCCATAGGAAATACGCGAGTACTAAATTAATAGAGATCCTTTATTATTTAGACGAACGATGGTAGTGATTACGAGGACTAAAACAATTAAACAATAATAATAAATTAAATACGCAAGAATAGAATTGAGATCAAGTATCGAAGGCCTAGGGGAACTGGGTTCACTAATTCTTAGTCCTTGAATTTACCAATTAACTATTACGAGCTATAATCCTAATTGAGAGCCAATCACCCACTCTTATGTTATTAACATCAAATGATCATGCAATGCTAACAGTCTTCTTCCTAAGAACGATCCCCAATGATCATGCAAGGCAATTAAAAGAAAGAGCATTAAAAAACAGTGAGTTTATCAATTCAATGACTGATTGGAAACAAGCAATTATCTTTGATCCGACATAATTAGTGAGTTCAGTTATTTCTAGAGTTCCATTAACTAATTGTGGCACGATCGCCTATAATTAACTAAGGATTGGCCAAATCCTAAGAGAATAAGCATGCTAAGAACAACACATTCAATAAGATAGTAAGAAAACTCATAATAACAAATAAACAAATATCAAAGACATAGCAAAAGATCCCCTATCACCCCTAGTGATGGATTTAGCTACTCAAAGTATTTCTCAATAACATAGAATAACAAGAATCCAAACAAGAAATCATAAAAGAAAAGAAAAGATGAGAGGCAAGAGGCGGCAAGAGACAAAAAGCTAAAGTGGTCAAAAGACAAAAGCCCCTCACTCAGAGAGTGAGTTAGTTTTCAAAAAGGGTTGAGAATGCCTATTTATGGGCTCTACTGCGCACTAGGTCAAACTGGCTTCAAATGCGTGGATTACGGGCTTGGTACGACCATACCATTTTTATACACTGGCCGTACCTCCTTATGTTCTCGACGCGTTGGCTCGCATTATGCCGAGTGCGGCTTGACTGCTTTTGGATACAAATTGCATCGACCTTTGGTACGGCCGTACTGGGCTTTTTCTTGGATGCCAGGCTATACTGACCATGAGGAACGCCCCTACTACTGTGTGTAGTTAGGTACGGCCGTACTGACTTTAGGTAAGGTCGTACTAAATGTCTAGAATCACCAAAATATGCTCAAATCTTGCCAGTTTTTGCTCCGTTTTTGCATCTTTTGCTTCAAGTGTTGTCTTTGTGGTATTTCTGCAAAATGGGGCACAAATGAGTACTTTTATACTTTAAATAGCAAAATTAACATGTTTTAGTACTAAAAATACCCCATAAAAATGGATAAATTTGTGCGTCAACATCTTCTACAGTTCTTGGTGTGTTAATAGCTGATAAAACAGTAAGCCCCAAGACTACCAAGTTAGCCTTCTACAGTTCTTACAGCATAATTTTGGGTAGAGACTGGGTCCACACTAGCCAGTGTGTTCCATCCACACTCCACTAAAAGCTGATGTTCTGGGTTGGAGACAATGTAGAAATAGTCAAGGCAGATAAAAATGCTTTTTCAGCCGTGGTAAAAATGTTTGAGGAGTTATTCCATTCCCCACATTTAGGGCATATTGCAATCCCAAAAGAGTATGAAGAAGGAGTGTGGAAGGCTTGTGATCTTACCAATGAAGGATTTAGGCTAAAGTCCCAGGCCGAATCTGAACGTGGCAAAAACACAAGAAAGGGGGGTTTGAATTGGGTTTTAAAAACTTTTCCTTGAATATAAGTGTTTATGTAAAACCTTTTCAAAACAGCTTTGGAATAAAACAATACAGTAAGTAAAGATAAGAGAGAAGAGAGTAACACAGTGATTTATACTAGTTCACTATCACCTGATAGCTACGTCTAGTCCCTTCACACACTTGAAGGATTTCTTCACTATAATCAACCTGATTACACTTGAGAGTATAATACTACCAAACTGGCTATACTCACAACTTCTTACAATGACTTAGTACAGTCAAGCCTCTAAGGTATACAACCACTACTGGGCTAAATACAATGTTCAAAAAGTGTTTTGGAACAATACAAAGATAACTCTCATAGAGAGAATTTACAATAAAGAGCTTTAGCACAAAAGATAACTTTCAAATAGAAAGGATAAAACAGTTAAGTGCTTTGTTCAATGTGATCTCAGAGACTTAGAAGATTTATTGGTTGCTCACTGTCTTAGAAAAGTAGTGATTTGAAGTTTGATAAGATTGTGAGCACTCACTGTATGATCACTTAGCTCTTTGTTTCAATCGTTTTGTTCCTCAGCGTTAACCTACTTCAGTGGATGAAGTAAGGTATATAAAGCTAGGGTTGAGAAAAGTGTCGTTGTGACATAACGTCTCTTTTCATCCTAAGTCAAAACCTCAGATCCTATTTTTGTGGCTTTAGCAGGTCACGTTGCTTTCCAGACTGTATAAAGCATTCTGAGCACTGTACACAAAGTCAGAATCTTTGTCTCTTGTGAGCGTTTTGAAAATTGAGACCCTTCGTGAGCATGTTTCCTTGATGATTTTATCCGTTGACATTCCTTTTGGCTAATGATACCTCGTACAAAATACTTCATCAATGAGGTCACTTAAATACTTGAAGTAGCCTTAAATACCCTTCAGTCTGTTTCGTATCAGAGCTACACTATTCACCAGATTCAATTACTGTATACCAGAGTGAGCTTGAAATAGAGTTGAGTTCATCAGCGTAGAATTCAATGGACTATCACATAACAGAGTCTTGTGGAAATGCAAGAGGGCTTCCATAGAGCAAATTGACCAAAGTCTGTTGTATGCTGATTGAAGATCAGAGTGTTGACCAAACAGAAAGTAGTCTCATAAGGTTGTGGTCTACCAGAGCGTTGACTGCTACTAGAGTGTTGACCAGGTTCAGAGCTAGCTTCATAGAGCTAGGTCACCAGAGCGTTGACTGATCAATCAGAGTTGACCGAGTCAAGAGCTAGTATTGCTACCAGAGCGTTGACTATCTCAATAGAGTTGACCAACGTCAAAGTAAAGCTTCCAAGTACAGAGTCAGGGCGAGACTTAGATGTGTGAAATTCAAGATTTCACTAAGTCTTCTGAGTTATATATCTCTGGGTATAAATAACTTCTGCACACTCACAAACATGTTAGAGAATAAATTATTCTCTTAATCATTTGTTATCATCAAAACAATTAAGGGTCATTGTTTCTGAATCCACTTGTAACACGCGTATTTTCACAATGCATTAATTAGCGTTAATTAGTGTATTTTGTCGTATTTACGCTATAATAAAGCAAATTCTTGTTCCCTAAGTAAGTGAATTAATTAAATCAATATCAAACTATACTTGAGAATTAATATTTTATATTAATTCACGGTTCGAGTATCGTCGAAAAATTCTCACGAAGTTTCGTCGCGCTTCGAATCGCCGGGCAGTTTCTGCCACAGATAACATTTAAAATAAGCCCCGATTTCGATGAAAATCGAATCGCAACTTGTTATGACTATTGTTGAGTGTTTGACATGATTTTTATTATTTATAATTAAATATTATCACGCGATGAATTAATTTCTCGTTAAATTAATTTTCACGAGTTTATCGGTTTTTCGATTTCTCGTCGCCGTGTTTTTAAATCTTAAGACTCTAGATTAGAGGGTAACCTTGAGAGAAGTGAGATTAGATGGGTTAGAGTGAGTGATGGGATTAGCATCTCTAAAAGTGATTTAAGTGTCACATGTGTTTGGTTTTTATTTTAAAAACTATTACTTTAATTTATTTTATTAATAATAATTCTATTAAATTGATTATTTAAGCAAAATGAAGGGTGAGACCCCCCATTTTTCAGCCTCATTTTCACGCCACCCTCACCCTCTCCCAAAAACCCTCATCTTCTTCTCCTTTCCCTTCTTGAGCAAGACAAGCTCCATTGAAGCTACCTCCACCTCCATTGAGTTTTTGGGCTAGATTTCTTCATCAAACTTGCTCTAGATCATCACCCCAACATAGTTCCTCATCATCTACATCATTTGGGTAAGAGAAAAATTAAATTTTCTCCCCCCAAGTTTCTGTTTTAAAGTCGCGACCCACCCCCCTTTTTGTACACTTGATTTTGCTTCCAAAACTTGATTTCTTGCTAGGTTATTCTCTCCTTTGTCTTAGCTATTCTTCCTAGCATTTATTTGAGAAGGAAAACAGAATTTTCCACCCCAAATGAAGCCCTAAAACAGTGCCCCAAACCCTCCCCTTTGTGTTTGTTTAAATTGTTGTTCTAGCTTAATTAATTGTTGATTTGTGATGTTGTTTGGATAGTTGATGATGAATATGAGGAGATGAACATCTCTAATCTCTCTTTGGTACTTGAGGGCAAAGACCCTAAGTATGAAAAAGAGGGAAATGGCGTGATCCTTGAGGAATCAACCAATTAAATGCTTAATTGTGTTATTGGGATTGAATATGTGTTGATTGAAGTTGTTGTTTAAATTAATTAGGTGTAACATGATAGTTTTAGTAATTTTTCAATTCTTGAACTATGAGAACATGAGGGTGTGATGTTTAATTATGTGTTAGATGTTTAATAAAGTGATTAGAATTATTTTTAAGGTTATTAGAATTTGTATGCATGAGCTAGCTTGATTGAGGGTTATGTTTTATGCAAAAACTAGTTTATGAAGGACTAGAAAGGGATATAAAATTTGATGGGATGATTTTTGAATCGATGAAAATGAGTTAGTTGTGGCTCTTTAATTTTTTGGCAAAGAGTGATTTGAAAAGAATTTTAAAAAAAAAAACCTTTGTTTTGGTAGGCTTTTAGTTATGGTTTAACTATGTTAGTTATGGTAACTGCCTAATTGTCTTGAAAATGCTTTGAAAACAAATTGTGAAAAGTTAGGTTAGTTATTTGTGATTATTGGTTTTGAAGTAGAAAATGCTATGTGTAAGAATACTTGTAACATGTTGAAGTTGATTTGGAATGGTTATTGTTATGGAAAGAAAAGTCTTGCAAATATTTTGGAAAAAAAAAGAGGGTGTGGTCGAGAGGCCTAGAAGGAAGTAGAGGGAGAATTTTAATTGTGGACTTGATTTATAAATGCTTGATTGAGTATGTATTAGGTTTTGAAAACTTATGAAAATGTTTTATTGTTTGGTGTTGCTTGGACTGCCAGAAAAGTTTTAGTTTCAAAAACCACAATTATTTTTAAGTGACTATTAAGTGAAATACTTATTTGAGTTTTGGTTAGGAAAAGAGTTAGTGAGAGCTAAGGGTTAGATATACTAGAATTATATTTAATTTGTCGTGGTGATAGGAAGCGTGTATCCGGAGACCAAGCGACGCGGACCCGAGGACGTTGGAGCTACGTTAGCGACGGCAAGTGGTAAGGGCGACTTTAGATATTTCTAGGCTTTTTGTTATTTAAATGCTTACTTAAATACGAAGAAGTCTGAGAACTCTCCGAGTTCGAGGTTAGGGTTTTCGAACCCCTTCGTTGATTTTATTGTCGTGCGGTCGTCCATTTTTTGAGTCATCGTGGGTGAAAACTTTGTGGTTGGTCTCCTGAACCCAACCCCCCACATTTGTCGTACCTCTCTGTCAACTCCATCGAGTTGCAGAGGGATGGATTCCTTGATGTGCGTGTCAAGCATGTGATGTCTGCTGATATTATTGAGTTATGCAATTATTTAATATGAGATTGAATGCATGCTGCGAATTGTGTATTGCTTGTTGAATTGCGTTTCTCCATGCAAACTGCTTTTATTGCTTAAGTTATTGAATTGCGTTTCTTCATATTAAGCATGCTCTTATTATTTGATATGCGGTCGAATAATCTTGCGTACCACTCTTTGAATATCTTATGCGGTGAATTGTTCATCGAGTCTGAGAGCTTTGTCGAGTCGTCGAGACGTTTTTGAGCTGTGAGCCGGACAACTGAGGGTGCTAGGTCCCCTTCGTTCATGGTGGATTAGCTAGGCGTCGCAGCGTTAAGGAACCGGAGCTGAATGTCCTAGGGAGAGCGAAGATCCCAAAGCTACGGCTGGTATTCAGTGGATGGATCGGTGTCTGCTTTCTGGAAAAATTGTCGAGTCGAGAGAAAATGAGTCGTGAGTCGAGTCTTGAGCGAGAATTTTGAACTAAACCTTGTGAACTGTATACATTGTTGTTTGCTTATTGCTTTGTGAATTGTTATATTTTGATTTGTTGAGAAGTTGACCCTTTCCCGTGGTACCTTCGATTCATGATGGCTACCCAGGTGATGGTGAAGAGCATACTGATTCCGGCGATGCGGACTTCGCGGGAGATCATCTTTGATTTCCTCGACATCGAGCAGCCCACGACGATGGAGTTTGATCCCATCTCTCGCCGTGTTGTATATACAGGGGATATTGTACAGACTTTCAGGGAGGACGGTGTTGTTGTGAGGCAGGAGGTGTCGCGACGTACAGTGAGTTTCCCTATTCAGACTATGCAGGTGGTTGATGCTTGGAGGGCTACCCAGTGGGAGGGGGCTATGCCGGCCTCTTCTTCGTCTCTAGAGGGACCGATTGAGATTCCTAGACCTACTATTTCCAGGATTTTGCCACGAGGACGTGGTCGAGGACCGAGGGTGAGATGGACCGCTCGTAAGAGCGTGATTAAACGAGGATCTGCAGGAGCGTCTACCTCGAGGGCAGCTCCTGTTTAGAGTTTTCCAGTAGGACCGAGTTCTCCTTCTGTTGATAGGATCCTCACCCCACCAGTGGATCCACCCCCTATTTGCGCGGTGTGTGGAGAGGCGGATTGTTTAGGTGTACGGCCTGATGATGATGTGACTACAGGAGAGTACGTGCCGAGTGACGTGCCCAAGGATGTGCCAGTTGTGGCACCTTTCATCGATTTGACAGGCGAGGATCCGATGGAGGATGAGGAGGAGGAGGATCCATCGAAGGATCTGGATAGTGATTTATAGATGCTGTGTTATCTGACTGCTGTTATGTTTCTTTTTGGATGACTGTAGTATATATCTTTTGTGTACAGTTAGTGGGTGACCAGTCGGGCTAGTGATGTTTTGCTGATGCAGGGTAAACTGGTGGTTCTACTTTTGGAGCAGCCCCCTGCGTGGGTGCCTGCCGGGAGTACCCCCAGGGTATGATTACTCTCGCGAGGGTCTTCATATCATAGGTGTATTCTCTCATACATTACTACTCTGTTTTATTTTGCACGTTCTGTGTATGTTGATTGTATATGTTTATGCGTGTATGCATTTCCAGTACATAACTTGTGTCCTAGTTGTACCATGTTTCGAAACGCTGTAAGTACTCTGTGTGTGCTTTACGGGCACCGTTGTAAAAAAAAAAAAATATACCGCATTTTCTGAAGGACACAAGAGTACCGTTTTTAAAAAATCCATCGCATACAGGTTTAGTTTTAGTTCAGTAGCGATCCGGAAACGGGTCGTTACACCACTTGATTCCAACAATCTCCCCCTTTTTGATGATGACAAATACATATATTGATGAACAATTTTTCTTTAGAAAAATATTTAGTTCATATAATTTTAGAGGCTTCCTCTGAACTAAGCATATATAAATATTTTCTAAATGTCAATATGCATCAAATGAATATATTATGTCAGAGCATATTAAGCACAATATCAGAGCAGATGAAATAAAATCAGAATTTCCAAATAAATTGATACTATTTGCAGAGCATACAATTCTGTATCAAAGCAAATGAATTACTAATTGCAATGCATGATGACACTTGGTTGATATATTATGTTCATCAATTACTCTATATCTCTATATTGTTCTCTCCCTTTTGTCATCAGGCAAAAAGGTTAAGACAGAAATAAAGAACATCATAGTCAAAACATTATTAGAAAGATAAAGTTGAAACTGTTAGAGCCAAAACTATATTGATTGCATTTAAAAAAATCAAAGAACAAAAAGATTGTATCTGAAGAACAGAAAGAAAATAAAGGGCTAAATAACAAAAGGTAAAAGCCTAAGGGTTTCTAAGGTTTGTCCAACTTGGCCAAAATCTGTTGCAGAAGATCAGCCAGCATATCATGCTTTCTGTCAGACTCTTCAAGATGTCTTTCAGTGGCTTCCATAAACCTTGAGAATCGGGTGCTGTCTGCAACAAGCCTATCATAGACTTCCTGAGGAATTACAACAGAGTGGCTCGCAGAAGCAGAGGCAGAGCTAAAAGATGATGGTTGAGTAACCATAGTAGTAGCTGTAGGAGAAGGTGTAACAGGTTCTCTTAGAGGGGTAGGCTCACGAGGAGGAGGAGGAGGTAGTAAAAGTATGGGGGCAGGCTCAGGTTCCCAAACAACAGTGACTTTCTGCTTTGGAGGGACTTTCCACTTAGAAGCAGCAAGCCATCTCCTACTCCTCTCAAGCTGATCTTGTTTGTGCCTTTCAAACCAATTGCGCACAATTATCCAATTCTCATATCTATCCTCTCTAGCAAGATCAGAAAGAACTATATCAATTCTCTCATCTCCATAAAAACTCTAGAACCTATGTTCACGATATCTTTCAGACTTCAGAACCTCAAAACTGGCAACCAGAGGTGAAAAACGTGCAGGCACAGTTCTTGATTCCTGTGGTTCAGACCCAAAAGGAACAAGAGGACCAGTTGGAGGATTTATGATGGTTACATCATCATCATCAGATTTAGGGGAGAGATTCTGGATTGCTTCAGAAGCAATTGCAATAGAAAGATCAATTGCGTCTTCCTCAAGGAGTTCTGCTACTGATTCAGATTCTGCCAAGTGTGGTGAATGTGGCGAAGATATGAAATGAGGCGAGAAGGGTACCAAAATTGGAATTCTTAAGGAGGGTTCATGTACAGGTTTCAACATTTTGATGGGTTGTGCTTCAATGACCATAAGAGAGCCAGGTTCAGAAAACAAAGGTTCCTGAATAGAGGGTTCAGGTTCTATTTCTGGTTCAGGTTGAGGTCAGGTTGAGTGGAGGGAGGCGATGCTGGTCTAGGTGGAGGTGCAGGTTTGGGTGGTGAAGGAGCTTTTGTAGGTTGTGTTTGAGATACAGAGTTATTTAGGTCTACAACTGCAAAGGGTTCAATGTATTGAAATTGAACTTGCGGTTGTGGTCTCTGTCTAGGTCTCAAAGGTTCATGACTTTCTTCACTATCAGTTGAAGAAGAGTCAGAGGTATCAGAGAGTGGTGGAGGTGGAGGTTTCTTTTGAGGTGAGGGTTTTGGTGTAGGCTTAGGTTGTGAAGGCTTAGGTTTAGGGATAGGTTTGGGCAAAGGTTGTGGATTAAGTTTGGGCAATTTTGGTGTGAGTGGAGGTGCTTGGGTAGGATGAATGGGTTGAGACAGAACAGGTTCTATGACAGTGGAACCAGTAGGAACAGACCCAGTTTGATATGTAGCAGCATATAAATCACAAACTTGGTCAAGTACCTTGGGTCTCTTTGGTGCAGGGGCATCACCAATTTTGTGAATCCTCTTCAGAGGTTGTTTCTGAGCAGGTGCAGCTTAGTGAGCTCTTGATGCTGTAGTTGTTGCAGTAGGAGTAGTCCTTGGGGCAACACCAGAGGCAACAGAGGAGGGAGCAGCAGGAATAGCCACTGAAGGATCAGAGGTGGGGGCACGAACTGGAGGAGCAAACATGTCACGCTGTATAAGGCCTGAAGCTAAGCCAGCTTCATAATACAGACGAGTTTCCTCTAATCATTCCCTCAGCATTTGATCAATCTCCACTTTCTTCTCTTCATGCGCTTCAGTCAACATTGAGGGCATGAACTCAGGTCTCACTGGGTGAGTGAATTGAGAGGGTTCTGAGGCAATGTGAATGTCTGTGCTTCGGGTTACTCTTTGGGTAGGCACAGAGGTTTCAGAATCAACCACTTTCTTCTTGCCTTTCTTCACAGTCTTCTTTCTAGCACCTTCTCTTTCTCGTTGCATTGCAGCAACCACCTCTTTAAAGAGAAGTCCCATTCTCTTTAAATTATCAGCGGAGAACGTTGGTATCACCATTCTCTTCAGAGCCAGTCCAAATTCTTCAGTGTTAAGACTTTGAAGATGTCTAACCAAGCCTTGATTCTCTATAATTGCTGAAAGCAACCTTCCATAGGGAATATTTGCATTCTTCCCTTTCCTGGAGTACATCATGTCTCGGCGTAGGTGGTCAAAGACAAGGTATGGAAGATTAATCTTGGACTTGAGTTCATAATTGTACATTATGAATTTGTGAGTACTGCTCACAGTATCCACAGACCCAGACTTGGGTACTAAGCAGTGCATAATAATCCTGAAGAGCACTCTGAAACGATTCTTCATGTCCACGACCTTGGTTCCACCAGGCTTCTCAAAGATCGTGTCATTGATGACACTCCAGCCACCAGCATCCTTTTCCCAACCTTCATTAGCAATGGCACCTTCATTAGGGCATTTGATGATATTAGCAATCAAGTCCTGGGTTACCAAAATGCGCCTTCCTTGAACATAACTGAGGATAGTTCTGTCCTTGCTCCACGCATACATCCAGAACTCCTTGACCAAGTTCTCACAAACTGGGTAGTTGTCCATGAGAAAGAAGTCCATTATGCCCATTTGCACAAAATCATCTCTGAAGGCATACCCTTCATGAGCCAAATCATCAAATTTCACTTGGCGTTCCACCAATACCTTAAGCTTATGAGGTTGTAGATTCTACAGAGTAACTTGAGGTTCCTCCTCAGGACCTTGAACTTGTTGTTGTTGCTATTGCATGGCCATTATGGAAACACAGAGAGTTGCAGAGAATGTGAAGGAGAAGAGGGGTTTAGGGTTCAGAAAACGTGTGGGCTTCTCTGAGAAATAGTGTGGGTAGTGGGTGTAGTGAGTGAGTGAGTGGGTATAAAACGTGTTTGAGAAGTTTAAACAGCATACGCCAGTTTTCAAAATAAAAGAATTTAATAAGAGGTCGTTTCACACAAAATGCAACGCGCCACACTCAGAATTAACGAGGCGCAGTAAAACTGTCCTTGTGCAGTAAAAGCAGTAAAAGCAATAATGACTCAGTAAGAGTAAATGCTATCCACTAACACATCAACCAGTCTCACAGAGACACGTGTACACAAGGATTCCCAGAGGCAACTTTGTGTTAAATGCAACAGATTCATGAATATGAACAGTTAATAACAAATAATAATATAATAATAAAATAATCAACAGAGCCAACCAAAAACCAGAGTCAACATACGAACAGAGTCAATATAATATGTAAGCAGAGTCAAGA
Organism: Calophaca sinica; assembly: GCA_037113605.1. NCBI lineage: Eukaryota > Viridiplantae > Streptophyta > Magnoliopsida > Fabales > Fabaceae > Calophaca > Calophaca sinica. Next base: position 84,910,920 of record CM073731.1, read on the forward strand.
AGTCAAACAGAGTCAACATTTTCAAACAGAATCAACATAGTCAACCAGAGTCAACTAGTCAAATAGAGTCAACTTATTCAAATTAAACACTTATTCCTTTATAAGATGAAAATTTAAATTCTTTCTTATAAGGTTGAATCTATCTTTAGCAAGGGGTTTTCTAAAGATATCTGCCCATTGATAGTCAGTATCAATAAATTTAATTTCAAATATCCCTTTCTTAACATAGTCTCTAACAAAGTGATGGTTAATTTCAATATGTTTAGCTCGTGAATGCAAAATAGGATTTTTAGTCAAACATATTGCAAAAGTATTATCACAGTATATAGGAATTTTACTCTCATTAATCTGGTAGTCCTCAAGTTGATATTTCATCCATAAGAGTTGTGAGCTACTGCTTGCTGCAGATATATACTCAACTTCTGCTGTTGATAGTGCAATTGTGCTTTGTCTTTTGCTGGACCATGAGACAAGATTTGCTCCAAGAAATTGACAGCCACCACTAGTGCTTTTTCTTTCAATTCTGTCTCCAGCAAAGTCAGCATCACAGAAACCTATAACTTGTAATTTTCTGAATTCTTATAAAGCAGATCAAGGTTAGTGGTTCCTTTGAGATACCTAAAGATCCTCTTAACCGCAGTTAAGTGAGATTCTCTAGGATCAGATTGGAATCTCGCACATAAGCATACACTAAACATAATATCAGGCCTTAAGGCAGTAAGATAAAGGAGTGAACCAATCATACCTCTATATACCTTTTGGTCTACCTTTTTACTTGATTCATCTTTGCCGAGAGCACATGCTGGATGCATTGGTGTGCTCATAGGTTTGGTTTCCTCAAGCTTGAATTTCTTTAGGAATTCTTTCACATATTTAGTCTGATGGATATAAGTTCCATCTTGACATTGCTTGATTTGAATACCAAGGAAGAACTTTAATTCTCCCATCATACTCATTTCAAACTCATTCTGCATAAGCTTAGAGAATTCCTCACAAAGAGATTCATTAGTAGCACCAAAGATAATATCATCAACATATATTTGAACTATGATGAAATGCTTTTTAGATGACTTTCTAAAGAGTGTAGTGTCCACCTGTCCTCTTTCAAAACCATTTGACATTAAAAAGGAACTTAATCTGTCATACCAAGCTCTTGGAGCTTGTTTAAGACCATAAAGAGCCTTTTTAAGTTTGAAGGCATACTCTGGATAAGTAATATCTTCAAATCCAAGTGGTTGTTTTACAAACACATCCTCACTTATAAAACTATTTAAAAATGCACTTTTCACATCCATTTGATATAATATAATGCCATGATGTGCGTAAATGATAATAGTATCCTAATAGCTTCAAGTCTAGCTACAGGAGCAAAGGTTTCGGTATAATTTATACCTTCCTCTTGCGAGTAACCTTGAGCAACAAGTCTAGCCTTGTTTCTTACCACTTTGCCATCCTCATCAAGTTTGTTTCTGAAAACCCACTTGGTTCCTATGGCTTGCTTATCCTCTGGAGGAGGCACAAGCTTCCACACATCATTCCTTTGAAATTGATTGAGCTCTTCTTGCATAGCAATGATCCACCCATCATCAGTTAGAGCTTCATCAATTGTTTTGGGCTCTATCTCTGAAAGTAAAGCCAGATCAGAGTGTTCTCTGAGTGAAGATCTAGTTCTAACTCTATCACTTGGTTCACCAATGATTTGGTCCCTTGGGTGATGAGGTTTGAACTTCCAGTCTGTTGTTGTCTCTTCTTTATCTCCGGAGTCAGCACTAGAGACAGGATCAGAGTCAGCACCTGTGACTTCTACTTCTGTTTCCTTGCTTATCTGTAAGTCTGCAAAGACTTCATCTAGCTCTGACGTTTCATTGTCAGGCTTCTTGTCATCAAATCTCACATGCATAGATTCATCAACCATTAATGTTTCTTTGTTGTATATTCTGTAAGCTTTGGAGCGTTCAGAATATCCCAAAAAGATAGCTTTGTGTGATTTTGAATCGAATTTTCCAAGACTGTCTTTTGTATTGAGAACAAAGCAGTCACACCCGAATTGGTAAAAATAAGAAATGTTGGGTTTTCTTCCTTTCCACAATTCATAGGGAGTCTTATTCACAATAGGTCTAATATAGATTCTATTTTGAATGTAACATGCAATATTTACACACACAAGAAAGTATCTTGCTTTCTGATGCAATGTATATTCCTTCTTTTGCCCATCAAACCAAGAATCCCTAGGAATGGGATTTTCTTTGGAATCAACTAGTTCGGTGTATTGATTTCGAACCATATCCCAAAGTTCGAATTGTTGATATTCGAAGAAGTTTCTTAATTTATCTTTCCAGTAGTCATAGTTAGATCCAATAAACAATGGAGGATGGTTAACGTGACCACTAGGTTCGTTGCTTGCCATCAATATAAAGTAGGATCTTTTCCTCTCACACTGTTAAGTGCTTAACCAAGAGGCCGAGCTTTGATACCAATTGAATGTGGTAAAAACACAAGAAATGGGGGGTTTGAATTGGGTTTTAAAAACTTTTTCTTGAATATAAGTGTTTTTATGTAAAACCTTTTCAAAACAGCTTTGGAATAAAACAATACAGTAAGTAAAGAGAAGAGAGTAACACAGTGATTTTTACTAGTTCACTATCACCTGATAGCTACGTCTAGTCCCTTCACACACTTGAAGGATTTCTTCACTATAATCAACCTGATTACACTTGAGAGTATAATACTACCAAACTGGCTATACTCACAACTTCTTAGAACGACTTAGTACAGTCAAGCTTGTAAGGTATACAGCCACTCTGGGCTAAATACAATGTTCAAAAAGTGTTTTGGAACAATACAAAGATAACTCTCACAGAGAGAATTTACAATAAAGAGCTTTAGCACAAAAGATAACTTTCAAATAGAAAGGATAAAACAGTTAAGTGCTTTGTTCAATGTGATCTCAGAGACTTGGAAGATTTCTTGGTTGCTCACTGTCTCAGAAAAGTAGTGATTTGAAGTTTGATAAGATTGTGAGCACTCACTGTATGATCACTTAGTTCTTTGTTTCAATCGTTTTGTTCCTCAGCGTTAACCTACTTCAGTGGATGAAGTAAGGTATATAAAGCTAGGGTTGAGAAAAGTGTCGTTGTGGCATAATGTCTCCTAGGTCAAAACCTCAGATCCTATTTTTGTGGCTTTAGCAGCTCACGTCGCTTTCCAGACTGTATAAAGCATTCTGAGCACTGTACACAAAGTCAGAATCTTTATCTCTTATGAGCGTTTTGAAAATTGAGACCCTTCGTGAGCAAGTTTCCTTGATGATTTTATCCGTTGACATTCTCTTTGGCTAATAATACCTCGTACAAAATACTTCATCAATGAGGTCTCTTAAATACTTGAAGTAGCCTTAAATACTCTTCAGTCTGTTTCGTATCAGAGCTTCACTATTCACCAGATTCAATTATTGTATACCAGAGTGAGCTTGAAACAGAGTTGAGTTCATCAGCGTAGAATTCAATGGGCTATCACATAACCGAGTCTTGTGGAAATGCAAGAGGGCTTCCATAGAGCAAATTGACTAAAGTCTGTTGTGTGCTGACTGAAGATCAGAGTGTTGACTAAACAGAAAGTAGTCTCATAAGGTTGTGGTCTACCAGAGCGTTGACTGCTACTAGAGTGTTGACCAGGTTCAGAGCTAGCTTCACAGAGCTAGGTCACCAGAGCGTTGACTGATCAATCAGAGTTGACCGAGTCAAGAGCTAGTATTGCCACCAGAGCGTTGACTATCTCAACAGAGTTGACCAACGTCAAAGTAGAGCTTCCAAGTACAGAGTCAGGGCCAGACTTAGATGTGTGAAATTCAAGATTTCACTAAGTCTTCTGAGTTATATATCTCTGAGTATAAATAACTTCTGCACACTCACAAACATGTTAGAGAATAAATTGTTCTCTTAATCATTTGTTATCATCAAAACAATTAAGGGTCGTTGTTTTTGAATCCACTTGATTCCAACAGAATCATGGCCTAACCATCAAGTAACCAATGAATAGAGATTCACGTATACTTGGAGATCTGTTGGATTGGCTGTAGCTGTTTAGGGCCGAATCCAAAGTTATGGAGGCTATGTTAGAAGGAAATGACACTAAAAGTGAAGGTGATGAGTGGGGTCAATGATAACACTAATATTTCATCATTTTTATAGGGATATTTGAGTGTGATTTGAATAATTATTGAATATTATCACATGAAATTCACTCTCTTTTATTCTAAATTGTACAGAAATGAAAAGAGTAAGCAATATGATGGAAAAATGCAAGTTTGGGCTTGAAATTGGGCCTAAAATAGGCCCAACGCACTAAGCACAGCCTTCCTGCATGGCCTCTCCTAGCAGCAGTGATGAGAGAAAGAAGAAGAAAATCAAAAGAAAGGGAATAGTGCCAAAATATTGAACTACTAAATTACAACAAGACCAGGTTGCTAAAGAAGAGAAACTAACGCTGCAACAGTACGCATACCTAGTCCCACAAGTAGAAAAACACGCAGCAGAAGAAAACGGGGCAACGTAATTTAAAAAAGGTTGCAACACACCTAGGAATAAAGAAAGGGAATTGCTAAGGGCACCCCCAGAATTGCTGGGGCACCCCCTAATTCCCAAAATACCCCTATAAAAATATCAAAACTGAAAATATATTTTTTTTTCATTTTTTCCTTCACTCGCAAATTTCAAATTTCAGTTCGCAGAAATCGCTCTGGAAATCGCAAATTTGAGGCAGGTTTTGCAAAAACCAACACCCACTCACAAAAACAGTTTTTGCGAGTGAGGAAAAATTTCCTTCACACGCAAAAACCGTTTTTGCGAGTGAGGAAAAATTTCCTCACTTGCAAAAACGGTTTTTGCGTGTGAAGGAAATTTTTCCTCACTTGCAAAAACCGTTTTTTTTTTTATGTTTTGATTATAAATTTTTTTTGTTACAGTTATGCCGCGCATGAGGGGAACAGCTTGGTTGGCCGGTAGGGAGGCTGAGGCTGAGGCCAATAGACTGGCACTTGAGGCTACGAGAGCGGATGCTTAGCAACGACAACGACAATTAGAGTGGGAGGCCATGACTGTGTCACACCGTCGAAGGATGGTTGACAGTAGACTTGGCCCGAGCAGAGGGGGACGACATACACGGCAACCTCAGTACGAGGAACCTCAGTTCGAGGAACCTCAGTATGAGGAACCTCATTATGAGCCACCTCAGTACGAGCCACCTCAGGACGAGGGACATGAGGACGAGGGAGATGACGACGAGAGGCCAGTTGAGATGCATATTAATGCTGATGCACGTGCGAGAGGAGGACCATTTCTGGAAGACCTTCGACACATTACTCACGCCTTCATTCGGGGACCACATAAACTACGACTTATGGTAAAGACAGGTAATTATTGTTTACTGTTTTAAAACATTTATTTTCTTTTGAGTTGTGTAATTAATGACATGGCTTTTATTTTTATGTGTGCAGGACCGGGCGACACCTCTTAGGGTTTTTGCCCACGACCTAAAGTGGCGGAAGTGATTTTGGGACCGTCAGTAAGTACCACCTGCAGTACAGGAGGTTCTTAATCTCTCTGGTCTCGAGCCTCTAAAGTATTGCAGCTACGCGATGATCGACAACGCTGGCCGATCAAGGTTTTCGAGAGGTGGCACCGGGAGACCAGCTTGTTCCATCTTCCAGTCGGAGAGATGACCATCACGCTGGATGATGTGTCATGCCTTCTGGACATACCGATCAGAGGTGCCCTTTTCATCTACCCTGAGATAGACATAGATCTTGCTATATCTGTTCTACAGTTATTGTTGGGGGTATCTTATGGGGAGGCCCAGGCAGAGGTGGGACCCTATGGTTGGGCTTCTGTCAGTTTTTCTTGGCTGGAGGACCTTTATGATAGGCAGAGGGATGAGGGTCGGATGGACGAGGCAGTGAGGGCGTTCATACTGTTGCTACTCGGGATGACTATTTTGACGGACAAGACTTGCACCCGTATTGACTGTAGATATTTGGAGCTGCTGCATCGGTTAGACCAGGTTGGACAGTGGTCATGGGGAGTGATAGCCCTATGCCACTTGTACGGTTATCTTGGCGATGCTAGCAGGTTAGACTGTCGTACCTTAGCGGGCTACATGACACTCTTCCAGGTACCATTGTGTTATTATTATATTAGAAAATTAAATTTACAATAGTTTTAACTCTGACACGATTTCGTAATTGATTCGTTATTTGTGACAAGCGTGGATCTACGCATATTTTCCTACTTCTATAGTAGATCGGAAGGTTGTCTAGGATGGTGCGCATGTAAGCGCCTGCCGCTGGAAACCTAAGAAGAGTCATGGGAAGGTGAAGGTGCTTCCATATAGGAAAGCACTGGATGCGTTGTCCGCTGATCGCGTGAATTGGACGCTGTGGGGGACACCGTGGGGCACCGATAGGCAGCATCCCCCGATTGACAGCGTGGCATACTTTACGGGATACCTGCAGTGTGGGAACACCATAGTGTCGTACCTGTCAGAGAGGGTACTGCGACAGTTCGAGTACAGGCAGGATATTCCTCGACACCCACCACTACGCTGAGGAGATTAGTCTCAACTGGGTGCAGTCTCACCTGTACACTATTTTATACCTATTTCAGGTGAGGCCTGCCAGTCATCCAGGTCGGTGCATCCGGGAGTACCTGGATTGGTACTACAGGCACTCACATCCACTCCGGATACCTCCACAGGATCCAGCTCCACAGGCTCCACCTCCCTAGGCTCCACATGATGCACATGCTGATTGTGCCCCTCTGGCAAGGAATGATAAGTTATTGCACTGTATATATTATGTCCATTCGTACTATTATCTAATTTTTTGCTACAATGTATTTATGTCTTTTGTAGGCGGAGTTTATTGACCAGAGACGGAGGTTGGATAGACTTTCTGCCATGCTGCACCAGGTTGTTGAGTACACGCCGGAGGGAGATGATTTGTGTGACTACCTTCGGGATATGATTCAGATAGCGGAGGGTCGTCCCCAGTAGTAGTCTTTTTTATGTATTTGTTTTATGTGAACACTTTTTTTATGTGAACACTTTGTTCAGATAGTGGATGATTTGTGTGACTGATTATTATTGTTGTTTATTACTAGTGCGTTTAGAAATACAAAATAAAACCGAACTACCCATTCAATAACAACAAAACAACATTACATGATCACTAAATGCAACTATAACACAGAACTATAACATTAAAAAAATAAAACCCAACGATTTATTAACTCGTAACTACTCCTTCAACAACAATAACATACAAACGCAATGGCTATGGTTGACAACACGCTGCAAGGATCTCATCAACTGTTCTTGGTGCACGACATTTTGCAAGGATCTCGTCGATCGATCTACCAAGCACAACATACAACTCTATTGGGCCATGGCTAGAATGATCGTTGAATGCTTCTCACATACATTGTATGTTGTCGTCGTTTAGAAGTGTCATACGCATATACTCAACACGCCCACTACCCACCGAAACAGGGCATCGATAGTAGAGATCTGCCACTATACGTGATCCAGCTCCGAGCTTTCGCCGTATCTTTTGCTTCAGTTCTTCAAAGGTGATGGATGTCTTGATCCTAAATATTTTTGAAACATCGCATTCAAAAACCATGCCATCAGCACTTGTTGTGATTCTGCCACCGTGATAGACAACGGCAAGGCTCGAATCCATCGAGAACTGGGTTGCCTGAGTGCCTGACATGACTCACGAGTGGGCTAAGGGTTCTATGAAATCGATTTAGGGTTTATGCCACTATTGGGTGTGTGAAAATGGTTCTATTTATAGAACGCTTGATGAGATCTAAACCGTTAAAAGTGTGTCGGTCGCATCTCATCCATTGATATTTAAAAAAAAAAATTGCTAGTAAAAATAAATTTGTTCACTCGCAAAAATGGTTTTTGCGAGTGAACAAATTTTTTTACTTGCAAAAATCGTTTTTGCGAGTGATAAAACTTTTTGTTCACTCGAAAAAACCGTTTTTGCGAGTCGAGGAGAAATTTTTTTTTACTTGCAAAAATGGTTTTGCGAGTGAACAAATTTATTTTTACTGGCAAAAAGGTTTTTGGGAGTGAACAAATTTTTTGATCACTCGCAAAAACCATTTTTGCGAGAAAAAATAAATTTGTTCACTCGCAAAAATAGTTTTTGCGAGTGATTAAAAATTTTATTTATGTTCACTCACAAAAACCGTTTTTGCTATTAGAACAAAAAAAAGGGGTAAAATTGTCATTACAATCTAATATGGGGTGCCCTGCAATTCTGAGAGTGCCTTTAACAATTCCCTAAAGATAAAGGAGGCGGCATGCTGCAATTGGAGTGGAGGCCCACAAAATAAAAGGAGACTAGTTTTAAAAGATAAAAGCAAGGGCTGTACCCTTTGATAACCACACGGCAACATAAAAAATGGGGGACCCACGAGTAATGCAACGCACACCAAAAGAAAAAAATGGGCGGCTGAAATATTAAAAGAAAACAAAGGCATGGAGCCTAGAAAAGAATGGAGGCATGCGCTGACAAACAAGAAATAGGAAACGAAGGCAGTTGGCAAATTAAAAGGAGGGTCAAATATAGTAAATGCACACCGGTGGGAAGGTTGGAAGTTCACACCAAAATGGAGCCTAAAAAAGAAGCGCTGTGCAGAACAAAAAAAAAGTACACTGCGGAGTGAATTTTCCTCTCTCTTCTCCCTCAGAATAATTCTAGTCTTATTATACGTTTAGTTTGCTTGTTTTAATTTATATTATGTCTTTTATAATTATGTCTGAGTAGTTTTCTTTCATTTCTAGGAGTAAGGGCTCTGCCTGTTAAGATGTTGGAATAAATATTTGATGCACGCTCTTGTTATATTTTTCATAATTGTTAATTCAGTTTTAATTGTTATTATTCTTGTAGGTTTTTGGCCAATTACTTACTTGTCTTAAATTTCTAATTAAACTGAATGGTAAAATTAGAAATTGGATCTATTAAAATTGAACTTAGGATTTAATTCACGAAAGCAGTTTTATTTCGAGGGTAAAACAAATTATCAAAAATCTTAATGGGTTATGTTTAAATCCTATTACCACGAAAGTAGGGATAAGTTTATCTTAGCACGCTAGCGTCATCTTGAAAGAGGCCGTTTGTATTTTTGGACAATTTGCCTTTAACAAAATTAAATCCAACAAGAGCACGTCAATTAAGAATTCCAAATAATTAACGTGGTAATTGTTGGAACCTAAACGATTGAGAAGTTTAGACTCTCATTAATTTTGATGATAACAAAGTATTTACAAGTGAACAATTTATCTTCTAATAAGTCTTGAAGTGTGCAGGTATTAAAATTGTTTATGTTTTATAACTCACTCAAGCAAGAAGAAGAGATTCACAAGAGAATTGAATACATTCCATGTGTGTCTGCATTCGGTTCACTCCAGCGTCTTGCTTATAGCGAGCGTCCGGTAGTGTTATCTTTTGACATGTGGATTAATCAATTGTTGCGAGCTTCCGTCCTACTTTCTGAGTGAGCATCTGGTCTTATTATTGAAGCACATGATGGACACGTTTATGCTCTTTTACCTCAGCTGTTTTGGAAGGGAATTCGAATTTGATTTTGTGCGCTCATTCTGTTGTACGAGTATCAAAGGTGACACCTTTAGTATAAGATAAAATTCGTACAAGGCAATTGTGAAAAGCAGATAGTACCATAACGAAAATGTGTACTATTATGATATTCTCTGGAAAGGAAGAAAATGACAGAAATTCAAATTACCTCACTCAATGTGTAACATCCTAATTTTTATGAAAATTATTTTACAGTTCCAACTACTTGAAAATAAATCATAGAGATTGATCACCTCAATGGTTCATTAAAGGTACGAAGAACTGCAAAAATTTATTGTAAACAATTTACTGTTTTAGTAATTAATTCAGATTAAAAGACAATGTAGACATATACCGTTTTTAATATGAATGAATCTTGAAAAATGTGAAAAATTGTTGTTTGATTAAAAAAATTATTTTATTAATTGAGAAATAATTTTAGGACTTAATAGATATTTTTAAGTCACAGTTTTGGATTTTTGATGTTTAGTTAGTTGTTAAATTGTCTGTTTTATGTCATATTTAATATGACTTTTATTTTTAATGATTTTGTATTGATAATTTTATTGTTTGAATAATATTTAGATGACAAGAGAAATTGAAATTAGTGATCCTCAGTAATTTACAGTTTTTATTGCGCTGCGAGAATTCTATTGAATTCTGCCATAACTAGGCTATTGGGTGAGTTTCTAACTGAAACATGCCCAAACGTGATCCAAATTTTATAAAATTTAAGATCTTAGCATTTTCCAATATTTATGATTTATTGAAAAAAAATTGGGATTTTTGGGCATCAGAAAATATTTAGGGTATTTCCTATGCCTAAAACTGCCTAATGGTAACGTTTGAGCTTGTAAATCGAGAAAACGACATTCATAGAAATACTTCTCATATTTTTGGGGACATTTTGGTTGATTAATAAATTTTGATTATGTAGTAATTTATTTGGTTTATTTTGGAGTTTTTAGTACAAAAACCCTAATAAACGTGAAACGCCGCACACCTGATTAATTGATAACGCGATGAAATGGGAGCTTTGTGATTGGTGGAGCTTAGGCCGACTTATCCAGAGGCCAGGGGGGATGAAATGAGTTTTAGAAGCTTCCTTTCCATGTGTTAAGATGTGATTAGCAACTAAGTAAATTGTAGGTAGCTACATTAGTTAGTTTAGGACTAATTTGGTTAGTTTCCAACTAAATGAACAATTTTATTCCCTTCCTTGTCCCTTGTAATCTCTATAAATAGGAGATCAGCCCTTCACATTTTCTCATTGATGCTTGGTGGAGAAAAAAACTAGAGAGAAGTTAGAGAGAGAAAGTGTGAGAAATCTTGAAAAACTTAGTGTTTTTGAGTGTAATCTTCTTCCTTTGTTCTTAATCCTTGTTCCATCACTCCTAAATTTCTTGGTGACTTCCATGATCCTTCTCTCATCTCTCTTCAGTTTCATGATTAGGGGTTTGAAGGTTTTAGGAGTTGTTTTTGGGTAAAAGTGTTTGTTTTGGCTAGAAATGCATGATTAGTCTTATAAACCCTTGTTTTCTCCCATGATTAAGCTTGTTCTTGGTATTTAAAATTTGGAAAACCCTAACCCTTGGTTCTGGCCGAATTCTTAGGGCGCTAGGGGGTTTGATCTTGACTTATTTTTTGTGGATTTGGAGTTAGTTCTTGGAGGGTTTTGAGTGGTATGTTTGAAACTAGTCATATATGCATGTTTTACAAAGTTTTGAGGAATATAATGGTTTTATTTTGGGGCTGGAAAACCGTGGCTGTCCTAGGGTTCTAGGATTTGTATTTTTGGGTTCTAATTAAATTGAACTTGCGTTGTTAAGGTTCGTGCGAGGAACAAATTGATGATAGTTTGGAATTGCCTTGTTTGGATTGTTAAAGCGCCCAAGGTAAGGGAAATTCTTACATATTGAGTTTGGGCTTTTCACTTTGTGTGTTGTTTGATTGATTGTGTGGTAGTACTTGTAGTATTACTATATGCTGTTTGAAATGCTGTAGCATGTTGTAGCATACTGAATTGTGATATGATGTCTGAAATACTGTAGCATGTTCTTGGCCCTGTGTGGCATTATGATTTGTATTGTTTTCCTTGAATCATGTTGGATTTAATTGGAACTTGGAATTGATTTGGAATATGAAAAATATTGTTGAAGATAATGGATTAATTAATAATGCGTTGATCGACTGCTATTGGTTTAACGACTTACAACAGTAAGTCTGATGCGATTCCATGAGCCAAGAAATATTTTTGAGGTAAACTAAAGGTATCTTTCTGAAATAAGTCGGCGTACAAACATGCTTTATGGATCAGAGTTATGATTTCTTAAGTAAATTGTTTAAGGGCATTTTGACTTAAAAGTAAGCGTGAGGGTTTTAGTACCACTAGCCAAAGCTTACAAAGAATGTAGAATGAATCAATAGTAGGAATAAGAACTTGACTAAACAATGTGATTTACGAAAACGGTTGAGTTAAATGATGCGTCTGAAAAATTCTGGCTAGGAAAGACTTGGTTATTAAGAGTTTTCATACCGCCTCTCTTTCCTGGGAATTTTCCCTAATGCATTATTAAGCACAACTAGGGTTTCAATAACCTAGAGCTAAAAAGTATTTTCAAATACAATAGTGCATAAAAGAGACACCAGAACTGAAAATTGTAACACCCCGTTTCCGGAGCGCTACTGTGCAACCCAATCTAATGCTGAAAACATTTAATGCTTGTATGCTTTCAACAAAGAGTACTCTTCTGTCTTTTGTAATGGAAAATAGGAGTAACTTTTTTTTTCTTTTTCTTTCCTTTGAAAACCCTATTAAAAAATAAGACATAAAGAGTACTACAATTTTCTAAATAATGCAAAATCAGTCTTTTACAAATATCAGAGTATAACGCATCACAATCAATACTTCTCATAACATAAAACATAACATAATCGTTTTGCACTGAGGCGAGGTTTTCTGAAATAGAGTAATTACAAAACAACAAAGACAAAACCCTAAGCTAAGCTGGCCAACAACTAAAACTCTTACTGAGAAACAGTTCAGCAAGACCAAAACATGAAACATTCAGAGGAATCTTCCCCCACTAGCACGAGTTTATCATAGGCTATGTCGCAAGCAAACAATGTATACATATATAATACAACAACATGCTTTTATATACATATACATACTTAATAGACCGCATGCATCATCATGGTATATCAAGCATTGCATGTGGGTAGACAACTCAACCAATAGATCAACAATCAAGTCACCACAATATCAACTAATTGTGTAAGGACCCGTTTCCAGACCGCTACTGAACTAAAACTAGCCCTGTATGCGATGGATTTTTAAAACAGTACTCTTGTGTCCTTCAGAAAATACGGTATTATTTTGTTTTTAAAACAATAGTGCCTATAAAGCACACACAGAGTACTTACAACGTTTTGAAACATGGTGCAACTAGGACACAAGTTACGTACTGGAAATGCATACACGCATAAACATATATAATCAACATACACAGTACGTACAAAATAAAGCAGAGTAGAAATGTATGAGAAAGTACACCTATGATATGAAGACCCTCGCGAGAGTAATCATACCCTAGGGTACTCCCGGCAGACACCCACGCAGGGGGCTGCTCCAAAAGTAGAACCACCAGTCTACCCTGTCTCAGCAAAACATCACTAGCCCGACTGGTCACCCACTAACTGTACACAAAAGATATATATATATACTACAGTCATCCAAAAAAGAAACATCACAGCAGTCAGAGAACGCAGTATCTACAAATCACTATCCAGATCCTCCGATGGATCCTCCTCCTCCTCGTCCTCCATCGGATCCTCACCTGTCAAATCGATGAAGGGTGACGCAGTTGGCACATCCTCTGATACGTCACTCGGCACGTACTCTCCTGCAGTCGCATCATCATCAGGTCGTGCACCTAGACAGTCTGCCTCTCCACACACCGCACAAATAGGGGGTAGATCCACTGGTGGGGTGGGAATCCTATCAACAGAAGGAGAACTCGGTCCGACTGGAAGACTCTGAACAGCAGCTGCCCTCAAGGTAGATGCTCCTGCAGATCCTCGCCTAATCACGCTCTTATGAGCGGTCCATCTCACCCTCGGTCCTCGACCACGTCCTCGTGACAAAATCCTGGAAACAGTAGCCCTAGGAATCTCAGTCGGTCCCTCTGGAGACGAAGAAGAGGCCGGCATAGCCCCCTCCCACTAGGTAGCCCTCCAAGCATCAACCACCTGCGTAGTTCGGATAGGGAAACTCACTGTACGTCGCGACACCACCTGCCTCACAACCATACCGTCCTCCCTGAAAGTCTGTACAATATCCCCTGTATATACAACACGGTGGGAGATGGGATCAAACTCCATCGCCGTGGGCTGCTCGATGTCGGGGAAATCAAAGACGATCTCCGACGATGTCCGCATCGCCAGAATCGGTATGCTCTTCTCCATCACCTGGGTAGCCATCATGAATCGAAGACACCACGAGAAAGGGTTAACTTCTCAATAAATCAAATATAACAATTCACAAAGCAATAAGCAAACAACACTGTATACAGTTCACAAGGTTCAGTTCCAAATTCTCGTTTAAGACTTGACTCACGACTCATCTCACGACTCATTTCCTCTCGACTCGACAATTTTTCCGGAAAGCAGACGCCGGTCCATCCACTGAATACCAGCCGTAGCTTTGGGATCTTCGCTCTCCCTAGGACATTCAGCTCCGGTTCCTTAACGTTGCGACGCCTAGCTAATCCACCATGAACGAAGGGGACCTAGCACCCTCAGTTGTCCTGCTCACAGCTCAAAAATGTCTCGACGACTCGACAAAGCTCTCAGACTCGATGAACAATTCGCTGCATACGGTATTCAAAGAGTAGTACACAAGATTATTCATCCGCATATCAAATAATAAGAGCATGCTTAATATGAAGAAACGCAATTCAACAACTTAAGCAATAAAAGCAGTTTGCATGGAGAAACGCAATTCAACAAGCAATACGCAATTCGTAGCATTATTCAATTTCATATCAAATAATTGCATAACTCAATAATATCAGCAGACATCACATGTTTGACACGCAAATCAAGAAATCCATCCCTCTGCAACTCGATGGAGTTCACAGAGAGGAACAAACAAGTGTGGGGGGTTGGGGACAGCTGCCAACCGCTTATAGACAAGCCCACTAAATAATCAGTATATCAAAAAAATAAAACGAAGGGGTACAAGACCCTCACTTCGAACCCTGAGGTTCTCAGACTTCTTCGCGTGCATACTTGAAATTAATTTCCTATCGTATCAAAAAGTTTCCCTTACACAAGGACATACAAAAATAAAAGCCTACAATTATCTAGAAGTGCCCTCACCACAGGCTGTCGCTAACGCAGCTCCGACTTCCTCAGATCCACGTCGCTCGGTCTCCGGTATTACGATTCCTATCACCACGAATAACTTAGTACATTCTATAACTCCAAACTAACTTAAGCTCTCAAGCTTAACCCTTTTCTAACCAACAATCCACTCAAGCATTTAAATCATTAACTACTTGAAAAGAAATAACCAAAACACTTCTTGAAAAGGTAACATAACACATAACAATTTTGAAAAATGCTAACTTACTTGAAAAGAGTAAGGTTTGAAACTAAAATCTTTTCTTGAAAGTTTTAAGCAAACACCATGAAATTAACAACCTTCATAAACTCTAAGCCTAGAACACATACTCATGCAATCTTTTTTCAAGTTCACAAATAAAATTTTCCTTCCAAAAACCTCATAGGCCTCTCGGCCATAACCTCTTCTTCTTTAAAAAAGTATTTGCAAAAACTCCTTTTCATTACTACTAACATTTTCAAGCCATTCAACCGCATTTAAAGGCAACACAACATCAATTCTTATCCAAACATAATTCATACACATTTGAAACATGTTGTAAGACATTTTCTAAATCAATTCTCATTTCAAAACTCAATTCCTATAACAATTAAATTCATCAAATATGCTATACATCAATCAACACATGAGCTAACCATTTAAACTAAATTACTAAGTTCCCAAAAACTCATTTTCAACTTTTTCAAGAATAGGTTTTTCTCAAAATTTTCTTCAATCAACCAAATCCCAATTTCAAGAATCCTAAGGCATTTAATACATTGCCATTATCATGCTAAAAATCATGTTCATGCCAAACTAAAATTTAAAGAACAACCTAATCATGCTCCACATGTCAATCTAGTCCTTCATAATCTAGTTTTTGCATAAAACATAACCTTTAATCAAGCTAGCTCATGCATACAAATTCTAGTAACCTTAAAAATAATTCTAATCACTTTATTAAACATCTAACACATAATTAAACATCACACCCTCATGTTCTCATAGTTCAAGATAGGAGAGTGTGGGGGTGAGGGGCTCGGCTTTAACAATGCAAAATCAACATGTGAGCAAATTGCATGTGAGCAAACAGTTCAAGATAGGAGAGTGTGGGGGTGTGGCTAACATAACCTTTAACGCATCGTGAAAATACGCGTGTTACAAATTGCATGTGAGCAAACAAATCAACCAATAGATCAACAATCTAGTCACCACAATATCCAACAATTGCATGTGAACAACAATTCTATCAACAGATCAACGATCAAGTCATCACATATCATAAATGTGGTTAGCTATACATGTCAATGCAGTATGACTAGTTTGTGTATACACTTGCAGCCTTAATAGGTCAGCAGTATGACGAGGAATTTATTTCCCAACGTCCGAACAAGATAGCCACACATTAGGCTTGCCTCAATTTAGGCTTGCCGCACATTAGGCAATGCAGTGACAACTCGTCTTTTGAAGTCTTTAAGACCAATCAAACGCTCCGAGTGTAATGACAACTCGTCTTTTGAAGTCTTTAAGACAATTCAAACGCTCCGAGTGTCGATGCTCAATGGTCAATATGCATCCAACAAATTCATCAATATGGCATGCTCACCATAGGGAGCGCCCGAGTAATGTTTTAATTAATTAATGCGGATCGACAAACTTCAACTATGTTTCACATTCGAAAAGGTGGAGGGAACTCAAAGTTTAAGCACTATAATAAGCATCCCATACTACTCAAGTAATGCCCAGGTATTCTTCATCATGCAGTGAACTGAGATGATGAGAAATACCCCTTAGAGTTCAAACACAGGACGCTAGGTCCAGGTGTTCAACTGTGGAACGCTAATCTTAATCTTAGATCAAAATTCTAGGCATGTAATGCGGAACACTAGGCTCAATTTTTAGGTTGAGTTACTAGGCATGCCATACGGAACACTAGGTACAATCCTTAATCAAGAAAATACACACGCAAGTAGGACATTAAGTCCCAGCACAGGACACATGGCCCATATGCTCAATAGGAACGCTAGGTTCCCTATGTTTTATTCTTTCAAAATTAGATCTTTGAAATCTCTTTCTCAGTTCTTATATCCCCCCTATGTGTCTAAAATAATTTTTAGTTCTAGGTCGTTGAAACCCTAGTTGTGCTAAATAATACGCTAGGATAATTCCCAAACACATTACTTAACTCAACCGTTTTCAAAATTTACAATGTTTTCTTTTTAAAAGAACCTCTTAAACAACTTCTAACCCTCTTATCCATAAAGCGTGTTTGTACACTGACTTATTTTAGAAGATGCCTTTAGTTTACTATAAAAACATTTCTCGGCTCATGGAATCGCATCAGACTTACCGTTGTAAGTCGTCAAACCAACAACAGTCGATCAACACATTATTAATTAATCCATTATCAACAACAATATCTTGCATATTCCAATCAATACCAAGTTCCATTTAAATCCAACATGATTCAAGGAAAAACAACACAAATCATAATGCCTCGCAGGGCCAAGAACATGCTACAGCATTTCAGACAGCATATAACAATTCAATGTGCTACAACATGCTACATACTTTCCCCAATTTCAAGTCCAATCAAATCAATCAAACATGATTTAAGTCACACAATACTATTCAGTCTTGCTACACAGGGCCAAATCAATACACAATAATTCATGCTACAACATCTCAACAACACATAGTAATACTATAAGTACTACCACACAATTTAATCAAACATCAAACCAACTAACACACAAGGCGAAAAGCCCAAACTCATTATATAAGAATTTCCCTTACCATGGGCGATTTAACAATCCACGCTAGGTAATTCGAAACTATCGTCAAGTCGCACCTCGCGCGTACCTTAAGCACGAACCTTAACAACACAAACTTAATACAATTAGACCCCAAAAATACAAATCCGACCCCTAGGATAGCCACGGTTTTAGGTCCCTAAAAGGCCTAAGAATTACTCACTTAATCCCATATGGTTCACATCTAGTAACATAACATGATACAAGTTCAAGTCATGCAAGTTTTCAAACTTTTACTAACTCTACACACTTAGAAAATACCTAAACCAAAATTTACCAATTGGAATAGTGTTTTTACCAAATGACTAGTGTTTTGCCAACTTTGAATCACTTTTTAAAACAGTAAAACATGTCACAAAATTTTAGAAACAATTTTATTACAAGTCCAAAACAATACTTGAAACATAAACCAAATCATTTACTAAAATCAAGCTTCTTTGAAATGTTTTGCTAAATCAAGTTCTTAATCAACTTTTACAACATTTTTAAGTCATAAAACAACTCAAGACAATGTTCTAAACCAACATAAGGGTCACGGTTTTGTGTCCTAAAAACAAACTCAAATCTTTCAAACTTTTCACTTCCAAAACATACAAATTTGTTAGATCCAAAACTTTCTATCATAAACCAATTTCTTTACCACTTTAATACAACTAAAAACAAGTTGAAACTCACTCAAATCATGCGTATAAGTTACTGTTTTTAAGGTCCCAAAACAGCCCCAAATTCATTTTGTTTCAAACAATTATTCAAAGCTTTAAACTTACAAATCCTTATAGATTTAAAATCCTAATCAAAAAACCAACTTCTTCAACACTTAACACACTTTAAAAACAAATTAAAACATCCCCCAAATCATGCCCATGAGTCACGGTTCCAGCTCCTAAAAACCAACAATTTAAATTCTCAAAAGTTTGTTAAACATGCATATATGACTACTAAACCAAAACCCTCAAAGATCTAACTCTAAAACAACAAAATAAAGCCAAGAACAAGCCCTTTAACAGCCCCTATGGTTCGGCCAAGTCTCAAGTTAGGGTTCCTCAATTTTTAAGTTCATCAAACAAGTTTAATCTTGAAGGAAAATGGTGGATCTAATGGTTTATCAAACTAATCTAACAAGTTTCAACACTTTCTAAGCAAAATCAACTCTAAAATCAACCAAACCCATTTCATGAAACTAAAGAGAGATGAGGGATGGATCATGGAGCTTACCAAGAGATTAGATGATGATTGAACAAGGATTGAGAAGGAAGGAAGAAAGGATGCAAGCTTAATCCCTAAATTCTTCCAAAATCCACACTTTCTCTTTCTAAATTTTTTTCTCAAGTTTTCAACAATGGAGGAAATGAATGGGTGCTGGTCACATGAAGGGGAGGCCACGAAAATTTGAGGACATGGAAGGAACAAAAATTGTTCATTTAGTTGGAAACTAACCAAACTAGTTACAAACTAACTAAACTAACTAACTACAATTACAACTTAACCAATCATCTTGCAACACTTGTCAAGGAAGGTTCTAAAGGATGGTGTTCAGCTCCCCTAGCCCTTATCGCAATCGCCACTTGCCCCAAAATATCTAGATATTTCATTTCGTCGCGTTCTCGCTTAATCGGGTGTGCGGCATTACGCGTATATTAGGGTTTTTATACCAAAAACTCCAAAAATAAATCAAATAAATTATTCTATAATCAAAAATTATTAATCAACCAAAATATCCCTAAAAATATTAGAAGTATTTCTATGAATGTCATTTTCTCGATTTACGAGCTAAAACGCTATCGTAATGCAGTTCTACGCGTAGAAAACACCCTATATTTTTCTGATGCCCAAAAATTCCAGAAAAATTTCCAATAAATCCTAAATATTGGAAAATACTAAGATCTAAAATTTTATAAAATTTGGATCAAGTTTGGGCATTTTTCAGTTAGAAACTCACCCAATACCCTAGTTACAGCAGAATTCGATAGAATTCTCGCAGCGTAATAAAAACTGTAATTTAGTGAGGATCACTAATTTCAATTTCTCTTATCAACTAGATATTATTCAAACAATAAAATCATCAATACAAAATTATTAAAATAAAAGTCACCTTAAATACGACATAAAACCAACAATTAATAAAATAGCTCAACGTCAAAAATTTAAACTGTGACTTAAAAATACTTATTAAATCCTGAAAATTATTTCTCATTCAATAAAATAATTTTCTTCAATCAAATGGCAATTTTTCACATTTTTCAGGATTAATTCATATTAAAACAGTATACGTCTACACTGTCTGTTAATCTGAATTAATTACTAAAACAGTAAATTGTTTACAACAAATGTAGCAGCTCTTTGTACTTTTCATAAATCATCAAGGTGATCAATCTCTATGATTTATTTCCAAGTAGTCGGAACTGTAAAATAATTTTCACAAAAATTGGGATGATACAAAAAGAGATTTCAAAGATCGAGATTTCGAAAGAATAACATATAGGGAACCTAGTGTTCCTATTGAGCATATGGGCTATGTGTCCTGTGCTGGGACTTGACGTCCTACTTGCGTGCGTATTTTCTTGATCAAGGATTGGATCTAGTGTTCCGTATGGCGTACCTAGGATTGAGCCTAGTGTTTCGCATTACTTGCCTAGACTTCAATCTAAGATTGAGACTAACGTTCCGTAATTGAACACCTGGACTTTGTGTCCTGTGTTGAGGTTTCGTCCATCCGCATTGATTAATTAAAACATATCTCGGACACTCCTTATGGTGAGTGGGCCAAATTAAAGAATTTGTTTAAATGCATACTGACCATTGAGCATCGACACTCGAAGCGTTTGATTGTCTTAAGGACTTCAAAAGGACGAGTTGTCACTTCATGCCAAATACCCGAGGTCCTTTTGGTGACTAAAGGTAGGCAATACCCTTGGTAGGGGAATTTCGTTCGGACGTTGGAAAATAAAGTTCCTCGTCATTGCTGACCTTGTTTAAGGCTGCAGGTGTATACACAAACTTGCTCATAATACATTGGCATGCATGGCTAACCAAATTTATGATATGTGATGAATTGTTTGATGAATCTGATATTATGATGACTTGATCATTGATCTGTTGATAGAACTGTTTGCTCACATGCAATTGTTTGATATTGTGGTGACTTGATTGTTGATCTGTTGGTTGATTTGTCTGTTCACATGCAAATGCTTGATATACCATGATGATGTGTGTGGTCCATTAAGTATGTATATGTATATAAAGGGATGTTGTTGTACTATATATATATGTATATTGTTTGCATGCGATATAGCCTATGATAAACTCGTGGACAAAGAATTTACCCTTGCACTGTTGTTGGATTGGACATTCTTATGGATGTCACTTCCAAATAGAGTTCCATAGCTGCTACAGTTCCGTCTTTCCAGGAGCGTTGAAGATTGAGCCAGTGGAGGAAGATTCCTCTAAGTGCTTCATGTTTTGACCTTGTTGAACTGTTTCTCAGTAAGAGTTATAGTTGTTGGCCAGCTTAGCTTAGGGTATTGTCGTTGTTATTTGCGTGATTACCCATTGTTTTATAATTACTCTTTTCAGAAAATCTCGCCTTAGTGCGAAATGATTGTTTTATGTTTTATGTTATGAAAATGTTCAATGTGATGTCACATACTCTGATATTTGCAAAAGACTGATTTTGCATCGTTTAGAAAATTGTAGTACTCTTTATGACTTATTTTTTTTAAAAGGGTTTCAAAGGAAAGAAAAAGAAAAAGAAAAAAAAAATTCACTCCTATTTTCCATTGCGAAATACAGAAGAGTAATTTTTCTTGAAAGCATATAAGCATTAGATTGGGTTGCACAGTAGCACTCCGGAAATAGGGTGTTACACAATGAATTGGAGCTGAAATTACTGCAACGGTAATACCCTCAAGGACTCCTATAAATACCCCAAGGTATTCATTGAAGAAAGGCTAGAAACTACATTCTGAAAGAGCTACTCTTAAGTGAGCAATCAAGTTTCGTGCCAAGTTTTTGGAAACTAAGAACTGAACTTCAGCGTCTTATATTCTTTCTTTTAGAAAGTTATTGTTTTGAAAGTTATTGTTTTGAGCTTATTCTTTTCATCCCCTCCGTAGAGTTATTTGATTGTATTCACAAGAAAATTACTTTGTGAACATTGTATTTGCCTAGTTAAAGGCTTAGTTCCTTAAAGGCTCGAACGTACTGAGTCGTTTTGAGAAGTTAAGAGTATTGTTAAATTTGTGACAGTAGAATACTCTTAAGAAAATTTATAATCAGTTGATTATAGTGAAAAATCCTTCAGGAACGAAGGGACTAGACGTAGCTACCAGGTTGGTGGTGAACTAGTATAAATCTCTGTGTCTCTTGCTTTACTGTTTCACATTAACTTTTATCTTGCGCATAAAAACAAGTATTCATAAGTTTTATTTCCAGCATCCGGTTACTCTTCAGCATTCGATAACGAATAGTTTTCAAAGAAAAATGTTTTTAACTTAAAGTTTGCGAAAAGTTTTCAACACAATTCAACCCCTCTTCTTGTGTTCACGTTCAGTTGGTACCAGAGCTCGACCTCTTGGTTGAAGACTTAACATTGTTAAGAGAAAAGTCCTATACTGTGAACATGTCTGCTGAAGGTGGTCATATGAACCGTCCTCCTTTATTTACTGGAGAAAAATTTGACTACTGGAAAAATAAGATAAAAGCCTTCTTTGAGACACAACAACTTGAGTTGTGGGATATAGTTGAAAGTGGATACATTATTCCCATTAATACTGCTGGTGTTGCTATAGCCAGAGAAAACTGGAATGTTGAGCAGAAAAAAGAGATATCAACTCAATCAAAAAGCTAGATTCATTCTTATCTGTGCTATGTTAGAAAAAGAATATGATAAATATGGTAAATTTGATACTACCAAAGAAATTTGGGATTCTCTTGTTTTGTCTTATGAGGGCTCTGCCCAAGTAAGAGAGACTAAAGCTAGCATGTTAATTTGCCAATACGAGTTGTTTAAAATAGAAGATGGTGAAAACATTGAATCTATGTTTGGGAGATTCCAAACACTTGTTCATGGATTACAAGCACTTGGAAAAAGCTACACCACACCTGACCATGTGAGAAAGATCCGGAGAAGTTTGACTAAGCAGTGGAGACCCAAAGTCACTGCTATTCAAGAAGCAAAAGATTTAAATGTCTTGAGGCTTGTAGATCTTTTGAGTTCTCTTAAAGATCATGAACTTGAGCTGAATGAAGAAGAACCTGTGAAGAAAAGCAAGTCTATCACTTTGAAAGTCAACAAGCACAAAGCTAGTTCTTCGAAAGCCCTTCAGGCTGAAGAAGAATCAGAAGATGAAGCTTTAGAAGGAGACGTTGACGGGTCAGACGATGAGCTCACGTTCATATCCAGGAAGATCCAAAGAATGTGGAAGAAAAGAAACCTCAAAAAGAAATTCCAGAAGAAAGATGTCAAGGACAAGAAGGAAAGCAAAGACAAAAGTCAAGTCATTTGCTATGAATGTAAAAAGCCTGGACACTTCAAGTCCGAATGTCCTAATCTTAAGGAAAAGCCAACAAGAAGTTCTTTCAAGGGAAAGAAGAAGAGTCTCATTGCTACATGGGAAGATCTGGATTAATCCTCCTCTGAGGAAGATAACGAAGAAGAAGAAAATCGTGCCCTCATGATAAACACTGACTTAGACTCTAAAGAAGAAGTTAAAGAGGTAATAATATATGCTTCTTATTCTGAACTTCAACTTGCATTTGATGATCTTCTTAAGGATTCTGCCACTCTCTCCATTGAGTATAAGAATTTGAAAAAGAAATTTTCAAAATTATCACAAGATTTTCAAGTTTTGAACAATGAAAACTCAAAACTCAATGAAGAGAACCAGAAGCTAAAAACTGAAAATCAGCGTCTGGTGTAACATCCCAATTTTTAAGAAAAGTGATTTTTGCGATAAAATCCTGAATACTCGAAAAATAAGTCATAGAGATTGATCACCTCAATGATTTACTGAGAGTATGTGGAATTATTTTGACTAATTTTAAATAATTTATTTATTATAAATAATTATTATCCATGATGTTAATTCAAATTAATAGACAGCGTAGACGTATGCTGCGTTAATGCGAATTCGTCAATTTAAACTTTATGTAAGTCTTCGGCGTGACGCGGTAACGCGTATTTTTGTTGACTAAGAAAATGATTGAATTAAATCAAGATGAAATTAAATTTAAGAGTTAATATTTAATATTAATTCATGGTTCGAAAATCGTCGAAAAACTCTAACGAAATTTAAATCGCGTTTTGAATCAAGGGTAATTTTTATCCGCATTAAAATTTAAAATGAACTCTGATTTCGATGAAAATCGAATCGTAATTTGTTAAGATTATTTTTGAGTGTTTTCACTTGTTTTATTATTGATGATAGTTAAATGGGAGTTAATTGGTTTAATTTTTAATAAATCATGATCTACTCCACCATACACCACACTTATGTGTTCCCCACCCTAGCACTCTCCCTATTCCCTTTTACCCCATCGCTGCGTGAGAAAGAAGCTAGAAGCAAAAGCTGGAAAAGAAAAAAAAAAAGAGAAGAAAGGGAACAAGGCGGGGAAGAAAAAGAAGAGAAGAGGAGGAGAGAAGAGAAGAGAAGGAAGAAGAGAGGAAAGAAGAGGCGCGATGGTGGATGAGAGAAGGGAGGCCGCGACGGCCTGTGGTTGGCGGCGTGCCACCGTGCGGAGAGAAGACGAGGGAGAGCGAGGCAGAGAACATGGGAGAAAGAGGAGGCGAGCGATGGAGGAAGGGAAGCCGGACGCAATCACAAGGGCTGAGGGCGGTGGTGGCACCGAAGCGAGCCGCGAGCGAAAGGAAAGAAGAAGCGGACGGATCGAGAGAGAGACAGAGAACTTGGGAGAGAGAGCGAGAGAGGAGAGAGAGAGGCAGCTTGAGGAGAGACAGAGAGAAGGAGGGGGGCCGAATCAGAGGAAGAATTGGAGCTAAGTTCTTGAATGAGAGGTTTGAACCAAATCAATTTTTTTTTTCTTCCTTTGTTCTTCTTAGCAGAACTGGGGGTGTGGGTGTAGTCTTGTGGTTCTTGCTTAGTTCTTGGTTATATGCTTGATTTTGTGTCTTGATAGTTAATTGAGCTGTTTGATGTTGTTGTTGCTTTAAATTGATATGTAGTTTGGGATCAAAACCTTGATTGGGTATTGTTTTGATAAAAATCTATTCTTGAGAAAAGAGGATTAGTGGGGTTTATGATTATGATTCATGTAATTAATTGGTGTTTCTTGGTTATTAGATGTTATAGTTGCTACTTTAAATATTAGTTGGAATTTGAGGATGGATTGATAAGTTTTGTATGAAGCTCCTGTTCTTGAAGAAGTTGTGATTTGTCCTTAGGCTTGATTAATGTTTTGTGTTGGGAAGCAAATTGTTGTTTTAAAAGAAATAATGATTTGGAATGATGTGGTTAGTAGTTTTGGAATTAGAGCAATTTCTGGGTATTGTTTTGATAAAGAACCTATTCTTGAAAATGGATTTGGGTTTTAATGAAGCTTTCTTTTGGGCTATAGTTGTTGTTGTGAAGGAAACTGCATATAAAATGACATTGAAAACTATTTTGGAAATTGGCATGGGTTTTGGAGTATATTTTGGATATGTCTTGATGCCTTGAGGTCTTGGAGTATAATTGGGTGATCATCTTGTGAATCATGCAAACTAGCTTGTATTTCTTGCTTCTTGTTAGTTATTATTGCCATTGTAGTTGTTAAAATTGATTTGAATCAAAGATTGAAAGAATTTTATGAAAACACTTATTCTTGAAAGAGACTTGATTTAGGATTGGTCTTGATTAGTGTTCTTGTTCTAGAAATTAATTGTTTGGGTTGGTTTAATTGCTAATGGAGTAGTGAAGCATGAGTTAGGATGAGAGTTAGTTTATGTCTTGTGGAAAATTGATTCTTAGAGGATTAGAATGGCATGTAACACTTGATTAAGTTGTTTTTATTTTCTTAGCATGGTTTCAATGTTTTTGGGATCTTTGAAAATGGCCTAATTGAAAGAACTCTTTAAGAGCTCTTGTTTTGGAATTGTTTTGAGTAAGTGAACCATGAAAACTTGTAAATGGGCTTTGAGCAGGATTTGTCTTAAAAGGAAAGAGGCTATGGAAATGACACTAGAATGTTGTGAAAAATGTTTTAGCAACATATCTTTGAAGGTGCTTAAGTTAGGTTTGGTATTGTCTTGATAGTTGATGCTTTGAAATATATTTGAAAAATATCTTGGAACCTATTTGATTTAAATTTCCTTATGTATTTTAATTGTTATATGAAGTTGTTGAAACTTGATGTCTTGATGCTTTGTCATGAAATTAGATGGTTATGGGAATAGGTGTGGCCGAGAGGCCTAAAAAGGGAGTAGGAAAGGAAATAGTGGTTTGTTAATTGTGAAAATGCTTGTATGAATATGTGTCTAGGTTTTAAAATTTATGATTTCTTGCATGATCTTTACCTTGAGGTTCAAGGAAGTTTTTTGGTTTCAAAAACTTTACTTTTCAAATAGGTTAAGGTTTATAAATTGTTATGTGATAAGTTATCTTTTAAAAAGTATTTTGATTTTTAAAACCTTATTTATTTTATTTTCAAGTAACTAGGAATTAAATGTTTGAATGAATTTTTGGTTAGGAAAAGGGTTAGGCTTGAGGGCTTAAGTTAGCTAAGAATTGTGCTAAGTTATTTATTTTGATAGGCTTTGAGTAAATTCGAGATCGTGCGGCGTAGGATCGAGGAACACGTGGACGTGCAGCTTGGGGTTCGGTAAGGGCAACTCTTAGACATTATTGAAGCTTTATTTTTTTATGTCCCTGTGTAAGGACAACTTTGGATATGCTTAAGCTATTGTTTGTTATTTAAATTGCTTTATTTAAATACGAAGAAGTCTGAGAACTCTACGAGTTCGAAGTTAGGGTCTTGAACTGATGAGGACATAAAGAGCAAGGATGATCAAGTCCTACAAGGGCTGGGAGGTCCTATGACAAGGGCACGTGCTAAAAGAGCTAAGGAGGCCTTGAACCTTTTGGTGATCCAAATGTTTAAGGAGAGCCCAATACTTGAAGACTTAAAGCCCAAATTGGTCTATTGCATAGATGGGCCAATAGATGGCGCATGACCCAGTGTCATGCATTATTTTAAGTTGTTTTGGTGTGTTTAAAATTGAATAAATTGTTGGGCTGAACTCTTTAATTTTGTGCTAAAGCCCAACAATTAGTTTGTTTGGTTTCTTGCATTTTCTTTATTTGGAGTGTGTTTTTCTATGGCCTTTTAATTGAGGAAAACAAATAATTCAGCTACACTAAAGCTGAATGAAGGCGCCATCAAGAGGGGGAAAGAAACTAATGAAGACTCATGAATGCACAAGACAAAGAATTGAAGAGCATCAATGCATTGTTTCACCTTTAATGCTTAGTAGTTACACTTTGAAGAATCAGAATTGAAGGAGTAGTTCATTGCATTGTCTCACCTTTAAATATTTGGCGCTACACTTTGAAGACACATTGAAGCCAAATTTTAAAGCTTTGTCTAAAGGAATTTCCAGCAGCTCCTCTATGCACCTAAATCATGCCTAGGTTCATCCTTTGGGCTGAAGGGTCACGCCTAGAACATCATTTGGGCTGATTACTTATGTTCAATTTTTGTTCAATTAAGTGCTAATTGGTTACATTTTGTTTTACACACTTAATTAGCAATTAGTGGGCTGTTTTAGGAAGACAAAAAGGCAGCTGAATTCCCATGTATTTTCCTTTTAAATGGCGCCATTATCAATGAAAAGGGGAGAATTTTGTTTGAGAAAAAAACTAGTGTTAAACACTTGGGAGAGCTATGCACTCTTGGGTTCTGGATTGAGCCAAACTGAACTTATCAAGAAGTAACCTTCTTGTGGCGTTCTTCGACTGGCTTATCAATTCCTTAGGGAATTGTGGTGCTTCCATTCCTTTCCTCTTTCCATATTCTTTTGTCTTGTCAATTGCGCTAAAAACAACATGTGTCTTAATCTGATTTCAACCCAAAGATCGTAACAAGGCTACTTTACAAAAAGGTAGTCATCAAGTGGTACCAAAGCTCAGGTTGAGGTTGAAATTTTTGTTTGTTTTTCGTTTATTCTATTCAGTTTCTGTTTACTTCTTCTTCTTCTTCATTTCTATTTTTCATTTCCTTTCAATTGTGAGTTTGTCTAACTTCGTTTTTTTCTTTTTTGTCCAGAAAATTATAAAAGAATCATCTTTGAAGGCTGCACAAGAAAATTAAAAAAAAAAAAGGAACAAGAGCTGTCAAGTTTTGATTAAAAAAAAAGAAAAAAGAAAAAGAAAGACAGCTTTGCCTTTTAAAAAAAAAATTCGAATTATTAAAAAAAAAACTGTTGCTCCCCTTTTCTTGATTTGGACAATCTCATTTAGTGCCTTTTCTTTATTTCATTGATAGACTCACTTTCTTAAAATTTTGTTTTTCTTTGTTTTGTTACAAGATTGTTTGCTTACTTGTTTTGTTTGTGTTTGGCTTCTTTAAAGAACTCAAAGAGGGCATTTGAGTGGAAAAAGGCAAGAGTGCACATTAGAAAAAAAAGCCTAATTGAGTGAAACACGAGTGGAAAAAAAATTTCTTTTGAGTGAAACACGTGAGTAGAGTGGTGAGGTCCTATTTTCTATATTTTATATTTGTTTCTTTTGCAGAAAATTCATGGCTGAAAACAGTCCTCCTCTGTCTCCAAGAACTGCACGTCTACAAATGCAAATAACAGCTTTGGCTCAAGAAATGGGGAGGATGCTCCGCCAACAATCGGATGAGTTCCATGAGAGACTTGATCACTGGAGAGGAATAGATCATCTAGACATTCTTCTCGGGCTGATAGTGAAGGATCTGAAGAAAGGAGGCATAGGGAGAGATATGAGAGGAGAAGAAGAGGATATGACGGAGATAGAGAGGATAGTTTGGGTGGCATAAAAATAAAGGTGCCATCTTTTCAAGGAAGAAATGATCCAGAGGCATATTTGGAGTGGGAGATGAAGGTTGACCAAATCTTTTCATGTCACAATTTTACAGAAGCAAAGAAAGTGCAAGTGGCAGCCTTGGAGTTTTCTGACTATGCTTTGGTGTGGTGGGATCAAAACGTCAAAGACAGAAGAAGAAATGAAGAGCCACCAGTTGCAACTTGGGAAGAGATGAAGAGATTGATGAGGAGGAGATTTGTGCCTTCTTATTACCATAGAGAATTGCACAACAAGCTGCAAAGACTCACCCAAGGGTCTAAAAGTGTTGATGAATACCACAAGGAGATGGAATTGGCTTTGATTAGAGCCAATGTGGAGGAAGATCGAGAAGCACTCATGGCACGGTTCTTACATGGCCTAAACCGTGACATTAGTGATGTGGTGGAGGTGGAACACTATGCAGAGATGGAAGACTTGGGTCACCAAGCCATCAGGGTGGAACAACAACTCAAGAGGAAGGGTCACTTGAAGAAGAGTTCCTCTAACGTGAACTCATCAAATTGGAGGGACAAATTTAAGAAGGAGGGTTCATCATTTTCCAAAGAGCACACAGCAGACCCTAAGGGGAAAGCTACTTCTATTCCTAATGATACTCTTTCTAACACTAAAAATCGTGAAGTCAAATGTTTTAAGTGTTTAGGCAGGGGTCACATTGCCTCTCATTGTCCAAGCAAGAAGGTGATGGTGTTGAAGAACCCTAGAGAAGATTCTTCAGAGTATTCATCCAAATCTGCCCCAAATAGTGAGGATGAAAAGGAAGAGGAGTTCCCACCGTAGGAGACTTGCTCATGGTAAGAAGGTTGCTAGGAAGCCAAGTTAAAGAAGATGATACAAGTCGAGGGAGAATATTTTCCATACGAGGTGTCTTGTTCAAGGGAAGGTATGCTCTTTAATTATTGATGGAGGAAGTTGTACTAATGTGGCTAGCACACGTTTGGTGTCAAAACTTAATTTGGAAACTAAACCTCACCCAAAACCTTATAAACTCCAATGGCTAAGTGAAGCGGTAGAAATGACCGTAAACAAACAAGTTGAGGTTTATTTTTCGATTGGGAAGTATCATGATTTTGTTTTGTGTGATGTGGTACCTATGGAAGCTAGTCACATGCTATTGGGAAGGCCATGGCAGTTTGATAAGAAGACCAACCATGAAGGGCACACTAACAAGATTTCTTTCATGCATAATGATCAAAAGATCACTCTTGTACCATTGTCTCCTAGAGAGGTTAGAGAGGATCAAATAAAAATGAGAGAAAAGAAAGAGCAAGAGGAGTTGAGAGAAAAAGAGAGTGAAAAAGAAAGAAGAGGGCAGAATTAAAAAGAGTAAAAATAGTGAGAAAAAAGTGTTGAAACAGAGAGAAAAGATAGTTTTCTTGCTACAAAAGGAGAGGTGAAGAGAGCAATTTTTTCACACCAGCCTCTATACTTGCTCATTTGCAAGGAATTTAATTTACTCTCTAACAATGCTGAAGCAAAAATTTTGCCAAGTGGAATTGAGTTTCTTTGCGGGAATTTGAAGATGTGTTTCCAAAGGAGGTACCGGATGGTTTACCCTATAAGAGGAATAGAGCATCACATTGATCTCATTCCTGAGCCTCTTTGCCTAATAGGCCAACATATCGTAGCAATCCTCAACAAACCCAAGAGATACAAAAGCAAGTGGAGGAATTGATGCGCAAAGGGTGGGTAAAAGAGAGTTTGAGTCCTTGTGCTTTGTCTAGGTAATTTTGGTACCCAAAAAGGATGGTAGTTGGAGGATGTGCACTGATTGTAGAGCCATCAACAACATCACCATCAAATATAGGCATCCTATTCCCGAGGTTAGATGATTTGCTTGATCAACTATTTGGTGCATGTTTAGTTTCAAAAATTGATTTGAAAAGTGGGTATCATCAAATTAGAATAAGGAAGGGATGAATGGAAAACTGCTTTCAAAACAAAATTTGGTTTGTATGAATGGTTGGTTATGCCTTTTGGCTTAACTAATGCACCTAGTACTTTCATGAGATTAATGAACCATGTTTTGAGGGAATTTTTGGGTAAGTTTGTTGTTGTATATTTTGATGATATCTTGATATATAGCAAAAGCTTAGATGACCATTACAATCATTTGAGGGCTGTTATGCATGTGCTTAGAAAAGATAAATTGTATGCAAACATGGAAAAATGCATATTTTGCACTGATCATGTAGTCTTCTTAGGAATTGTTATAAATCTAAGGGTGTGCATGTTGATGAAGAGAAAATAAAAGCAATTCAAGAGTGGCCAACTCCCAAAAATGTGACTGATGTTAGGAGTTTTCATGGCTTAGCTAGTTTCTATAGGAGGTTTGTGAAAGATTTCAGTACTCTAGCTGCACCTCTTAATGAAATTGTAAAAAAAGATGTGGGGTTTAAGTGGGGGGAAAAACAAGAGCATGCATTCTCTGCCCTTAAGGAAAAGCTCACTCATGCACCAATACTTTCATTGCCTAATTTTGCAAAATCTTTTGAAATTGAGTGTGATGCTTCTAATGTTGGCATTGGGGCTGTTCTTATGCAAGAAGGGCATCCCATTGCTTTCTTTAGCGAAAAATTGAATGGGACTGCTCTTAATTATTCCACTTATGACAAAGAGTTGTATGCCTTGGTAAGGGCTTTACAAACTTGGCAGCACTATCTTTTGCCAAAAGAATTTGTCATTCATAGTGATCATGAGTCCTTGAAGCATCTTAAAGGACAAGGCAAGCTGAATAAGAGGCATGCCAAATGGGTTGAATTTTTGGAGCAATATCCTTATGTGATCAAGCATAAGAAGGGTAAGAGCAATGTAGTGGCTGATGCGCTTTCAAGGAGGTATGTTCTACTTTCTACCCTTGAAACTAAATTTTTTGGTCTTGAACACATTAAGGATTTGTATGAACATGACCCTGATTTCTCCTCTAAATATGCTAAATGTGTGCATGCTGCCCAAAATGGATACTTTAGGCACAATGACTATTTGTTTAAAGAAAAAAAATTATGTGTGCCAAAAGGATCCATAAGAGAACTACTTGTAAAAGAGGCTCATGAGGGGATTAATGGGTCATTTTGGGGTTCAAAAGACTTTAGACATGCTGAATGAACATTTTTATTGGCCACATATGAAAGTTAATGTGCATAAATTTTGTGACCGATGCATTGTTTGTAAAAAGTCTAAGTCTAAGGTAATGCCCCATGGTCTTTATACTCCATTGCCTATTCCTGATTCTCCTTGGATAGATTTGTCTATGGATTTTGTGTTAGGGTTGCCACGGACAAGGAGTGGCAAGGATTCCATTTTTGTGGTTGTTGACAGGTTTTCCAAAATGGCACACTTCATACCATGCAAAAAGGTTGATGATGCTTGCCATGTTGCTGACTTGTTCTTTAAGGAGGTGGTGCGCCTCCATGGGCTGCCTAGGAGCATTGTTTCAGATCGTGACACAAAATTCCTAAGTCACTTCTGGAGGACCTTATGGGGTAAGCTAGGCACAAAGCTTCTTTTCTCCACCACTTGTCATCCTCAAACGGATGGACAAACTGAGGTAGTAAATCGACCTCTTTCTTCTCTTCTTAGAGCTGTGATTAAAAAGAATATCAAGTCTTGGGAAGAGTGTTTGCCTCATGTGGAGTTTGCATATAATAGAGTTGTCCATAGTACTACACAACATTCCCCATTTGAGATTGTCTATGGGTTTAACCCTTTAACTCCTCTTGATTTGTTGCCATTATCGACACTTCTGCTTTAAAACACAAAGATGGAAAAGCTAAGGCTGAATATGTGAAGAAGTTACATGAACAGTAAAGGCTCAAATTGAGAAGAGAACTGAAAGCTATGCCAAATATGCCAACAAAGGAAGAAAAAGGGTGGTATTTGAACCTGGAGATTGGGTTTGGGTACACATGAGGAAGGAAAGGTTTCCTTCACAAAGGAAATCAAAGCTCCAGCCAAGAGGGGATGGACCATTCCAAGTGCTTTCCAAAATCAATGATAATGCTTATAAAATAGCATTACCAGGTGAGTTTGGTGTTAGTGCTACTTTTAATGTGGCTGACTTATCTCCTTTTGATGTAGGTGAAGAAGATGTCAATTCGAGGTCGAATTCACTTAAAGAAGGAGGGGATGATGAGGACATAAAGAGCAAGGATGATCAAGTCCTACAAGGGCTGGGAGGTCCTATGACAAGGGCACGTGCTAAAAGAGCTAAGGAGGCCTTGAACCTTTTGGTGATCCAAATGTTTAAGGAGAGCCCAATACTTGAAGACTTAAAGCCCAAATTGGTCTATTGCATAGATGGGCCAATAGATGGCGCATGACCCAGTGTCATGCATTATTTTAAGTTGTTTTGGTGTGTTTAAAATTGAATAAATTGTTGGGCTGAACTCTTTAATTTTGCGCTAGAGCCCAACAATTAGTTTGTTTGGTTTCTTGCATTTTCTTTATTTGGAGTGTGTTTTTCTATGGCCTTTTAATTGAGGAAAACAAATAATTCAGCTACACTAAACGTGAATGAAGGCGCCATCAAGAGGGGGAAAGAAACTAATGAAGACTCATGAATGCACAAGACAAAGAATTGAAGAGCATCAATGCATTGTTTCACCTTTAATGCTTAGTAGTTACACTTTGAAGAATCAGAATTGAAGGAGTAGTTCATTGCATTGTCTCACCTTTAAATATTTGGCGATTACACTTTGAAGACACATTGAAGCCAAATTTTAAAGCTTTGTCTAAAGGAATTTCCAGCAGCTCCTCTATGCACCTAAATCATGCCTAGGTTCATCCTTTGGGCTGAAGGGTCACGCCTAGAACATCATTTGGGCTGATTACTTATGTTCAATTTTTGTTCAATTAAGTGCTAATTGGTTACATTTTGTTTTACACACTTAATTAGCAATTAGTGGGCTGTTTTAGGAAGACAAAAAGGCAGCTGAATTCCCATGTATTTTCCTTTTAAATGGCGCCATTATCAATGAAAAGGGGAGAATTTTGTTTGAGAAAAACTAGTGTTAAACACTTGTGAGAGCTATGCACTCTTGGGTTCTGGATTGAGCCAAATGAACTTATCAAGAAGTAACCTTCTTGTATGCGTTCTTCGATCGCTTATCAATTCCTTAGGGAATTGTGGTGCTTCCATTCCTTTCCTCTTTCCATATTCTTTTGTCTTGTCAATTGCGCTAAAAACAACACCTGTGTCTTAATCTGATTTCAACCCAAAGATCGTAACAAGGCTACTTTACAAAAAGGTAGTCATCATGAACCCCTTCGTTTATTGTTGTCGTGCGGTCGAACATATTCCGAGTCATTCGTGGGTGAAAACTTTGTGGTTGGTCTGCTGAACCCAACCCCCCACTTGTTTGTACCTCTCTGTTAATTCCATTGAGTTGCAGAGGGATGGATTCCTTGATTTGCGTGTCAAGCATGTAATGTTGTGATATGATTGAGTTATGCATTATTTGATATGAGATTGAATATATGCCACGAATTGCGTGTTGCTGTTGAATTGCGTTTCTTCATGCAGAGTGTTTTTATTGCTTAAAATGTCGAATTGCGTTTTCTTCATGTTAAGCATGCTCTCTTTATTTGATATGCGGTCAAGTAATTTTATGCGTCACTCTTTGAATATTGTAAGCGGAGAGCTGTTCATCGAGTGAGAGAGCTAGCGAGTCGTTATGACGTTTTGAGCCGTGACCTGATAACTAAGGGTGCTAGGTCCCCTTTTGTTTACGGAGATTGACTAGGCGTCATAGCGTAGGAACCGGTAATCGTGCATATCTAGGGAGAAGCGAAAGATCCCAAGGCTACCCTGGTATGTCAGTTGATGGATCTGCAAGGCCCGCTTCCTGGAATAATTGTCGAGTCGAGAAAATGAGTAGTGAGTCGAGTCTAGAGTGAGAGAGTTGAGTCACGTTACGTGAATGATATGCATTGTTGTTTGCTTAATACCGTGAATTGTATAAAATGTGGTTGCTTATTGCTTTATGCTTTGGTTTATCATGATCTGTTGAGAAGTTGACCCTTGCCGGTGGTTACATCAATTAATGATTGTAACCAGATGGCGGAACAAGCAGAGGATTGGAACTGCAGGAAGAAACAGCTGTAGATGGTTAACTAGCTTGATTGTATGTAGAGTCTATTGGTAGTCTAGTAGGGAACGTATTGTGCCGGCCAGCTATAGAATAATCATCGTTGTTCAGTATTGTAATAAATATCTGTTATGTTTCAGGACATGTATTGTTAGACGTGAATTGATGAAATAATTGAATGTGGTTAGGTAGTGTTTTTAAATAATTCCGCCATGTTTCTAAAGTCGCTGCAATACTCTGACAGTCATTTTTGAAAAAGAAGTTTAAAAAAAATAAAATATAGAACCACATTTTTGGAAAACGTGCAAGGCAGAGTATTTCACCTTTCAGAAATACGTAAACAATTGTCAAGATACTGACTTAGTAGCGCCCTGGAAATCGGGTCGTTACATCTGGTAGATAACCAGTGTCAGGAAGCTAGCAAGCAACCAGAAGCTGAGAGCTCTCAAGCAGAAAGTTCTGAAGTTAAAGGTAATCCTAAGTGTAAATCAAATGATTATGAATATGCCTTTCAAAATTTTCTTGCTGAGAGTGTAACTCGAAGCAAACAAGCTTCAATGATTTAGGGTGTCAGTAAAACGACAACTCAAGGTCTTGGTTACATATCAGATGAACCCTCTTTAGAAACTGAAAATCCAGCATCTGATAAATCCAATGATCACATTGAATGCTTGCATTGTACTTACCGCAACAAACCTGGTCATTTGAAAAGTGCCTGTACTGTTTTTAAGATTAAGAAGGACAAATATCCTTCAAGAACTAACAAGAAAGGACCCAAAAAGATATGGGCACCTAAATATAAAATAGTCTATGTCACAGACATGCTTAGCAACAAGGTCAACACACCTATCTTGGTACTTAGACAGTGGATGCTCGTGTCACATGACGGGAGAAAAGCATATGTTCCAAGAGCTAAGACCTAGAGAAAAAGGATTTGTTGGTTTCGGAGGAAACCAAAAAGGTAAAATAGTTGGAATTGGTCGCATTGGTAAATGCTCTCTTCCCTCTATTGATAATGTACTCTATGTTGAAGGACTAAAGCATAACTTATTGAGCATAAGTCAATTATGTGACAATGGTTATGATGTTATCTTTACAGAAACTGGATGTTCAATAAAAAGCAAGAAAGACGGCTCTATTTTCTTTACTGCAACGAGGAAACAAAATATTTATGAAATTGATCTTTCTGAACTTGCAAAAAAAGATGTCAAGTGTCTCAGGTCTGTTGAAGATGAGCAATGGACATGGCATAAAAGATTGGGTCATGCCAGTTTGAGATTAATCTCAAAATTAAATAAGCACAGTCTTGTTAGAGGTTTACCAAATCTTAGATTCCAATCTGATGCTCTCTGTGAGGCATGTCAAAGAGGAAAACTAGTTAAAACTTCTTTTCATTCTAAAAATATTGTTTCAACCTCTAGACCACTTGAGCTTTTGCAACTTGATCTTTTTGGTCCAACAAGGACAACCTCTTTAACTGGAAAGAAATATGGATTAGTAATTGTTGATGATTTTACTAGATGGACATGGGTTAGATTCCTTGCTCACAAGGATGAGTCATTCAAGGTATTTACTGTTTTCTGCAAATCAGTTCAAAATGAAAAAGGAATTTGTATTTCTTCAATTATAAGTGATCAAGGGGGAGAATTTGAAAATGAAAGCTTTCAAAAATTTTGTGAAGAAAATGGCATCTCCCACAATTTCTCTTATCCTAGAACACACAACAAAATGGTGTTGTAGAAAGGAAAAATAGGTCCCTCCAAGAAATGGACAGGACCATGATCAATGAAGCTGACATTACAAAACATTTTTGGGCTGAAGCAGTAAAAACGACTTGTTATATTCAAAACAGAGTCATTATTAGACCTATTTTGAAGAAGACTCCATATGAACAATGGAAGGGTAGAAAACCCAACATTTCTTATTTTCATCCCTTTGGTTGCATATGTTATATTCTGAATACTAAGGATCAACTTGATAAGTTTGATTCTAAAGCTGACAAAGGTATCTTTTTGGGATACTCTGAAAGATCTAAAGCTTTTAGAATATACAATAAAGAAACTTTGATAGTGGAAGAATCCATTCATGTCAAGTTTGATGACAAGAAGCCTGAAATTGCCATGTCTGAGCTAGATGAATTATTTTCAGATTTAGATATTGGTGGAACATCAAAAAGTGATCCTGCATCTTCAGTGTCCAGTGGTGACAACCAGACACAGAATTCTACTCAAGTAGAAGGTGAAGCCAGAAAGAGTTGGAAGTACAAAACCAATCATCCTAAGGATCAAATCATAGGAGAACTTGGGATAGAGTAAGAACCAGATCCTCTTTCAAAGAGCATGCAGATATTGCACTTCTCTCTGAAATGGAACCTAAGACGATTGATCAAGCATTGGAAGATGAAGGTTGGATTCCGGCTATGCAAGAAGAGTTGAATCAGTTCCAAAGAAATGATGTATGGAAGTTAGTCACTCTACCAGAAGATAAGCAAGCTATTAGTATTAAATGGGTATTTAGAAACAAGCTTGATGAAGAAGGTAAGGTAGTGAGAAACAAAGTAAGATTAGTTGCTCAAGGTTACTCACAAGAAGAAGGTATAGATTTTACTGAAACTTTTACACCTGTTGCAAGGTTACAAGCTATTCGCATTTTAGTTTCATTTGCTGCACATCATGAGATAATTCTTTATCAAATGGATGTAAAAAGTGCTTTCTTGATTGGCTTTATAACTGAGGAAGTCTATGTGAAATAACCTCATGGATTTGAAGACATTGAATTTTCTGAACATGTCTTTAAGCTTAAAAAGGCTCTTTATGGTCTTAAGCAAGCTCCTAGAGCTTGGTATATAGACTAAGTTCCTTTTTAATGGAAAACGGTTTTACCAGAGGTCAAGTAGACACAACTCTATTTAGAAAATATCAAACAAGCATTTTATACTTGTTCAAATTTATGTTGATGCTATCATTTTTGGAGCTACTAATGAAAATCTTTGCAAAGAATTTTCTAAGTTAATGCAGACAGAGTTTGAGATGAGCATGATGGGAGAATTGAGGCTCTTCCTTGGAATTCAAATCAAGCAATGCAATGATGGTATTTATATACATCAAAGCAAATATATCAAGGAACTGCTAAAGAAATTTAAGATGGTGGATTACAAGCCAATGTGTACTCCTATGCATCCTACTTGTATTCTTGGTAAAGATGAAACTAGTAAGAAGGTAGATTAGAAAATGTACAGAGGTATGATTAGATCTCTACTTTATCTTACTGCTTCAAGACTTGATATTAAGTTCAGCGTCTGCCTGTGTGCTAGATTTCAATCTAATCCTCGAGAATCACACTTGAGTGCTGTCAAAAGAATATTTACATATTTACAAGGATCTACTAATCTTGGTTTGATTTATAAGAAATCAAAAGATTACAAGTTAGTAGGTTTCTGTGATGCTGACTTTGCTGGAGACCGAATTGAAAGAAAGAGCACAAGTGGAGGCTGCCAATTCCTTGGAGCAAATCTTGTGTCTTGGTCAAGCAAAAGACAAAGCACAATTGCACTCTCAATAGCAGAAGCTGAATACATCTCAGCAGCAAGTTGCAGTTCTCAACTTCTATGGATGAAATATCAACTTGAAGACTACTTGATAAAAGAGAGTAACATTCCTATCTTTTGTGATAATACATCTGCAATTTGTCTTACTAAAAATCCAATAATGCATTCTGGAGCAAAGCACATTCAGATTAAACATCACGTCATAAGAGACTATGTTCAAAAGGTTATTCTTGAAATTAAATTTATAGACACTGATCATCAGTGGGCTGACATTTTCACAAAATCCCTTGCTGAACATAGATTCGATTTTATAAGAAGAAATTTAAATTTTTAATCTTATAGAAGAATGATTAATCTCAGCGTCTTATGAAATGTATCATTCAGCATCTGGTATGACATAAGCATTCATACGTGTACACATATGATATGTCATTCACATTGCATAACTCAGCGTCCAGTGAATTTGTTGTGTGCATCCGAGCACACACATATCACGCGCGTGTGGAATTTAAGCATCTCATCACACCTACTGAGTCATGATTATTTTAGGTTTTCAATAATTTTTTTTTAATTTTACTTTATTTTGGCAATTGCATTTAATAAAAAGGGAATCTTTATTTTTTAATTTATTTTTGATTTATTTCTTTTAATCAACGGAAATGCGAAGAGGTTTTTGAAAAAGTAACTGTACCATTTTCTCAAAACTTTCCGACTACTCCACCTCTTTCGCACCACTCTGTACTCTGTGTTTTCCCTGCAAAAAACTGTTTTCTCTCTCTCTCCTCTCTGTTCGCTGTAACACTCCGTTTCTGGAGCCCTACTGTGCAACCCAATCTAATGCTAAAAACATTTAATGCTTGTATGCTTTCAACAAAGAGTACTCTTCTGTCTTTTGCAATGGAAAATAGGAGTAATTTTTTTTTCTTTCCTTTGAAACCCTTTTCAAAAATAAGACATAAAGAGTACTACAATTTTCTAAATAATGTAAAATCAGTATTTTACAAATATCAGAGTATAACGCAACACAATCAATACTTCTCATAACATAAAACATAACATAATCGTTTTGCACTGAGGCGAGGTTTTCTGAAATAGAGTAATTACAAGACAACAAAGACAAAACCCTAAGCTAAGCTGGCCAACAACTAATAGGTCAGCAGTATGACGAGGAATTTATTTCCCAATGTCCGAACAAGATAGCCACACATTAGGCTTGCCTCAATTTAGGCTTGCCACACATTAGGCAATGCAGTGACAACTCGTCTTTTGTAGTCTTTAAGACCAATCAAACACTCCGAGTGTAATGACAACTCGTCTTTTGAAGTCTTTAAGACAATTCAAACGCTCCGAGTGTCGATGCTCAATGGTAAATATGCACCTAAACAAATTCATCAATATGGTTGAGTCAAAAAAAAATTCATCAATATGGCATGCTCACCGTAGGGAGCACCCGGGTAATGTTTTAATTAATCAATGCGGATCGACAAACTTCAACTATGTTTCACATTTGAAAAGGTGGAGGGAACTCAAAGTTTAAGCACTACAATGAGCATCCCATACTACTCAAATAATGCCCAGGTATTCTTCATCACGTAGTGAACTGAGATGATCAGAAATACCCCTTAGAGTTCAAACACAGGATGCTAGGTCCAGGTGTTCAACTGTGGAACGCTAATCTTAATCTTAGACCAAAACTCTAGGCACGTAATGCGGAACACTAGGCTCAATTTTTAGGTTGAGTTACTAGGCACGCTATACGGAACACTAGGTCCAATCCTTAATCAAGAAAATACGCACGCAAGCAGGACATTAAGTCCCAGCACAGGACACATGGCCCATATACTCAATAGGAACACTAGGTTCCCTATATTTTATTCTTTCGTAATCTCGATATTTGAAATCTCTTTCTCAGTTCTTGTATCACTCCTATGTATGTGAAAATACTTTTTAGCTCTAGGTCGTTGAAACCCTAGTTGTGCTAAATAATATGCTAGGATAATTCCCAAACACATTACTTAACTCAACCGTTTTCAAAATTTACAATGTTTCCTTTTTAAAAGAACCTCTTAAACAACTTCTAACCCTCTGATCCATAAAGTGTGTTTGTACACTGACTTATTTTAGAAGATACCTTTAGTTTACCATGAAAACATTTCTCGGCTCATGGAATCGCATCAGACTTACCGTTGTAAGTCGTCAAACCAATAACAGTCGATCAACGCATTATTAATTAATCCATTATCATCAACAATATCTTGCATGTCCTAATCAATATCAAGTTCCATTTAAATCCAACATGATTCAAGGAAAACAACACAATTCATAATGCCACGCAGGGCCGAGAACATGCTATAGCATTTCATACAGCACATAACAATTCAGTAAGCTATAACCTGCTACATACTTTCCCCAATTTCAAGTCCAATCAAATCAATCAAACATGATTTAAGTCACACAATACTATTCAGTCTTGCCACACAAGGCCAAATCAATACACAATAATTCATGCTACAACATCTCAACAACACATAGTAATACTACAAGTACTACCGCACAATTTAATCAAACTTCAAACCAACCAACACACAAGGCGAAAAGCCCAAACTCATTATATAAGAATTTCCCTTACCTTGGGCGCTTTAACAATCCACGCTAGGTAATTCGAAACTATCGTCAAGTTGCATCTCGCGCGTACGTTAAGCACGAACCTTAACAACACAAACTTAATACAATTAGACCCCAAAAAATACAAATCCTAGACCCCTAGGACAGCCACGGTTTTAGGCCCCTAAAAGGCCTAAGAATTACTCACTTAATCCCATATGGTTCACATCTAGTCACATAACATGATACGAGTTCAAGTCATGCAAGTTTTCAAACTTTTACTAACTCTAGACACTTAGAAAAT
The DNA here is from genome assembly GCA_037113605.1 of Calophaca sinica. NCBI lineage: Eukaryota > Viridiplantae > Streptophyta > Magnoliopsida > Fabales > Fabaceae > Calophaca > Calophaca sinica. The sequence continues at coordinate 84,952,342 of CM073731.1, forward strand.
ACCTAAACTAAAATTTACCAATTGAAATAGTGTTTTTACCAAATGAATAGTGTTTTGCCAACTTTGAATCACTTTTTAAAACACTTAACAAAATTTTAGAAACAACTTCATTACAAGTTCAAAACAATTCTTGAAACATAACCCAAATCTTTTCTCAAAATCATGCTTCTTTGGAAAGCTTTGCTAAATCAAATCATCAACCACTTTTACAACTATTTTTAAGCATAAAACAAGTCAAGAACAAGTTACAAAACTCCCTTAGAGGCCACGGTTTCTCGGGTTCAAAAACAATTCCAATTTTTCAAATCTTTAACTCCTAAATCATACAAAATTTGGTACATCCAAACATCTTACCAAAATCAAACTTCTTTACCACTTTAATACAACTAAAACAAGTTGAAACTCACTCAAATCATGCTTATAAGTTACTGTTTTTAAGGTCCCAAAACAGCCCCAAATTTATTTTGTTTCAAACAATTTTTCAAAGCTTTAAACTTACAAATCCTTATAGATTTAAAGTCCTAATCAAAAACCAAATTCTTCAACACTTAACACACTTTTAAAACAAATTAAAACATCATCAAAACCATGTAAGATAGCCACGGTCTCCAGCCCCAAAAATCCCCAAATTAATTTCTCAAAACTTTGTTAAACATGCATATATGACTAGTTTAAGCATACTAAGCAAAAACCCTCAAAGATCTAACTCCAAAACCACCAAAATCAAGTCAAGATCAAGCCCCACAACAGCCCATGAATTCGGCCAGGGTCAAGGGTTAGGGTTTTCCAAATTTTAAAAACTCTAATCATGCTTAATCATGGAAGAAAGTAAAGGATCAAAAGGCTAAACATGCTAATATAGCAAAATCTAACACTTTCTGATGTGATCCTGGCAGCCCTCAAGAAATTACAACAATAATAAAAGGATTCTTCTTTAAGTTATGTTTATTTGCTTTGAATAAAGATTGTAATAAGTCTATTGGGCTGCATTACTTGGGTTTTGCATATTGGCCCAATTGAACTTCTTATTTTCGTTTTTATTTGTAGTTTATTTTAAGTTAGCTGAATTAGTTTTATTTAAATTAATTAAAAAAAAGGACAGCAGCTGATGGCTATTGAAATGCTCCATTTAGGAGTTGTTAGGAAAGGTAATCGACACTTTAATACACTAGTTAATGGACAATTGAAGTGCAACCATTAATATGATCATGTAGGCATTCAATTGACATTACTAATGTGTCTAGGAAGAAAGAGAGAAGCTGATTTTGCTATCCTATATATGTAATACGAATTTTATGAATGAAGGCAGAGTTTTGCTTTGAGAAAAACTTGTGTTTATCACATTTTGAGAGTCATGCACTCTTGGGTTACGGATTGAGCCAAAAATTGAACTTATCAAGAAGTAACCTTCTTGTGGCGTTCTTCGATTTGCTTATCAATTCCTTAGGGAATTGTGGTGCTTCCATCCCTCATCTTTATCCATTTCTTTTTATTTTATTTAAAAACAATTACATTCTCAATATAATTTCAACCGAAGATCGAATTTATCAAAAAGACTACCCATATCAAAGTGGTTGTCATCAAGTGGTACCAAAGCTCAGGTTGAGGTTGAAATTTCTATTTGTTTTTCCTTTCATCTTTTCAGTTTCTATTCACTTCTTCTTCTTCATTCTATTTCAATTTTTCCTTTTTTTTAAAAAAAATCGAAATTAAAAAAAAAAAAAAAGTGCAGACCCTTTCTTGTTTTTTGGACAATTCTCTTTTGTATGTTCCTTTGTTTCTTTGACAAACTCACTTCTCAAATTCTGTTTTTGTCACAAGTTTGTTGCTTACTTGTTTTGTTTGTATTTGACCCTCTAAAGAACTCAAAGAGAGCATTTGCGAGAGAGAGTGAAACATTTGGCAAGTAGAGAAGTCTTTTCTTATTTATCCTTATTATTTACTCTAACTTGATTCTTTGCAACATGTTGAGATCTTCTAGAAATGAATTTGTTGTGGAAGGATATCAGGTTGGTATGTGGATGAAAAGAAATTGTGAGAGGTTAGGCAGAGAAAGGAGGCAGCAAGAAGAGAAAAAGAGAGGTTAGATAGAGAGAAAGAGGCAAGCAAAGAAAAAGAAAGAAGGCGTAGAGAAAAGGAGAGGGAGGAGAAGAAACGACGAGAAAAAAGAGCACTAAAAGATCAATAGTGCCTTTGAGAAAATTTGTGAAGAGTTTAATAAGGAGTTGAAAAACATACAAAGAGAATATTTGAAAGAAAAGAAGATAGTGGAAGTGAAAGAAAAACAACAAAGTGAAATCAATGTTGAGAAAAGAAAAGAGGGTGAGAGAGAAGAAAGAGGTGCAGAGAAAGTCATGTGGGAAACTTGTTTTTATCCTAACCTTTGCCAAGTTCTATTGATTCTATTATGCAAGAGGTTGAAGATGAAATTCCAAAGAAACAATGTAGTGCATCAAATGAAGTTAAATTGCAAGAGGAATTTAGGGATGTGTCTCCAAAGGAAGTACGTTGCAACTTTTTGCCAAACATGAGAATGAGGCATCAAGTAGACATCATTCCAAGTGCACCACTACTCACTAGGCCAACTTTTCAAATTCATGAAGAAGTACCTCCAAAGGAAATTGAAGATACGAAAATATTTTTTGATGTTGAAAACAAAAGGGGAGCAAGTGAGGAAAATGTTCAAATTGAAAGTGTGCTTATCATAGAAATTAAGGTGGAGAGAGCATCATTGGCAGAGAAACTTAAGTATATCTTTTTATCTAAAGATGCTTGCTTTACTACTAACACTAATTTTTTGCATGGTGGTACTGATTCCCTTTTCAAGGCACATATCTTCATAGTTCCAAGAGAAGAACCCGTGGATTCAAAAGAATTATGTTTGATCCCTGAGGATGAAGAGGATTTCTTAAGTCAATAAATTCGAGGACTAATTCCCTCAAGAAGGAGGGTATGATGTGATCCTGGCAGCCCTCAAGAAATTACAACAATAATAAAAGGATTCTTCTTTAAGTTATGTTTATTTGCTTTGAATAAAGATTGTAATAAGTCTATTGGGCTGCATTACTTGGGTTTTGCATATTGGCCCAATTGAACTTCTTATTTTCGTTTTTATTTGTAGTTTATTTTAAGTTAGCTGAATTAGTTTTATTTAAATTAATTAAAAAAAAGGACAGCAGCTGATGGCTATTGAAATGCTCCATTTAGGAGTTGTTAGGAAGTGTAATTGACACTTTAATACACTAGTTAATGGACAATTGAAGTGCAGCCATTAATATGATCATGTAGGCATTCAATTGACATTACTAATGTGTCTAGGAAGAAAGAGAGAAGCTGATTTTGCTATCCTATATATGTAATACGAATTTTATGAATGAAGGCAGAGTTTTGCTTTGAGAAAAACTTGTGTTTATCACATTTTGAGAGTCATGCACTCTTGGGTTCTGGATTGAGCCAAAAATTGAACTTATCAAGAAGTAACCTTCTTGTGGCGTTCTTCGATTTGCTTATCAATTCCTTAGGGAATTGTGGTGCTTCCATCCCTCATCTTTATCCATTTCTTTTTATTTTATTTAAAAACAATTCTGTTCTGAATATAATTTCAACCGAAGATCGAATTTATCAAAAAGACTACCCATATCAAAGTGGTTGTCATCACTTTCTAATGGAAACAACACTAAAATTATGGAGGACTCATCCATGGAAGCCATGAGAAGAGGAAAGTGAACAAGAACACTTACCAACAAGATTGATGATGGTTGATCAAGGATTAAGAATAAGGATTGAAGGTTGCAAGCTTAAACACCAATTTCCTTCAAGAATCAACACTAAAATCATGAGGAACAACACTAATACCATGAAAACCCAACCATGGCAGCCATGAAGAAAAGGAAATTAAGCTTACCACAATGATGGAGATGATTGAACAAGAAGGAAGGAGAAAGGATTAGGATTAAGCTTCCAAAATCACAAGATTAAGCACCTAAATCAACTTTCTCTTTCTAGGATTTTTTTCTCAAGCTTTCAACAATGGAGGAAATGAATGGGCTGAAGCCAATATGGAGAGGGCATCCACGAAATTTTGAGGGACAAGGATGGAAGGAAAATGTTCATTTAGTTAGGAATTAACCAAACTAGTTACAACCTAACTACACTAACTAACTACAATTACATAACCACCAATCCTATGCCTACACTTGTCATGGAACCTTCAAATCCAATGATTCAGCTCCCCTAAGCCTTATCTCAACTACCACTTGCCCCAAAATATCTAGATATTTCGTTTCGTCGCGTTCTCGCTCAATCGGGTGCGCGGGTTACGCGTATAATAGGGTTTTTCTACCAAAAACTCCAAAAATAAATCTAATAAATTATTCTATAATAAAAAATTATTAATCAACCAAAATGTACCTAAAAATATTAGAAGTATTTCTATGAATGTCATTTCTCGATTTACGAGCTAAAACGCGACCGTAATGCAGTTCTGCGCGTAGAAAACACCCTATATTTTTCTGATGCCCAAAAATCCCATAAAAAATTCCAATAAATCATAAATATTGAAAAATGCTAATATCTCAAATTTTATAAAATTTGGATCACGTTTGGGCATGTTTCAGTTAGAAACTCGCCCAATAGCCTAGTTACGGCAGAATTCAATAGAATTCTCATGAAATAATAAAACCTGTAAATTAGTGAGGATCACTAATTTCAATTTCTCTTATCAACTAAATATTATTCAAAAAATAAAATTATCAATACAAAATTATTAAAATAAAAGTCACCTTAAATACGACATAAAACCAACAATTAATAAAATAGCTCAACGTCAAAAATTTAAACTGTGACTTAAAAATACTTATTAAATCCTGAAAATTATTTCTCATTCAATAAAATAATTTTCTTTAATCAAACAACAATTTTTCACGTTTTTCAAGATTAATTCATATTAAAAACAGTATACGTCTACACTGTCTCTTAATCTGAATTAATTACTAAAACAGTAAATTGTTTACAACAAATGTAGCAGCTCTTTGTACTTTTCATAAATCATCAAGGTGATCAATATCTATGATTTATTTCCAAGTAGTCGGAACTGTAAAATAATTTTCACAAAAATTGGGATGTTACATTCGCTCTCTCTGAAACCCTAAACCTCCATCATCCTCTCCTCTACTGCAACCATGACTGTTGTAAGAACTTATAAGTATATAGCTATCTATGATACTATGACTGAAGGAAATATTTTGATTGAGAATAGAGTTGATTTGAAAAGCTTCTATGGTTTTAACTTCAACAAAGGTTTGAAGGCTTTCGGTTGGAAGAACTACTTCTTCTGGAAACTGGTTGAAGTTATGGTAACTGCAATAAAGGAATTCCGGGGAAATGTTCGACTATATAGGGGCGGCATTGTTGAAGGCCATATTAAAGGTTATAGGTTTGTTTTTACCATTAACAGTATTGCTGAAACTATTGAATATCCCTGTGAAGGCATTAGTTACTATGTTGGTTAGGAAGATGCCTTCAATGGAATGGAGAAGGTGAATGAAGACTTGTTTGAAAACTTTAGACAGTTGAAGGAATCTGGGGAACCTCTATCTGCGAAGCATCTGAAGAGTCACTACAGAGTGCTTCACAAGATAATTGCTAAAAGCATCTGGCTCAAGGCTGGGTCGAGTGACATTGTTAACTATGAACAGAAGTTCATAATGAGGAACTACATGGCCAGGAAAAAGATAAACTTGCCAAGATAGATTTACAATAATCTGATTAATGCACTGGTTAATTCAAGGAAGGGTGTTGCTGACAAGAAAAACATTAACAAGTCCATTCCTTACGGTGTTCTTCTCACTGCAATGATGATTAAGGATAGTATTGCAAGAAAGTTAGGAGTTTTGCCAGAAGAAGAAAGGAAAAAATATTTTGGAGTAGGAGCCATTGTGTGTCCTGACACTTTTGGGGTCAATAGCTTAGTTAGAATGAAATTGATCACCGGTAATATGATCAAGAAGGTTAAACAAGAACAAGAAGAATTAGCTGATGCTACTGTCGGTGAAGTTGTGAAGAAACCCATCAGAAGCTCATTGTCAGTAAAGAGAACTGGTGAGTCTCCAGCAAGGGAGACAAGAAGCAAGAAGCAGAAGGTGCCTCCTGCACCAGAAGGAAGAGATGAACCAGAAGAAGATGAAGACCAGGTCCTCATCAGAAACATACTGGAGAAGAAGAGAAAGATAGAAGCTGAAAAACCTATTTCAGCGTCTGGCCCAAGGAATCAAGTTTCTCCACCTCCTCTTCCTGCTGTTACCTCTCAAGGCAGACGAAAGAGATTGGTTAGGCACTCTGAAATTAACACAAAGGTACTGGATTTTACCATTGATGATTCAGTTACTGCTTTTGATACTGATGATATCATTCCTACACCATCACTCTTTGTTTCATCTCCACAAACACACTCCACACAACCCACACCCACCAAAACACAGACCAAGAAAACTACCAAATCCAAAATATAAGCCATTACCCTCGTCACTCATCAACCTCCATCCACCAAACCTCAAACCTCCCAGTTAACCACAAAAGCCAAAACATTTTCATTCCCCTTACCACAAACCTCTACCTCCTCAAATATATCCCTCTCCACATATATCTCCTTACTCCACTCTCACCCCTTCAATCAGCTCTTCAAAATCCCTCCAAATAAACCCAAAACCTACAAAGTCAAAGTGACTTCCTCTCCCAAACCTCTCGCTCTCACTATCAAACCTACCACACACTTTGATGCCCACAAGTTTGTGTCCTCTGTAAACAAACCACAGTTTGTAAGAGAAGAAGAGTACCATTCCATATATGATCACCCTTCTCTCTGGCACTTGAAGACTTTCACTTCAGGGGCTACAAGATCGGAGATTGCCCCACTCTCTGAGGAGAATGAGAAACTGCATACCTGCTTTGGTGGAAGACTAAGACCTCCTCCAAACAGAGGAGTTATTCCTTTCTCAGTTGAACTTTCTCACAATCTGCCACAACATGAACCTCTCACTCTGGAAGAGTGTGGAAGGTGGATCTCAGATGATGAAATGTCCTTCATGGCTCACTGCCTTGAAATGAAGAAGCTTGAGTTAGCTTACATGGGCAGAGATCCCTCATCAGCATTGTTGGAACATAAACGATTAAGAAGTTTAGACCCTCATTAATTTTGATGATAACAAAGTATTTGCAAGTGACCAATTTATCTTCTGATAAGTCTTGGAATGTGCAGGTATTAAAATCACTCATGTTTTATAACTCACTCAAGCAAGAAGAAGAAATTCACTGGAGTTTGAATACATTCCATATGTGTCTGCATCCGGTTCACTCTAGCATCTTATCTAAAGCAAGCGTTCGGTAGTGTTATCTTTTGACACGTGGACTACTCAATTGTTGCGAGCATCCGTCCATTGTTCTGAGCGAGCATCTGATCTATTAATGAATCACATGATGATTACGTTTGTGCTCTTCTACCTCAGCTGTTTTGGAACGGAATTCGAATTTTATTTTGTGCGTTAATTTTGATGTATGAGGTATCAAAGGTGACACCTTTAGTATAAGACAAAATTCATACAAGGCAATTGTAAAAAGCAGATAGTACAAAAATGGTAATGTATACTATTCTGATATTCTCTGGAAAGGAAGAAAATGACAGCATTTCAAATTACCTCACTCAATTATATGGAGCTGAAATTTACTGTAATGGTAATACCCCTTAAAGACTCCTATAAATACCCCAAGGTATTCATTGAAGAAGGTTGCCAAAAACGGCTAGAAACGATATTCTGAAAGAGCTATTACTCTAATGAGCAATCAAGTTTCGTGCTAAGTTTCTGGACACCAAGAACTGAACCTTATCGTCTGATATTCTTTCTTTTAGAAAGTTATTTGTTTTTGAGCTTAATCTTTTCATCCTCTCTGTGAGAGTTATTTGATTGTATTCAAAAGAAAATTACTTTGTAAAAGTTTTTCTGCCTATTTAAGGCTTTGTTGCTCAAAGGCTCGAACGTACTGAGTCATTCTGAGAAGTTAAGAGTATTATCAAGTTTGTGACAGTAGAATACTTTTAAGAAAATTTGTAATCAGCTGATTATAGTGGAAATCCTTCAGGAACGAAGGGACTAGACGTAGCTACTAGTTTGGTGGTGAACTAGTATAAATCTCTGTGTCTCTTACTTTACTTCTTTACATTTGTTCTTATCTTGCAAAGAAAAACAAGTTTTCTTAAACTTCATTTCCAGCGTCTGGTCATACTCCAGCATCCGATAACTTACAGATTTAAAATCAAGTGTTCAAAAGTGTTTTTAACTTAAAGTTTGCGAAAAGTTTTCAACACAATTCAACCCCCTTCTTGTGTTCACGTTCAGTTGGTACCAGAGCTCGGCCTCTTGGTTGAGCACTTAACAGTGTTAAGAGCAAATGTCCTATACTGTGAACATGTCTGCAGAAGGTGGTCACATAAACTGTCCTCCTCTATTTACTGGAGAAAAATTTGACTACTGGAAAGATAAGATAAAAGCTTTTTTTGAGACACAACAACTTGAGTTGTGGGATATTGTTGAAAGTGGTTACATTCTTCCCATTAATGCTGCTGGTGTTGCAATAGCCACAGAAAATTGGAATGATGAGCAGAAAAGTGTTGCAATAGCCAGAAAGCAAGATTCATTCTTATCTGTGCTATGTCAGAAAAGGAATATAACAAATATGGCAAATTTGATACTGCCAAAGAAATTTGTGATTCTCTTGTTTTATCTTATGAGGGCTCTGCCCAAGTAAGAGAGACTAAAGCTAGCATGTTGGTTCGCCAATATGAGCTGTTCAAAATGGAAGATGGTGAAAACATTGAATCTATGTTTGGAAGGTTCCAAACACTTTTTCATGGATTACAGGCCCTTGGAAAAGGTTATACCACACCTGACCATGTGAGAAAGTTCCTGAGAAGTTTGACCAAGCAGTGGAGACCCAAAGTCACTGCTATTCAAGAAGCAAAAGATTTAAATGTCTTGAGACATGAAGATCTCTTGAGTTCTTTGAAAGCTCATGAACTTGAACTGAATGAAGAAGAACCTGTGAAGAAAAGCAAGTCTATTGATTTGAAAGTCAACAAACATAAAGCCAGTACTTCTAAAGCCCTTCAGGCTGAAGAAGAATCAGAAGATGAAGCTTCAAAAGGAGACGTTGATGGGTCGGATGATGAGCTCATGTTTATATCCAAGAAGATCCAAAGAATGTGGAAGAAAAGAAACTTCAAGAAGAAATTCCACAAGGAAGATGTCGAGGACAAGAAGGAAAGCAAAGACAAAAGCCAAGTTGTTTGCTATGAATGTAAAAAGCATGGACACTTCAAATCTGAATGTCCTAATCTTAAGAAGAAGCCCACAAGAAGCTCCTTCAAGGGAAAGAAGAGTCTCATGGCCACATGGGAAGATCTGGATTTATCCTTGTCTGAGGAAGATAATGAAGAAGAAGCCAATCTTGCCCTCATGGCAAATATTGACTTAGACTCTAAAGAAGAAGTTGAAGAGGTAATAATATATGATTCTTATTCTGAACTTCAACTTGCATTTGATGATCTTCTTGAGGACTCTGCCACTCTCTCCACTGAGTACAAAGCTTTGAAAAAGAAATTTTCAAAACTATCACAAGAATTTCAAGTTTTGAAAAATAAAAACTCAAAGTTCAGTGAAGAGAACCAGAAGTGAAAACTGAAAATTAGCATCTGGTGGATAGTCAGTATCTGGTGATATGTCAGCAACCAGAAGCTGAGAGCTCTCAAACTAAAAGCTCTGAAGCTAAAAGCTCTGGTGATATGCCTTTCAAAAGTTTCTTGCAGAAAGTGTAACTCGAAGCTAGCAAGGTTCAATGATTTGGGGTGTCAGTAAAATGACAACTCAAGGTCTTGGTTACATATCAGATGAACCCTATATAGAAAATAAAAATCCTGCATCTGATAAATCCAATGATCACAGTGAATGCTTGCATTGTACTTACTGTAACAAACCTGGTCATTTGAAAAGTGCATGTACTGCTTTTAAGACTACGAAGGACAAATATCCTTCAAGAACTAACAAGAAAGGACCCAAAATGATATGCGTACCTAAAGATAAAATAGTCTATGTTGCAGACATGCTTAGCAACAAAGTCAACACACCTATCTTGGTACTTAGACAGTGGATGCTCGCATCACATGACGGGAGAAAAGCATATGTTCCAAGAGCTAAGGCCTAGAGAAGAAGGATTGGTTGGTTTTGGAGGAAACCAGAAAGGTAAAATAGTTGGAATTCGTCGCATTGGTAAAGGCTCTCTTCTCTCTATTGATAATTTAATGTATGTTGAAGGACTAAAGCATAACTTATTGAGCATAAGTCAATTATGTGACAATGGTTATGATGTCATTTTTACAGAAACTGGGTGTTTAGTAAAAAGCAAAAAAGATGACTCTATTTTCTTTACAGCAAAGAGGAAACAAAATATTTAAAAAATTGATCTTTCTGAACTTGCAAAACAAGATGTCGAGTGTCTCATGTCTGTTGAAGATGAACAATGGATTTGGCATAAAAGATTGGGTCATGTCAGTTTGAGATTAATCTCAAAATTAAACAAGCACGGTCTTTTTAGAGGTTTACCAAATCTTAGATTCCAATCTGATGCTCTCTGTGAGGCTTGTCAAAGAGGAAAAATAGTTAAAACTTCTTTTCATTCGAAAAATGCTGTTTCAACCTCTTGACCACTTGAGCTTGTGCATCTTGATCTTTTTGGTCCAACAAGGACAACCTCTTTAACTGGAAAGAAATATGGGTTAGTCATTGTTGATGATTTTATTAGATGGACATGGGTTAGATTTCTTGCCCACAAGGATGAGTCATTCATAGTATTTACTGTTTTCTGCAAATCAGTTCAAAATGAAAAAGGAATTCGTATTTCTTCAATTAGAAGTGATCATGGGGGAAAATTTGAAAATGAAAGCTTTCAAAAAAAATTGTGAAGAAAATGGCATCTCCCACAATTTCTCCTCTCCTGGAACACCACAACAAAATGGTGTTATAGAAAGGAAAAATAGTTCCCTCCAAGAAATGGCCAGGACCATGATCAATGAAGCTGATATTGCAAAACATTTTTGGGCAGAAGCAGTAAACACAGCTTGCTATATTCAAAATAGAATTCTTATTAGACATATTTTGAAGAAGACTCCATATGAACTGTGGAAAGGTAGAAAACCAAACATTTCTTATTTTCATCCCTTTGGTTGCATATGTTATATTATGAGTATTAAGGATCAACTTAGTAAGTTTGATTCCAAAGCTGACAAAGGTATCATTTTGGGATACTCTGAAAGATCTAAAGCTTTTAGAATATACAATAAAGAAACTTTAATAGTGGAAGAATCTATTCATGTCAAGTTTGATGACAAGAAGCCTGACACTGCCATGTTAGAGCTAGATGAATTATTTTCAGAATTAAATATTGGTGGTACAACAAACAGTAAACCTATATCTTCAGCGTCCGGTGGTGACAACCAGACACAGGATTCTACTCAAGCGGAAGTGGAAACCAGTAAGTGTTGGAGATATAAAACCAATCATCCTAAGGATCAAATCATACGAGAACCTGGAGATAGAGTAAGAACCAGATCCTCTTTCAAAGAGCATGCAGATATTGCACTTCTCTCTGAAATGAAACCTAAGACGATTGATCAAGCATTGGAAGATGAAGGTTGGATTCTTGCTATGCAAGAAAAGTTGAATTAGTTCCAAAGAAATGATGTGTGGAAATTAGTCACTCCACCAGAAGATAAGCAAGTTATTGGTACAAAATGGGTATTAAGCAAGCTATTGGTACTAAATGGGTATTTAGAAACAAGCTTGATGAAGAGGGTAAGGTAGTGAGAAACAAAGCAAGATTAGTTGCTCAAGGTTACTCACAAGAAGAAGCTATTGATTTCACAGAAACTTTTACACATGTTGCAAGGTTAGAAGCTATTCGCATTTTACTTTAATTTGCTACACACCATGAGATAATTCTTTATCAAATGGATGTGAAAATTGCTTTCTTGAATGGTTTTATAACTGAGGAAGTCTATGTGAAACAACCTACTGGTTTTGAAGACATAGAATTTCTAGAACATGTTTATAAGCTTAAAAAGGCTCTGTATGGTCTTAAGCAAGCTCCTCGAGCTTGGTATGATAGACTGAGTTCTTTTTTAATGGAAAACGGTTTTATCAGAGTAAAGGGAAATCGTGCATACAAATAGATATAAAACGCAGCAGAAAATTAAAATTTTCCTTCCAAGGATCCTTGCAAATGATCATGATTCAGGGATTGTGTGATTTACCTCTTGTAGCGCAGTCCGTTGATGACGCAAGCTAGAGTCGAGCACGAATGTTGTATAGATGACAATGCCTCTACGTAGTCCATAAGAATAGACTTCGAACAGGAGCAACCACCGTCTACAGTGCTAGCTGACGAACGAAACCAGTCACGAACGCACACACTATCTCTGGTACGACAAGGTTAGAAATTCCGTAAGTAGGACTTCAGCTTAAGTGTTCTATTTATAGAACCACTTAAGACTGACCTAGCACATCGTAGCTTACCGTGTGCTGCGTTACTCTTGACTTACGCTGGTGCGTCATAAGAGCGCACCACTGAATAAAATGAGTCTTACTCATTTATATTTAATCTCCCATTAATATGTTCTTACGTGTGTGACCCTGTAGGTTCCCGTAATATTGGCAATAATATTAAATCACTATTTAATAATATAAACAGAGAGCGGTGTCTAGCAACACATCACTGCTACCCAAGTAACGAGAATGTTAGTGTTTTGATGTAACCTTTCCGTGATAATGATCATATGTATAATTACCTTTTTACCCATATATCTATATCGAACACAAGGCATAGTGTGTGTCACCCTTGTATAGTCTAACATTATATTCCTTGATACCCAAGTAGACTTAGTAACAACAAATAAGATCAATATCTCATATAGACTTATTTCTGCATGGCCATGCATTTTACAGTTGTACTCTATCAAGGGGCCCACAGATATTACTCCTGCTATGTAGGAGGGGCAAATCCCATCTAGGTCACTCATGTCCCTCTACATGACTTGTGGAGTGCCCAGTTGACCGACTTTATAATTGTCCTGCTACAGACAATGTTTGACGGCAATAAAACACTCTACTCCTCATGTAGGGACCATAGTGATTTCAGGTGAAAGGGTGGTATACACCACTATCATTATGAGAATAACTTATGACACTTACATAATGCACTATTTAGCATTACACAATTACCTTAATGTGTACCTATGCGGTGACTTGATATCTCATAGCTATAACCTGTGAGATGAGGTTATCAGTCTACACACATAATAGTCTTGATGTATTATTATTGCCCTTAATAATAATAATACTCGACTACAGATATTTAAGAGTAAGTTCTATAGTATCTCACAACCGAGTCGTCTACTCGATTTTCTATAAAAATCGAACTTTTACTTAAGGGCTTTATTACGTTAAAATAAACATAATAACTGAAATGCCTCATATGATAGATAAATAGCATGATACACATTATAAGTTCAAAAGGAAAATATTGGCCTCTAGGACTTACACCAACAATCTCCCACTAGTACTAGAGCCAATTAGGCATGTACCTACCCATAGATCTAGTACGACCATCATGCTTCTGTTGGGTAAGAGGCTTTGTAAGTGGGTCAGCAACATTGCCAAGTGTTGGTACTCTGCATATCTTCACATCTCCTCTATCGATAATCTCTCGAATGAGATGGAAGCGCCTAAGTATGTGTTTGGATCGCTGGTGAGATCTAGGTTCCTTAGCTTGTGCAATGGCACCATTGTTATCACAATAGAGATCAATGGGGTCCACAATGTTAGAAACTGTACCAAGTTCAGTAATGAACTTCGTGATCCAAACAGCCTCCTTTGCTGCATTGGAAGCAGCAATATACTCGGCCTCTGTAGTAGAATCAACGACTGTTTCCTGCTTTGAACTCTTCCAGCTCACAGCGCCATCATTTAGGCAAAACACATAACTAGATTGTGATTTAGAATCATCTTTATCTGTCTGGAACCTAGCATCGGTGTAACCTATTACAGCGAACTCTTCCTGACCTCCATATACCAAGAATGAATCCTTAGTTCTTCTCAAGTACTTAAGGATTTTCTTGACAGCAATCCAATGACCATCACTGGGATCAGACTGGTACCTGGTCGTTGTGCTCAAGGCATACGAGACATCTGGTTGAGTACACAACATGGCATACATGATAGATCCAATTGCAGATGCATATGGAATCTTATTCATGCAATCCCTTTCTTCCTGAGTCGAAGAGGATTGTGCCTTTGATAGGCATACGCCATGTGTCATAGGCAGAAATCCTTTCTTGGAATCATGCATATTAAAGTGTCTCAGGACTTTGTCTATGTATGTATTCTGACTCAGGCCAAGCAATCTTTGCGATCTATCTCTATAGATCCTGATTTCTAATATGTAGGTAGCTTCACCCAAATCTTTCATTGAAAAGCAATTCCCTAACCAAGTCTTAACTTGTTGCAAAGTAGGGATGTCGTTTCTGATGAGTAATATGTCATCCACATATAACACCATGAATACAATTATGCTCCCACTAACCTTCTTGTAAACTCAAGGTTCATCTTCATTTTTTATGAATCCAAATTGCCTCACAGTTACATCAAAACGAAGATTCCAACTTCTGGAAGCTTGCTTCAATCCATAGATTGATCGTTGTAACTTGCATACTTTCTTGGCATCATCTGAAGTGTCAAAGCCTTCAGGTAAGGAGATTTCCATTAAGGAAAGCAGTCTTGACATCCATTTGCCATATTTCATAGTCATGGTATGCAGCGATGGCAAGTAAAATCCGAACAGATTTAAGCATCACAACTGGCAAAAAAGTTTCATCATAGTCTACACCATGAATTTGCTTGAAACCCTTAGCAACCAGTCGCGCCTTATAGGTATGAACCTTACCATCCATGTCAGTCTTCTTTTTGAAGATCCACTTGTACCCTATGGGAATAACCCCTTCAGGAGGCTCTACCAAGGTCCATACCTGGTTAGCGTACATGGAATCCATCTCAGATTTCATGGCCTCAGGCCACTTCTCAGATTCAGGGCCAGTAATGGCTTCCTGGTAAGTCACAGGCTCATCTTGATCCATGAGAAATACATCACCCTGCTGAGTCATAAAAAATCCATATCTCTCGGGTTGGTGACGTATCCTGCGTGACCTACGCTGGTCTTGTGTTACTTGAGCAGGCTGTTCTATCACAACATCTTGTGTAGGCTGCTCTTGTTCCTCCATAGGTGTATCGGTACTCTGTGATGCTTGAATTTCTTTAAGTTCTACTTTCCTCCCACTAATTCCATTGGAAACGGATTCCCTTTCTAGGAATACACCAGTTCGAGCGGCAAACACCTTGCCCTCAGAAGGATTGTAAAAGTAGTATCCCTTGGTTTCTTTATGATATGATCCAAACTGGATGCATATAGTTTTTAACGGATCGTCCTCGAATTGACTCTTGTTATAAGGATTAAGACGGAATAAAAATGAAAATTTTAGGAATTAGAGTCCTTAATCCTCAAAACTGGCGCCCACTTCTATTGAAGAAGGAAGAACAAATACAAGCTTTGCTCTTAAATTAATAATGGCGCATACAAACAGGTAAACAAGAAGAATGAAATGCTAAAGGTGCAAGCTTTAAGAATGATGGCGCATAAGCAAAAGAACGCAGCAAACAGAACAAAATGAAAAGATGGAAAATAAGACAGAAAATGGAAGAAGACGCCACACTCTCAAGAGAGTGATAAGTCCGGTGAAGATTCGCCACAAGAGAAAAGGAGCTCTTGATAAGAATCAGAAATGGTTCATCCAAGAACCTAAGAGGCTTAGCTCTCACAAACTCACAATGGAGTGCAAATAAATTCTGATTTCAAAAGTGCTGAATTAAGAGAGTACAAAGGCTTTTTATAGCCATAATGGTAATCAATTACCTCCCTCCTTTCCTAATAGAGTGTAGCGGCCAAACCTACTTAGAGGAGGCAGCAAGTTGGCGCTCCCCAAGTCTGATCCTAGCTCAAAGATATGGGCCAAGCCCAATTAGCAAAGCTGCAACACTTCCTAAGACCCTATATGTTTAGTTAGCCAAAAACAAGTAGGATCTTATTACAAAATTATCCCAAATGGAAAATACAACCAAACTGAATTTAAAAATGTTCAAATACTTAATTTAAATAAATTAAAAGAACGACTAGGGTGATATCATGCCCCCACATTGGGTTCTTCATCAACTTGGATTATTTGGACTATCTTGAGAGTTGGGCCTTCGCGAGTTAGTTTGAGAGATAGAAAATAGTTGACTTCTTTGTCCAAAGCCTCTTTAGCCTTCTTAGTCCTTGACCTCGTCATTGGGCCTCCAAGTCCTTGTAGAGCATCATTGGGCCTTGCATCTATTGGATGGTCTCCATTTGAGCTTCCTTGGTCTTCATCATGCCCTCCCCCTTCAAAAGAATTCGTCCTCGAATTTGATCCTTCGTCACCTACATCAAAAGGAATTAAGTCAGCCACATTAAATGTCGCACTAACTCCATACTCACCTGGTAGGTCAACTTTGTAGGCATTATCATTTATCTTTTTAATGATTTGGAAGGGACCATCTCCTCTAGGTGAGAGCTTTGATTTCCTCTGTGAAGGAAACCTTTCCTTCCTCATATGCACCCAAACCCAATCTCCAGGTTCAAAGACAACTCTTTTTCTTCCTTTGTTGGCTTGCCTAGCGTATTGCTCCATCTTCTTTTCAATTTGGGACTTGACTTTCTCATGGAGCTTCCTCACATATTATGCCTTTGCCTTCCCATCCCTATGATTCAAAGTATAAATATCAGGTAGAGGCAGTAAATCAAGGGGGGGGGAGAGGATTAAATCCATACATAATTTCAAAAGGAGAAAAGTTAATGGTAGAATGAACAACTCTATTATAAGAAAATTCAACAAGAGGTAACATTCTTCCCATGTTTTGACGTTCCTCTTGATAATTGACCGCAGCAAGGTCGATAGGGTCCTATTCACCACTTCAGTTTGCCCATCAGTTTGTGGGTGGCAAGTGGTAGAAAATAACAACTTTGTCCCTAACTTGTTCCAAAGAGTCCTCCAAAAGTGACTAAGGAACTTAGAGTCCCTATCAGAGACAATGCTCTTGGGCATCCCATATAGTCTTACAATTTCCTTGAAGAACAAGTCCGCCACATGAGTGGCGTCATCCACCTTATGACAAGGAATAAAGTGGGCCATCTTAGAAAACCTGTCAACAACCACAAAAATTGAGTCTCTCCCCCTCTTGGAGCGGGGAAGACCTAGCACAAAGTCCATAGACAAGTCAATCCAAGGAGAATCTGGGATAGGTAAGGGGGTATAAAGTCCATCAGGCATTACCTTTGACTTGGCTCTTTTACAAACAATGCTTCTATGCACATCGTGCTTCATGCCAGGCCAATGAAAATGCTCATGCAATATGTCCAAAGTCTTTTGGATCCCAAAATGACCCATTAGTCCCCCCTCATGTGCTTCCCTAAGTAAGAGTTCACGCAACGAACATTTAGGCACACATAAATATTTTTCCTTGAATAAAAACCCATCATGCCTAAAGAACCCATTATGCGCCCCCTTTTCACAAACAACATATACTTTGGAGAAATCATCATCATGCACATACAACTCCTTTATGTGTTCAAAACCAAGCATTTTTGTTTCAAGAGTGGAAAGTAAGGTATACCTTCTAGAGAGTGCATCTGCCACTACATTCACCTTACCTTGCTTGTGCTTGATCACATAGGGGAATTGCTCAAGAAATTCTACCCACTTAGCATGCCTTTTATTAAGCTTACCTTGCCCTTTCAAATATTTTAGTGACTCATGATCATTATGAATTACAAATTCTTTTGGCAAAAGATAGTGCTGCCAAGTGTGCAAAGCCCTTATAAGTGCATACAACTCTTTATCATAAGTGGAATAGTTCAAAACAGTACCATGCAATTTCTCACTAAAGTATGCAATTGGATGACCCCCCTTAAGTAAAACAGCCCCAATACCCACATTAGATGCATCACACTCAAGTTCAAATGACATAGAAAAATCAGGTAATGCAAGTATGGGCGCATGAGTAAGTTTTTCTTTAAGTGTGTTAAAGCTTCTCTCTTGTGCTTCCCCCCACTTAAAGCTCACATTCTTCTTCACGACCTCCTTCAAAGGGGCAGCTATGGTGCTAAAGTCCTTTACGAACCTTCTATAGAAACTAGCTAGCCCATGGAAGCTTCTCACCTCACTCACTGACTTAGGGGTAGGCCACTCCCTAATGGCTTTAATCTTTTCTTCATCGACTTGTACTCCTTTAGCACTTACAACAAAGCCTAAAAACACCACATGGTCGGTACAAAAGACACACTTCTCTAAATTAGCATACAACTTTTCTTTCCTAAGCACACTCATCACAGCCCTAAGGTGTTCTAGGTGCTCATCTAAGGTTATGCTATAGATCAGAATGTCATCAAAGTACACCACTACAAACTTGCCTAGAAACTCTCTTAATACATGGTTCATCAACCTCATGAAGGTACTAGGCGCATTTGTAAGTCCAAAAGGCATTACCAACCATTCATACAATCCATGCTTAGTCTTAAAGGCTATCTTCCACTCATCCCCTTCCCTCATCCTAATTTGATGGTACTGATGGCCTCCTTGTTGTAGAAATTGGCCATTTGTTTGATTTTCAATATAGAATCTGGTTGTGACTTATGTTTTTGTATTTTTGATATAAGTGAATGAAATATGGGGAATGGTTGATAGGAATTTCGTGGTTTTGGTGGTAGTGAAAGAAGGGAACAGATTGAGAAAACATCAATAAAAGAAAAGAACAAAAAAATGCAAGGAACAATCAAAGGTGAAGAAGATGGATGAATGGGAGGCAGGGGCGCCACCTTAGTCTAATCCAAGACAAGGATAAGCCTATGAATGTGAGGATCACCACATGAAGAGAGTTTCTTGATAAGATCAATAAAACCGGTCCAATCCAGAACCAAAGAGTATGAACTCAATTTTTGCTGAAATCTTTGTTGCCCTCTAATGAGGCTTGCGCTCCCTATATGTAATGAGGGATGCTCTTGCAGTTACAAAAAAAAGAAGAGACAAAGTCTTTTACAAGGAATCCTAGGCTAACATAATTAGTGTAATAAAAGGAAATTACAAACAAAGTATTTGTTGCTGTCTCCTAGTCTAAGTGGCGCCAATGAAAGTAAGGGGACAACTTCACATTTGTTGATTGCTCTTCATGACTAGGTAGGTTTCATAACCACACATTGAATACAATTAAATGGGTGGTTGTTACGCTTTTATTGTGCTGTTGGAGCATTATCTCTTTGTCTTGTGTAACTCCTTTTTGCCTTGATTGCTTTGAATTCCTTTGTCTTTATTTGGCAGCAAGATTATTGACTCATTTAAACTACACAAAGAGTTGTTGAGAGGTGTGAGACCCCCTACTCCTTGCGCCACACAGCCACTTGAAGTGGATTAAACACACAAAAAGAAATTAAATAACTTATTGCCTTGGCCCCAAATAAATCAATTGGTCACTTGCACTTTTATTTAATTAAAATAAAATGACTTGGCTGCCTTTGTTATGCATGTTGCGCCTCCTCCATGGCTTGTATGACAAGCATGGTTTTTGGTCCAATTACATCTTTGCCTTTGTTTGTCATTGTCTTAGTCATGAATTGGACTAAGTTTTCTTGGACCCTCCTTGACATTGCCCTAGTCATTGGTCCTCCTAAGCTTTGAATGGCTTCTTGGTGCTCCTTGTCCTCATCATTCCCTCCCTCTTGAGGAGAATTCAACCTCGAATTGAAGTTTTCATCACCTACATCAAAAGGAGACAAGTCAGCAACATTGAAAGTGGCACTAACACCATACTCACCTGGAACGTCAACTTTATAAGCATTATCATTAACTTTGGCAATCCCTTGAAAAGGGCCATCGCCCCTAGGCATTAACTTAGATTTCCTTTGTGAAGGAAACCTTTCTTTCCTCATATGGATCCAAACCCAATCTCCAGGTTCAAAAGTAACCCGTTTGCGCCCTTTATTTGCACTTTTGGCATAGCTTTCATTTTTCTTTTCAATTTGCAATTTAATTTTCTCATGCAAACTTTTCACAAATTCAGCTTTTGCTTTGCCATCTTTATGCTTCAAAAGAGATGTGTTAGGTAATGGTAATAGATCAAGAGGAGTTAAGGGATTATAACCATACACAATCTCAAATGGGGAATGATTTGTGGTACTATGAACAGCCCTGTTATAAGCAAATTCAACATGTGGCAGCCATGTTTCCCAGATTTTCAAATTCCTTGAAAGCACAGCCCTTAAAAGAGTAGAGAGAGTTCTGTTTACTACCTCAGTTTGCCCATCAGTTTGGGGATGACAAGTTGTAGAGAATAGTAACTTAGTTCCCACCTTACCCCACAAATTTCTCCAGAAGTGGCTTAGAAATTTAGTGTCACGATCAGACACTATACTTTTTGGTAGGCCATGTAGGCGCACCACATCTTTGAAAAACAAATCAGCAATGTGGCAAGCATCATCCACCTTTTTGCATGGAATGAAATGTGCCATCTTTGAGAACCTGTCCACAACAACAAAATAGAATCTTTCCCGTTCTTTGTTCTAGGTAACCCTAAGACAAAGTCCATGGAAAGGTCAATCCAGGGATATTCAGGAACAGGCAATGGAGTATATAAACCATGGGGCATAACTTTGGATTTGGCCTTTTTGCAAACAATACATCTTTCACAATATTTTTGCACATCAATTTTCATGTGAGGCCAATAGAAATGTTCTTGCAAAAATTCCAAAGTTTTAGGAACACCAAAATGTCCCATTAAGCCCCCCTCATGCGCCTCTTTGACAAAGAGTTCTCTAATAGATCCTTTTGGCACACACAACCTTTTTTCCTTAATAAAAAATCATTGTGCCTAAAAAATCCATTATGGGCAGCATGCACACATTCAGCATATTTAACAGAAAAAACAAGATCATGCTCATACAAATCCTTAATGTGCTCAAGACCAAAAATTTTAGTTTCAAGGGTAGAGAGTAATGTGTACCTTCTTGATAATGCGTCAGCCACAACATTGGCTTTACCCTTCTTATGCTTAATCACATAAGGAAATTGCTCCAAAAATTCAACCCATTTAGCATGCCTCTTGTTCAACTTACCTTGTCCTTTTAAATACTTCAAGGACTCATGATCACTATGAATGACAAATTCTTTTGGCAGCAAGTAATGTTGCCACGTTTGCAATGCCCTTACTAAGGCATACAATTCGTTATCATAAGTTGAGTAATTTAGGGCAGCCCCTTTTAATTTCTCACTAAAATAAGCAATTGGATGACCCATTTCCATGGAGAGGAGGACCTTGCACAGTACTGAGTGAAGCAGGTTCAGCAAGACATTGCTGAAGTAGGAGTAGTTCTCGAGCTCACAAAGCTAGGAGCAAATTCTGTTACTATTTTATTCAAATTCTGTAATAGTTTCTAACTCTTACTCTAGTGCCATGACATCGATTTTTGACACTAGTTTCTGTTGCTTTATTTTTAAGCTCATTATGAGCTAATTTTCTTAAGCTAGGATGATGTGATTTTGTATTGAAACCTGGTTGGTTAATGTCTATTTGTCCTTGCCTTTGTAACTTTGTCTCATGCGATTTTACTTCTTATATACTTGACTTGAGCCTGATCAACTTTAGTTGGGTACTTGTATGTTAGATGCTAAAAAGTGATAATGTACAGATTTCATGAGTCAATATAAGGGGTATCAATTTAAAGGACACTTTAATTGATTTTGATTAAACTAGACATAAAAATCTGTCTTATAGGGTGTTCTTGGCCACATCAACTAGACAAGGGGGAACATAATGGGGGCTTAGACATAAGGTACCGAGCTGTTAAGTCATTAAAACTACAAAAACTTAATGTTTATTTTCTATTTTTATTATTTACTCACTAACTCACGTGATATTGGAAAAACTTGTGAAAGAAATTAATCAATCCTCGTGGGAACGATCTCTCTTACTCTTTATTACTTGTTCACGATTGTGTACACTTGCACAACCATATTTCAAACAACAAGTTTTTGGCACCATTGCCGGGGATTGAATTAGTTAAATTCACATAGTTTTGTATTTAGTAGGTTTGTTAGTTGAGATATTCTAATTCTTTTGGTGTTTGTATCAGCTGTTAGTGCACAATTCTGCACATGCGCAAACACACTGCACCTGAATATCAGTTGGACCTTGAGATTGACAGAACTTTTAGAAGGTTGTTAAGGGAGAGGCAAGGTATTGCTGCATTAGGTGCTGCTGCAATCATGGCAGGCACTGGTCCTCGTACTTATGAATCAATTCCTGATGCAGAAGAAGAAGCCAGTGTTCAGTTCCAACAAAGTGTTCACAGCCAGTACCAAGCTTTGGTGCTGAATGTTGATGTCATAGGCATAGCCAATGATAGGGATAGGCCAATGAGGGACTATACTATTTTTGATCCTCAAACTATGCACACTGGCATAGTAAGGCTTGACATCACTGCAAATCATTTTGAATTTAAGCCTATGATGTTCCAAATGCTGCAGACTGTGGGGCAATTTGGTGGCACACCTCAAGAAGATCCTCACTTGCACTTGAAACAATTCCTTGAAGTGTGCAGTAATTTCAAAATTCCTGGAGTTATAGATGATGCTTTCAGACTTAGTCTATTCCCATATTCCTTGAAGGATAGAGCCAAGGCTTGGCTAAATTCATTGGAGCCTAACTCTATTACTGATTGGAATGGAATAGCAGAAAAATTCCCCACCAAGTATTTCCCTCCAATCAAGAATACTAGGATGAGGAATGAGATTACATCTTTCAGTCAAAATGAGGAGCAATCACTGTTTGAGGCTTTAGGAAAGATTTAAGGAGCTTCTCAGAAAATGTCCTCACCATGGAATACCTATATGCAATCAGATGGAAACATTTTACAATGGATTGTCAGCAAGAATAAACATTCTTGATGCCTCTTCTAGTGGTGCCCTTTCAGCAAAATCTTACAATGATGCTTATGAGAAAATTGAGACCATTGCTGTAAACAGTTATCAGTGGCCTACTGCCAGATTGAGTGCTACTAAGAAAGTTGCTAGAGTCCATGAAGTGAGTGAAATGACAGCCTTGTCTGCACAAGTGGCTTCCATTGCAAACATGTTGAAAAATCTGAATACTGCTAGTGCCAGCACAGCACCAGCCATAGCACCTCACTACAACAGAAAACGAAATAAACAGCGCTTATTTTTTGCCTTTGCCAGCGCTTAAAAGCGCTGCCTAATCACCCGCTGGTGATTGTGTTTCGAAAATACAGCGTTTCAAAAGCGCTGCCGTTGTTAAGGATAGACAGTGCTTCTTGAAAAAATAGCTGTGTAAGTCTGATAATAGACAACGCTTCTTCAAGGAAGCGCTGTGTATTATCAGCATTAGACAGTGCTTTTTCAAAAAAGCGCTGTTTATTCCCTTTTTTAAATTTTTTTTTTATTGATTTTCACATTTACTTTTTCATTCACCCTTCAAAAAAATGTACTTTTAGTATAAAAAATCAATAAAATATGTTTTTAGTATAAAAAAAATAAAAGAAAGGCTTTCACTAGCAATTATACTTACATCTAAAAGATCAATAACAAATGTTTCAAATATATTAAACTAAAATTATAAAAATCATAAATTACATTAAATTCACAAAAATTAACTTTTGGAATGTATAGTATATGCATTTCGGAAGTAAAAACTTCCAAAATGTATCTTTGCTTCTAGAGTTAACTGAAATTGGGCATATCAAATATCTCAAAGTTACCATTTTCATAACAAACAACACAATAAATGATGAGGACATGGAGCACCAAGAGGCCATTCAAAGCTTAGGAGGACCAATGACTAGGGCAATGTCAAGGAGGGTCCAAGAAAGCTTAGTCCAATTCATGACTAAGACAATTGCAAACAGAGGCAAAGATGTAATTGCACCAAAAACCATGCTTGTCATACAAGCCATGGAGGAGGCGCAACTTGCATAAAAGAAGGCAGCCAAGTTAACTTCTTTTAATTGAATAAAAGTGCAAGTGACTAATTGATTTATTTGGGACCAAGGCACTAAGTTATTTAATTTTTTTTTGGTGTGTTTAATCCACTTCAAGTGGCTGTGTGGCCCAAGGAGCAAGGGGTCCCACACCTCTCAACCACTCTTTGTGTAGTTTTAATGGGTGAATAATCTTGCTACCAAGGAAAGACAAAGACATTCAAAGCAATCAAGGCAAAGAGGAGTTACACAAGACAAGGTGATGAATGCTAAGACAAAGACATTCAAAGCAATAAAGGCAAAGAGGAGTTACACAAGACAAGGTGATGAATGCTCCAACAGCACAATAAAAGCGCATCCATCCACTTAATTACAGTTAATGAGTGGTTGTGAAACCTTCACCTGGTCATGAAGAGCAATCAAAACAGAATATGAAGCGTAGACCTTTACTTGGTATTTGCCACTTAGGCCATGAGGCAGCAACAATTATTTTTGTTTGTAATTTCCTTTAATCATTTTGCTTGTAATCCTAGAAAGGAAGGACTTTGTCTCTTTACTCTTTGTAACAGCAAGAACCTCCCTCATTATATATAGGGGGCGCAAGTTTCAATAGAGGTTAACAAAAATTTTAGCAAAATATTGAGTTCATACTCTTTGGTTCTGGATTGGACCAGTTTATCGATCTTATCAAGAAACTCTCTTCTTGTGGTGATCCTCACATTCATAGGCTTATCCTTGTCTTGGATTAGACTAAGGTGGCGCCCCTGCCTCCCAATCATCCATCTTCTTCACTTACTCATAAACAGATCCTTGAGACCTTGTTTGCTTCTTGTTTTATTTTGTGTTTTCACAATCTGTCCCCTTAATTCTCTACCACCAAAGCCACGAAATTCCACTCATTCTCTATCCAATTTTCATTCATTTTATATTAAAAATACAAAAACAAAAGTCACAACCAGATTCTATGTTGAAAATCAAGCAAATGGCCAATTTCTACAACAAGGAGGCCATCATTTGGTAATCAGAGCAAGGTTTCGACTTTGTTCAAAAGAATCCCAGGTTTCTCTATTCTTACCTTTGAGTTCTGAATTCTTTAAAAAAAAAATTGCGAAAATTCATAAAAAAAAAAAATCTTGAATTCTGGTTGTGTTTCTTCGTTTCTGCTACACTCTGAAATTTTTATTTTATTTCTTTCTTTTGAGTGAGTTCTTTCTTGTTCTAGTCTCACAAACTTTGTGTTCAATTTTTGTTTCTTACCTTTCCTTTCCAAGCTGTTGTGTGTGTGGATTATTATTTGAATTGGTTTCTTGTATTGATCATTTCACGTTTCTCTAAAGAACTAACAAGACTTATGGACCCTCAAAATCGATTACTACTAGATGCCCTCACGGCAAAAATGAGAGAACTTTTGAAAGAGGAAGTGGAAGGCATAAATGAAAGAATTGACCAATTAGAAAACAGACAAAATAGCGGTGATGAGGAGGAGCGGAGGAGAAGGAGGCGTGATGAACCTAGAGAAGATAGGTTGGGTGGTATAAAAATAAAAGTACCACAATTTGTTGGGAAAAATGACCGGAGACGTATTTGGAATGGGAAACTAAAATTGAACAAATTTTTTCTCAGAATAATTATCTTGATCTTCAAAAGGTGCGAGTTGCTTCTATTGAATTTACAGATTACGCCTTGGTGTGGTGGGACCAATTGACAAAGGAGAGGAGAAGGCACAACGAGCCAGCCATTGCCACATGGGAGTAAATGAAGAGGCTCATGAGAAGGGGATTCAGCCCATCTTTCTTCAACAGAGAGTTGCACAACAAATTACAATGACTCACCCAAGGCAACAAAAGTGTTGCTGAGTACTACAAGGAGATGGAGGTGGCAAAAATTAGAGCAAATGTGGAGGAAGATGATGAAGCAACCATGGCCAGATTCTTGCATGGCCTAAATCGTGATATAAGTGACATAGTGGAACTGCAACACTATGTTCAATTAGACGATTTGGTACAACCAAGCCATAAAGGTAGAACAACAACTTAAGAGGAAGCGGTCGATAAGAAGAAGCACTACCACTTCCAATCCTCAAAATTGGAAGAGCAATATTAAGAGTGAAGGTACTTCATCATCCAAAGAAGCCGCTGACACAAAAGGTAAAGACGCTACAACTAGTCCTTCTCAAGTTGTTCCAACTAACCGGGCTGTTAAGTGTTTCAAGTGCCAAGGCTTAGGACACATTGCATCTCAATGTCCTACCAAGAGAATTATGATTGTAGAGGAGGTTGAGGAGGAAGGCAGAAGGGGCTGAAGAGTATGTTGAGGATTGTGTTGAGGAGGAGGCCCAAATACCTAGTGGAGAGCTACTTATGATGAAAAAGGTTATTGGAAGCCGTGGTAAAGGAGGAAGATGCGACTCAAAGGGAGAACATATTTCACTCAAGGTGCCTCATACAAGGCAAGGTATGTTCCCGATTATTGATGGTGGGAGTTGCACAAATGTTGCTAGCACAAGGTTAGTTTCCAAACTCCAACTAGAAACTAAACCACATCCCAAGCCATATAAGCTTCAATGGCTTGTTAATGATGTTGAGATGATTGTTGATGAACAAGTAGAAATTTCTTTTTCAATTGGAAAATATGAAGATGTGGCTGTTTGTGATGTAGTTCCTATGGAGGCCAGCCATGTCTTGTTGGGAAGGCCTTGGCAATTTGACAAAAAGGCAAGCCATGAAGGGCATACCAACAAGTACTTTTTTGTTCATCATGGAAAAAGAATTGTATTGGCTCCTTTGAGCCCAAGTGAGGTGAGAGATGATCAAAAAAAATTGAGAGAAAAATGTGAAAAAGAAAAAGAAGAAAAAGAAGAAAAAGAAAAGATCGCCAAAGAAAAAGAGAGAAAAAAGAGTGACAAAAAAAAGATTGATGAAAAAAAGAAAGAAAATTTGATGGCGACAAAAGGGGAGGTTAAAAAAGCTATTTTCTCTAATCAGCCCCTATATTTGCTTTTTAGCAAAGAGGTGGCCTTCTTTGGAAAATTTACCTCACACTCAAGAATTGCCAATTTCCCTAACTTCTCTTTTGGAGGAATTTGAGGATCTGTTTCCTAAGGAGGTACCAAGTGGGCTGCCACCCTTGAGAGGGATTGAGCACCACATTGACCTCATCCCCGGCGCCACTTTGCCTCATAGGCCAGCCTACCGGAGCAACCCACAACAAACGCAAAGAGATACAAAAGCAAGTGGCTGAATTGGTAAGTAAAGGTTGGGTAAGGGAAAGTTTAAGTCCATGTGCTGTCCCTGTTATTTTAGTCCCTAAGAAAGATGGTAGTTGGAGAATGTGCACTGATTGTAGGGCTGTTAATAATATTACTGTTAAGTATAGGCATCCAATACCTCGGTTAGATGACTTGCTTGATGAACTGTTTGGTGCATGCTTGTTTTCCAAAATTGATTTGAAAAGTGGATACCATCAAATTAGAATAAGGGAAAGGGATGAATGGAAAACTGCTTTCAAAACTAAATATGGTTTATATGAGTGGTTAGTTATGCCTTTTGGATTAACTAATGCACCTAGCACTTTCATGAGATTAATGAACCATGTTTTGAGGGAATTTTTGGGAAAATTTGTTGTTGTATATTTTGATGATATCTTGATATATAGCAAAAATTTAGAGGACCATTGCATTCATCTAAGGGCTGTTTTAAATGTGCTAAGAAAAGAAAACTTGTATGCAAACTTGGAAAAATGAATGTTTTGCACGGATCAAGTCGTTTTTCTAGGCTTTGTCATAAGCTCTCAAGGAGTACATGTGGATGAAGCAAAGGTGAAGGCAATCCAAGAATGGCCAGCACCTAAAAGTGTGACAGAGGTAAGAAGTTTCCATGGTTTAGCAAGTTTCTATAGGAGGTTTGTTAAGGATTTTAGTACTATTGCTGCTCCTCTTAATGAAATTGTTAAAAAGGAAATTGGTTTTAAATGGGGTGAGAAACAAGAACAAGCATTTTCAATTCTTAAAGAAAAGCTCACCCAAGCACCAATTCTAGCATTGCCTAATTTTTCAAAATCTTTTGAAATTGAGTGTGATGCTTCCAATGTTGGAATTGGGGCTGTTTTGATGCAAGAAGGTCATCCAATTGCTTATTTTAGTGAGAAATTAAAAGGGGCTGCCCTAAATTACTCCACTTATGATAAGGAATTGTATGCCTTAGTAAGGGCATTACAAACGTGGCAACATTACTTGCTTTGCCAAAAGAATTTGTCATTCATAGTGATCATGAGTCCTTGAAGTATTTAAAAGGACAAGGTAAGTTGAATAAAAGGCATGCTAAATGGGTTGAATTTTTGGAGCAATTTCCTTATGTGATTAAGCATAAGAAGGGTAAAGCCAATGTTGTGGCTGATGCATTATCAAGAAGGTACGCATTACTCTCTACCCTTGAAACTAAAATTTTTGGTCTTGAGCACATTAAGGAATTGTATGAGCATGATCTTGATTTTTCTGGTAAATATGCTGAATGTGTGCAGGGTGCCCATAATGGATTTTTTAGGCACAATGATTATTTATTTAAAGAAAAAAGGTTGTGTGTGCCAAAAGGATCCATTAGAGAACTCTTAGTCAAAGAGGCGCATGAGGGGGGCTTAATGGGACATTTTGGTGTTCCTAAAACATTGGAATTTTTGCAAGAACATTTCTATTGGCCTCACATGAAAATTGATGTGCAAAAATATTGTGAAAGATGCATTGTTTGCAAAAAGGCCAAATCCAAAGTGATGCCCCATGGTTTATATACTCCATTGCCTGTTCCTGAATATCCCTGGATTGACCTTTCCATGGACTTTGTCTTAGGGTTACCTAGAACAAAGAACGGGAAAGATTCTATTTTTGTTGTTGTGGACAGGTTCTCAAAGATGGCACAT
This sequence comes from Calophaca sinica, assembly GCA_037113605.1. Lineage (NCBI taxonomy): Eukaryota > Viridiplantae > Streptophyta > Magnoliopsida > Fabales > Fabaceae > Calophaca > Calophaca sinica. The sequence goes on from CM073731.1 coordinate 84,981,463, forward strand.
TTCATTCCATGCAAAAAGGTGGATGATGCTTGCCACATTGCTGATTTGTTTTTCAAAGAAGTGGTGCGCCTACATGGTCTACCAAAGAGTATAGTGTCTGACCGTGACACTAAATTTCTAAGCCACTTCTGGAGAACTTTGTGGGGTAAGGTGGGAACTAAGTTGCTATTCTCTGCAACTTGTCATCCCCAAACTGATGGGCAAACTGAGGTAGTAAACAGAACCCTCTCTACTCTTTTAAGGGCTGTACTTTCAAGGAATTTGAAAATGTGGGAAACGTGGCTGCCACATGTTGAATTTGCTTATAATAGGGCTGTCCATAGTACCACAAATCATTCCCCATTTGAGATTGTGTATGGTTATAATCCTTTAACTCCTCTTGATCTATTACCTTTACCTAACACATCGCTCGTGAAGCATAAAGATGGCAAAGCGAAAGCTGAATTTGTGAAAAGTTTGCATGAGAAAATTAAACTGCAAATTGAAAAGAAAAATGAAAGCTATGCCAAAAGTGCCAATAAAGGGCGCAAGCGGGTTACTTTTGAACCCGGAGATTGGGTCTGGGTCCATATGAGGAAAGAAAGGTTTCCGTCACAAAGGAAATCTAAGTTAATGCCTAGGGGCGATGGCCCTTTTCAAGTGATTGCCAAAGTCAATGATAATGCTTATAAAGTTGACCTTCCAGGTGAGTATGGTGTTAGTGCCACTTTCAACGTTGCTGACTTGTCTCTTTTTGATGTAGGTGATGAGGACTTCAATTCGAGGTCGAATTCTCCTCAAGAGGGAGGGAATGATGAGGACATGGAGCACCAAGAGGCCATTCAAAGCTTAGGAGGACCAATGACTAGGGCAATGTCAAGGAGGGTCCAAGAAAGCTTAGTCCAATTCATGACTAAGACAATTGCAAACAGAGGCAAAGATGTAATTGCACCAAAAACCATGCTTGTCATACAAGCCATGGAGGAGGCGCAACTTGCATAAAAGAAGGCAGCCAAGTTAACTTCTTTTAATTGAATAAAAGTGCAAGTGACTAATTGATTTATTTGGGACCAAGGCACTAAGTTATTTAATTTTTTGGTGTGTTTAATCCACTTCAAGTGGTGTGTAGCGCAAGGAGCAAGGGGTCCCACACCTCTCAACCACTCTTTGTGTAGTTTTAATGGGTGAATAATCTTGCTACCAAGGAAAGACAAAGACATTCAAAGCAATCAAGGCAAAGAGGAGTTACACAAGACAAGGTGATGAATGCTAAGACAAAGACATTCAAAGCAATAAAGGCAAAGAGGAGGTACACAAGACAAGGGGATGAATGCTCCAACAAAGACAATAAAAGCGCATCCATCCACTTAATTACAGTTAATGAGTGGTTGTGAAACCTTCACCTGGTCATGAAGAGCAATCAAAACAGAATATGAAGCGTAGACCTTTACTTCACCGCCACTTAGGCCATGAGGCAGCAACAATTATTTTTGTTTGGAATTTCCTTTAATCATTTTGCTTGTAACCCTAGAAAGGAAGGACTTTGTCTCTTTACTCTTTGTAACAGCAAGAACCTCCCTCACTATATATTGGGCGCAAGTTTCAATAGAGGTTAACAAAGATTTTAGCAAAATATTGAGTTCATACTCTTTGGTTACGGATTGGACCAGTTTATCGATCTTATCAAGAAACTCTCTTCTTGTGGTGATCCTCACATTCATAGGCTTATCCTTGTCTTGGATTAGACTAAGGTGGCGCCCCTGCCTCCCAATCATCCATCTTCTTCACTTACTCATAAACAGATCCTTGAGACCTTGTTTGCTTCTTGTTTTATTTTGTGTTTTCACAATCTGTCCCCTTAATTCTCTACCACCAAAGCCACGAAATTCCATTCATTCTCTATCCAATTTTCATTCATTTTATATCAAAAATACAAAAACAAAAGTCACAACCAGATTCTATGTTGAAAATCAAGCAAATGGCCAATTTCTACAACAAGGAGGCCATCAATAAATATCCCCATGGTCCTGAGCTGCTCCATCAGTGCCATCAACGACTTCACCGACACCAGTAAAAAGCCATGCTTCAGTGTACATGAAGAAACTGATCACTTTGAGCTGTCAAATGAAGCTGGAGAAATGACAGAAATGAATATGAATAAGGAAAAAAGGGAATCGTAGGGGGAAAAAGTAATTAGATACTAGACTGTTTCACAGAAACATTTATAGATGCTTGCACTATATTTTCAGTCCAATGTGAGTCTAACATAAGCAGTACATGTAATAGAAGTGTTATGACCAGCAAAAATAATTGAAAAAGGATAACTGATTGTGAGAAAAACTATGAAAAGAAACTCCAGACCACTTGGTCCTAGAGGCTCAAATACCATGTCATGAACCCACTATCTAAAAGCTTAATCTATTAGATGAAGACGCATCTATGGGTTTTATATAAATTCTTTAACAAATATTACATACTTTTTTTTTCTCCATCATGTGGTAACAGTCCATGCAATAAAAAATCAGCAACTAATAAGAAACAGATATACTCCTGCCAAACGGTAAAGATCAACAACAACAACAATAACAAAAGCCTTCTTGCCGGCTCTTTACCACTCAGCATTCTATTCTCTTATAACATTATAGGCCTTATGGTTATGCGGTAAAATTTTCCCTTTAAGCTTGAATGGTCCCATATCTTGTCTTCTAACTAAAATTTATTCCTACAGATACATGAACAACCCACCATAAACAGACAACCGCAAGGCACAATAGACATTCATAAAAGCAATATCAAAATCAAAGTTAAGATAAAGACAAACCTTCACAAGATCACCACACCCAAGCTCTTGAGCAAATACAAAAGCAATGTATGTTGTTGTATTACCTGAAATCACAATCATATACGAAGTTTAATCCTTAACATGTAACAACTCAGTAGAATTTAAAAATAAATTATCAACTGGCCTTGTAATTTGTAAGAGTAACTGTAAATGGAGGGAAGTGTATAATATATATTGAAAGAAAAAGGCAAATGAAAAGAACTTGTTTTAAACTCAACTTCTCTTCATTTCCATCCATCGCAGATAGTGCCGGACTTGCTGACTCATCACTAGAAAATTTGACAATTCCAAATTCCCTTGATCTGTCGGTACACTCTATCAGTGACATAACTTGCTGTGAAACAGAGGCAAAAGTATGATTATGCCAAAACCAAAATAGAACCAGGCAGTCTTTTATGAGTGCAGGCATGAAATCTCCTTAGTCACCTAGTGATAAGCAACAATTTTTTCATAAACATCGACAACATCACTTTATTAAAGTTTTCATAGATTTAGGGGTGAAAATTCACCACAGAAACAATTAAACAGCCCAATAAAGTTATTATCCCAGAAAGAAGCTTAAATCAGATTAATAAAGTGTTCCATATACCTCAAATTTATTTATTTCTTCACATGTATTTTTGGCTAAAAAACTGCTAGAAATTATAGGCATCTAAGCATAACAAAATAAAAACACATTAGGAGCATGAGAATTGAGATAATCTCTAGGCAAGAGAAAAAAGAGCAAAGGAATAAGCAACGTAAGCAGTACCAAAGCACCAAAACCCATAAATTCAAATAATTGATTGTAAATTTCGGTTAAGAAAAGAGGCAATGTGAAATAAGAACATTGTGTGTAATCTAATAGATGGAAATAATACATACAATTGTCTTGTTTCTTGCTTTGCAAATTGATCTCTTAGAATCTCCACCATCTTAGAATCTTCCTTCTGATTCTGAACAGAAATATATTATTAGACATAATAATCCCATAATGAATCTAAGGAGAAATGATAACAAGGAAGCACTGATGGAAGAAATTTTCATACGATAGATATGCAGGCAAACAAAATAAAGCTTACAACTAAGATAACCAAACTATCCAATGGAATATTTACAGTGGCAATTGAACTTCAAGAGAGTACCTTTAAACTTTAATGTATGATAAGATCAAACACCTTATCCACCTTCAATTCAAATGGGGTAGGGGGAACAAGTACAAATTCAAGTAAGAGTAAGACATAAATGCATTGTGACTTACCTCCTAAGTCTTATCTAATTCATTTTTTTGCAAAACCTGAAGGTAAATTAAGTAAAGAAGCATATACATTAGGAAACCCATCCTTATACATAACAATAGCCAACAAGCAAAGAAGCCTAAACCTAAAATCCATATACGCCATCCCTCGACAAACCCAATGCAAATCCATAACACAAATGAAATGATAAAATACAAATAGAAGAACATATGATTTACCGTATTTCTTCAACAATTAGTATATGTCATAAGAGAAATTTGAAGCTTTCACAAGAGAAAACAATCAACGAACAGAATAAAATTAATCATAAAAGAAAAAAACAATATGCTAGAAAACAAAGAGATCGAGAGAGTAAGAGAAACAGACAAAAAGATTAGGAGAGGGAAAGAGAAAAACAAAATGGAAGAGGAGGCTTGGTGGCCCTCGCCACCGCAATGGCAGTCATTGCTTCCACGTTTGTGGCTTCTCTTTTCCCAACCGTCCAACGCATGGCCCCACCATTGTTGTTTTGCCCACCGTGAGACTCTACGAGACGCAACGGCCGTGGGCGCACCATGTAGAGCCAACCCAATAACAAACCCTCACCAAGCTGCGGTTTGACTTAGGAGGCATAAAGGCAAAAACTAATCGGTCAGATCTTTTACACATGAAAGGTGGAAATGAAAAATAGTTAGGGCAGATCTCTGAAACAAAACCAAGAACGCGTAAACGAAACGAATCAATGGGAACGATGTGGTGGTGGTTTTAGGTTATGGTGTGGTGGTGCGAGGAACAGAGAAACGAAGCAAGAGAGAAAAAAATGAAGGTTACGGTGTGGTGGTATGAGAGCTCGACGGTGGCAAGAGAGAAAGAGAGAGATGAACGCGTGAGAGAGAGAGCGCAAGAGAGAGAGCTCGACGCGTGAGAGATAGAGTAACAGAGTGAGCAAAAGAGTAAGTAATAGAGATGTATGCGTGATTTTATAATTTTGGAATAGACAGAGCGCTGGCAAAGGTACATAAAAGACAACGTTTAATGAAAGAAGCGCTAGCTATTATGCGACATTAAACAGCGCTTATTGTAGAAAGCGCTGGCTATTCTTGAAAGGCATAATTAGCAGCGCTTAATGAAGGAAGCACTGGCTATTATGTGAGATTCCCAACGCTTTCTTAGGTAAACGCTGGCATGATGTTAAGCATTTTCTTAGCCAGCGCTTTAGTGGCAAGCGCTATTAAAGTGGCGCCATTTTTCAACAATTCTGGCGTAGTGCCTGTTAACTATGTAGAATCTGCACATGCTCAAGCCAAGGCTATTTCTTGTGTGTTAGAGGAGGTCATCTATATGAAGAATGCCCTAGCAACCCTGTATCTGTCAATTATGTAGGGAATTTCAACAAAAACAATTATCCTTACACCAACACCTACAACCCTGGGTGGAAAAATCACCCAAATTTTTCATGGAGTAACAATAATCCTGCAGCACCTGCTGCTGTGCCTGCAAAGCCCACACATCCCCCTGGTTTCCCTGCTCAACCAGCTCAAAAAGCTGCTGCTCCTGTTATTGACAACTCAATGGAGGCTATGCTGAAGGCTTTCATGAATGAAACTAAGGCCCAGTACCAAAGTCAGGGGGCAGCAATTAAAAACTTGGAGAATCAATTGGGGCAGATTGCAACAGCTATGAACCAAAGACCAAGTGGTTCACTGCCTGCCACAACTGAACCTGCCAAGCCAGCAGGGGGAGAGCAAATAAAAGCCATATATTTGAGGAGTGGTACTGAATTACCAGGTCCTTCCCAAAGGCCTGATGTTACCACTAGCCAGCCCTCAAAAGAAAAAGAAAAAGAACCTGAAGTGCCAAAAACTACATAGGGAAAACACTGATTGATGTGCAGAAGGGTGAACTCTCTATGAGAGTTAATGACCAAGAGATCAAATTTAATGTTCTAAATGCCCTCAAGTTTCCTGCAGAAAATGTAGAAGAATGTTCCTTTGTCAAAACCGTTGATTCTTTGGTTCAACATCAATTGTTGAGGGATAAATGTGTGCTAAAGTAGGAATTGACTGCCATTGAAAATGAATTTGAGTAGGAGAACAAGACAGAAAAGAAGGCCTCAGTAAATCAATTGTGGTCCAGAAAGTATGAGTCATTGGAACTCAATGACAAGAGCTCCAAATCCAATATTTCCTCTGTTGAAAAACCTCCTGAGCTGGAATTGAAAGTGCTGCCTCCACACCTGAAGTATGCTTATTTGGGTGAGAATAACACTCTTCCTGTTATTATTGCTTCTAATTTGAGCTTGCAGCAGGAAGAAGAACTGATCACTGTTTTGAAGAAACATAAGAAGGCTGTAGGGTGGCAAATGGTTGACATTAAGGGCATAAATCCTACTCTTTGTATGCATAGAATTTTTTTGGAGGAAAATGCCAAAAACAGCATTGAAGCACAAATAAGGCTTAATCTAGTAATGAAGGAGGTAGTTAAGAAAGAAATTATCAAGTGGTTGGATGCTGGAATCATTTATCCAATCTCAAATAGCTCTTTGGTTAGCCCTAAGGAGTCACTGTGGTTGCAAATGAGAAGAATGAGTTGATACTAACCAAGACTGTTTCTGGTTGGAGAATCTGCATGGACTACAGAAAGCTTAACAAAACTACAAGAAAAGACCACTTTTCTTTTGCCATTCATTGACCAAATGCTGGATAGACTTGCTGGCCAACAATTGTACTGTTTCCTTGATGGCTATTCTGGTTACAACCAGATTGTCGTTGCTCCAGAAGATCAGGAAAAGACTACATTCACCTATCCTTATGGCACCTTTGCTTTTAGGAGGATGCCATTTGGCCTCTGCAATGCACCTGCTACTTTTCAGAGGTGTATGATGGCCATATTATCTGACTTTATTGAGCAAACAATGGAGATTTTTATGAATGATTTCAGTGTGTTTGGAGAGACTTTTCAAGCATGCTTGGTTAATTTAGAACAAGTGTTGGACAGGTGTGAAGAAACTAATCTTGTACTGAATTGGGAGAAGTGCCATTTTATGGTGCAAGAAGACATTGTGCTTGGGAAAAAAATTTCCAAGAAAGGAATTGAGGTTGATAGAGCCAAGATTGAAGTAATAGAGAACCTGCCCCCTCCCACTACTGTCAAGGGAATCAGAAGTTTCCTTGGTTATGTTGGGTTCTATAGGAGATTCATCAAGGATTTCTCCAAAATATCCAAGCCTCTTTGCCAATTATTGCAGCATGACACTGCATTTGAATTTGATGAGCAGTGCCTTCAAGCTTTTCAGAAACTCAAGACTGCTCTAGTCACTGCACCAGTGATTGTTGCTCCTGATTAGGAGAAACCATTTGAGCTTATGTGTGATGCAAGTGACTATGCTATAGGGGCAGTGCTTGGACAGAGACATGACAAGGTATTCCACTCCATTTATTATGCAAGTAAGACTCTTGTTGATGCTCAATTGAATTATACCACTACTGAGAAAGAACTGTTGGCAGTAGTGTTTGCATTTGATAATTCAGATCATATTTGGTGGGCACCAAAGTGATTGTGTATACTGATCATTCAGCAATAAAGTACCCAATTGCTAAGAAAGATGTAAAGCCAAGGTTGATTAGATGGGTACTTTTATTGCAAGAATTTGATTTGGAAATAAGGGATGAGAAAGGAGTGGAAAATCTAGCAGACCATTTGTCAAGAATCACTGAAGGAGTTATTATTGCACACCCAGTAGTAACTGAGACATTCCCTGATGAACAATTATTGGCAGTCACTGGTGCCAATTCTGATGCCATGGCACCATGGTATGCTGACATTGTGAATTTCTTGGTCAGTAAAGTGACACCCTCTGAGCTGAATTCTCAACAAAAGAAGAAATTTTTCAAAGAAGTCAAGGAATTCTACTGCGATGAGCCATTTCTGTATAAGAGGTGCTCTGATAACCTCCTTAGAAGGTGTGCAGCTGAAGAAGAAATTGAAAGCATTCTGCAGCATTGCCATTCAGCACCATGTGGTGGACATTTTGGTGGGATGAGGACAGCTGCCAAAGTATTGCAGACAGGGTACTATTGGCCTACTTTGTTCAAGGATTCCCATGAGTTCGTGAAGTATTGTGACAGATGCCAAAGGGTTGGCAACATTTCAAGCAAGCAAGAAATGCCCTTGAAGAACATTCTTGAGATTGAACTTTTTAATGTTTGGGGTATGGATTTTATGGGACCTTTCCCTTAATCTTTTGGCAATTTGTACATTCTGGTGGCTGTAGATTATGTATCTAAATGGATAGAGGCAGTGGCATTTCCCACAAATGATGCTAAGGCTGTTAGCAAGTTCCTTCAAAGGAATATTTTCACAAGATTTGGGACTCCAAGGGCAATCATAAGTGATGAAGGCACTCACTTCTGTAACAAGCTGATTGAGAAGCTCTTGCTGAAATATGGAGTCAAGCATAAGATTGCCACTGCCTATCACCCTCAAACAAGTGGACAGGCCGAATTATCTAACAGTGAGATCAAAAGAATCCTAGAAAAAATGGTGAATCCATCTAGGAAGGATTAGTCATTATACCTTGATGATGTCTTTGGGCCTATAGGACTGCCTACAAAACACCTTTAGGCATGTCTCCTTACAGGCTAGTATTTGGAAAAGCCTACCACTTGCCAGTTGCAACACAAAGCTTTTTGGGCTGTGAAAAAGCTTAATTTTGATTTGCAAGCTGCTGGAGCTACTAGATTGTTGCAGCTCAATGAACTTGAAGAGCATAGGCATTTTGCCTATGAAAATGCTGAGTTGTACAAGGCTAAAACCAAGGAATGACATGATAAAAAAAAATCCAGAAAAGGGAGTTAGTTGAAGGCTCCCAAGTTAAGATTGAAACTATTTCCTAGAAAATTGAAGTCCAGATGGTCTGGTCCTTTCAAGCTGATCAAGCTATATTCATATGGGGCAGTGGACCTGCTAGATGAAGCCACTGGTTCCACATTTAAGATCAATGGCTAGAGAGAGTAAAGCAATACTGGGGTGACCCTGATGAAATAACAAGGGTCATCACTGATTTCAAAGACATTTGAAGAGAAAAATAAGTCTGGCTGAGGACTTTTATAAACCAAGCGCTACTGGGAAGCAGCCCAGATCTTTCTAACTTTGTTTTAGTTTTATTTTGCCGGAATAACATGAGTTATTAGTGCTGGAAGTTGTGTTGAAACTGTGGTGGCTGGTGTTGAAAGTCTGAGTGTTCTGTATCTGATTCCATGGCACCACGGGGGACACCAAGGTGAGAGTGAATTTTTAAAAGCAAGTGTGAGGTTGCTGGTTACTGTAATTGCCAGCTCATTTCCACCTGGGCATTTACTAAGTGGCACATCACAGGTGCACTTTTTACTGCGTGGAACAATGGTAGCATGCCACCTAGCATCTCCAAAATCTTCCATTCTGAATTGCTAAATCACTCTCTCCCTCCTCATTTAAGTGTTCAACGGGAATAACCATTAATACCTCACCCTCCATCCCATTCCCAAACAGTTACCCTTTCCAACACCCAAACACCACCCACGACCTCCATAACCACCCAGCCTCCAGTAATCTCCACCACATTTCCAATCACCTTAACCTCCACCCATCGTGAAAGCCCACTTTATAACCCTAACCCCATTCATCAGAATCACTTCTACACCCACGCTCTCACTGATTTCGACAAAACCCAACTCTCAAATCTGTGAAACCTAGCTTCCCCTTACCCAGAAATCATTGAGACACAGGCTTTAGAACGTTGGAAACAATTGTTGATAGCCAGGAGAACCAAACACACGGCCCAGAAAACCAAATTGAAGGTGCCAAATCTGGCACCAGAGAACCGTTTCCATGATGAGGAAACATAGAGAGGTACAAGGAGTGTTTGGAGAAGAGACCTCTACACCCTGAGAGGGGTTTTGATTTAGAGAAAGCCTCCCCTGAAGTTATGTTGATGATCGAGTAATACCACTGGGAAGACTTCTGTGCCCATCCAAAAAACCCCATTACTGCCATAGTAAGGGAGTTCTATGATGGCATTCCTCCCCAGGAAGAAGGTCAACCTGAGACCAACTACTCCAACATAAGAGGAATCACTGTCCCTTTTTCCCCAGAAGAAATCAATGAATATCTCTCCCTGCCTGAGAAAGGAGATGCCTTTGAAAAGAGAATGAAGACAGTGAAGGATAAGTAGATGACTGAGATAATGCATCAACTGACCATTGAGGGCACCAAGTGGGAAAGGAGACATGGGGATGACTACCGGATTAAGAGAAACACCCTGATCCCTACAGGAAAAACATAGTACAATTTTATGATTACTAGCTTACTTCCTACCACACATAATCAAACAATAGATAAGGAAAGGATTGTGTTGTTGCATCACATTTTAGAGGGAAAACAACTTGATGTGGGTAGGCTAATACATAGGGAAATTTTAGCTTGTGCTAGGAGAACCAGGGGTAGTCTTTTCTTCCCATGTCTAATTAATGCCTTGTGTAACCATGAGGGTGTGCCTGTGTTTGATGGTGATGTCACATGGCCTGTGCCAAAACCTTGGGATGCAACAACTGGTGCCCCCAGCCCTGCTGCTTTTGCTCACCACAATGAAGAAGGCAGTGAGAAACTTGCTGAAGTTGTGAGCCAATTGTTGAGGAAACAGCAAGCATATTGGAGGTTTGCTCAAGAGCAATACATGTGGCAAAAGAGAATCTTCAACTTCAATTTCCCCAAGAAATTAGGCAATGCACCTCCTGTGTTCCCTGAATGGATTTTAGGAGACCAAGAGGATGCTGAAGAAGAGCATGCTGAGCCTACCCCCAGTGAAGTGAAATAGAAAATGAAGACGGGTTCTAAAAAGGGGAAGGAGCCTGTGGTTGTTGAAGAAGTCCCTCAGGAAAAAGAAAAGGGAGTTGAAGAAGATGGTGAGAGGGTTGACACTGGGACTGAGGATGAGTTCTTCGATACACAAGAAGGAACACCAGCCACCACCCCACAGAGATAGGAGTTGATGACAGAACATGATGCAACAGAGTTGGATGCTGCAGTGGCCAGTGCCACAGCTAGTGCAAGTATGGTACTGGAGAAAAATCAAGAAAAAGAAGCAGAGGTTACAACTGGCAGCCCAAAGAAGATAGTGCCTACTGCACCAGTGAAGGCACTAACTTTGAGGGCCAAAATACCTGTTAGGAAAGCCACTCAGAAGGAAGCCTCACCTCAGCAGGGTAGTGCCAAATCTGGCATTTATGCTGAAGATGACTGGGAGCCGCCACTTCCCCCTGTTGACACTCCAAAGAAGAAGAAGGGTTCCCTTGTTGAGGCAAGCAAGAAAAGGGGAAAGAAAAGAGCGGCTGAAGAGGCTGTGATCACCATCACTGGTGATGAGGGGGATGAGCCCATTGCTAGCTTGCTGAGAACACCAAAGAGAAGGATACCAAGGCTCTAAGCAGGGATTTCTAAACCTTAATCTTTTTCTGTTTTTCTGTAGTAAATATGTAGTATGTGGTTTGTGTTTGTTGTTGTTTGATGTTCTTAGTTATTTTAGGTTGTTTTAATTTGCTATTTTGTATGAACCCTTCATCTAGCATAAAATTTTTGCAGTGGGGACACTGCAAGGTTTTATGTTGGGGGAGGGACAGTGTAGGATTTAGTAGTGTGTCATTTGTAGTAGTGCTGTCCTGTTTTTATGTTGTTAAAAAAAATGAACTTTGGTTGACACATGGGCTGAACATAATGAGGAAATTGTGCTTGATTGTGTTGGAACTTTGTGCTGATTGCCAATTGATAGGAACACTAACCTTTGACACAAAACCCTTAGCTTAAGAGGAAAGAATAGGTAGCTTGTTAACTAGTTGAAGTTGAACCCCTTTTGTGAACTGAACCTTGTTGCCAAATTTGACCATATAGGCAATTAGATAAGTTTGGGGGTGAGCTCATTGTAAATATCTAAAGAATAGGCCAATGCACACACACACTAGCAAATAGAAAAAGCCAAAAATACAAAAATATATAAAAAAAAATGGAATGAGCCTCTTTGTTGAGTAACTGGGTAACTTCATTACAATTGTTGTTATTCGCGTCAAAAGGCAAGGAGGTAAATTCTAGTAAAAGGCAAAAATAGTTAAAATTGAATAAGTGTGCATTGAGCCTTGAACATTCAAGTTATGTTTGTAACTGCTGTTTATATTCAGCCCCTAGTATCCATCATTTAAGCCTATTCCCTTTTGTTTGATTAGGAGGTACAAATTAGGAACACTTTAGGGGGGAAACTGAGATGAAATTGATGGGACTATACTAGCTTTTAGATTGAGCATAAGGGGTGCACACACACACTTGAGGTTGGTGGAACAATTCAAGGAAGCATGATGCACAAGGGGATTTCTTGACAAAGTGTTAGTCTGAAAGTAAAGCAATGTGAAGACCATCCAAAAAGAAAATTTTGCTGTTTAAACTCACTTGTTTAGTGCTGCTACAATTCTCGCAATTTATGTTTTCTGTTTTTGTTTTAGTGTCATTACTTGAGGACAAGCAATGGTTCAAGTTTGGGGCTGTGATAACTCTTAGAAATGAGTTATTTATGCTTTTATAACTATGAATCAAATGAGTTCAAGAGTAATTTAGGGCCTTTAATTATTAGAATAGTGTAAATAATGTGATTTCCTTTGCTTGGTGCTGTTTAAGGAACTTTGGTGCTTTTATGAGCATTTTAATGTGTTTTGCTAGTGTGCAGGATTTTATTGAAGAAATGTTCAGTGCCAAATTTAGTGCCATGGCACTGAGTCCTAATGTTAACAGCCTTGGCCTTAGTGCAGCAGCGTGTCCCAGTGATTTAAGCTAAAGGAAAGGACTCTGTCCTCTATTTTAAAGACTGCAGCGTGCATTTGCTGGTCCCCTCTGCAAAGCAGCATTTTCTCTCAGCTAGCTAAAGGATAAAAGCCTTTATTTTTGGGTCAAAAGACAACATCTTTCTTGGGATCAACATTTGCCAGCCCATTTAAGGAGATGCTATATAAGGACAATGACGTAATCAAGCTGAGGAGGCTGGTTCTGAGATATTCCATTAGGGCAGCATTTGTCCCCTCTAAAGAAGTAGCCGCATTCTGTCCTTTCTCCTTTAAAAGCACTTTTAACTCAAGCTCTAAACCATTTCCATGGAAAGGAGGACCTTGCACAGTACTGAGTGAAGCAGGTTCAACGAGACATAGCTGAAGTAGGAGTAGTTCTCGAGCTCACAAAGCTGGGAGCAATTTCTGTTACTATTTTATTCAAATTCTGTAATAGTTTCTAACTCTTACTCTAGTGCCATGGCATCGGTTTTTGGCACTAGTTTCTGTTACTTTATTTTTAAGCTCATTATGAGCTAATTTTCTTAAGCTAGGATGATGTGATTTTGCATTGAAACCTGGTTGGTTAATGTCTATTGGTCCTTGCCTTTGTACCTTTGTCTCATGCGATTTTACTTCTTATATACTTGACTTGAGTCTGATCAACTTTAGTTGGGTACTTGTATGTTAGAGGCTGAAAAGTGATAATGTGCAGATTTCATGAGTCAATATAAGGGGTATCAATTTAAAGGACACTTTAATTGATTTTGATTAAACTAGACATAGGAAATCTGTCTTATAGGGTGTTCTTAGCCACATTAACTAGACAAGGGGAAACATAATAGGGGCTTAGACATAGGATACCCTTTACTTAACCCTGGTGAAAGTGTTGAAAGGTACATATTAGTGCCCTGCGCCCAGGTGCCAAATGGCACTGAAACCAACTTGGTGGAAATATGAATGAACTGATTCCTAGCTGCCTTTATCCAAATTTTCTCTTAATCACTTGCTTATTACTGAGCTGTTAAGTCATTAAAACTACAAAAACTTGATGTTTATTTTCTATTTTTATTATTTACTCACTAACTCACGTGCTATTGGAAAAACTTTTGAAAGAAATTAATCAATCCTCATGCGAACAATATTTCTTACTCTTTATTACTTGTTCACGATTGTGTACACTTGCACAACCATATTTCAAACAACATTATGCGTATTGAATATTATTTGTTGCCTAAAGAAATAATGGTTTTGTGCTTAATAGGCCTGTCTTGCAAGGTCGGCTGATGAAGTGGGCCATTAAGTTAAATTCTTTTGCCTTCATGTATGCACCATTAAGAGCAATAAAAGGACAAGTAGTAGCTGATTTTTAACTCAACACCCTTGTGTTGAAGTTAAAGATCCATTAGCCGAACAAGCTTCATGTGTTAACCTGAAGCCTTGGGTTTTGATGTTTGATGGTTCTGGAATTCAAAAGGGTGTGGATGCAAGGGTAACTATCACTAGCCCAGCGGGCAGAACTTAGAAATTCATGTGTCTGCTAGATTCTAACCGTTCCAACTGTAACACCCCGCTATCCTATCTATGCTTTACTGTACATAATTAACCTAACTCGCGTAATTAATATGAATATGCTTACGTGAAAAATACGAAGGAATTAAAATTAAAACATAAATAAGACAACGACGTGTCACAAGGAAATAAACTAAGTGTCAAACACACGCATATGTATATATATATATATATATATATATATATATATATATATATATATATATATATATATATATATATAACATGACATCAGAGTGCGAAAGTGTGCGTAGTACATAGATCTGGTACAGTCATCCCAAAATATATGAAACCTATGAGGCTAACCTGCGCCTCATCTAAACAAAACAAAAGAAACATAAACATCGCAGTAGACTCCTGGCCAAAGTAACCAAACACCTCAATGAGGGGGATACTGAGAGCTCCCGCTTTGAGATCTCGCTTGCCTTGGAACAGCCGGCGATAGTCATGGGCAGTCATACGACGAGAAGGTCCGGATGTCGCTCAACCCCTACGTCTCTGTCTCCCCCTGTGGCTCGACCACTCTGATGACTGGCAGACAGCACTGGCATCGGCTGCGGAGGCATCAGAGGATACCCTCCATAACCAAAAACGGGTGGAAAACTTTGTGCCTGCCATATCTGAGCGAATGGAAGCCTCTGGCAAATGCGAAAATCTCTTGCCTAGCTAGCAATTGGAAAACCGGGAATACGGAAATAAAGGGAGATAGTGCCTATGTAAATCATTGCCTGACACGCATGGTCAACATCCCAACCCATGCCATCGAAATCATGGTTGTGAATCTCAAAGTCCCCCCATACGGGGATCCTCGATGGCTGCAGTATCGAAGGATGCATCAAGAGGAACTGCTCCATTGGATGAGGCTGGGGCTGCATCTTCCTCAACAAAGTCTAACACCGAAAAAATATATATACACACAAGCATGCAAACACAGGGAGGTAAGAATAACACATCCATTATAAAGCGGGAAATGTTAAAGTAGAATGAGAGTATGACAATCAATCACAAATTACAAATAATCACATTAATTACCCTCTTCCTCTTATCCCATGCCTTTCTATGAGTTTGTGCATATTTTCTTACTATAGGGACTCCTGCCTCCCTTTTTCGATAGAGATAGGGCGACACTAATCTAGTCCACAAGGTATCCCCCTTTCCCGATAGGGACATCTGTTCCCTCCATTCCTGATAGGGATGGAGTGGATCTAACCTGCTGAACGAGGTATCCCCTTTTCCAGTTAGGGATCCTCTCCAATTCACATTCCCATTAAGAATGGAGTAGTCACTAATGTATCATGCTCATGCATCCAACACCTCATCATCATATGCCTCACACATGTTATACACACATTCCCTAAAATATCCCTTTAATCATATTAGGTCGTACCAAGAATTATACTTAGTCATATTAGCATGCTATGGTAAAATATAACACATATCCACACATAAAGTACATCAAACATGTTACCCTAAGCATGTTACTACCCACATATGGCATATATTACACAAGTTACAATTAGGAATAATATCAAACCGTAACCCATATCCTTAGGTATTACTGACATCAACCCCTAGTAGGGCTTACGTCACCCTACACATGCCAAACAATCATTTCTACTAAACAAAACCTAGTGAACGTGCATTCTTTCTCCCACCTGGAATTCAGAGTAACCGAGATCACTAACAAACATACCACCTAACTTACAAGCTCACAAACACACAAATGAACTCTCCCCACTCTAAGAACAGGTTCGGCCACTCCAACCAACAGCCAGGGATCACCCAAAAATTCCATGCCATAACGACCCATATTTTATCGGAAACACAAAAACACATTCGGATTAGAATTAGGGCAAACTATGGAATTATTAAAATACAAGGAAACTCTCGGCCAGGTACTGACCATAAGATCCAGGGTGTTCAACTTACCCAAACTTAACTCCTGACGAAATTTCGCGGACGTTCGGTACCCATAGTTGCACCAAAACCCTAAAATACGAAGAATAGTTAATTAGGGACTATTAAACCATAAAGGAATCATGAATTCAGTGGCCAAACATATGGAGAACAGAGGTTGTTGCCTCTGTCTTGTGGCCCAGGGAACCTCCTTTGGGAGTTTCGGCAAAACCCTGGCTCGTTCGGTACCCGCACGGTCAAATCAGGGTCTAAAACACAGTCTGATTAGGGCCCCGAACTAAAACAAAATTGAAGAATCTAAATCCACAAACTGAAAATAGAGACCAAAACTAAAGGGGTATAGGTTTACCTCGATGAAACGAATGAGAAGTGTTGTTTGATCATCCATTGGGATGCGGCGGAGGACCTCCGCAAACCAATGGTGGATGGGTTTCCCTCTGATTCACATAGTTTCCTATTGAGAATATACGACACTTGCCAGCACCCTCACACGTGCAACCTAGTTTGCCTGTGATTGCGGGGATCCCCGTCGGCGATTGGAGATAAACCCTAGAAAGCCTGAACGGAAACAGACGAGTCAGCACAGTCGGATTGATGAACTAGTACCTGAGATCGTTTGGATTTGATCTCCAAAACCTTGGAAGACCAAAAATGAAGTTTATCTGGGTAATATTACTGTTCAGGTCGAGTAAATGGAAGAAGAAGTGGAAAAAATCTGATTGGGGGTGAAAAATGGATTATATAGAAAAAAATTGAGCCGCTGGGTGCTCGAATCAGCTTGCTTCGCGCTGAAAAATCCCCTGCCACGTGGCTCCATGCATATATTCCACGTGTCATCTCTTGATTGGACCACGCCACGTGTCACAGAAGGACCAAGAGCTGCTGGTGCACCATGGTCCAGCGTGCCACGCGCTTTTGTGCAGCAGGGTCTGTTTTAACGCGATTTCTTCGATTCTGACGTCTGTCTGATCCAGAACTCGATACCTTAACACTCTAACAAGATTCTAAATGTAGCACCCCATTTCTGAAGCGCTACAGACAAGAACTTAACTCTAAGTGCAATGAACTTTTAAAATAATACTCTTTTGCCCTTTCAAAAATGCGGTATATTTTATTTTTTTTAAAATAAACGTCTTTCGCAAAATGTAAACAAAGTATCCTCAGTGTCTAGAAATATGATGGAATTCTATATTACAAGAGACAGATGCACTGAAATACATACATACATACATTTTCAAAGATATGCCATAACCAATACGTACAAAATACAAGTAGAGAAATGTCCAAAAGGAGAATACACCTAAAGTATGAAAACCCTACAAAAGCGATCATACTTCGGGGGTACTCCCGGCAGTTACCCATGCAGGGGGCTGCTCTAAAAGTAGACCTCCAGACTAACCAACTATACACCAAAAGGCTACAACAAAAGGACTAACCAGTCACCACCCAGAACTATATACAACAGATAGACCTCATAGCTAACCAACACATATAAACAAGCAGACGACAACATCAGGTAAACATCACTATAAAACCTGTTCCACTACAACTAACCTCACCACACACTCCACAAACAGGATGAGGATCCATCGATGGAGTGGCGGTCCTGACAATCAAAGGGGAGGTCGGTGCTGCCTCTAGCTCTGGCTCCACCACAGGGCTCGGGGTAGCTGCTGCTGCACGTGAGGTTGAGGCCCGGCTATCCAACGTCTAACAGCCATGCTCTTCCGAGCGGTCCTCCTGATCCTGGCGCCTCTAGGCAAAGGTGCATAGCGAGTCATGATCTGCCTAGGAATCTCAAAAGACCCCTCTGTAGAAGAAGAAGAAGCCTGTAACACTCGGTCCTGCTAAGTGCTACGCCAACCATCGACAATATGCATCATCCTCATAGGGAAGCTCACGGTCCTCCTAGAGGTCTCCTACCGTAGTGCCAGACCGTCCACTCGAAAGGTCTGAACTACATCCCCAGTATATACAACTCGGTTGGAGATGGGGTCGAACTCCATCGCCGAGGGGGTCTCCAAATTCGGGAAGTCAAACACTATCTCCGGCGATGTCGTCATTGCCGGGTCACTGTTGTCTTCACCATTGTCTGGGTTGCCGTCATCAATTGAAGGAACCACGGGAAGAGGGTCAACTTCTCAAATAAACAAGTATAACAAAATACAACAGAATATACAAATCACAAATATATATAATTGCCCTCTAATGCAACTACATGCTACTGCTTATGTTTCTGGAATGACGAACATCGCAGCTGAACACCAGCCGTAGCCTTGGGCTCTCCTCCCACCCTAGGATATTCAGGTCGAGTTCCCTAACGACACAACAATGAACTAAGCAGCTGAACACTAGCCGAAACTTTGCGCTCTTCCACCACCCTAGGTTGTTCAGGTCAAAGTTCCAACGACACGACAATGCTTCCACAACTCCAATGAATATATCAACACATATGACAATTCAATCAAGCATAATCAAATAATTATTTAACCATCCACATCAAATAAATATTCAACTAGCCAATATCACCAACAATACATTTCATACAAGTCATGCTTCCGTGATAACTCATACAAACAAACACTACCAAATCATAATCAATCATCAACATCGATAGCACAATTCGTCCCTTTGAAGTTCCGTGGAACTAACAAAGAGGTAGCAAACAAGTGTGGGGGGTTGGGGGCAGTCGCCAATCTCTTACAGATAAACTCACTAAATAATCATATATAAAGCTTTAAAGATCAAAGGGGTAACAAAACCCTCACTTTGAACCCTGAGGTTCTCAGACTTCTTTGATCAGAAAGCAAATAAAATCCTAAGTGGCCATCGCCTAAATGTGTCTAGAAGTAGCCCTTACAGAAGGTCCGTAGCTCACGTGTCAAACACGTCGCAATCCTAGTCAGCACGAACTCGTATCTCAACTCCTATCACCACAAGCAAACTTAGTACAATTCCTAGTGAACTTAGATCTATCTCCTTAGATTCTCAAAATCCAAAAACCTCTTGACTAACCAAATCACTTACACTAAAATACACACTTCGAAATACATGTTTTTAAAGAATTATATACACTTGAAAAACTAACAACAAATAAAAGAATAAAATTCTAAAGACTAAGAATCATTTCTTCTCAACCTTAAAACTTGAGACAACATCATTTATCAAATTCTTTTTCTCAACATACTTAAGTCAAGGCTCCACTTGGTTTCTAGGTCTCAAGGAATCCGATTCACCCTATGTGTTTCATAGCCTTAAAATCAAAACAACTCTCAAATTTTCCATCCAGTCACCTTCTAAAATTTTTCCAAAGCTTAAACACAATTCTTAACACACCAATACAACTATTATAAACTATAATTGGCAAAACTCATGCCTCCAAGGCTCAATTGAGCTTGCGGCCAGACCTCCCCTTTTTCAAAAAAAATTTGCAAACTTCCAATTTAATTAACAACACCATTTCATATACCCATTCTTTCAGAAAACAATAAACCATTTCACAAAACAAAGCCCAATCAAAACTAATCCTATTTCAAACCTCTTTCAAGAGTCAAGGGTTTCATGAAAAAATTATCAATCCGACTTTCAATTCAAAACTAGTGATTAAAATAGCAATACTAGCATCTAATAAGGATTACCAAATAATTGAAGTGATTCACTTGAAGATCACACAACCCCTCTTCTTCCCTTCGGTTTAGCGCCTAGGGTTCCAAGAAATTGGGGAATGAAGTGCTCATCTCTTCTATGATCATGATCAAGTAAAATACAAAGCATAAAAACAAGAATTGAAGAAAAGAAACTCATCCTACATCTCCTATGTGGCTCGCGGCCAAGGGGCTGAAATTGGGGGAAAATAAATTGGTTTTGTTCTCACCTACAAAGCTTGGAAGGAATGGTTGAGTAGAAGAAGAAATTAGGAAGAAGCTTGGTTGAAGTTTGGAAAAAAAAATGTATCAAAGGAGTAGATGAAGATGAGCCACGATGGAAGAACTTGGAGCTTTCTCTCAAGAGCATGAAAAATGAAAGAAATGAGTGAATGTGGGGGTGGGGGTGGCCGCAGAAGCTGAAGAAAAAGGAGGGGAGAGATTAAAAAAATACTAACTTAAGTAAACACAAGGTTAAGAATGATTTAGGAAAAGTAATAAAGTGCTAATCACCTAAAAAGTGACACCTCTCACTAAAGTAAGATACTAATCCCATCAAAGAGTCTAACTCATCTAATCTCTCATCTCTCATGATTACCCTCTAATCCTAGAGCCTTAAGTGTACTAAAAACTCGGCGTCGAGTAATCGCGTTACCGATTAATTCTTTGCCGATAATTCGGGAAAATTAATTTATCGAGAAATTAATTTACCACATGAAAATAATTTATCATAAATAATAAAAACAATCTAAAACACTCAAAAATAGTCACAACAAGTTATGATTCGATTTTTATCGAAATCGGGGCCCGTTTAAAATTTATTCGCAGATAAAAACTATTCGGTGATTCAAAACGCGATGAAACTTCATTAGAATTTTTCGACGATATTTGAACCATGAATTAATATAAAATATTAATTCTCAAATTCAATTTGATCTTGATTTAATTCAATCACTTACTTAACGAATAAGAAACTGCTTATTATAGCATAATTATGACAAAGTATACTATAATAACGCTAAATAACGCATCGTAAAAAAAACGGATGTTACACTAGACATAAAAGGGCATCTAATGGACCTAAGAACTAAGATTCAAAGTCTCATTTACTCGATCAAAAACCCACATTCGCTCTAGGTTACGAGCATACAAAACCCTAAACCTGACTCCGATCGTTCTCAAACTTGACGTGGCTTCTAAGACTCATATGAAAACCTTATTAAACACTTGTAACATCCCAATTTCTGTGAAAATTATTTTGTAGTTTCCGACTACATGGAAATAAATCATAGAGATTGTTCACCTCAATGGTTTGTTAAAAGTACGAAGAACAACAAAGATTTATTGTAAACAATTTACTGTTTCAGTAATTAATTCAGATTAATAGACAAAGGTGTAGACGATAATCGCTTTTAATATGAATTAATCCCGAAAAATGTGAAAAATGGCCATTTGATTGAGGAAAATTATTTTATTGAATGGGAAATAATTTTCAGGATTTAATAAATATTTTCAAGTCATAGTTTGAATTTTCATGGTTTAGTTATTGTATTAATTGTCTGTTTTATGTCATATTTAATATGACTATTATTTTAAAGATTTTGTCTTGATAATTTTATTGTTTGAATAATATCTAGTTGATAAGAGAAATTGAAATTAGTAATCTTCACTAATTTACAGTTTTTATTACGCTGCGAGAATTCTATTGAATTCTACCGTAACTAGGCTATTGGGGGAGTTTCTAACTGAAACCTGCACAAATGTGATCCAAATTTTATAAAATTTGAGATATTAGCATTTTCCAATATTTATGATTTATTGGAATTTTTTATGGGATTTTTGGGCATTAGAAAAATATAGGGTGTTTTCTACGCGCATAACTGCATTACGGTCGCGTTTTAGCTCGTAAATCGAGAAAGCGACATTCATAGAAATACTACTAATAATTTTAGGGACATTTTGGTTGATTAATAATTTTTGATTATAGAATAATTTATTAGATTTATTTTTGGAGTTTTTGGTTCAAAAACCCTAATATACGTGTAACGCCGCGCACCCGATTGAGCGAGAACGCGACGAAACGAAATATCTAGATATTTTGGGGCAAGTGGCAATTGAGATAAGGGCTAGGGGAGCTGAAAATCATCCTTTAGAACCTTCCTTGACAAGTGTTGCATGATGATTGGTTAAGTTGTAATTGTAGTTAGTTAGTTTAGTTACTTTGTAACTAGTTTAGTTAATTCCTAACTAAATGAACAAATTCCTTCCATCCTTGTCCCAAAATTTTCGTGGCTCCTTCTTCATTTGGCTGCCCCATTTCAGTTTTCTTCCATTCATGACTTGGAGAGAAAAAAAAATTAGTGAGAGAAAGCTTTGATTTCTTGAAAGAAGTTAGTGATTAAGGCTTCTAATCTTAATCCTTTCTTCTTCTTCCTTGATCTATCATCACCATCCTTGTGGGTAAGATTTATAACTCACTTTCCTTTTCTCCATGGCTGCCGTGGATGAGTTTTTGTGGTTTTAGTGTTATTTTCTTTGATTAATTACTTAGATCTTGATGTTTAAGCTTAATACCTCCTAGATCTCCCATTACCTTCTTGATTAAATGGGTTTTGTGGATTTTAAAATTGTGGAACCCTAACATTTTGGGGAGGCCGAATCTTAGGGGCTGTTTATAGGTTATTTTTGGTTGATTTAATTGTTTAGAAGGTGGATCTTGGAAGGATTAATGATTAAGAGGTTGGATCTAGCCATAAGCATGCATAATCATGAAGTTGGTTAAATCAAAACTTTGTTTGCTTTTACTTTCTTAAAACAGCTACTTATTTGGGTTTGATTAAGTTTTATGAACATGATTTGGTTGCTTAAAAGTGGTTAAGATAGTAGATGTTGGCTTATATATTTAGTACCTAAACTAGTTTGCATGATTTAGTCATAAAAATGAAGTTTATGGATCAAAATCTTATCTTGCTTTTGTGCTGTCAAAACCGTGACTTAGGGGATAGTTTTTGATGATGTTTTAACTTGTATTTGGAGAAAAAATGTGACTTGTTTTAGTACAAAGTGGCTATGAAAACTTGATTCAAATATAGATGGTTAATCTTCTTGTTTATGTTGAAAAAACAAGCTATTTTATATAATGGAAAAATTATTTGATGGGGCTGTTTCGAAACAGAATTTTTAGCATGTTTTAGGATGAGTTTTAACATGTTTTAAGTGTATTAAAGTGGTAAAGAATTTGGTTTTTGGTTATGGCTTTGAATCTTTGAAGTTTAGTATGTTTAAAACATAGAAAATGGTTCAAAATTTTAAGTTAGTTTTTGTTGTTTTAAGCCATGACCCTTAAGTTAGTTTAGAAACCTGTCTTAAGTTGTTTTATGCCTTAAAAATGTTGTGAAAAGTGGTTGATGATTTGGTTTAGCAAAACATTTAAAAGGAGCATGAATTTGGGAAAAGAGTTGGTTTATGTTTCAAGAATTGTTTTGAGCTTGTAATGAAATTGTTTCTAAAATTTTGTGACATGTTTTAGTGCTTTGAAAAGTGGTTCAAAGTTGGGAAAACACTATTCAAAGTGGTAAAACACTATTCCAATTGGTAAATTTTGGTTTAGGTATTTTTCTAAGTGTATAGCTATTGTAAAAGCTTGAAAACTTGCATGGTTTGAATATGTATCATGGCATATGGCTAGATAGAACCAGTTATGGATTAAGTCGAGTAATTCCTAGGCTTTAGGAAGTCCTAAACCATGGCTGTCCTAGGGGTCTAGGATTTGTATTTTTCGGGTCTAATTGTATTAAGTTTGTGTTGATAAGGTTCGTGCTTAAGGTACGCGCGAGGTGCAACTTGACGATAGTTTCGAATTACCTAGCGTGGATTCTTAAAGCGCCCAAGGTAAGGGAAATTCTTATATAATGAGTTTGGGCTTTTTGCCTTGTGTGTTGGTTGGTTTGATGTTTGATTAAATTGTGTGGTAATACTTGTAGTATTACTATGTGTTGTTGAGATGTTGTAGCATGAATTATTGTGTATTGATTTGGCCCTGTGTGGCAAGACTGAATAGTATTGTGTGACTTAAATCATGTTTGATTGATTTGATTGGACTTGAAATTGGGGAAAGTATGTAGCAGGTTATAGCTTACTGAATTGTTAAGTGCTGTATGAAATGCTGTAACATGTTCTTGGCCCTGCGTGACATTATGAATTGTGTTGTTTTCCTTGAATCATGTTGGATTTAAATGGAACTTGATATTGATTGGAATATGCAAGATATTGTTGATGATAATGGATTAATTAATAATGCCTTGATCGACTGTTATTGGTTTGACGACTTACAACGGTAAGTCTGATGCGATTCCATGAGCCAAGAAATGTTTTCATGGTAAACTAAAGGTATCTTCTAAAATAAGTCAGTGTACAAACACGCTTTATGGATCAAAGGGTTAGAAGTTGTTTAAGAGCTTATTTTAAAAAGAAAACATTATAAATTTTGGAAAACGGTTGAGTTAAGTAATGTGTTTGGGAATTATCCTAGCATATTATTTAGCACAAATAGAGTTTCAACAACCTAGAACTAAAAAGTATTTTTAGATACATAGGGGGAATACAAGGACTGAGAAAGAGATTTCAAAGATCGAGTTTTGAAAGAATAAAACATAGGGAACCTAGCGTTCCTATTGAGCATATGGGCCATGTGTCCTGTGCTGGGACTTAATGTCCTGCTTGCATGCGTATTTTCTTGATTAAGGATTGGACCTAGTGTTCCGTATGGCGTGCCTAGTAACTCAACCTAAAAAATTAGCCTAGTGTTCCGCATTACGTGCCTAGAGTTTTGATCTAAGATTAAGATTAGCGTTTCGCAGTTGAACACCTAGACCTAGTGTCCTGTGTTTGAACTCTAAGGGGTATTTCTCATCATCTCAGTTCACTGCGTGATGAAGAATACCTGGGCATTACTTGAGTAGTATGGGATGCTCATTGTAGTGCTTAAACTTTGAGTTCCCTCCACCTTTTTGAATGTGAAACATAGTTGAAGTTTGTCGATCCGCATTGATTAATTAAAACATTACTCGGGCGCTCCCTACGGTGAGTATGCCATATTGATGAATTTGTTTGGATGCATATTGACCATTGAGCATCGACACTCGGAGCGTTTGAATTGTCTTAAAGACTTCAAAAGACGAGTTGTCATGTCACTCGGAGCGTTTGATTTGTCTTAAAGACTTCAAAAGACGAGTTGACACTGCATTGCCTAATGGGTGACAAGCCTAACTTGAGGCAAGCCTAATGTGTGGCTATCTTGTTCGGACGTTGGGAAATAAATTTCTCGTCATACTGCTGACCTATTAAGGCTGCAGATGTATACACAAACTAGTCATACTGCATTGACATGCATAGCTAACCACATTTATGATATGTGATGACTTGATCGTTGATCTGTTGATAGAATTTTTGTTCACATGCAATTATTGGATATTGTGGTGACTTGATTGTTGATCTATTGGTTGATTTGTTTGCTCACATGCAATTATTTGATATTGTGGTGACTTGATTGTTGATCTGCTTGTTGAGTTGTCTTCTCACATGCAATGCTTGATATACCATGATGATGCGTGTGGTCTATTAAATATGTATATGTATATAAAAGCATGTTGTTGTATTATATATGTATACATTGTTTGCATGCGACATAGCCTATGATAAACTCGTGGACAAAGAATTTACCCTTGCACTGTTGTTGGATTGGATATCCCTATGGATGTCACTTCCAGATGGAGCTCCTAGCTGCTGCAGTTTCGTCTTTCCAGGAGCGTTGAAGATCGAGCCAGTGGGGGAAGATTCCTCTGAATGTTTCATGTTTTGATCTTGCTGAACTGTTTCTCAGTAAGAGTTATAGTTGTTGGCTAGCTTAGCTTAGGGTTTTGTCTTTGTTGTTTTATAATTACTCTATTTCAAAAACCTCGCCTCAATGCAAAACGATTATGTTATGTTTTATGTTATGAGAAGTATTGATTGTGATGCGTTATATTCTGATATTTGTAAAAGACTGATTTTGCGTTATTTAGAAAATTGTAGTACTCTTTATGTCTTATTTTTGAAAAGGGTTTCAAAGGAAAGAAAAAGAAAAAAAATTACTCTTATTTTCCATTGCAAAAGACGGAAGAGTACTCTTTATTGAAAGCATACAAGCATTAAATGTTTTCAGCATTAGATTGGGTTACACAGTAGCGCTCCGGAAACGGGGTGTTACAACACTCTTCTAACCTCATCCAACCTACCAAGCCTCATAACTTACTCTCTTGCAAGCAAGCACATGATTACACCAAAAGCGAATACATAACCGAAAAGTCAAGTACACAGTCAAACACACACAAAAACCTACCTAGGGCACACAAGTACACTTAATCACACGTTAAGCAAGGTTAGAAAATTAAGGATGTTACATTACCACCCCCTTAAAAGAGATTTCGTCCCCGAAATCACGCACCTGAAAATAAATGTGGGTGCTGCTGACGTATCTCTCCCTCATGCTCCCAAGTAATATCACCAGTAACATCATCCCACAGAACCTTGACTAGGGGAATGTTTTTACCATGAAGTTCCTTCATCCTCCTATCCAAAATATGTACCGGTAATGCTTCATACTCTAAGTTCTCTTTTAACTTGGGTTCAAGTACATGTGATGGATCGGGGAAATATTTACGAAGTTGTGAAACATGAAAAACATCTTGGAGTTTGGAAAGATTAGGTGGTAAAGCAATGTGATAGGCTACTGGACCAATCCGACGATGAATTTGGAATGGTCCAATGAATCTAGGGGTTAGTTTTCTAGATTTGATGGCTCTGTCAATTCCAGTTCTAGGTGTTACTCTCAGAAAAACATGGTCTCATTCCTAGAATTCTAAAGGTCTCCTCCTTTTATCGCTATAACTCTTCTGCCTATCCGGTGCTGCCTTCATCTTTTCTCTGATCTTTTTCACTTGCTCTGTGGTTTGCTTTACTAACTTGGAACCTAATACTTGACTCTCTCCGGTCCCAAACCAACACAATGGGGTTCTACACTTTCGTCCATAGATTGCTTCAAAAGATGCCATACCTATATTCGAGTAAAAACTGTTGTTATAGGTAAACTCCAATAAAGGCAAAAACTCATCCCAATTTCCTACATGCTCCAACATGCAAGCTCTTAACAAATATTCTAGGGATTGAATTGTTCATTCTGAATGACCATCCATCTGAGGATGATAAGCTGAACTCAATCTTAACTTAGTCCCTAAAGCTCGTTGCAACTCATTCCAAAACCTAGAGGTAAATCTAGGGTCTCTATCACTAATGATCCTCAAGGGAACACCATGCAACCTCGCTACCTCCTTGATATATGTCTGAGCCAATCTCTCCAAAGGGTACTTCTCTCCGATCGGAATGAAATGAGCACTTTTAGTCAACCGATCAATGATAACCCAGATTGCATCAAACTTCTTAGGTGTCCTAGGTAGTCCCACTATGAAGTCCAATGGTATTCCATCCTACTTCCATTCGGGAATGTCCAAAGATTTTAACAATCTTGCTGGCATTCTATATTCAATCTTTGCTTTCTGACACACCAAACAAGACAAAACAAAGTTTGCTATGTCTTTCTTCATACCAGGCCACCAAAACATTTTCTTCAAGTCTTGATACATCTTAGTGGTGCCTGGATGAAAACTAAGTTTACTCCTATCGGCTTCTTCCAAAATCATTCTCCGAAGTTTGGTGTCATGAGGGACACAAACTCGGTCTCCAAACCTTATCACTCCATCTACTTTGATATTGAATTCAGAAATCTCGTCGTCCTTCATCGAGTCCTTTATCTTAAACAACTGATCATCATGTCCTTGCTTCTCCTTCACCTCTTGTAAAAATTCATTGGTCACCATAATCTGCCCCAAACACATATTATTCTTAAACAACTAAACTCCCAAATTTAGGTCTCTGAATTGTTCCACCAACTCCAACTCCTTTACCATCAAAGCTGACACATAGGGATTTCCTACTTAAGGCATCTGCCACAACATTAGCTTTTCCTAGATGGTATTGCAGCTTGAACTGATAATCCTTAATAAACTTCATCCATCGCCGTTGTCTCATATTTAGCTCCTTCTAGTCAAACAGGTATTTCAGGCTCTTATGATCACTGAATACCGTGAACTTAGGTCTGTAAAGGTAATGCCTCCATATCTTCAGTGCAAAAACGATGGCTGCAAGCTCAAGGTCATGGGTAGGGTAATTCCGTTTATGAATTCTTAATTGTCTTGATGCGTAGGCTACTACTCTACCTCCTTGCATTAGAACACACCCTAGTCCTTGGTAAGATGCATCACAGTATACTTCAAATTCTCCTAAGGGATTAGGTAAGACTAATACTGGTGATGTGGTCAACCTCTTCTTCAGTTCTTGAAAACTCTCCTCTCATTTATCTGACCACAAAAAGGGATTTTCCTTCCTTCTTAACTAAGTCATGGGTAACGCTATCTTCGATAATCCTTCTATGAATCTTCTATAATATCGGCCAAACCCGAAAAACAACTGATCTCAGTCACAGTCTTGGGTCTTTCCCACTTAGTCACAGCTTATACCTTCGAGGGATCTACAGTAATTCCATCCCTATAGATCACGTGCCCAAGAAATTGCACCTCTTCAAGCCAAAACTCACACTTTGACAATTTAGCATAAAGAGTCTTTGAAAATCCGAAGTACGGTCATAAGGTGCTCCACATGTTCCTCCTTGGTCAGGGAATAAATCAGTATGTCATCAATGAAGACGACTACAAATTTATCTAAGAACGGTCATAATCCATGAACACTGCAGGAGCGTTAGTCACACCGAATGGCATAATTAAGTACTCATAATGTCCATCTCTAGAGCTAAAGGTAGTCTTAGGGATATCTTCTTTCTTGACCCAAATCTGATGATAACTAGATCTCAGATCAATTTTAGAAAATATCGTCGCCCCTTCAATTGATCCATCAAGTCATCTATCTTAGGCAAGGGATACTTGTTCTTAATCATTACCCGATTAAGTTGCCTATAGTCAATGCACATCCTTGCGGATCCATCCTTCTTCTTCACAAATATCACCGGAGTTCCCCATGGTGATACACTGGGTCTAATGAATCCTTTCTTGGTTAGGTCATCCAATTGAGATTTCAACTCTACTAATTCAGCTGGGGACATTCTATAGGGTGCTACGGATCTAGGTCCTGTGTAACAACCCAAACTACTTTCAGGATTACCGACTGTCCCCAAAAACCAACACGGCTCTTTTCAGCGTGCTTTGTCCTAACTCACATGCTTTCTGGAAAACTTCCCAGAAGGTCACCTATCCCAAGAGTGCTCCAAGTCAAGCACGCTTAACTATGGAGTTCTTATGTTCTGGGCTCCCGAAAAGAAGATGCATCTTGTTAGTCTAGGTAGTACCAATCAATTCTTTTAAGTCATCCTTCAACCATGCAGTTCTTTTAAGTCATACCTGCACAACCTTAGGATCCCTGTCATTCCGGTGTAAATTTGGTTCATTCACGTATCCCTTAGCCTAGAAGCATGCCAGGAGCCACTTCTTTGTCCGTGCTCAATGCACCGACGATCACTCCCCGCCCTCGTCAGCCTCAGGTGTCACATGCCCACCAACTTCCGCATCGTTCGTCCCCGAACCACACCGTAATGGGAGAGGTCCGCTCTGATACCATTTGTAACAGCCCAGACTACTTTCAAGATTGCCGACTGTCCCCACAAACTAACACGGGTCTTTTCAGCCTGTTTGTCCTCAGTCACACGCTTTCTGGAAAAATTCCCAGAAAGTCACCCATCCCAAGAGTGCTCCAAGTCAGGCACGCTTAACTATGGAGTTCTTATGTTCTGGGCTCCCGAAAAGAAGATGCATCTTGTTGGTATAGGTAGTACCAATCAATTCTTTTAGGTCATCCTTCAACTATGCAGTCCCATACCTACACAGCCTCATGATCCCTCTCATTCCGGTGTAAATTCGGTTCATTCACGTGTCCCTTAGCCTAGAAGCATGCCAGGAGCCGCTTCTTTGTCTGTGCTCAATGTATCGGCGATCACTCCCCGCCCTCGTCAGCCTCAGGCATCACATCCTGTACCAGGGGTAAGATCTATGGCGAATTCTACCTCTCTTTTCTGGGGGTAATCCTAGGACGTCATCCGGAAACACCTCTTGAAATTCTCGCACTACAGGCATAGAGTCAATGCTAGATAGCTTCCATAGAAAATAACATCACATACGTCTGAGAGTCACCACTAGAGGTAAATTGATTTTCATTGACAGATACCATACAAGGTTGTTTAGGAAATGTAAGGGTCTTACGAGAACAATCTAATAAAACATGATTAACGACAAGCTAGTCTATTCCTAGGATAATATCTAAGTCTTGCAAAGGAAGGCAAACAAGGTCTACTAAGAAATTCCTATTCTCTATTGTTATTGGATAGTTAAGGCAAACAAAAACAATAGTTAAGGGATCACTAGTAGGTGTAGAAGCTACCAGCTTACATGGTAAGGGAAAAAAAGGCAATTTCAAATGATCCACACATGCAAGTGAAATGAAAGAATGAGTAGCCCCAGAGTCAAACAATACAGATAAGAGTTTACCATAGACTAGGCACATACCTTGTATCAGATCTGGTGATTGAGAGGACTCGGCTCCCCTCACAGTAAAAACTCTCTCATGAGTGGGTCTACCACGCGGACAAGCCATGAAGTCTTGAAAAAGAAATCATTAGCATGAGATTCATAAGATGTAAAGAATCATAGAAGTATATGCAATATATTTTATGAATTTATAACTTGTCACCTTTATTTAAGGCAATAAAGATAACTCAGACACTCTACCCAACTTCTAAAGATAGCCATATTCGGTGGGAATACAACTAGACTCAGCCAGAATCAACATCCTAAATGACCTCACAGTCCGGTTAGGGCCGAACTGCTCTGATACCACAAATGTAACACTTCGTTGTCCTATCTATGCTTTACTGTACATAATTAAACTAACTCGCGTAATTAACGTGAATATAAAAATACGAAGGAATTAAAATTAAAACATAAATAAGACGATGATGTGTCACAGGGAAATATACTAAGTGTCATACACACGCATATATATATATATATATATAACATGACATCAGAATGCGAAAGTGTGCGTAGTGCATAGATCTGGTACAGTCATCCCAAAATATATGAAACCTATGAAGCTAACTTGCACCTCATCTAAACAAAACAAAAGAAACATAAACATCACAATAGACTCCTGGCCAACATAACCAAACACCTTAGCGAGGGGGATACTTAGAGCTCTCGCTCTGAGATCCTACTCGCCTTGGAAACAACCTTTTATAGTCATGGACAGTCATATGATGAGAAGGTCCGGATGTCGCTCCACCCCTACGTCTCTGTCCACCCCTGTGGCTCGATCCACTCTGATGACTGGCATATGGCACTGGCATCGGCTGCGGAGGCATCAGAGGATACCCTCCATAACAAAAATTGGGTGGAAAACCTGGTGCCTGCCACATGTGAGCGAATGGAAGCCTCGGGCAAATGCAGAAATGTCCTGCGAAGCTAGCAATCGGAACATCGGGAATACGAAAATTAAGAGAGATAGTGTGGTGTAAATAACCGCCTAATGCACACGGTCAACCTCCCAACCCAGGCCGTCGAAACAATGCTAGTGAATCTCAAAGTCCCCCATACGGGGATCCTCGGTGGCTGCAGCTTCGAAGGATGTATCAGGAGGAACTGCTCCATCGGATGAGGCTGGGGCTGCATCTTCCTCAACAAAGTCTAACACAGAAACAATATATATACACATAAGCATGCAAACACAGGGAGGTAAGAACAACATAACCATTATAAAGCAAAAAATGTAAAAGTAGAGTGAGAGTATGACAATCAATCACAAATTACAAATAATCACATTAACTACCCTCTTCCACTTATCTCATGCCTTTCTATGAGTTTGTGCATATTTTCTTACTATCGTCGCTGTACTCCCTATTTCTGATAGGAATACGTTGGCAAACCCCTTTTCGTTAGTGTTGTTGTCCCCCTTTCCTGATAGGGACTCCCGCCTCCCTTTTCCGATACAGACGGGGCGACACTATCCTAGTCCACAAGGTATCCCCCTTTCCCGATAGGGACCATCCTCTCCCTTTGCCGATAGGGACCTCCATTCCCCCCATTCCCGATAGGGACAGAGTGGATCTAACCTGCTGAATGAGGTATCCCGCTTTCCCATTAGGGATCCTCTCCACCTTACATTCCCGTTAAGAATTGAGTGGTAACTAATGGTCATGCTCATGCATCCAACACCTCATCATCATATCCCTCACACATCTTATACACACATTCCCTAAAATATCCCTTTAATCATATCCACACATAAGGTACATTAAACATAAGGTACAGTAAACATGTTACCCTAAGCATATTACTACCCACATATTGCATATACAACACAACTTACAATTAGGCATATTATGAGACAATCATATTTAATAATAAATAAAACCTATGTTAGCTGATGGGTCTACGACGCCCATCCTTAGATGATACAGACCGTAACCCCTATCCTTAGGTGTTACTGACATCAACCCCTAGTAGGGCTTAGGTCACCCTACACATGCCAAACAATCATTTCTACTAAACAAAACCTAGTGTGAAAGTGCATTCTTTCTCCCACCTGGAATTCGGAGTAACCGGGATCACTGACAAGCGTGCCACCTAACTTACAAGCTCATGAACACACAAATGAACTCTCCTCACTCTAAGAATAGGTTCAACCACACCAACCAGCAGGCCAGGGATCACCCAAAAATTCCACCGAGTACGCCAGAACGACCCATATTTTACCGGAAACACAAAAATGCACTCGGATTAGAATTAGAGCAAACTATGGAATTATTAAAATACAAGGAAGCTCTCGGCCAGGTACTGATCATAAGGTCCAGGGTGTTCAACTTACCCAAACTCAATTCCTGATGAAGTTTCACAGACGTTCGGTACCCGTACATGCACCAAAACCCTAAAATACAAAGAACAGTTAATTATGGACTATTAAACTATAAAGGAATCACGAATTCAGTGGACAAACATACAGAGAACAAAGGTTCTTACCTTTTTCTTGTGGGCCAAGGAACTTCCTCCGGGAGTTTCGGCAAAACCCTAGCTCGTTCGGTACCCGCACGGTCAAACCGGGGTCCAAAACACAGTCTGATTAGGGCTAGGAACTAAAACAAAATTGGAGAATCTAAATCCACAAACTGAAAACAGAGACCAACACTAAAGGGGTATAGGTTTACCTCGACAAAACAGTGATCAGAGATAAACCCTAAAAAGCCCGATCGGAAACAGACGAGTTGGCATCGTCAGATTGATGAACTGGTACCTGAGATCACTTGGATTTATCTCCAAAACCTTGGATCTTGAAAAATGGAGGTTCCCTGGTTAATATTATTGTTCAGGTCGAGTAAATTGAAGAAGAAGTGGAAAAAATCTGATTGGCGGGTGAAAAATGGATTATATAGAAAAAATTGACCTGCGCGTGCCCGCTGCTACCTGCACGCGTCACGTGCGTCGCATCAGCTTGCTTCGCACTGAAGAATCCCCTGCCACATGGCTCCATGCATGTATGCCACATGTCATATCCTGATTGGACCGAGCCGCATGTCACAAAAGGACCAGGAACTGCTGGTGCACCGTGGTCCAGCGCGCCACACGCTTTTGCGCAGTAGGGTTCGTTTTCGTGTGATTTCTTCGATTCTGATGTCCATGCGATCCAGAACTCGATATCTTAACACTCTAACATGATTCTAAACATAAAAGGGCATCTAATGGACCTATGAACTAAGATTCAAAGTCTCATTTACTTGATCGAAAACTCACGTTCGCTTTAGGTTACGAGCACACAAAACCCTAATCCTAACTCTGATCGTTCTCAAACTTGACGTGGCTTCTAAGACTCATATCAAAACCCTATTAAACACTCTTCTAACCTTATCCAACCTTCCAAGCCTCATAACTTACTCTCTTGCAAGCAATAATTACATCAAAAGCGAATGCATAACTGAAAAGTCAAGTACACAGTCAAACACACACAAAATCCCACCTAGGGAACACAAGTACACTAATCACACATTAAGCAAGGTTAGAAAATTGAGGATGTTATGCCAACAATCAGGCGGATTATGAAGCTCTGATTTTGGGGCTTAGGATTCTGGCAGCTATGAAAGAAAACTGTTTCCAAGTCATGGGGAGTCACAGTTGACTAAGGAATATAAATGTCATAATCCTAACTTAATAGAATGTTATGAAACGGCTAGTAAGCTATTATGTTTGTTTGCCGATACTGTAGTATTTCATATTCCTAGTGAAGAAAATGAAGAGGCTAATGATTTGGCTCAGCAAGCCTCAGGATACAAAGTTATGATAGTCGAAGTTAAAAATGAAGACCATCCATTATGTGAGTTCTTTGCAATACTTGCAGTCGCCTCTTGGAAGAAAGAGTTAATTGACTATCTAAAGGATCCTTCAAGTAATGCTTGCTTTAAACTCAAACAAAAAGCACTTGAGTATGTTTTGATAGATGATGAACTTTATAGAAGAAGCGTTAATGGAGTATTGCTTAGGTGCATTCATTAGCAAAAATGAATCTTTGAAAGTCATGGGGGAAGTTTATGAAGGTATATGCGGTTCACATAGGGTTGGTCCTTTTATGAAGTGGTTAATATACATGCAAGGTTATTATTGGCCAACCATTACAGCTGATTGTTATTAATATGTAAAAGGGTGTGAAGCATGTCAGCTGCATGGTCCTATTCAAAGGGTACCAGTAGAGAATTTGCATCTAGTGATAAAGCCTTGGCCTTTCAGGGGATGGGCAATGGACTTAATACAAAAGATTTATTCCCTTCTTACAAAAGGCATGCGTTTATCATAGTTTCGACTAATTATTTTACCAAATGGGTAGAAGCACAGCCTATGGTAAATGTAACTCAGGATGAAGTTATAAGGTTCATGCAGTACCAAATCATGTATAGGTTTAGTATTCTTGAGACTATCACCACAGACCAAGGTACTATGTTCACTAGAGAAAGAGTGGTGGCCTTTGTACAACAATTTGGGATTAAGATGATTCACTCATCTCCTTATTATGCTCAAGCAAATGGGCAAGCAGAGGCTACTAATAAAATCCTTATAGATTAAATTAAGAAGCATTGAGGATAAGCCGAGGAAATGGCATGAAACATTGAATGAAGTATTATGGGCTGTGAGGAATTCCAAGTTAAATGCATCAGGATTTACTCCTTATCAACTAACATATGGGCAAGATGCAGTGTTACTATTAGAAATAAATGTGGTTTCACTAAAGTAGCAAAGCAGGGTTAGCTAAGCTTAGGTGAATATCATCAAGCCATGCTTATGGAATTAGATTCAGTCGATGAAGATCGACTCATGGCTTTGAATCGGATTGAACACAACAAACAGAAAATGGCAACGGCCTACAACAAACGGGTAAAAACGAAAAGGTTTGTTGAAAGAGATCTTGTTTGGAAAACCATATTATCTATTGGGGTTAAAGATCCCAAGTTTGAAAAATGGTCAACAAATTGGGAAGGGCCATTTATTGTTAGTAAAGCATACAGTAATGGCGCCTATTAGCTAGTCAACAGGCAAGATGAAGAGTTAAACAGAAGCATAAATGGAAAATACTTAAAAAAATACTACCCTACTATATGGCAAGGGATATTGGAGAACTAAAGCCAAAATTTGTTGAAATATTAAAGTTTTGATGACCATAGGCCGGTCACCTAGCCTAGGTGACCTAGATGCTAAGGCTAGAAGAAAGCTGAGTAAACTAAAAGGATTAGTTGGTTGCTGCATCGAAAGACCCTCCTACATTCTCATCAGTATGAACTGATTCTCGCTCAGCTGCAGAAGGATCAGCAATTGTAGAAGGATTAACGGCAGCTGAAGGATCAACAGTTGCAGGGGTATGGTCAGCAGGAACCTCAGCGGTAGGCAAAAATCTTTTGGCTGATTTGTTAAAGTGTCAACCACAGCAAGGGATTCAATCCTTCTTATTTCTTCCAACATTTGCTTCAAGGAATCCCACATCTTGTTGGACTTGGCTAGGCCCTCACTTCCAGTCTTGAGATCCTTCTTTAAATCGACCTTTTGAGAATAAAGTACCACTATTTCACCATCCAGGGAAGTGGATTAAGAGTACAGAGCAAGATACCAATCAGAATAGGAGTCCAATTGGTTGGACAGAGCAGTCGATTTAGGAGTCAGGTCCTTCATTTCTTTCTTTACGCGATCCAGTTTAGCTGGTAGCACAGCTAAACGGTCATATATGGCTTTGCGCTTATCAAGGGCTTCTTAGCGTTCCGACTCAACGGCTTGGTAAGAAGCTTGAAAGCTGGATTTCTTCTCTTGAAGGTCTCTTAGCCTCTTGAGGTCAAAAGAGGCCATATCATATGTCTTCTTAGAATGACCATACTTGTGAGCAATGTCATTTATTTGGAGGGCCATAGTATTATACACTTCACGGCTAGCCGTGGGATATCAGCTGAATTGGCCAATTTGAACAGTGAGGTTCTTAGAGCCGCAACCTGATCCTTGTTGGTTGGAATTTACCCATCAGTGCTGCATGGACTCTCTCTAAGTGATTAGAGATGGGAGAAGAAACCATTGGAAGGGGATCAGCCGACATGAAGTACTTTGACAGCTCTTCATCAGAAACCTTTAAGGAAGCCCTAGGTGGATATAGTGTTGGATTCGTATGATGCTCAGGCTCTGAAGAAGGAATTGGCTCGGTGAAGGACTTAGGAGCCTAGGCATTATAACAAAGAAAAGGTTAGTTAATAAACAAGTAATAAGAATATGAATTAGAAGGAAATCGACTATACCATTAGAGCAGCTTTAGAGCTGGGGCCTTAGGAGTACCCTGGGAAGCTGGGGGCAGGTGGTGTCACACGTGATTTTTGAAATTACAGGATAAGTTAGATTC
Source organism: Calophaca sinica (assembly GCA_037113605.1). Lineage (NCBI taxonomy): Eukaryota > Viridiplantae > Streptophyta > Magnoliopsida > Fabales > Fabaceae > Calophaca > Calophaca sinica. The sequence continues at coordinate 85,018,541 of CM073731.1, forward strand.
AGGTTGACAAAGGAAAATAGAAGAAATTTGTGAGAATATAGAAGAGATTACCTTGAGCTGCTTTCCTTTGTCAACCGAATGAGCCTTATGAGACTCTTTGGATTTAGAAGGAGTTCATGGAAATAGGGGTGAAACCTTCATCTTCAATGATGATAAGTTTGGGTGTTGCTATAGCTGCAAAAATAGTTGAAGGTGAATACTGGAATTAAGAGGACAAAAAAAGAAAAGAAACAAGAATCACAAGACTTACTTCTTATTGCAGCTAGGGTCTTGATTCTGGAAGAAGACCTTTTAAGAACTAGAGGCTTGACTTTGGCAGGAGTACTCTTGTGTTGGATAATTGGCCTAGGTTCATCTTTTCCTTGTTCTTCTCTATCCTTGATAATGAGCCGAGGGACATATTTTTCCAGCTTGTCCGGGAACATCTTCGTGGTAATAGATGGCCACCAGTTGGCAAAGGTAGAAGTTTCCCCAGAAGTAGGGCTGAATGAAGTCCATTCAAAGAATTAAATTTGGCTAAGTTAGTGGAGGCCAATTCTGCTACATCATTGGCTGAAAAGCTTAGTGTAACACCCTCACTTTTGTGCTAGAACTCTATAATTACTTGTGTGTTTGATTAAGTCTTCCATGTATGTGAATGTGTTATATATGCTATTGATTGGCTAGAAGACCAATTAAATTGGCACGGTGCGCGTATAGGCGAGTCGGACACTAAAACTAGCAACGGATACAGTTCCAGGGGGCGCAGGGCGCCCAGACTAGGACGCAGGGCGCCCAGGCCTCACCGAGAGCAGGCGCAGGGTGCCCAGGGCGCCCAGATTGGACTCGGGGCGCTAGGCCTCACTGAGAGCTGGCGCAGGGCGCCCAGGAGATGCTGGCGCCAAGCACCCACTGCTGCGAAGTGGCTATGCGCTGTTTCGCATTTTAACTCGTTTTGGGCCGGTTCGGTGACCTAGTATGACCCATTCTCGACCTGTAAGAGTGACCACGACCCCTAGACTTAACCTAGCCTCTGAACATCAGTCTAAAACCATAAACATGATTAGAAGCTACTCATAAGATCAACCAAGATAGAGAAAAACCATTCTTTCCCTTTTCCCCAATTTTGTGCTGTCAAGGGCTCTGACTCAAGACTACGCTACGGAACGCGACCCGGAAGCATAGTTACTGTAATTCTTACAGCCTAATTGGGAGGAATAGGAAGAGGTAAGCCTTCTAATGATAGTTTTGTCCTTAAGAGCAATGTTAGGGTTCTAAATTATGATTTTTCCATTCCTAAACCCTTACTCTTGTGTTTTTGCTGAAGAAAGCTTCGCTAGGAAAGGAAAAGCTTGGTGTTGCCTTATCCCTCTCCTAGGAGCACGAATTTCACTTGAGGTAAGGGATAGTTGCTCTCTTCTATAGAGTGTATGGAACCTGTGTGAACAATAGGGGTGTCCCAAGACCCCTATGCCTCGCGCGGTAACGAAAAATGGGCACTATCACCACCGTGATAGAGAGACCTTCGAACTCCCCAAATTATTATTCTCGACTTGTGATAATTTTATTGGTTGTTGAAATTGGCGTGATGATTGAGCTTTGGTTGTTATATGCTTGATGTACAGAAATTGGTTGTTATCAAATGACAATGTAAGGAAATTAAATAACTAAATAGTAGGCTTTAGACCCTATGAAAGTGTAGCCACTAAGTATGAATCAAAGAACTCGAGTCCCCACAATTATGTTGATATTGTAAAGCTTAAGTAGAATGTCTAAGGTTCATTTATGATGCCTATTGATTTATTAGTATGATAATCTGAGAGAACTAGTCCTTCTATGCCAAAGTTTCACTTGGATGTATGTGCTTAATCAAAGTTGCTAAGAATATTAAATGTTCATGTTATTGGTAGAAGGCACTAGCTAACTTATGAATTTGTGTTCTGCTGTTGTTGTTGTTGTTACTCTGTCGAAAATATGGCGATAGAGGATGTTATGGTTAGACACCGCGTTTGGTCATGTTCATGCATCTTGGTGTCGTCATTGTTGTTGTTGTTGTTGTTATTGTTAGTAGGGCGTATCGGGCAAGGTATCCCGTGACGGGCGAGGTTTCCCGGTCCTACGGTTAAAAAGGGCGAATCGGGCAAGGTATCCCGTGACGGGCAAGGTTTCCGGCCCTACTAAAAAAAGGGCGAATCGGGCAAGGTATCCCGTGACGGGCAAGGTTCCCGGTCCTTTGGTTATTAGGGCGAATCGGGCAAGGTATCCCGTGACGGGCAAGGTTTCCCGGTCCTACGGTTTAAAGAAAAAAAAAATAGGGCGAATCGGGCAAGGTATCCCATGACGGGTGAGGTTTCCCGATCATTTGGTTAGTAGGGCGAATCGGGCAAGGTATCCCGTGACGGGCGAGGTTTCCCGGTCCTACGGTTAATGGGACGAATCGGGCAAGGTATCCCGTGACGGGTGAGGTTCCCGGTCCTGTTGTTATTGGTACACTACTGACATGGTATTCCGAAACGGGCAAGGTATTCCGGCTTCGTTATAAGTGGATCCACATGCCTATAATTATGTTTTTAGAATCACACCATTTTTCTTGATAACATGCTTGGTTGTTCGGTTGTTAGTGGTATATCATAATGTTGTGATTGATGCGGCGGCATGTGATATTTGAATGTTGTGGTAATGTCTTTTAGCGTTGCGTTTGATGCTGTGGCATGTGGCATTTGACAGTAGTGGTGATATGTTATGTCTTGGTGCTAGCGTGTAGACGTTTTATTGGAATTACTGTATATGCGCATTGTTCACTGATTTCCTACACTGGTTGCACTATTTGAGGTTATGACGACTAACCCTTTGTGGCTATGCATATCCCACCGGGTATGTGTAGATGTTGAGACTGCAGGTGTTGAGGATGCGAATGCCAATGAATAATCTCGGTAGTTCGTCGGGATGAATAGAAGATTTGCATGTGTTTACTTATTAAAGTTTTTTTGTATTTCTTCCGATGTAATAATTAGGGAAAGGGCTCTGAATTATTGTGACATCGGGAACCTGGGTTTTTAATTTCTTCGATTGTTGTTTCCGCAAATGAGCATGATGACTCTATTCCACAATAACTGAAATTATGATTTGGCTTAAATAAAAGTATTTTGTTTCTCCGTGTTTTTATTTTACATTATTTCGTTGTTATAATGACTTGCTGGGGTAGAGGGTGTCACATTTAGTGGTATCAGAGCTCGGCTTGATTCTCAGGCCGTGGTGTGTGTCTATTACGTTTTTGCCTGTGTGCTCGGTGTGATTGTTTATGCTAAAATAGATAGGAGTATGGATGGTAAGACTCATTTTATAGGCTAACCATTTTCTGTTTGCCTCAGAAGTGAGGAATGGCAGGCAGGGCTGACCGTGCTGTGATTGAGGCCTTAGGGCGGGTTGCTGAAGCTTTGGAGCGCAACCAGAACCGTACTGATAGGCCTGCTAACTTCAGGAGCATTGCCGATTTTCAGAAAAACAACCCTCCAACCTTTAAGGGGGGATTTGACCCTGATGGAGCCCAACACTGGATACGTGAAATGGAGAAGATTTTTAGGGTGATGGGCTGCACTGATGAACAGAAGGTGGCTTTTGCTGCTTTCAAGCTGACCGACGAGGCTGAGTATTGGTGGGAGAACACTAGTCGGAGGTTGGAGAATACCGCAACTGCTGTAACTTGGGAGATATTCAAGGACAGGTTCTTGGAAAAATATTTTCCCGCTGAGATTCGTGACCGGAAGGAGGCTGAGTTCCTAGCTTTAACACAGGGGAATATGTCTGTAGATGAGTATGCGGTGAAGTTTGAGGAATTATCCCGCTACTACCCTGCTTATCAACTAGCAACTGGCGACCGCTCGAAGTGTGTTAAGTTTAAGAACGGCTTACGACCTGAACTCAAGCAGGGCGTGGCTGTCTTACCACTTACCGACTTTGGGAACTTTGTCCAGAAGACCCGAGACTTTGAAGAGGCTTATAATGAGAGGGTAGCTGCTTTCAGAAACAACAGTGGGAAACCCAAACCCACCCAAGGAAGAGGGAGACAGCCTTTAGCACCTACTGCCAAGGCATTTAAGAATACCGGCTTTAGAGGGGCTAATCCTGTCGCGGGAAAGACAGTTGGGGGAAGCTCTTGGCACTACAATCAGAATAGATGTGGCAAGTGTGGCAAGGACCACTATACTCATTTATGCAAGGAAACATCTGTCATCTGCTTCAAGTGCAACAAGCCCGGTCATATCAGCCGCGACTGTGATGAATTGAAGAACGAACCAACAAATAATAACAGAACTCCGAGACCTCAGGCTAACAGGATGAAGTCGACTGGCACAGAGGCAGCTGAATCAGAAGATCTCATCCAAGGTACTTGCTTTATTTGAGGAATTTCTTTAGTGGTGTTGTATGATTCTGGTGCGACCCACTCTTTCATCTCTGCCGAATGTGTGAAAAATTTACAACTGCCTATATCTCGTTTGACCTTTGATTTGTCTGTGGATATTCCTTCTCATGAACCCGTTGTTACTTCTCTTGTGTGCAAGGAGTGCACTCTCGTGATTGGAAGTAGGAATTTTGTAGTGGACCTAGTGTGTTTACCTCTTCTGGGGATAGACATTATTTTAGGTATGGATTGGTTGACTGCTAATCATGTATTTTTGAACTGCTTTGATAAAATTGTGGTGTTTGGGGCACCTGAGCCCAGTGATCCCCGGGTGGTTACCGCCAAGGAAATTCGGTCGTCCTTGAAGGAAGGTGCACAGGTATATGTGATGTTGTGTTCTATGGCTATAGAAACGAAAGTAGAAGCTAAAGATGCACCCACCGTTTGTGAGTTTCCGGAAGTATTTGCAGAAGTTAACTCTTTACCACCGGAGCGAGATGTGGACTTTGCTATCGACCTTGCTCCGGGAACGGGACCGATCTCTATGGCACCTTACAGGATGTCTCCGTTAGAGCTAGAAGAACTAAAGAGGCAATTGGAAGACATGCTGGAGAAAAAGTGATGTGATCCTGGCAGCCCTCAAGAAATTACAACAATAATAAAAGGATTCTTCTTTAAGTTATGTTTATTTGCTTTGAATAAAGATTGTAATAAGTCTATTGGGCTGCATTACTTGGGTTTTGCATATTGGCCCAATTGAACTTCTTATTTTCGTTTTTATTTGTAGTTTATTTTAAGTTAGCTGAATTAGTTTTATTTAAATTAATTAAAAAGGACAGAATGATGGCTATTGAAATGCTCCATTTAGGAGTTGTTAGGAAGTGTAACTGACACTTTAATACACTAGTTAATGGACAATTGAAGTGCAGCCATTAATATGATCATGTAGGCATTCAATTGACATTACTAATGTGTCTAGGAAGAAAGAGAGAAGCTGATTTTGCTATCCTATATATGTAATACGAATTTTATGAATGAAGGCAGAGTTTTGCTTTGAGAAAAACTTGTGTTTATCACATTTTGAGAGTCATGCACTCTTGGGTTCTGGATTGAGCCAAAAATTGAACTTATCAAGAAGTAACCTTCTTGTGGCGTTCTTCGATTTGCTTATCAATTCCTTAGGGAATTGTGGTGCTTCCATCCCTCATCTTTATCCATTTCTTTTTATTTTATTTAAAAACAATTCTGTTCTGAATATAATTTCAACCGAAGATCGAATTTATAAAAAAGACTACCCATATCAAAGTGGTTGTCATCAAGTGGTACCAAAGCTCAGGTTGAGGTTGAAATTTCTATTTGTTTTTCCTTTCATCTTTTCAGTTTCTATTCACTTCTTCTTCTTCATTCTATTTCAATTTTTCCTTTTTTTAAAAAAAAAAAATCGAAATTAAAAAAAAAGAAAAAAAGTGCAGACCCTTTCTTGTTTTTTGGACAATTCTCTTTTGTACGTTCCTTTGTTTCTTTGACAAACTCACTTCTCAAATTCTGTTTTTGTCACAAGTTTGTTGGTTACTTGTTTTTTTTGTATTTTACCCTCTAAAGAACTCAAAGAGAGCATTTGAGAGAGAGTGAAACATTTGGCAAGTAGAGAAGTCTTTTCTTATTTATCCTTATTATTTACTCTAACTTGATTCTTTGTAACATGTTGAGATCTTCTAGAAATGAATTTGTTGTGGAAGGATATCAGGTTGGTTTGTGGATGAAAAGAAATTGTGAGAGGTTAGACAGAGAAAAGGAGGCAGCAAGAAGAGAAAAGAGAGGTTAGATAGAGAGAAAGAGGCAAGCAAAGAAAAAGAAAGAAGGCGTAGAGAAAGGAGAGGGAGGATAAGAAACGACGTAGAAAAAGAGCACGAAAAAGATCAATAGTGCCTTTGAGAAAATTTGTGAAGAGTTTAATAAGGAGTTGAAAAACATACAAAGAGAATATTTGAAAGAAAAGAAGATAGTGGAAGAGAAAGAAAAACAACAAAGTGAAATCAATGTTGAGAAAAGAAAAGAGGGTGAGAGAGAAGAAAGAGTTGCAGAGGAAGTCATCTTGGAAACTTGTTTTTATCCTAACCTTTTGCCAAGTTCTATTGATTCTATTATGCAAGAGGTTGAAGATGAAATTCCAAAGAAACAATGTAGTGCATCAAATGAAGTTAAATTGCAAGAGGAATTTAGGGATGTGTCTCCAAAGGAAGTACGTTGCAACTTTTTGCCAAACATGAGAATGAGGCATCAAGTAGACATCATTCCAAGTGCACCACTACTCACTAGGCCAGCTTTTCAAATTCATGAAGAAGTACCTCCAAAGGAAATTGAAGATACGAAAATATTTTTTGATGTTGAAAACAAAGGGGAAGCAAGTGAGGAAAATGTTCAAATTGAGAGTGTCCTTATCATAGAAATTAAGGTGGAGAGAGCATCATTAGCAGAGAAACTTAAGTATATCTTTTTATCTAAAGATGCTTGCTTTACTACTAACACTAATTTTTTGCATGGTGGTACTGATTCCCTTTTCAAGGCACATATCTTCATAGTTCCAAGAGAAGAACCCCGTGGATTCAAAAGAATTATGTTTGATGCTGGGGGATGTAGAGGATTTCTTAAGTCAATAAATTGAGGACTAATTCCCTCGAAGAAGGAGGGTATGATGTGATCCTGGCAGCCCTCAAGAAATTACAACAATAATAAAAGGATTCTTCTTTAAGTTATGTTTATTTGCTTTGAATAAAGATTGTAATAAGTCTATTGGGCTGCATTACTTGGGTTTTGCATATTGGCCCAATTGAACTTCTTATTTTCGTTTTTATTTGTAGTTTATTTTAAGTTAGCTGAATTAGTTTTATTTAAATTAATTAAAAAAAAGGACAGCAGCTGATGGCTATTGAAATGCTCCATTTAGGAGTTGTTAGGAAGTGTAACTGACACTTTAATACACTAGTTAATGGACAATTGAAGTGCAGCCATTAATATGATCATGTAGGCATTCAATTGACATTACTAATGTGTCTAGGAAGAAAGAGAGAAGCTGATTTTGCTATCCTATATATGTAATACGAATTTTATGAATGAAGGCAGAGTTTTGCTTTGAGAAAAACTTGTGTTTATCACATTTTGAGAGTCATGCACTCTTGGGTTCTGGATTGAGCCAAAAATTGAACTTATCAAGAAGTAACCTTCTTGTGGCGTTCTTCGATTTGCTTATCAATTCCTTAGGGAATTGTGGTGCTTCCATCCCTCATCTTTATCCATTTCTTTTTATTTTATTTAAAAACAATTCTGTTCTGAATATAATTTCAACCGAAGATCGAATTTATAAAAAAGACTACCCATATCAAAGTGGTTGTCATCAAAAAGTTTATTAGACCAAGTGTGTCCCCATGAGGAGCGCCGGTTTTATTGGTAAAGAAGAAAGACGGTTCGATGAGGCTGTGTGTTGACTATCGGCAACTTAACAAGGTTACTGTCAAGAACCGCTACCCTTTACCGAGGATAGATGACCTCATGGACCAACTAGTAGGAGCATGTGTTTTCTCTAAAATTGATCTGAGGTCTGGGTACCACCAGATTCGGGTGAAGAAGGAGGACATTCCGAAGACCGCGTTCCGAACGCGTTACGGTCACTATGAGTACCAAGTTATGCCATTCGGTGTGACTAACGCACCAGCAGTATTTATGGATTACATGAACACGATATTTCGCCCTTTTTTGGATAAGTTTGTGGTTGTTTTTATAGACGACATCTTGATTTACTCCAAGACCCGAAAGGAGCATGAGGGGCGCTTGAGAACTGTACTACAAGTGTTGAAGGAAAAACAATTGTATGCCAAGTTGTCGAAGTGTGAGTTTTGGTTGGATGAAGTGGGATTTCTAGGCCACGTAATTTCTAAAGGCGGTATAGCTGTGGACCCAGTGAAGGTGGAAGCTGTATTGCATTGGGAAGCTCCTAAATCGGCCACCGAGATAAGGAGCTTTTTGGGCCTAGCCGGTTACTATCGAAGGTTCATCGAAGGTTTTTCAAAGATAGCACTACCGATGACCAGGCTTACCAGGAAGGGGCAAGTTTTCTTGTGGGATGCTAAGTGTGAGGAAAGCTTTCAGATACTAAAGAAGAAGTTGACTACGGCACCAGTGTTAGTGCTGCCCGACCCGCTTAAACCTTTCGTGGTCTACTGTGATGCTTCAAAGCAAGGACTAGGTGGTGTGCTAATGCAGCATGGTAAGGTCGTGGCGTATGCTTCTCGTCAACTAAAGTTACACGAGCAGAATTATCCTACCCATGACTTGGAATTAGGTGCAGTTGTCTTTGCCTTGAAGATCTGGAGGCACTATCTTTATGGGGCTCGGTTTGAGGTTTTCAGCAACCATAAGAGCCTCAAGTATTTGTTTGACCAGAAGGAGTTAAACATGAGGCAACGTCGGTGGATGGAATTCCTGAAAGACTACGAGTTTGAGTTGAACTACCATCCAGGCAAGGCAAATGTCGTGGCAGATGCGCTAAGCGTAGAAGGCGTTGCATTGCTCGACTATGATGATTAGGGAAATGAAGTTAATAGAAGAGTTCAGAGATCTGAGTCTAGTGTGTGAAAGGACCCCCGTGAGTGTGAAGCTTGGCATGTTGAAAGTGACTAATGATCTAATGGGTCAAATCCGGGATGGGCAGAAGACCGATCTGTTCTTAGTTGAGCAGAAGATCTCGATTGCTCAAGGGAAGCCAAGTGAATTTACTGAGGGGACGGATGGGATTTTAAGGCTCCAGGGTCGAATTTGTGTCCCGGAAGATGATTCTGGAAGAAGGTCATAGGAGTAGCCTGAGCATACATCCCGGGGCTACTAAGATGTATCAAGACTTAAAGAGATTATTCTGGTGGCCTAGTATGAAGAAGCAAATAGCCGAATTTGTGTACGCATGCCTGACTTGCCAAAAGGCCAAGATTGAACACCAGAAACCTTCGGGGCGTTGCGGTAGCTATTCATCCCGAAATGGAAGTGGGACAGTATCGCTATGGATTTTGTGTCCGGACTTCCCAGGACTTCAGCCGGTTACGATGCAGTGTGGGTGATTGTTGACCGGTTAACCAAGACGGCTCACTTTTTACCGGTAAACATGGAATTCCCTCTAGAGAAGTTAACGAAGTTGTACATTAAGGAGATCGTTAGACTGCATGGTGTTCCCTCTAGTATCATATCTGACCGAGATCCTAGGTTCACATCTGGGTTTTGGAATAGCTTGCATGAGGCGTTGGGAACCAAACTTAGACTGAGCTCAGCCTATCACCCCCAAACGGATGGTCAGTCGGAGCGGACTATTCAATCATTAGAGGACCTGTTGCGGGCCTGTGTGTTGGAAGAATCCGGAAGTTGGGATAAGTTCTTACCCTTGGTGGAGTTTACCTATAACAATAGCTATCACTCTAGTATTGGTATGGCTCCATACGAGGCGCTTTATGGGAGGAGGTGCCGTACTCCCCTTTGCTGGTGCGAGTCCGGCGAAAGCCTAGTGTTGGGACCAGAAGTGGTGAGAGAGACAACCGAGAAGGTGAAGTTGATTCAAGAGAAGATGAGGACTGCTCAAAGCAGACAGAAGAGTTATTACGATAACCGGACCAAGGAGCTGACCTTTAAGGAAGGAGAACACGTTTTCCTACGGGTTACCCCAACCAAGGGAGTTGGTAGAGTTTTGAAGGCTAGGAAGCTTACTCCTAGGTTCATTGGACCCTACCAAATTTTGAAGCGAATTGGTGAAGTAGCTTATCAGGTGGCGCTGCCACCGTTGTTGGGAAACCTCCACAATGTATTTCACGTGTCTCAACTCCGTAAGTATATACATGATCCCAGTCATGTGATAGCACAGGACGCGATTCAACTCAAGGACAATCTCACATTTGAGACGTCACCGGTAAGAATTGAAGACCGGAAGAAGAAGCAACTACGCGGAAGGGAGATTCCCCTGGTGAAGGTAATTTGGAGTGGAGCAAACGATGAAAGTGCAACGTGGGAGTTGGAGAGTAAGATGTGGGAACTGTATCCGCAACTTTTCACTACAGGTCAGCAATAATTCCGAGGACGAAATTTTTCTAAGGGGGGAGGATTGTAACACCCTCACTTTTGTGCTAGAACTCTATAATTACTTGTGTGTTTGATTAAGTCTTCCATCTATGTGAATGTGTTATATATGCTATTGATTTGCTAGAAGACCAATTAAATTGGCACGGTGCGCGTATAGGCGAGTCAGACACTAAAACTAGCAACGGATACAGTTCCAGGGGGCGCAGGGCGCCCAGACTAGGACGCAGGGCACCCAGGCCTCACCGAGAGCAGGCGCAGGGCGCCCAGACTGGACTCGGGGTGCCAGGCATCACCGAGAGCTGGCGCAGGGCACCCAGGAGATGCTGGCGCCAGGCGCCCACTGCTGCGAAGTGGCTATGTACTGTTTCGCATTTTAACTCGTTTTGGGCCGGTTCGGTGACCCAGTATGACCCATTCTCGACCTGTAAGAGTGACCACGACCCCTAGACTTAACTTAGCCTCTGAACATCAGTCTAAAACCATAAACATGATTAGGAGCTACTCATAAGATCAACCAAGATAGAGAAAAACCATTCTTCCCCTTTTTCCCCAATTTTGTGCTGTCAAGGGCTCTGACTCAAGACTACGCTACGGAACGCGACCCGGAAGCATAGTTACTGTAATTCTTACAGCCTAATTGGGAGGAATAGGAAGAGGTAAGCCTTCTAATGATAGTTTTGTCCTTAAGAGCAATGTTAGGGTTCTAAATTATGATTTTTCCATTCCTAAACCCTTGCTCTTGTGTTTTTGCTGAAGAAAGCTTCGCTAGGAAAGGAAAAGCTTGGTGTTACCTTATCCCTCTCCTAGGAGCACGAATTTCACTTGAGGTAAGGGATAGTTGCTCTCTTCTAGTGAGTGTATGGAACCTGTGTGAACAATAGGGGTGTCCCAAGACCCCTATGCCTCGCGCGGTAACGAAAAATGGGCACTATCACCACCGTGATAGAGAGACCTTCGAACTCCCCAAATTATTATTCTCGACTTGTGATAATTTTATTGGTTGTTGAAATTGGCGTGATGATTGAGCTTTGGTTGTTATATGCTTGATGTACAGAAATTGGTTGTTATCAAATGACAATGTAAGGAAATTAAATAACTAAATAGTAGGCTTTAGACCCTATGAAAGTGTAGCCACTAAGTATGAATCAAAGAACTCGAGTCCCCGCAATTATGTTGATATTGTAAAGCTTAAGTAGAATATCTAAGGTTCATTTATGATGCCTATTGATTTATTAGTATGATAATCTAAGAGAACTAGTCCTTCTATGCCAAAGTTTCACTTGGATGTATGTGCTTAATTAAAGTTGCTAAGAATATTAAATGTTCATGTTATTGGTAGAAGGCACTAGCTAACTTATGAATTTGTGTTCTGCTGTTGTTGTTGTTGTTACTCTGTCGAAAATATGGCGATAGAGGATGTTATGGTTAGACACCACGTTTGGTCATGTTCATGCATCTTGGTGTCGTCATTGTTGTTGTTGTTGTTGTTGTTATTGTTAGTAGGGCGTATCGGGCAAGGTATCCCGTGACGCGCGAGGTTTCCCGGTCCTACGGTTAAAAAGGGCGAATCGGGCAAGGTATCCCGTGACGGGCAAGGTTTCCCGGTCCTACGGTTTAAAGAAAAAAAAAGGCGAATCGGGCAAGGTATCCCGTGACGGGTGAGGTTTCCCGGTCCTTTGGTTAGTAGGGCGAATCGGGCAAGGTATCCCGTGACGGGCGAGGTTTCCCGGTCCTACGGTTAATGGGGCGAATCGGGCAAGGTATCCCGTGACGGGTGAGGTTCCCGGTCCTGTTGTTATTGGTACACTACTGACATGGTATTCCGAAACGGGCAAGGTATTCCGGCTTCGTTATAAGTGGATCCACATGCCTATAATTATGTTCTTAGAATCACACCATTTTTCTTGATAACATGCTTGGTTGTTCGGTTGTTAGTGGTATATCATAATGTTGTGATTGATGCGGCGGCATGTGATATTTGAATGTTGTGGTAATGTCTTTTAGCGTTGCGTTTGATGCTGTGGCATGTGGCATTTGACAGTAGTGGTGATATGTTATGTCTTGGTGCTAGTGTGTAGACGTTTTATTGGAATTACTGTATATGCGCATTGTTCACTGATTTCCTACACTGGTTGCACTATTTGAGGTTATGACGACTAACCCTTTGTGGCTATGCATATCCCACCGGGTATGTGTAGATGTTGAGACTGCAGGTGTTGAGGATGCGAATGCCAATGAGTAATCTCGGTAGTTCGTCGGGATGAATAGAAGATTTGCATGTGTTTACTTATTAAAGTTTTTGTATTTCTTCCGATGTAATAATTAGGGAAAGGGCTCTGAATTATTGTGACATCGGGAACCTGGGTTTTTAATTTCTTCGATTGTTGTTTTCCGCAAATGAGCGTGATGACTCTATTCCACAATAACTGAAATTATGATTTGGCTTAAATAAAAGTATTTTGTTTCTCCGTGTTTTTATTTTACATTATTTCGTTGTTATAATGACTTGCTGGGGTAGAGGGTGTCACACTTAGCTGACCAAGACATCCCAATTTAGAGTCATAAGGTAGAGGGATGTGTTGCAAAAGTCCAAATTACTTGACAACACAGTTGGGAAAGTAAAATTCATTAGAAGACTTGTTGTTTCCGGATGTGGGTTTAAGACACCACAATAGGTCACAATTTGTGAGCGCACTACTCCAATTAAATTCCATGTTGTTCTATTGTTCGACAAGCAGGTCCTCGTGGGTAGAAAAAATCCAATTTGGCCCAATGCTTTTCTCCAAGATAGGGCGCCAGTCAGTCGATATTCGAGATAAATTGAACAGGAGTTCTGCTATATTAAAAGGATACATAGGCTCACAAGGAATGAGCCTAAGTTGAGTCCTTAAAATTTTTCACTTTGAGGCAGAGTACGTGTAACATCCAAGGGCTATCCTTATATTGCCTTATGCTCAAAGGCTTTCCCTTGCACTGCTGATCAATGTATTTTAATGCAGGTTTGCACTTTGTATTTTTAAATGTGTGTCATGCCCAATAATTACTTTTTAACATGTTTTATATCTTTGGGTCTTAATTTAGGCTTTAGTGAAATTCTTTGTTAATTTTTGGATTTTGTTATATCCTGACCCATGTTCCTTCTGCAGGCCATAGCTTGGGATATACTTATCTGATTGTAGTGATCTTTATGGCATTTGAAAGCTAAGAAGCAGAACTACAATCTTATGTTGACATCAAAGCCTAGTTCGGACGTTTTGATGGTCGAAAATGCCAATTACTGCAGCTGGCAAGACTGACTGCGAATTCTGGATCACTTACTCATGTGATTAGTTGTTATTGGGCTAATTAACCTCTTATGGGCCCTTCTCTTTGGTCATAAACTGAAGTTTACCTAGGTTAACCTAAGGGGACATTATAAATAGGATTTTTAGAGTCTTAGGAACTACCTTTTAATTACTTTTGAATTTTTTTCTGTTTTTAAGTTTTAGCAATCTTTTCTCCTTCTCTCCTTCTTAATCACGTTTTTGTCAAATCCTTCCATGGAAGGCTAAGACCTTAGATTAATTCATTGGTTAGGGAGTTTTTATAAGGATCTTGAGGTTTGATTTTTATTGTTAATTTCTATTTTCGGATTCTATCTCTTTCTAGTTGATCTTTCATCTTTGATCTTTGTTTGCAAATTCATTTTAGGTGTTGATGCTTAATCATATCAATTTCGTTTTTGCTCTTTGAGATAATTTGAAATATTTTGAACGCTTGTTTTAATCAATTTTGAATAGAGATCAATAGGATCTACAGCGCATGACGTAGGTTTGATTGAATTCGGTAGTTAAATTAATTATGTTTTTGTGACGGTTTGATGACTACCAACCTCCATAGTAGCTTTTGAACCGATCTTAGGTTGAATTTTTATGGAACTGAATTTTAGAACAAGTAAATAGAAAAGCAATGGAATAGAGATAAGAGATGGATGCACCATAATTCCCTAGGGAGTTGATAAGCAAGATGAAGACGCCACAAGAAGAGTTAACTTCTTGATAAGTCAGTTTTGGCTCAATCCAGAACCCAAGAGAAACAAGTCTCTCATAATGTGTGAAACACAATTTTTAACATCCAAATTCTTCATTTCATTCAGGAATTTCGTGCATACATATAGAGGGTAAACAATACATTCATAAACAGCCCACTAATGGATAGTAATGAGCTCAATTGATGGTGTAACTCCTATACTAATGACTGGACCTTAATTGCACATTAACTAGTGCTTTTAAAGTGGTAGTTACATATCTCCAACATTTCCTAAATGGGTTATTTCAAAAGGCATACAACTGTTACAATTATTTGCTTAATTTAAATAAAAAGCTAATGCAACTCACTTAAAATAAATACTAATATTTTAGTCCAGATTTTCGTCTTCAACTTCCTGTCCATTTTCCACCATGATAGAACCGAATCTGATTAAATTGCGTGAAATACGACTTGTAGAACTTTTTGTATCCTTTCCAACGCATCAAGAACCATATCAATCGGACTTTTGTAACTCCTGATTTAGCCAAAACAAGACAGACGAGTCATTTCCAACGAATTTCAATAAAGCCCAATTTTGTTCTTCCTTTGTCAAGGGTGGTCATCCTAGTTTCACATCATTCCCTCCCTCTTCAAGGGAATTGGACCACGAATTTCTAGCTCTAATACCTCCAGGGTCAAAAATAAATCTAAAGAATGCATCACATGTAACTTCCACGTTAGAAAATTTTGCAAGGTCAGTGGAAGGATTAGCTTAATCCTCCTTCTCTTGGGATTCTAGAACAGAATCATCTTTCCATAGCTCACAAATGGTATCCACTCCTTGAAAACATTCTGCTTCATTCACTTCCTTCTCTTCAAGACTTATGAAAGAATTGTTGGACAAAGGAATAGAATTAGGAGAATCCCAACATATGAAACCACAAGAAAACTTAGAAGAAGGGGTTAGAGTAGTAATTGGCCATGGCTTCCCAACTGTGCTGGAGGAATCATTTCGAACTTCCTCTTCAATCTCCTTTGGAGGTACTTCTTCATGAATTTTAAAAGCTGGCCTAGTGAGTAGAGGTGCGCTTGGAATGATGTCCACTTGATGCCTCAATCTCTTGTTTGGCACGAAGTTGTAAGGTACTTCCTTTGCAGACACATCCCCAAATTCCTCTTGCAATTTACCTTCAATAGAAGCACTACATTGTTCCTTTGGTATTTCATCTTCAACCCCCTGCATAATAGAATCAACAGAACTTGGCAAAAGGCTAGGATAAAATCCAGTTTCCAAAATGACTTCCTCCACAACTTTTACCTCATTTTCTTGTTTTTCTTTCTCTACCCTTCTCTCTTGAATTTTATCTTCAAAATTAAAACTCTCTTTTTTCACACTCTTTTTTTCTCCCAAATATTTTTTTTGTAGAATTTTCAACTCCTTACTAAACTCTTCAAAATTTTTCTCAAAGCGATCTTGACTTTTTTTTCGCTTCCATTTGTTTTCTTCTTATCTCCTTATCCTTCCTCTCATTTTCTTCTCTACACCGTCTTTCTTTTTCTCTCTTTTTTTTCCTCTTGCTCTTTCTTTTCTCTATCTAACCTCTTGGCAGTTCTTTTCATCCACATACCAACCTGATATCCCTCAACAACAAATTCATTTCTAGAAGATCTCAACATGTTGCAAAGAATCAAGTGGCAATCAATCAATAGGAATTGATTAAACTAAACAGAATTTTTTTTTCGTTTTTTTTTCACAAAATTCTGGACAGAATTGAGATGGAGATGAGATGAACAGAATAAGAACAACTTAAGAAAATAAATTCAACCCCAACCTTTGCTTTGATACCACTTGATGACTACCAACCTCCATAGTAGCCTTTGAAACGATCTTAGGTTGAATTTTTATGGAACTGAATTTTAGAACAAGTAAATGGAAAAGCAATGGAATAGAGATAATAGATGGATGCACCACAATTCCCTAGGGAGTTGATAAGCAAGATGAAGACGCCACAAGAAGAGTTAACTTCTTGATAAGTCAGTTTTGGCTCAATCCAGAACCCAAGAGAAATAAGTCTCTCATAATGTGTAAAACACAATTTTTAACATCCAAATTCTTCATTTCATTCCGGAATTTCGTGCATACATATAGAGGGTAAAAAATACATTCAGAAACAGCCCACTAATAGATAGTAATGAGCTCAATTGATGGTGTAACTCCTATACTAATGATTGGACCTTAATTGCATACTAACTAGTGCTTTTAAAGTGGTAGTTACATATCTCCAACAATTCCTAAATGGGTTATTTCAAAAGGCATACAGCTACTACAATTTTTTACTTAATTTAAATAAAAAGCTAATGCAACTCACTTAAAATAAATATTAATATTTTAGTCCAGATTTTCGTCTTCAACTTCCTGTCCATTTTCCACCATGATAGAACCGAATCTGATTAAATTGCGTGAAATACGACTTGTAGAACTTTTTGTATCCTTTACAACGCATCAAGAACCATATCAATTGGACTTCTGTAACTCCTGATTCAGCCAAAACAAGACAGACAGGTCATTTCCAACGAATTTCAATAAAGCCTAATTTTGTTCTTCCTTTGTCAAGGGTGGTCATCCTAGTTTCACATCACGCTTGTTCCTTAATCATGATTAATTGATTCTGTGATGCTTAGTTGATGCTTAATTAATTCTGTATTACAGTAGGAATTCTTATAAAGTTAATTGACGGTTGGTTGGTTAATTTTATGGTCAAACAAGAATAGAATCACGAAATAGAATAATCCTTTGAAACCCGTGATAGATCAAAGTATTAATTATCCTGAACCAGTGGATTAGTCGTTTTTATATATTGATATTTTCATCTTTTAAATTCTGTTTTTAATAATCGAAACCCTCCTTTTTATTTCTTCGTACGTTCTTGTTTTTGTTATTGTTAGATTAGAGATCCTTGTGAGATAACCAAGGTTGAATTACCTTGTTACTACATTTACTATTTTTAATTATTTGACCCGTGCGCGACAGCGGATCAAATTGGCGTCGTTGCCGGGGATCTCTGATCAATAATAGCCAATTTAAGAACCCTACTAACGTCTCTAACCTTTGATTTTGCGTTTTAGTTGTGTTTCAGGTTCTGACATTGGATTTTGCATTGAGCTAGTGAAAAAAAATCGGTTTCCAGTCAACTTGCCCGGATTGCTCCAAAATTTGGCCAGAAAATCCAAAAAAAATCAAGGATCAATACTCCCTTATCGGGGTTTGATATTGAGACTACAGGCTCAAATTCCAAAATTCCATCGTTTAGACCACTTTTTAAATTTTTTTGAATTTTTCGTATCTTTAAAAAAATCCAAAAAAATTTACTTTATCTTTATTTGAGTTTTAGAGATTTTTAGTGCTGTTTTTAGATTTTTTAGATTTTATTTGATACGTTTTGTCAATTTAATTTTTGTTTTAGCGATTAGGACATTGTTGGTATTTTTTAATTTGTTGTGCTTGTGCTGCCTTCATATGTGCTCATGATGCATGACTAGGTCCAATTCTGAAATTCTGCATTCTTTTGATCTAGAAATAGAAAGCACTTTTCATTCACTCTATAGACTTAAATAAGTCTAGTACTAGTAATAACTTAGGTAGTGATCGTATAGTTGATAGTGATACTGACAGCATTAGCATATTTAGTGATACTTTCTTTGACACTGATTTTGATTCTGAATTTATTGTTGATACCATGGCTGCTAGAACATTAAGGGAACTTGCTGCACCTGATGTTACTTATAATGCTTTTTGCATTGAATACCCTGATGTTGAAGTACCTTTTGAACTTAAATCTGGTTTGATACATTTGCTTCCTAAGTTTCATGGTCTTGTAGGTGAAGATCCTCACAAACATCTTAAGGAGTTCCATATTGTGTGCTCTACCATGAAACCTCAAGGAGTCCCAGAGGATCACATCAAGCTGAGAGCCTTTCCATTCTCATTACCAGACACTACCAAGGACTGGTTGTACTACCTTCAACCAGGTTCTGTGACAAGCTGGAATGAATTGAAGAAGTTATTTCTGGAAAAGTTCTTCCCTGCCTCTAGAGCTGCTTCAATCAGAAAAGAAATATGTGCCATCAAGCAGATTGACAGAGAATCTTTGCATGAATACTAGGAGAGATTTAAGAAATTATGTGCAAGCTACCCTCACCATCAAATTTCTGAACAGTTGCTCATCCGATATTTTTATGAAGGCTTACTGCCTTTGGATCGAAATATCATGGATGCTGCTAGTGGAGGAGCACTTGTGGATAAGACCCCAGTAGATGCAAGAAGCCTGATTGAGAACATGTCCATTAATTCTCAGCAGTTTACTACCAGAAGCAATTCAGTGGTGCTAACAAGGGGAGTCAACGAGATACAAGCTACTGACCATAAGAACTTAGAGAGCAAGCTCGATGAACTTGTTTCATTGGTCAAAAAGTTAGCAGTTACTAAAACTCAGGCAGCGAGAGTTTGTGGTATTTGTACTTCTGCAGAGCACCCTACAGATGCGTGTCCTACATTGCAGGAGAGTGACAGTGCTAATACTCTTCAGGCCTATGCAGCAAACATATTCAATGACAGACCTCAACCCAACTATGATCTGTCTTTCAATAGGTACAACCCCAATTGGAGAAACCATCCAAACCTGAGATGGGGAGATGCCTCTACACAGCAGCCCAGGCCACAACCTCCCCCAGCTGCAAAATCTGAACCTTCATTGGAAGACCTTGTTAAACAGATGGCAGTCCAGAATCTCCAATTCCAGCAGCAAACAAATTCAACCATTCAGAATTTGGAGGCAAAAATTGGACAGCTAGCAACCTCCATTAATCAGATACATTCTCAGGGGTCGGATAAACTGCCTGCCCAGCCAGTAGTGAATCCAAATGTCAGTGCAATCACTCTCAGATCTGGAAAAGCTGTTGACACTCCAGAACCTCCTCCAGCAGAAAACACAAGTGGCAGGAAAAATGATAAGCCACCTTCTGTACCTACCTCTACTGATGATGATGATGCACAGCCAATACCATTTCCCTTCCTCAAAGAGCTGTGATAACTAAGAAGATGGATGAGACAGATAAAGACAAGGAAATCTTGGACATATTTAGCAAGGTTGAAGTGAATATTCCTCTCATTGAAGCGATTAAGCAGATTTTTCAAGATATGCTAAGTTCCTTAAAGAGCTGTGCACACACAAAAGGAGGAGGAGGCTGACGGGAAATGAAAAAGTCAATATAGTCGCAATGTTTCTGCACTTATACAACCCATAATTCCCCAAAAGTGCAAGGATCCAGGGATTTTTACTATTCCATGTACCATAAGGGATAGTAAATTTGAAAATGCCATATTGGATTTAGGTGCTTCCATTAATGTTATGCCTACATCTATCTTTAACTCTCTGGCTCTTGGACTTTGCAAAATACATGTGTTGTTATTCAGTTAGCAAACAGGAGCAATGCTCACCCTGCTGGACTTGTAGAGGACGTGCTTGTTAAAGTTAATGACTTGATTTTTCCTGCAGATTTTTACATTCTGGACATGGAAGGAGAGACAAAATCCAGCAAGGCACCTATCATCCTAGGCAGACCATTCCTAAGAACAGCAAGAACCAAGATTGATGTCCATGCTGGAACACTGTCCATGGAATTTGGGGATAGCATAGTTAAATTTAACCTCTTTGATGCTACTATGAAGCATCCCATGGAAGAGCATTCTCTTTTTCAAATAGAAGTACTTGCTGACTTAGTCAAAGATACTCATTCTGATGTTACAAATTGCATGGTTATGCCTGTTAATGTTACAAATGATGTTGCTACACTGTAAGCTTCTGATGTAACTCCATCCACCAGAATACTTCCCTCCATTGAGCAGCCACAAAGAAGACTTAATCCCTTGATTTTGGATGTTGTGAAGAAGAAGAAAACCAAACACTTCCACATGTTCAACTTTCGCCTTAAAATCATGGCGGGTAAACTTCGATCCAAGTGGACTGGCCCTTTTGTTGCTACTAACACTGTTCCTTATGGTGCAATGGGAATAAAAAGTGAAGTCACCAATAAATTCTTCAAAGTCAATGGACACTGCCTCAAGCTTTGCCATAAGACCCCCGCACTTGAAAAGGAGACTGTAGAAGAGCTCTCCTTGAAAAAGCCACCTTGAAGAGGGAGTTTTCTTTCCTTACTCCTTACTCTTATTTTATACTTGTTGCTTACATTAAGGACAATGTGTGATTTAAGTGTGGGGGGAGATCTTTTAGCATAGTAGTTTTATTTTGTTTTTGTTTTACATTTTTGTTTAAAAAAATTGTTATTTTTACATGCATTTTTGTTGGATTTCTTGGTTTGTATGAGTTGGGAGTGATTTCACTATTCTAGGACTATAGGTTTTGTGGCATGATATGGATGACTTGCATTCTTAGTATAATAAGCTGGATTTGAATACTAAATTGTGCATTATTTGTGATAGATCATTGTCCTTGGTGAGATTTGGGCCTTATAATGGATGGAATACACTTTGCCATTCTCTTTCTTTCTTGTGTGATTTCACTCTTGACTTGACTCTTGTTGAAACTCTTGTTCACATGCATGCATTGAAATGATCTAGGAAATTTTTGTTCTTATTAAACCACTAGCCAAATAAGCCTACCTTGCAATTATCCCTTTGCTAGCCCCTTTGAGCCTATTTATCCCATTCTTTGTTATATAACTCATTACAAGCCTAAAAGTGAAAAACAATGATATGACCTAATCTTAGGGGATAAAGGAGCTTTGCATAAGTGTGAGGGTGCTCAAAGATGTGGTTGTCTTAGAATATCTAAATATTGTGTTTCATTGGAAATTTGACAAGTGCAAAAAAAAAGGAAGAGGGTGATAATAAAGAAGGAAAGTGTGGAAGTGGAAAAATGGATTGAAATTTGGTTGAATTGCCCCCCATGATTATTTAGTAATTTTTTCTATTGCTCCTCTATCCTCTGTGATTTTATAGCCTAGTGACCCCTTTCAATTATCCCATCTTGACCTTGGCCCCATTATAACCTTAATAAAGACCTTTTGATCTTTGTGTGCATGTGTTTCAAATGTGGATGTTAGAGGCTTGTCAAGCCTATGGCAGTGCTAGCTTTCATTATGTGCTTTGAGTGTAAACACTAGCCTAGACACTTGAGAGTTTGAGAGAACTTTATTTCTTGTGAGGATTCTATCACTTGTGATTCATTCTTTGGTTGTTCTATGCTCTTGTTTGCTTTGAAGGTAATAAGATGTTATTCATGATTGTCATGATTCCTTGAAACCTTGAATGAGCATTTCACTTGCCACTTTGAATCCTTGGGGTTCATTGAAAATGCATCTTTGCTTTGTTTATTTCCTTTTGAAACTTTCTTTTTGTTTTGACTATGAGTTTTGCTCGGAGTGCAAAAGTTTAAGTGTGGGGGAATTTGATCAATGCATTTTAATGCACCTTTCATAGCTTTGCACTTTGTATTTTTAAAAGTGTGTCATGCCCAATAATTACTTTTTAACATGTTTTATATCTTTGGGTCTTAATTTGGGCTTTAGTGAAATTTTTTGTTAATTTTCGGATTTTGTTACATTCTGACCCATGTTCCTTCTGCAGGCCATAACTTGGGCTATAATTATCCGATTGTAATGATCTTTGTGGCGTTGGAAAGCTAAGAAGCAGAGCTACAAATCTTATGTTGACATCAAAGCCCAGTTCGGATGTTTTAATGGTCAAAAATGCCAATTACTCCGGCTGACAAGACTGACTGCGAATTCTGGATCACTTACTCATGTGATTAGTTGTTATTGGGCTAATTAACCTCTTATGGGCCCTTCTTTTTGGTCATAAACTGAAGTTTACTTAGGTTAACCTAAGGGGACATTATAAATAGGATTTTTAGAGTCTTAGGAACTACCTTTTAATTACTTTTGAATCTTTTGCCGTTTTTTAAGTTTTAGCAATTAATCTTTTCTCCTTCTCTCCTTCTTAATCTCGTTTTTGTCAAATCCTTCCATGGAAGGCTAAGACTTTAGATTAATTCACTGGTTAGGGAGTTTTTATAAGGATCTTGAGGTTTGATTATTATTGTTAATTTCGATTTTCGGATTCTATCTCTTTTCTTGTTGATCTTTCATCTCTTTGATCTTTGTTTGCAAATTCGTTTTAGGTGTTGATGCTTAATCATATCAATTTCGTTTTTGCTCTTTGAGATTATTTGAAATATTTTGAACGCTCGTTTTAATCTGTTTCGAATAGAGATCAATAGATCTACGGCGCGTGCCGTAGGTTTGATTGAATTCGGTAGTTAAATTAATTACGTTTTTGTGATGCTTATTCCTTAATCATGATTAATCGATTCTGTGATGCTTAATTAATTCTGTATTACAGTAGGAATTGTTGACTAGTGACTCCAAACACAAGAGGGGGGTGAATTGTGATAGCGGTGCTTATATAAAAAATTACAGAAAATAAATGACCGAATAATAAATAAAGAACAAAAATAAATAAAGTGCTTGAATGATAAAGAGACAGAGAGCAAAGAAGAGCACGCAGCAATTTATACAGGTTCGGCCACCAAACACCCCTGTGGCTAACCACTATGGGATTTTCACTAAATCACTAGCTTTTAAATCAGGTTCAGCTAGAAACCTTTACAACTCTATACCAGAGCAATACGTTCAAGAGATATCACCTCTCTATGAACACCTTGGGATTCCTACCCAAAAAGAAATGATTTTCACAAATAAAATGAGATGAGAAAGATACACTCAATAGTGCAGATATAACAAATTGAAGCTCAAATAATACAACTCAAATAATGTAGAATAAAAAAGACTCTCAAAAAATGTGCTCAAATAAGTGTGAGTGATGAAAAATATTTGACAGAGTTTTTGGCACAAAAATTAAGCACTGCGTTGTTGTATTTAAAACAAAGCTCACGAGTTGTGTTTATATAGGCAATGGAGGAGCGTCGAAATGACCGTTGCAGGATTTGTCCGTTGCAGCATTTGCCCGTTGCGTTTTGATTTGTCCGTTGGAATTTGTCCGTTGCGTATTGAAAACACGGAGACGGCTCGGCATACGACCTCACGAAGGCGGCTCGGCCAGGCGACCTCGCCACCACGGCTCGACCAGACGACCTCGACCAGCTCGGCATCGACCTCTGAGCGGCTCGGCAAAGGCCTCGGCACCACGACCTCGGAACCACAGCTCGGCATACGACCTCCTCATCGGCTCGGTTCTCATAGCTCGGCCGCGACCTCATCGGCCACGACCACGCGACCTCGATGCAGCGACCTCATCGGCCGACCACGGATCATCAGCTCGGACGCCGACAAGAGCTCATCACGCGACCTCGATGCAGCGACCTCATAAGCTTGACACGCGACCTCCTCCTCGATTCGACATACGACTTCCTCGAGCTCAACATCCGACTTCCTCCTGTTTCGACATCAGAGCCACGAGATATGCATGTCAAAATATTTTGTGCGTGTGTGATTTAATTTTAATTGAGAGCTTTTATTACTACTTACAAATTGTCTTAATAAAGATAAATAAATACCCGTAACCCAAAGACTTGAGAAACAATCATTCTTGATACGCGTCTTGGTATTCTTTTCCACTTTTTGCACGGTTGACTATTTGCAAGACTCCGCTTTTGTCAATCATCAAAATCATCCTGTCAAGGCATGTATTCCACAGACTCCCCTTTTGATGATGACAAACATCTCATGGAGGGGTTTTTAGTAAAAATATAATCATGATATAGCAATGAGATATAAGCAAGGTTTTTCAATAAAAGATATCAGAGTGTAAGCACGTATTTTAGAAAAACTCCCCTCACAATATTAAAAAAAGATATCGAGTTTAGGCGCATTTTGGCATTTTGGCGAAGAACTCCCCTCACAATATGCATGGAATAAACCACTCCCCTGAATCATATAACTCTCCCCTTTTGGCAACATCAAAAAGCGGAAAAGATAAAGGAAAGGCATGTAAAGCGTATGCATATCGTGTAACTAGATGGCGAAAAATAATAGAGTATCAAGGGTTCAATGAAGCATAATTGTTTGCAGTTAACATAACCTACACAAACTTTTATTTTAGCGATTACAGGAAGGACGGTTGCATTTCTCCACTTTTAGTCTTGGTAACGGAACCTGCATAAAAATGTTAGCACACTCCAACGCCCAAGTTAGAACTTATTCATAATAAAATGCACTCACACGCAGTCATTCAATGCATGATTGATCTAAAATTCCTAACTCGGTTCTTATAAAAAAGAAGCTTTCTTTAGGCAAAGGTTTAGTAAAAATATCTGCAAGTTGTTTAGATGTTTCCACAAACTCAATCACACAATCTCCTTTTTGAACATGATCTCTAATAAAATGGTGCCTAATTTCTATGTGTTTGGTCCGGGAGTGATAAACCGGGTTTTTCGTGAGGTTTATGGCACTAGTATTGTCGCACTTAATTGGAACAGTTTTCAGATTAATCCCATAATCATTCAACTGTTGTTTCATCCAAATAATTTGTGCACAACAACTGCCTGCTGCAACGTATTCCGCTTCAGCAGTGGACAAAGCCACACTGGCTTGTTTCTTACTATGCCATGAGACCAAGGCATTCCCAAGTAAGTGACATGTCCCACTAGTGCTTTTTCGGTCCATTTTGCAACCCGCAAAATCAGAATCCGAGTACCCAATAAGTGTGCAGTCAGCACCTTTGGGGTACCATAAACCCATGGTTTGTGTGCCAGTGAGATATCTCATGATGCGTTTTACCGCTAAGAGATGTGATTCCTTAGGATTTGCTTGAAAACGTGCACACATACAAACACTAGACATAATATCCGGACGACTAGCAGTGAGATAGAGAAGAGATCCTATCATACCTCTATACTTACTTACTTCGACCGACTTACCACCTTCATCTTTGTCAAGATAGCATGATGTGCTCATGGGAGTTGAGATTTCTTTGGCATTGCTCATTCCAAATCTTTTAAGCAACTCCTTGCAATATTTGGATTGATTTATAAAAATTCCTTCTTTTGTTTGTTTGATTTGAAGACCAAGGAAGTAGTTGAGCTCTCCCATCATGGACATTTCAAACTCACTTTGCATGATTTTGGAAAAATCTTCACACAAAGACTCATTAGTAGCACCAAAGATGATATCGTCAACATAAATTTGAACAAGTAAAATGTCATGATTTTTGTGTTTAATGAAAAGAGTGGTATCAACTTTTCCTCTTTCAAAACCTTTTTCAAGTAAATATTTGCTCAACCTCTCGTACCAAGCTCTCGGAGCTTGTTTTAAACCATATAAAGCCTTTTTCAATTTGAAAACATGATTTGGAAATTCAAAATTTTCAAAACCGGGGGGTTGATCAACATATACTTCTTCTTGAATAAAACCATTTAGAAATGCACTCTTAACATCCATTTGAAAAAGTTTAAAATCCATGATGCATGCAAATGCGAGAAGCATGCGAATAGCTTCTAATCTAGCCACGGGTGCATAGGTTTCATCGAAATCTATGCCCTCTTGTTGATTATAGCCTTTTGCAACAAGTCTAGCTTTATTTCTAACAATGATACCGTTTTTATCAAGCTTGTTGCGAAAGACCCATTTGGTCCCAATGACTAGGTGATCTTTAGGCCTAGGGACAAGTTCCCAAACATCATTTCTCTCAAATTGATTTAATTCCTCTTGCATAGCAAAGGTCCAATGCTCATCAAAGATGGCTTCATTGACGTCATTTGGTTCAATTTGAGAGACAAAGGCCATATGATGACATGCATGATTAAGAGAGTTTCAGTCGTTACCCTTTTGAGATATCACCTATTATGTTGTCAAGAGGATGGTTCTTTGAGACTCTCCATTCCTTTGGAAGATTTGAGTGAGAGAGTTCTTGAGAGGGTTGAGGCAAGGACTCTTGATCCTCCTTTGAACTTTTGATCTCTCTTGTTCCTCTAAATAGGTATCTCCAAATACTTACGCAAGATCATCAACACTTTCTTCATCAAGATTTGGGGTTAGATTCATCAAAAGAAACATGCACAGATTCTTCAACAGTCCAAGTTCTTTTATTAAAAATTCGAAAAGCTTTACTAGAAGTGGAATATCCAAGAAATAAACCTTCATCAGCTTTAGCATCAAATTTACCAAGGTTATTCTTACCATTGTTTAGGACAAAACACTTGCATCCGAAAACGTGAAGGTGGGAAATGTTGGGCTTCCTTCCTTTGTAGAGTTCATACGGTGTTTGCTTAAGGATCGGCTTTATAAGAACTCGATTCATCACATAGCAAGCGGTGCTCACGGCGTCTGCCCAAAAGTACTTAGGAAGGTTAGTCTCATTGAGCATCGTCCTCGCTGGCTCTTCAAGAGACCGATTTTTCCTTTCAACCACTCCATTTTGTTGCGGTGTCCTTGGAGCAGAAAAGTTATGATCAATGCCATTTTCTGTGCAAAATGCTTCAAATGCTTCATTCTCAAATTCCCCACCATGATCACTTCGAATGGAAGCAATGTTAAGTCCCTTCTCATTTTGTATAACCTTTGCAAGTTTTCGAAAAGCATTAAAAGCATCATTTTTGTGAGAAATAAATAAAGTCCATGTATAGCGAGAATAGTCGTCCACAATAACAAGAGCATAGTAATTGCCACCAAAGCTTTTAGTTCTAGAAGGGCCAAATAAATCCATATGTAAAAGTTGTAAAGGGCGGTTTGTAGAAACAATATTTTTAGATTTGAAAGATGCCTTTACTTGTTTTCCTTTTTGACATGCATCACAAAGTTTATCTTTTTCAAAACGAAGCTTTGGTAAGCCAATTACTAAGTCCTTTCGAACTAACTTATTAAGATGATCCATGTGAATATGAGCCATTCTCCTATGCCATAGCCAAGATTCATCCTCTTTACTAATAAGACAACATGCATCATTTGAAGGTATTTTATCTAAATCAAGCATATAGATATTTCCAATTCTAGGTCCAATTACAATAACATTTTCATTTATAGAATCCATGACCATGCATTTTGAAGAATCGAAACCCACTTTGTTTCCTTTATCACAAAGTTGACTAATGCTTAGCAAATTATGCTTCAAACCATCCACATACAAAACATTTTCAATAGTGGGATTAGGACTCTTACCAATAGAACCAATCCCAAGAATTTTACCTTTGTTGTTGTCACCATACCGACATAACCACTATTCTTAGGTACCAATGAGGAGAACTTGCTTTTGTCTCTCTGTCATGTGCTTTGAGCAGTAGCTATCAAGATGCCAATTTAAGTCCTTGGCTTTCAAGCACACCTACAACAACAAATCATATTTTAACCTTTGGTACCCAAACCATCTTGGGTCCATATGAGTTAGTCTTGGGCAAGGTGCCCTTTGGAATCCACATCTTTTTGCCAACTACATTTTTATTCTTTCTAATATTGCAAATAGAAGCAGTGTGACCATTTCTACCACAGTGAAAGCATTTAATGAAAGGACTACTTGAGGGTTTGTTGTGATTGAAGAGTTTAAAAGATTTTTCATGAATTTTTGGATGATAACCTAAACCAGCTTTTCCAAAAGTACCTTTTTGGTTTCCTAACATAATGTTTAGATTATCTCTTCCCATCGTAAATTTTGCAAGAGTGTTATTTAAATTCTTAACCTTATTTTTCAAAACACTACACTCATTGCATTTTAAAACTTCATCCTTTTTATTTTCACAAGATATGGGAGGAGAAGTTTCAATCACAGCAACTTGTTTTTCTTTAAGAATCACTATCTCTTTGTTTAAAATTTCAATTTTTGATTCAAGAGAAGAGATGGTTTTCTTAGAAGAAAGAACAATTTTTCCAAGTTTAATCATTTCATTATTTAATTCTTCACAAGCAATAAGCAGCTCATCATAAGTTAAAGGAGATTCGAGTTCAAGAGCATTTACCTCATCCTCCTCGTGTTTTGCCATGAGACATAAGTTGGCCTCGGTAGTACCTTCATGGGTCAATAGAAGGGTGTCCCACATTTCTTTAGCAGTCTTGCAATTTGAGACCCTATAGAACTCATCGTAGCTTAAAGCAGAAGTGATGATGTTCTTAGCTTTCAAATTGTATTGGACCTTTTTCTTATCATCTTCGGTCCAAAGTGATCTGGGTTTGTCTATCACTGCATCATTAATTGATTGAGTGGGGACAAATGGACCATTTTCCACAGCATCCCAAATATCAAGATCAACACCCTCAAGAAAGATTTGCATTCTATCCTTCCAATAACCATACCCCTCACCATTGAAAAATGGGGGTCTGTTCATGGAGGTTCCCTCGTTATTGTTTGAAGTCATTCTCTTGAGACGGTTAAGTCCTTTATACAAGAGTCTAGCTCTGATACCACTTGTTGACTAGTGACTCCAAACACAAGAGGGGGGTGAATTGTGATAGCGGTGCTTATATAAAAAATTACAAAAAATAAATGACCGAATAATAAATAAAGAACAAAAATAAATAAAGTGCTTGAATGATAAAGAGACAGAGAGCAAAGAAGAGCACGCAGCAATTTATACGAGTTCGCCACCAAACACCCCTGTGGCCTACGTCCTGTCCCCAAAGCAAACCACTATGGGATTTTCACTAAATCACTAGCTTTTAAATCAGGTTCAGCTAGAAACCTTTACAACTCTATACCAGAGCAATACGTTCAAGAGATATCACCTCTCTATGAACACCTTGGGATTCCTACCCAAAAAGAAATGATTTTCACAAATAAAATGAGATGAGAAAGATACACTCAATAGTGCAGATATAACAAATTGAAGCTCAAATAATACAACTCAAATAATGTAGAATAAAAAAGACTCTCAAAAAATGTGCTCAAATAAGTGTGAGTGATGAAAAATATTTGACAGAGTTTTTGGCACAAAAATTAAGCACTGCGTTGTTGTATCTTTAAAACAAAGCTCACGAGCTGTGTTTATATAGGCAATGGAGGAGCGTCGAAATGACCGTTGCAGGATTTGTCCGTTGCAGCATTTGCCCGTTGCGTTTTGATTTGTCCGTTGGAATTTGTCCGTTGCGTATTGAAAACACGGAGACGGCTCGGCATACGACCTCTGAAGACAGCTCGTGACGACCTGCGCCACGGCTCGACCAGACGACCTCGACCGCGGCTCGGCATACGACCTCTGAACAGCTCGGCAAAGGCCTCGGCACCACGACCTCGGAACCACGGCTCGGCATACGACCTCCTCATCATTTCGGTTCTCATGGCTCGGCCGCGCGACCTCATCGGCCACGACCGCGCGACCTCGATGCAGCGACCTCATCGGCTTCGACACGGATCATCACGGCGCGCGACAAGAGCTCATCCACGCGACCTCGATGCAGCGACCTCATAAGCTTGACACGCCGACCTCCTCCTCGATTCGACATACGACTTCCTCGAGCTCAACATCCGACTTCCTCCTCACCGACATCCCCACGAGATATGCATGTCAAAATATTTTGTGCGTGTGTGATTTAATTTTAATTGAGAGCTTTTTATTACTACTTACAAATTGTCTTAATAAAGATAAATAAATACCCAGAACCCAAAGACTTGAGAAACAATCATTCTTGATACGCGTCTTGGTATTCTTTTCCACTTTTTGCACGGTTGACTATTTGCAAGACTCCCTTTTGTCAATCATCAAAATCATCCTGTCAAGGCATGTATTCACAGGAATTCTTATAAAGTTAACTAACACTTGGTTGGTTAATTTTATGGTCAAACAAGAATAGAATCACGAAATAGATTAATCCTTTGAAACCCGTGATAGATCAAAGTATTAATTATCCTGAACTAGTGGATTAGTCGTTTTTCTATATTGATATTTTCATCTTTTAAATTCTGTTTCTCATAATCGAAACCCCCTTTTTATTTCTTCGTCCGTTCTTGTTTTTTATTATTGTTAGATTAGAGATCCTTGTGAGACGACCAAGGTTGAATTACCTTGTTACTACATTTGCTATTGTTAATGCACGAAATGGTGCAAGCTCCTCGACGAGTTCACGAAATGGTGCAAGCTCCTCGACGAGTTCGTACCGCCGTTCTTCAGCGCGGTAGCTAGGTGGCGAGCTTTGTGGTGGGCTCGACCTTTGGGCGTGACGTCCTTCCTCCTTCAGACCGGCGGGTGGGGTACCTGCAAAAGGCACTCCGATGCCTAAGTTAGATAGGGCTTTTTAGGGTTTGGAGAGAGTGTAGAGAGAGCAAACCTGGGGGGTCTAGCCCCCTTTATATAGCGAGTTGCGTGGAAAGAAGGAAACCTCTGCGCGCGGTAATCCCTCCGTCAATTCGGGAATTAGCTGATCTCTTCCTGATATTCCGCTCCTGTGTCGGCCACGTCCCCAGCTCGACGTTATCATCGGGAAAATTGTACCGGAAGTCAGGTCCTGGCGGGTCTCGGTCGGTGGCAATTGTCGAGCTCGGGTAGCGAGAACCGAGCCGATCTAACCGAGCCGATCTGCACCAGTCGGCGTGGCGTCTCGAGCAGAACCGAATGATCCGCACCAGTCGGCGTGCTAGGACTCGGCTCGGGACCGGTCCATAACACAAGCCCCCTAGACTCTTCGCGAAAGAGGCGGAGGGTCTATCCAATGTCCTTGGGTCGGTATCCAGTCGAGTCACCAAGGTCGGGTGTGTCCCGAAGCTTGTTTGTGCGAGGGTCACGCTCCACGTCTTTGCACCTTTACTCGGCGTTACGCCGCGTGATGGGACTCGGATGGGACGTCTGCTTCAACCGTTCCTCTTCCGCCGTCGATCATCCGATGCGGCCTGAGCGCTAGAATTATATCCGATTTAAGTAAATGTAGGGCTCGGATTGGTTCGGCTCATTTCGGTGATCGATTAGGAGCCCGGCTCGGAGGTCGACCCGTAACACAAGCCCCCTAGACTTGTTAACTTGAAAAGTTAAGTCTGTATTATTTGTTCTTTTTGACCCTATGGTGAGGGCTATTGAATGGGAGTGATCCGTTGTTGATTTTGAACCATAAGTCTCCGAGACTTGCTTGAGGAGTGGCGAGCAACTTTGTCGAGTAGTAGGTCGGGTTGGACCCATCTAAGTGCCACGATCGATTACATGGGTTTCAAATGTCAATAATATAATGGTGGTCGATGATCCGATCTGCGAGGCATGATGTCTAAGTGTCCGAGATGACCTATGGGTCCGATTTACGAGGTCCGAGTGGTGAGAGTCTTTGGACCTCGGCCCGATCGCGTAGTCTTCCTTGGTTCATGTGCTACATGTGTCAGGCATTAACCTTATTTCCTGTCTTTACAAGGGGATATAAGCCCCCGATTGTTTAACTGCGTCGCGGCTGCACTTATTCCAGCATCCTCGTTTTTCCTCCAGGATGGTCCGACATGGTCTAGCTTATTCGATCTGGGCTCATTTGTGGCCGAGCAAGTTGTAACCGAACTTGTGAGAGCTACATGAGGCACTTGGAGGACCAAAAAGAGTTGCAAAATGAGAGAGATCTGTTGGCTTTCGACCTTGCGATTGAGAGTATAAGAGTTTTTGTGCTCTACAGTTCAAGGAGGTCTTTGATAATGCCTTTAACCAAATCAGGGTGGTTGCCCCCGATTTGGATATCTCAGAGCTTGACTTCACCAAGACTGCGAAGGATGGCAAGATTGCGGAGGAGGAGGATGAAGCCGAAAAGACCAACCAGGGTGATCCCGATGAAGCAAGGGAGAAGCCGGTTGCTGCGAACATAGAGAATTATTGCCGATGGTGGCCTAACAGGAGTCCAATGATACCCTTGAGTAGTTTGTATTTGCTTTCTTTTATGCTTTGTGAGGTAGCTCAAGTGGAGCGGCGAGAGCCCGGAGCAGTCTTGGTGACATGATGATCTAGACCATAGAGGTGTTTCTTTAGGTCGAGTTATCACCTTCCGAGCTGCTTTAGAGCTCGCCAGGCCTCTTTCTTTGACCTGAAATCTTTGGAACCGCATGGGTTAGTCTTTGTCGCCGTGTTTGAGCTCGTACGTCTTTATCTTTGACATGGTGTCTTTGAAACCACAATGGTCTTGTTTAGCTCGACAGGCGACCTTAGCCGAGCGCTTTAGAGCATGTAGGCCTTTATGCCGACTGGTGTCTTGAAACCACGAGGATGTTTAGTAGATGCGATTCCGAAGCTGCTTGAGCCAGGCCTCTATCTTTGACCTGGAATCTCTGGAACCGCAGGGTCGAGTCTGAGTGAGCTCACCAAGCCTTTATCTTTGACTTGGGTTTAGGACCACGGGGTCGAGCCGCGAGTGAGCCCACCAAGCCTTTATCTTGACTTGGGTTTAGGGGACCACTGGTCGAGTCATGAGGAGCCCACCAAGCCTTTATAATCGACTTGGGTTTGGGGGACCACGGTCGAGTCACGCGAGGACCACCGGGTCGAAATGCGAGGACCACGGGTCGAGCTGCGAGCGAGCCCACCAAGCCTTTATGCTGACTTGGGTTTAGGACCACGGGGGTCGAGCTGCGAGCGAGCCCACCAAGCCTTTATGCTGACTTGGGTTTGGGGGACCACGGGGGTCGAGCTGCGAGCGAGCCCACCAAGCCTTTATCTTTGACTTGGGTTTGGGGACCACGGGGTCGAGTCAGCGAGGACCACGGGGTCGAGTCTGCGAGGAGCCCACCAAGCCTTTATCTTTGACTTGGGTTTAGGACCACGGGGGTCGAGCTGCGAGCGAGCCCACCAAGCCTTTATGCTGACTTGGGTTTGGGGGACCACGGGGGTCGAGCTGCGAGGACCACGGGGGTCGAGCTGCGAGTGAGCCCACCAAGCCTTTATGCTGACTTGGGTTTGGGGGACCACGGGGGTCGTGTCGAGGTCGAGGTTCTTCCGACGCTTTGTGCCGAGCTTCGTGGCGGGCTCGACCTTTGGTTTTGGGGCACTGTTCCTGACAAAGTATAGACAATTTGCAACAACTTGATGTAATAAAGTTAGCATTAATTTTTATGCTGAGTAAAGTGCTCGTAGTCGAGTTTTGTACTTCCCTGTGAGAGTAGTTGATTTGGCTGTCCAAACGGCAATGTTGAGGTCATCAACTAATCGAGGTCAGTGACGTAGCCGAGTTGAAAGCCGTCTGAATATTGAAATTGTTGAGGGAGGCCTGGTAGGACGCCCGAGTACCGGACTGGGTATCCACCTGTTGGTTGTCTGGTTTTGAGGGACGTATCTGTGGTCGTCCGAGTTGATGGGGTCAGCAATGTGGTTGACTTGAGCTCCTCCAAATAACAGGTCATGCGACTCTGAGTTGAGGTCAACTCGGTCGTTGAGATGAGGTTGACCAAGTGGCGGTTGAGCTTTGTCAGCGATATCTTGATTTCTTCCAAGATTTGTGGCTGAGCTGTGTTCCTTATTTTTAGGATACCCCACGATTTGATTTTGATCTCGTCCGAGATTTGTGTGGCTGACCCGCACTCCTGGTTCTTAGGGTATCCAAAGATTTGATTTTTATCTTGATCTCTGATTAGAAACACGTTCTTCTGGAGTCTGAACGTTGAGGCCATAAGTTATTTTCGATCCTCGCTTTGCCGTTTACTGCTTCCTTCGAGATCGGATGATGTGTTCACCACGAAGGTCCCGTGTTCGGTGTGCTCCTGTTTTTGCCTTCCAAAGTTGCTCGTCAATAGCGATAAAGGCCGATCCGTTTTGACTGCCTTTTACTGAGGTGCTCCAAGTTTTGATCTTTAGGTTGATACCATCACCTTTCGCGTGGTATCCTTGAGGCCCGAGCTAGTTTCAAGACCACGGTGGGCGCCAATGTTAATGTACGAAATGGTGCAAGCTCCTCGACGAGTTCACGAAATGGTGCAAGCTCCTCGACGAGTTCGTACCGCCGTTCTTCAGCGCGGTAGCTAGGTGGCGAGCTTTGTGGTGGGCTCGACCTTTGGGCGTGACGTCCTTCCTCCTTCAGACCGGCGGGTGGGGTACCTGCAAAAGGCACTCCGATGCCTAAGTTAGATAGGGCTTTTTAGGGTTTGGAGAGAGTGTAGAGAGAGCAAACCTGGGGGGTCTAGCCCCCTTTATATAGCGAGTTGCGTGGAAAGAAGGAAACCTCTGCGCGCGGTAATCCCTCCGTCAATTCGGGAATTAGCTGATCTCTTCCTGATATTCCGCTCCTGTGTCGGCCACGTCCCCAGCTCGACGTTATCATCGGGAAAATTGTACCGGAAGTCGGGTCTGGCGTCTCGGTCGGTGGCAATTCGTCGAGCTCGATAAGGTGAACCGAGGCCGATCTGCACCAGGTCGTGGCGTCTCGCAAGGCGAACCGAGCCGATCTGCACCAGTGCCTGGCGAGCGTCTCGCAAGCAGAACCGAGCAGCGATCCGCACCAGGTCGGCGAGCGCATTTCAGACTCGGCCGGGACCGGTCCACCGTAGTGGGGCCCGCAAACTAGCTCTGGGCCTCAAGGATACCACGCGAGCGAGGATGGTATTAACCTAAAGATCGAACTTGGAGCACCTCAGGTAGAAAAAGCGATCAAAGCGGATCGGCCTTTCTGCTATTGACGAGCAACTTTGGAAGGCAAAAGCGAGGAGCACACCGAACACGGACCTTCGTGGTGAACACATCATCCGATCTCGAAAGGAAGCAGGCAAACGGCAAGGGATCGAAAATAACTTATGGCCTCAACGTTCAGACTCCAGAAGAACGTGTTTCTAATCAGAGATCAAGATAAAATCAAATCTTTGGATACCCTAAGAACCAGGAGTGCGGGTCAGCCACACAAATCTCGGACGAGATCAAAATCAAATCGTGGGGTATCCTAAAAATAAGGAACGCAGGTCAGCCACAAATCTTGGAAGAAATCAAGATACGCCTGACAAAGCTCAACCGCTCAGCTTGGTCAACCTCATCTCAACGACCGAGTTGACCTCAACTCAGAGTCGCATGACCTGTTATTTGGAGGAGCTCAAGTCAACCACATTGCTGACCCCATCAACTCGGACGACCACGCAGTCGTCCTCAAAACGGACAACCAACAGGTGGATACCCAGTCGTGCTTCAAGGCCCTACCAGGCCTCCTCAACAATTTCAATATTGAGCGGCTTTCAACTCGGCTCGTCATCGACCTCGATTAGTTGATGACCTCAACATTGCCGCTTTGATGACCAAATCAACTACTCTCACAGGAAGTACAAAACTTCGACTACGAGCACTTTACTCGACATACAAAATTAATGCTAACTTTATTACATCAAGTTGTTGCAAATTGTCTATACTTTGTCGAGAACGATTGCCCAAAACCAAAGGTCGAGCCCGCCACGCGGCTTCGGCACAAAGCGTCGGAAGAACCTCGACCTCGACACGACCCCCGTGGTCCCCCAAACCCAAGTCAGCATAAAGGCTTGGTGGGCTCACTCGCACTCGACCCCGTGGTCCTCGCTCGACCCTGTGGTCCCCCAAACCCAAGTCGCATAAAGGCTTGGTGGGCTCGCCCGCAGCCCGACCCCGGTGGTCCTAAACCCAAGTCAGCATAAAGGCTTGGTGGGCTCGCTCGCAGCTCGACCCCCGTGGTCCTCGCAGCTCGACCCCCGTGGTCCCCAAACCCAAGTCGAGATAAAGGCTTGGTGGGCTCGCTCGCTCGACCCCGTGGTCCCCAAACCCAAGTCAAGATAAAGGCGGTGGGCTCGCTCGCAGCTCGACCCCCGTGGTCCTAAACCCAAGTCAGCATAAAGGCTTGGTGGGCTCGCTCGCAGCTCGACCCCCGTGGTCCCCCAAACCCAAGTCAGCATAAAGGCTTGGTGGGCTCCCTCGCAGCTCGACCCCCGTGGTCCTCGCAGCTCGACCCCCGTGGTCCCCTAAACCCAAGTCAGCATAAAGGCTTGGTGGGCTCGCTCGCAGCTCGACCCCCGTGGTCCTCGCAGCTCGACCCCCGTGGTCCTCGCAGCTCGACCCCCGTGGTCCCCCAAACCCAAGTCAGCATAAAGGCTTGGTGGGCTCCCTCGCAGCTCGACCCCCGTGGTCCCCTAAACCCAAGTCAGCATAAAGGCTTGGTGGGCTCACTCGCAGCTCGACCCCCGTGGTCCTAAACCCAAGTCAGCATAAAGGCTTGGTGAGCTCACTCGCAGCTCGACCCCTGCGGTTCCAGAGATTCCAGGTCAGCATAGAGGCCTGGCTCAAAAGCAGCTCGGAAGGTCGCAGTCGGCCTAAACATCCCCTGTGGTTTCGAAGACACCAGGTCGGCATAAAGGCCTACATGCTCTAAAGCAGCTCGGCTAAGGTCGCCTGTCGAGCTAAACAAGACCATTGTGGTTTCAAAGACACCATGTCGGCCATAAAGGCGTGTCGAGCTCAAACACAGTAGCGACAAAGACTAACCCATGCGGTTCCAAAGATTTCAGGTCAAAGAAAGAGGCCTGGCGAGCTCTAAGCGACTCGGAAGGTGATAACTCGACCTAAAGAAACACCTCTATGGTCTAGATCATCATGTCATTTCGAAGACACAGCCGAGCTCTCATCGCCGCTCCACTTGAGCTACCTCACAAAGCATAAAAGAAAGCAAATACAAACTACTCAAGGGTATCCCCTTGGACTCCTGTTAGGCCACCATCGGCAATAATTCTCTATGTTCGCAGCAACCGGCTTCTCCCTTGCTTCATCGGGATCACCCTGGTTGGTCTTTTCGGCTTCATCCTCCTCCTCCGCAATCTTGCCATCCTTCGCAGTCTTGGTGAAGTCAAGCTCTGAGATATCCAAATCGGGGGCAACCACCCTGATTTGGGCAAAGGCATTATCAAAGACCTCCTTGAACTGTAGAGCACAAAAACTCTTATACTCTCAATCGCAAGGTCGAAAGCCAACAGATCTCTCTCATTTTGCAACTCTTTTTGGTCCTCCAAGTGCCTCATGTAGCTCTCACAAGTTCGGTTACAACTTGCTCGGCCACAGCGAGCCCAGATCGAATAAGCTCGACCATGACCGACCATCCTGGAGGAAAAACGAGGATGCTGGAATAAGTGCAGCCGCGACGCAGTTAAACAATCGGGGGCTTACATCCCCTTGTAAAGACAGGAAATAAGGTTAATGCCTGACACATGTAGCACATGAACCAAGGAAGACTACGCGATCAGTCGAGGTCCAGTACCTCTCACCAGCTCAGACCTCAAATCGGACCCATAGGTCATCTCGGACACTTAGACATCATGCCTCGCATCGGATCATCGACCCAGTCATTATATTATTGACATTTGAAACCCATGTAATCGATCGTGGCACTTAGATGGGTCCAACCCGACCTACTACTCTCGACAAAGTTGCTCGGCCACTCCTCAAGCAAGTCTCGGAGACTTATGGTTCAAAATCAACAACGGATCACTCCCATTCAATAGCCCTCGATCATAGGGTCAAAAAGAACAAATATCTGGACTTAACTTTTCAAGTTAACAAGTCTAGGGGGCTTGTGTTCTGGCCGACCTCGAGCCGGGCTCCTAATCGATCACCGAAATGAGCCGAACCAATCCGAGCCCTACATTTACGAAATCGATATAATTCTAGCGGTTCGAGCCGCATCGGATGATCGACGGCGGGAAGAGGAACGGTTGGCGAGCGTCCCATCCCGAGTCCCATCACGTGGCGAACGCCGAGTAAAGGTGCGATGCGTGGGCGTGACCCTCAGACAAACAAGCTTCGGGACACACCCGGACCTTGGTGACTCGACTCGGATACCGACCCAAGGACATTGGATAGACCCTCCGCCCTTTCGTGCGAAGAGTCTAGGGGGCTTGTGTTATGGACCGGTCCCGAGCCGAGTCCTAGTACGCTCGCCGACCTGGTGCGGATCAGCTCGGTTCCTGCTTGCCCGAGACGCTCGCCGACCTGGTGCAGATCAGCTCGGTTAGATCAGCTCGGTTCCTGCTTACCCGAGCTCGACGAATTGCCACCGACCTGAGACCCGCCAGACCCGACTTCCGGTACAATTTTCCCGATGATAACGTCGAGCTGGGGACGTGGCGACAGCAGGCGGAATATCGAGGAAGAGATCGCTAATTCCTCGAATTGACGAGGGATTACCGCCGCAGAGGTTTCCTTCTTTCCACGCAACTCGCTATATAAAGGGGCCTAGACCCCCCAGGTTTGCTCTCTACACTCTCTCCAAACCCTAAAAAGCCCTATCTAACTTAGGCATCGGAGTGCCTTTGCAGTACCCCACCACGGTCTCAAGGAGGAAGGACGTCACGCCCAAAGGTCGAGCCCACCACAAAGCTCGCCACTTAGCTACCGCGCTGAAGAACGGCGGTACGAACTCGTCGAGGAGCTTGCACCATTTCGTGAACTCGTCGAGGAGCTTGCACCATTTCGTGCATTAACAGCTATTTTTAATTATTTGACCCGTGCGCGACAGCGGATCAACTGCATTAACATGACTTCTCCAAAATGTAATATCCTAATTTTAAACACTACAATAAATTATTTAAAAGATTGCGCCACTTTAAACAACGCTTAACCATTGAAGTGCTGTTTAAAATTAGGTAGAAAACCTTTATCGGCGCTTATTATTGCGCTTTATTAGGTAGAAAACCTTTATCAGCGTTTTATTAAAGAAGTGTTGTTGAAGGGCAAAGGCAAAAACAGCGCTTCATATTAAAAACATTGTTTTAGGTGATATGCTGAAATATTTAGTATAGCAATAAACAGCGCTTTATAAGAGGAAGCGCGGTTTAAAGTATTACACAGACAATAAACAGCACTTACTATTGCGAAGCACTGTTTTTGGTTAACACAATAAACAGTGTTTATTTTGTCAAACACTGTTTATTGTCTTTTTAAAAAAAAATCAGTTCCCTCTCTATCTGTTTCATTAATATCACGCGACCTACTTTCTCCTATTTCTCCCCCTCTCGCACAGTACTCCCATTTCTCCCTCTCGCTTTGAAGCTCCATATTTTGCACAGTACTCTAACCTCCCATTTCTCCCTCTCTCACTGTGAAGCTCCCTCTCTCGCTGTTGCTCGTGTCTCAGCATTCGTCGTCGCCTCATCGTTGTCTCTGCCCGCGTCGTCTCCTTTTGTGGCGTCGCCATTGCCTTCCTCCTGTCGTCGCCGTCTTCCTCTCACCTCTGCTAGCCGCCCGCACCTCTTGTAACGACCCGTTTTCGGACCGCTACTAAAACTAAAACCAACCCTATATGCGGTGCACTTTTTAAAATAGTACTCTTTTGTCCTTTGGAAATGCGGTCTATTTTAAAAAAAAACAATTACATCCGCAAGCATACACGCTTTTAGAAACATGGTGCAATCTAAGACACAAGACGCATGCTCTGGAAATACATACATATATATAAGCAAGTAACCATAGGCAGTGCGTACCAAATAGAAAGTGCATAAACATGTACAAAAGAATACACCTATGGTATGAAGACCCTCGTGAGAGCAATCATACCCTGGAGGTACTCCCGGCAGACACCCATGCAGGGGCTGCTCCAAAAGTATGCCACCAGTCTACCCTGCAGTACACAAAAGACATCCACCAAGCCCGACTGGTCACTAAAACAAACTGTACACTATAAATGAAATACTACGGTCATCCAAAATGCAAAACAAGCAGTCAGACAATCACAACAACTACAGATAACTATTTGAATCCTCAGACGGATCCTCCTCGTCATCATCCTCCATCAGGTCCACCGCGTCCTCTCCAGTCAAGTCTATGAAAGGAACCGTAGCAGGTATACCCTCTGACACGTCCTCCTCTACCAGCACCTCCTCATGAATCATGTGCCGCTACATCCTGCCTCACCGCACTCCCGACATACCGGTGAAAGATGTCCCGGTGGAGTAGGTGTCCTGACAATCATGGGGGAAGTTGGCTCTGTCTCAGACTCAGGCTCTGCCAAAGAACTCGGGGTAGCTGCCGCTCGAGATGTAGAAGCTCCAGCAGTCCCACACCTGATCACGCTCTTTTAAGCGGTCATCCGAAATCTCGCTCCCCTAGGCAGAGGTACATAACGAGTAGTAATATGCCTCGAAATCTCTAAAGATCCCTCCGGTGAAGAAGATGATATTGGCATCGCCTGCTCTCTCTGAATGTTGCGCCATGCATCCACCACCTGCATGGTCCTGATCGGAAAACTAACTGTACACCTAGATGTCTCCTGTCTCAGCACTAGTCTATCAACTCGAAAAGTCTGTACAACATCCGCTGTATATACAACAAGGCGGGAGATGGGGTCGAACTCCATCGCCGCGGGCATTTCGATATCTGGAAAATCAAATACGATCTCCGGCAATGTCATGATCGCCGGTATCACCAGGGTCTTCATCATCGCCTGGGTTACCATCATGGGTTGAAGGAACCACGAGAAAGGGTCAACTTCTCGAATAAACATAGAAACAACAAACATAAAGCAAGAGACAATAAGATGCACAAATGCCCATAATGCAACTCTCGACACACTCTCTCAAGACACTTTCGACAAATTTCCGGAAGTAACGCCGAACAAGCTGCTGAAATCCAGCCATAGGCTTTGGGCTCCACGACCACCCTAGGATATTCAGGACGAGTTCCTTGACGTTAAGATGTCTAACTAAGCTGCCGAAAAACAAGGGGGTCCTAGCACCCTAAGTTTCTTCGGGATATAGTTCAAAAATGCCACAACGACACTTTCTCCACCCCAATGAATAAATCGACGCATACGATGATTCAAGGAAGCATGATGAATAAATCAACTCATGATAATTCAAGAAAGCAACTCGAATAAATATTCAATCGCATATTAAATAAATATTCACACAAAGCTCAATACAAGACAACCCAATTCAACAGTATCAAGCAATCAAGTCATATCACAACAGTCAGAATACAATTCATCCCTCTGCAGCTTAATGGAGTTGACAGAGAGGAAATCAAACAAGTGTGAGGGGGTTGGGGACAGCTGCCAACTACTTACAGACAAGCCCACTAAATAATCATAATGAAAGTTTTAAGAACTAAAAATCGAAGAGGTATGAGACCCTCACTTCGAACCCTGTGGTTCTTAGACTTCTTCACATTATAACAGAAATTTAAAATCTATCCATATCTACAAGTCGCCCGAACCAAAGTCGTCTGCTAGCGTGGTACCGCTCGCCTCGATCCCGCGTCGCACGAATTCGGAATCTACAAGTCCTATCATCACAAGGTAAGCTTAGCACAATTCTAAGACTCGACTTAAAAACCTTAGGCTCTCAACACCTAAACCTTTTCCTAGCCAAACACCATCACATAGAACTTAATCATACATCAACACAACAATTATAAACTAGAATGCAAAACAATTTCTCTCCCAAAACTCCTAACGAACTCGCGGCCAACACCAAGGAAATAGGAACAAATTTCAAACAATATTGCAAGTCATATACCACTTTCCAAAATCATGCTTTCAAGTGTGTGTTTTTCACAAAATCTATCTTATTCAAGGCTTCAATTAAGCATGCATATATTAATACAAGTCTTTGCAAGAAATTTCCCTTTTTCCTATGCCTATAGAGCTCACGGCTAAGGGCCTAAAATGAGTGACCAATTTGCAAATTTTCCAACCATAAATTAGTACCATTTCACTTAGCATTTCCTTTTCAAGACAACAAGTCACAATTCAAGACCAATATTTAACTAAGTGCCAAAACTATTTTCAAAACATTTCAAGAGTAAGAGTTTCAAAGAGTCCTTCCAATTCTTTTGATCCCAAAACATTTTAACTATGGCAATCATAAAGTTATTAACTAGAGAACAAACTCAATCAAGTTCCAACATGCTTTTTAAGTCCTCAAGAACAAATTTTCACAATTAGCTTATAACTCTTCCACTTAAACATATCCAACATATCCAATAACAATCTTATCAACCAAAACATGTTATTCATCAACCAATTTCATGCTTCATCAATCAATTTCTACCATTTCCCTCTTTTCAAGAATAGGTTCAAGCCATAAAAATAACTTAATCAACAAGCTAATCCTAAACTATGAACAAATACAACAACAACAACATCAAGAAGCTTATTTAACCCATTAATCACTTGATTCACCAAGGATCACACAAAGCCCTCTTCTTCTCCATTAGGTCACGCCTAGGGTTCCAAGGAATAGAGGTTGAAGTGTTCATCTCCTCTTATGATCAAAATCAAGCAAAAATCAACACAACACAAAGCATGAAAACAAGAAAGAAATGAGAAAAGAACCACCACCTCCTCCTCCTATGTGGTCGCAGCCTAGGGGCTGTTTGTGGGGGAGAAAATGGTGCTCTCCACTTGCTTGGTTATTAGCTAGGTAATGATGGAAGGTAGAAGAAGGAACTAGCAAGAAAATGAAGCAAGAGATGAAGTAACTCAAGACTTGATGAAGGTAGCTTCCATGGAGGTTTTGGAGCTTCTCTCTCTAAAGGATGAAAGATCATGAACAAATGAGGGTAGAGAGAGGGTGGGGGCGTGGTTTGGGCTGATTAGAGGGAGGGGAGGATTATTTTTTTCACTTAAAAAAAATGCTTGGTTGGAAATGAATCTAATAAAGTGTTAAAAAAACTAGTCACACACTAAGTGACACCTAACTATAAAGCAAATATGTTAAACACATCAACTAATCTATCCCATCTAATCTCACATCTCTCATGATTACCCTCTAATTCTAGAGTCTAAGGGTTGCTAAAACACAGCGTAGAGTAATCGCGTTACCGGTAAATCTCTCGCCGATAAATTCGCGAAAATTAATTTGACGAAAAATTAATTCACCGCATGAAAATAAATTATCATAAATAATAAAAACAATCTAAAACACTCATAAATAATCACAACAAGTCACGATTCGATTTTTATCGAAATCGGGATTCATTTAAAATTTTATCTCACAAAGAAATCGCCCAAATGATTCAACGCTGATTTAAACTTCAAGTTAGAATTTTTCGACGATATTCGAACCATGAATTAATATGGAATATTAATTCTCAAATTCAATTTGATCTTGATTTATTTAAATCACTTATTTAGAGAACAAAAAATTGCTTATTATAGCATAATTACGACAAAAATTACACTACAATAACGCTAAATAACATATCGTAAAAGTACGGGTGTTACACCTCTACTCTCCACAAGGT
Organism: Calophaca sinica; assembly: GCA_037113605.1. NCBI lineage: Eukaryota > Viridiplantae > Streptophyta > Magnoliopsida > Fabales > Fabaceae > Calophaca > Calophaca sinica. The sequence goes on from CM073731.1 coordinate 85,062,182, forward strand.
TGTTTTTTTTTAACTTTTTATGTTGTTGGGAGAGGAAGACTTTGGTCTGTTAGGTCTTGTTTAATTTTTTGTGTTATTTTTGAGCATTTTCTTGTTTCTCTTTAGTCTTGTTTGGTCTGTTGTTTGGTATGTTGAAATGTTTGGTTTGTTGTTTGCCTCTGGTTCTTTGTGGTCTTTTTTTCTAAATTATAGAACTTGCTAAGCTATCATTGGCATGTTGTTATTACAACTTAGAAATACTAGACTGACCCAATTATTAGGTTGGTAATTGTATGCTTAACTTGGCACTTCCACAAATACAAACATTATTAGTTACCCTTTAGGACCTGTTTGAAGCTTCCTATTTACATTTTCGTATGCCTTTGACACTTTGTTCTAGTGAAAGATATTGTTTCCTTTCATTGTACATCTTGCATTATGCTTGTTATAAGTACATAACCTTGCATTAGTTTTGCTTTGTGACATTAAGGTTTATTTGCTTTTAGCATAAAGGATTATAGCTATTCTTACGAAGGATTATGCTACGAACTTAAACTTTTACGAATATTGTAATGATGAAGTTTCTATTTGTTTATGTTTGGCCTATGTGAGCCCTTTTGCTGGCTGGTATGGTGGTATTTTATGTTGTTACAGGTATTATATATATTTTGGAATGTCCATATTTTAGGGGAGACTCTGCCAAAATTTTGTTAGAATTTTGATCTAGTCTGTGTGTAGGTTTTAAGGGCAGTGGTAGTTTTAGTCTTGCTTTATCTAATTGGGCTTTACTTAATTTCAATTTTGTCTTGCATTAACGAGTTGTTTATGTTGTTGCGCTGAATGCTTTGGTGTTGTTTTTACTGTCAATCCATAGGCAAATATGGATCGTAAGTGGATGTCTGCCAATCGTTTGTCGAAGGAATATAAGGATGGAGTGCTAGATTTTATTGGGTTTGTAGTTAGGCATACAGAAGACCATAGTAGGATTGTGTGTCCTTGTTTAAGTTGTTGTTATACAAGCAAAGTTAGTGTTAAGGAATTGGAATGGCATTTAGTGAGCAATGGGATTGATCAAACTTATACCTGTTGGACAAAGCATAGTGAGACAAGAGGTGAATCTTCTAATATGGGGGAATAGTGGGAGATATGCGTCAGAGGACACCACTACAAATACATCTGATGGCGACCGCTTTGAAGAGATGGCAAATGCGGTTGAAGAAGATCTTCGTGATTGTCCTCAAATGTTTGAGAAGTTGATAAGTGATGCGGAGAAGCCGTTATATAAGGGTTGTACTAAGTTCACAAGATTGTCGGCAATGTTAAAGTTGTTTAACTTGAAATCGAGCAATGGATGGATTGATAAGAGCTTTACGGACTTACTCACACTGTTGAAAGATATGTTGCCAAATGATAATGTGCTTCCTAGTAGGACATATGAGGCTAAACAAATGTTACACTCTATTAGCATGAGCTATGAGAAGATACACGCTTGTCGTGACGATTGCATTTTATTTCGTAATGAATATGCATCATTAAAGTCATGTCCTAAATGTGAAGCCTCACGGTATAAGAAGGAAAATTCGGCTCCAGAGAAGGTTTTGTGGTATTTTCGCATAATTCCCTGATTCAGGCGTATGTATCGTAGTTCAGAAGATGCAGAAAACCTGACATGGTATGAGGATGAAAGGATTCAAGATGGCAAGCTACGACACCCGGCAGATTCTCGTTAATGGAAAAAATTGATGTTGATTATCCTGATTTTGGGAATGAACCAAGAAACTTACGACTTGGATTGTCTACTGATGGATTTAACCCGTATGGTGTTCAGAGTAGCTCTCACAATACATGGCCTATGATTTTGGTGATTTATAACCTACGTCCATGGCTATGCATGAAGCGAAAATATAAGATGTTGTCTTTGTTAATTTCTGGGCCGAAACAACCAGGAAATGATATCGATGTATATTTGGCTCCTTTAATTGAAGACTTGAAGTAAATGTGGAAGACAGGTGTAGTGGTGTATGATAGGTATAGAGAAGAAAGTTTCACCTTGAGGGCTATGATTTTCGGCACAATTAATGATTTTCCAGCATATGGTAATCTATCGGGATATAGTACCAAAGGTCAATGTGCATACCCTATATGTGAAGATAGTACAGATTGGATTCGATTGGAACATGGTAAGAAGAATGTCTTCATTGGGAATTGTGGATTTTTGCATCCAAATCATCATTATCGGTCGTAGAGAAAGGCATTCTATGAGAATACAAAAGAACGTTGTGCTCTTTTGCCTCTGACGGGTGCACAACTATTTGAAAAAGTAAAAGATTTGAATATTAAATTCGGTAAACCTTTTGCGAGAGACCTTGCCATACAAGGGTGGAAGAAAAGGTCCATTTTCTTTGAGTTGCCATATTGGAAGTCATTATACGTAAGACATTTCATTAATGTGATGCATGTTGAAAAAAATATCTTTGATAGTCTCAGTGGTACCTTACTTAATGTGACCGAGAAGACTAAAGATGGCATTAAGGCAAGGCTGGATTTAGTTAGTATGGGATTGAGACGAGAGTTGCGACCAGTAAAGAAAGGGAAACGTCGTACATATCTACCTCCGGATGCTCATACTCTATCTAGAAAAGAGAAAATAGATTTTTGTAAGTTTCTTGATGGAGTTAAGGTTCCAGAGGGGTACTCTTCAAACATTAAGAACCTCGTATCGATGAAAGATCTCAAGTTAAAGGGTCTAAAATCTCATGATTGTCATGTTCTCATGGAGAATTTGCTACCCATAGCTATACAATCCATTTTGCCTAACAAAGTACGAAATACCTTAACTAAACTTTGTTTCTTCTTTAAGGCAATTTGTAGTAGAGTGATTGACCCTGGAAAGTTGCCAGCCTTGCAAAAAGAAATTATTCTAACTTTATGTGAGCTTGAGATGTATTTCCCACCTTCATTCTTTGACATAATGATTCATCTGACAGTTTATCTGGTTAGGGAGACACAATTGTGTGGGCTAGCTTACATGAGATGGACGTACCCGTTTGAGCGTTACATGAAGATATTAAAAGGGTATGTGAAAAATTGATCACGACCAGAGGGTTGTATTGTTGAACGGTGTATAGTCGAAGAAGGAGTTGAATTCTGTACCGAGTATCTATCTGATGTTGAACATTCTATAGGGCTGCCACGGTCTCGTCACTCAGGAAGAACTGCAGGGGAGGGATTACTGGACTTGAAATATTGACTATATCAAGGAAAGAATGGTGATGTAAACCAAGAATGGTCAACTTTGAGAAGAAGCACCAAGCCATTATCAAACAAGAAGAACCAAACTAGATTTTGTTCAAAAATTATTTTCATTAGTGATGACGTCTCCTCAGTGTTTTAGATGTATCTTGAGCTGTAGATATCCGATTGAGGCGTTATTTAATGTTCTAGAAAGATAAGGAAATTATCGACAAGTAGTATTTCAAGTTCAAACACCAAATTCGGCCTCTATCATGGATAACAATAGGCTCCAAATGTAACCCAAATTTCTACACGGGTTTCTCTTTTAATTTGGGCTTTCATTTGTGTTTTTTTTAACAGCCTTGTATTGGGTCAGTCTTGCACCAAAGTTTAGCCTCCTTATGCTGATAGGTGCTTCCTAGGATTAGAATTAGGGTTAGCCATCACCTCTTTAGTCTATAAATAGGAATGTACTTCCTATCATTTGAGAAGTTTTTTAATAATATTGAAATTTGCTCCTTTGTGAGTGTAAAGAGCTGAGTCTCTTAGGTTCTTGGATGAACCATTTCTGATTCTTATCAAGAGCTTCCTTTTTCTTGTGGCGAATCTTCACCGGACTTACCAATCTCTTGAGAGTGTGGCGTCTTCTTCCATTTTCTGTCTTATTTTCCATCTTTTTATTTTGTTCTGTTTACTGTGTTCTTTTGGTTATGCACCATCATTCTTAAAGCTTGATGATAACAAAGTATTTTCAAGAGAACAAAGTATTAGACCCTCATTAATTTTGATGATAACAAAGTATTTTCAAGAGAACAATTTATCTTCTAACATATCTTTGAGTGTACAGGTATCAAAGCTTCATATATATGTACAAAACACTCAAGAAAGGAGAAGAAATTTACAAGAGAATTGAATACACTCCACTGATGTCAGCGTCCGAATTCACTCTAGCCTCTTGCTAACAGCGAGCGTCCGGTAGTGTTACTCTTTGACACGTGGAATACTCAATTGCTGCAAGCTTCCGTCCTCTGTTCTAAGCGAGCATTTGATCTCTTTAATGAAGCACGTGATGATCACGTTTCTGCTCTTAACCTCAGAATGTTCTGGAACAGAATTCGAATTTGATTTTGTGCGCTCATTTTTATGTACGAGGAAGCAAAGGTGACACCTTTAGCATAAGACAAAAATCGTACAAGGCAATTGTGAAAAGCAGATAGTACGAAAACGGTAATATGTACTACTCTGATATTCTCTGGAAAGGAAGAAAAGGACTACATTTCAAATTACCTCACTCAATGAAAAGGAGCTATGTTTTTACTGCAAACGGTAATATCCCTGAAGTCTCCTATAAATACCCTAAGGTATTCATTAAAGAAGGTAGCCAAAAACTGTGAAGAAACTTCATTCTGAAAGCAATATTACTCAAGTGAGCAATCAAGTTTCGTGCCAAGTTTCTGGTCTACAAAGAACTGAACCCAGCGTCTTATACTTTCTTTTAGAAAGCTACTCTGTTTTGAGCTTAATCTTTTCATCCTCTCTGTGAGAGTTATTTTGATTTTATTCAAAAGTACATTCTCTTTTGTAAACCGTTTTCGGCCTAGTTAGGGCTTTGTTCCTCAAAGGCTTGATCGTACTGAGTCGTTTTGAGAAGTTGAGAGTATTGTCAAGTTTGTGACAGTAGAATACTCTTGAGGTAAATTGTAATCAGTTGATTATAGTGAAAAATCCTTCAGGACCGAAGGGACTAGACGTAGCTACCAGTTGGTGGTGAACTAGTATAAATCTCTGTGCCTCTTACTTTACTGCTTTACATTTATCTTTACCTTGCTCAGTAAAACGATTTTTCATAAACGGTTTATTTCCTGCATCTGGTTAGTTTCTCAGCGTCCGATAAACAAACAGTTTTGAAAAATCTGTATTCTTAGTGCTTTTAACATAAAGTTTGCGAAAAGTTTTTGGACACAATTCAACCCCCCTTCTTGTGTTCACGTTCAGTTGGTACCAGAGCTCGGCCTCTTGGTTGAGCACTTAACAGTGTTAAGAGAAAAGATCTTATACTGTGAACATGTCTACTGAAGGTGACCATGAACCGTCCTCCTCTATTCAATGGAGAAAAATTTGATTACTGGAAAGATAAGATAAAAGCTTTCTTTGAGACACAACAACTTGAGTTGTGGGATATAGTTCAAAGTGGTTACATTCCTCCCACTAATGCTCGTGGTGTTGCTATAGCCAGAGAAGATTGGAATGATGAGCAGAAAAAGAGATATCAAACAAATCAAAAAGCTAGATTCATTCTTATCTGTGCTATGACAGAAAAAGAATATGATAAATGTGGCAAATTTGATACTGCCAAAGAAATCTGGGACTCACTTGTTTTATCTTACGAAGGCTCCGCCCAAGTAAGAGAAACCAAAGCTAGCATGTTGGTTCGCCAATATGAGTTGTTCAAAATGGAAGATGGTGAAAACATTGAAACCATGTTTAGAAGATTCCAAACACTTGTTCATGGGTTATAGGCCCTTGGAAAAAGTTACACTACACCTGACCATGTTAGAAAGATCTTAAGAAGCTTGACTAAGCAGTGGAGACCCAAGGTCACTGCTATTTAAGAAGCAAAAGATCTAAATGTCCTACGACTTGAAGATCTTATGAGTTCGTTGAAAGCTCATGAACTTGAGATAAACGAAGAAGAACCTGTAAAAAAAGGCAAGTCTATTGCTTTGAAAGTCGCTCAACATAGAGCTAGTTCTTCCAAAGCCCTTCAGGCTGAAGAAGAAGAATCAGAAGATGAAGCTTCAGAAGGAGATGTTGATACATCAGAAGATGAGCTCGCGTTTATATCCAGGAAGATACAAAGAATGTGGAAGAAGAGAAACTTCAGGAGGAAGTTTCAGAAGAAATATACTAAGGACAATAAGGAAAGCAAAGACAAAGACAAAGCTCAAGTCATTTGCTATGAATGTAAAAAGCCTGGACATTTCAAGTCCGAATGTCCTAATCTTAAGGAGAAGCCCACAAGAAGTTCTTTCAAGAAAAAGAAGAAGAGGGCTCATGGCTACATGGGAAGATCTAGACTTATCCTCATCTGAGGAAGATAATGAAGAAGAAGCAAATCTCGCTCTCATGGCAGACACTGATCTTGACTCAGAAGAAGAAATTGAAGAGGTAATAGTATATGATTCCTACTCTGAACTTCAACTAGCATTCGATCATCTTCTTAAGGACTCTGCCACTCTCTCTGTTGAGTATAAGAATTTGAAAAAGAAATTTTCAAAATTATCATAAGACTTTCAAGCTTTAAACAAAGAAAAATCTGTACTCAATAAAGAGAACCAGAAGCTGAAAACTGAAAATCAGCATCTGATGGATAACCAGCGTCTGGCCGCTAACAAGCAACCAGAAGCTGAGAGCTCTCAAGCTGAAAGCTCTAAAGTTACAGGCAACCTTACATTCAAATCAAATGATTATGAATATGCATTTCAAAAGTTTCTTGCAGAGAATGTAACTCGAAGCAAGCAAGCGTCAATGATTTGGGGTGTCAATAAAGCGACAACTCATGATCTTGGTTATATATTAGATGAACCTTCTTTAGAAAATGATTCAGCATCTGATAAATCCAATAATCATAGTAAATGCTTGCATTGTACTTACTGCATTAAACCCAGTCATTTGAAAAGTGCATGTACTGTTTTTAAAACTGTGAAGGATAAGCCTCCTTCAAGAACTAACAAGAAAGGACCCAAAAAGATATGAGTACCTAAAGATAAAATAGTCTATATTGCAGACATGCTTAGCAACAGAGTCAACACACCTATCTTGGTACTTAGACAGTGGATGCTCGCGTCATATGACAGGAGAAAAACATATGTTCCAAGAACAAAGGCCTAAAGAAGCTGGATTCGTTGGTTTCGGAGGAAACCAGAAAGGTAAAATAGTTGGAATTGGTCGCATTGGTAAAGGCTCTCTTCCCTCTATTGATAATGTACTTTATGTTGAAGGACTTAAACATAACTTATTAAGCATAAGTCAATTATGCGACAATGGTTATGGAGTCATCTTTACAGAAACTGGATGTCTAGTAAAAAGCAAGAAAGACGGCTCTATTTTCTTCACTGCTAAGAGGAAACAAAATATTTACAAAATTGATCTCTCTGAACTTGCAAAACAAGATGTCAAGTGTCTCATGTCTGTTGATGAAGAACAATGGATTTGGCACAAGAGATTAGGTCATGCCAATTTGAGATTAATCTCAAAATTAAACAAGCACAGTCTTGTCAGAGGCTTACCAAATCTTAAGTACCAATCTGATGCTCTCTGTGAGGCATGTCAAAGAGGAAAACAAGTTAAAACTTTTTTTCATTCAAAAAATGTTGTTTAAACATCTAGACCACTTGAGCTTTTGCATCTTGATCTTTTTGGTCCAACAAGGACAGCCTCTTTAACTGGAAAGAAATATGGGTTAGTCATTGTTGATGATTTTACTAGATGGACATGGGTTAGATTCCTTGCTCACAAAGATGAGTCATACTGGGTATTTACTGTATTCTGCAAAACAGTTCAAAATGAAAAAGGAATTTGTATTTCATCCATTAGAAGTGATCATGGGGGAAATTTGAAAATGAAAGCTTTCAAAATTTTTGTGATGATAATGGCATCTCCCACAATTTCTCCTCTCCTAGAACACCTCAACAAAATGGTATTGTAGAAAGGAAAAATAGGTCCCTCCCAGAAATGGCCAGGACCATGATCAATGAAGCTAAAATTGCAAAACATTTTTGAGCAGAAGCAGTAAACACAGCTTGTTACATTCAAAATAGAATTCTTATTAGACCTATTTTGAAGAAGACTCCATATGAACTTTGGAAAGGAAGAAAACCAAACATATCATATTTTCATTCATTTGGTTGTACTTGTTATATTTTGATTATTAAGGATCAGCTTGGTAAGTTTGATTCAGAAGCTGACAAAGGAATCTTTCTGGGATATTCTGAAAGATCTAAAGCTTTTAGAATATACAATAAAGAAACTATGACAGTGAAAGAATCCATTCATGTCAAATTTGATGATAAGAAGCCTGATACAGCCATGTCAGAGCTAGATGAATTATTTTCAGAATTAAATATAGGTGATACTACAAATAGTGAACCTACATCTTCATCGTCCGGTGGTAACCAGGCGCAAGAATCTTCTAAGTCGGGCCGAAAAGAGCTGGAAGTACAAAACCAATCATCCTAATGATCAAATCATAGGAGAACCTAGAGATAAAGTAAGAACAGATCCTCTTTTAAAGAGCATGCAGATATGGCACTACTCTAAAAAATGGAACCTAAAACGATTGATCAAGCATTGGAAGATGAAGGTTGGATTCTGGCCATGCAAGAAGAGTTGAATCAGTTCCAAAGAAATGATGTATGGAAGCTAGTTACTCTACCAGAAGATAAGCAAGCTATTGGTACTAAATGGGTATTTAGAAACAAGCTTGATGAAGATGGAAAGGTTGTGAGAAACAAGGCAAGATTGGTTGCTCAAGGTTACTCACAGGAAGAAGGTATTGATTTTACTGAAACATTTGCACCTGTTGCAAGGTTAGAAGCTATACGCATTTTACTTTCATTTGCTGCACACCATGATATAATTCTTTATCAAATGGATGTGAAAAGTGCTTTCTTGAATGGTTTTATAACTGAGGAAGTCTTTGTAAAACAACCTCCTGGATTCAAAGACATTGAATTTCCAGAACATGTCTTCAAGCTTAAAAGGCCCTGTACGGTCTTAAGCAAGCTCCCAGAGCTTGGTATGAAAGACTAAGTACATTTTTGATGAAAAATGGTTTTACCAGAGGTCTAATAGACACTACTCTTTTTAGAAAAACATCAAACAAGCACTTTATAATTGTTCAAATATATGTTGATGACATTATTTTTGGAGCTACTAATGAAAGCCTTTGCAAAGAATTTTCTAAGCTAATGCAGGCTGAATTCGAGATGAGCATGATAGGTGAACTAAAGTTCTTCCTTGGAATTCAAATCAAACAATGCAATGATGGTATCTATATACATCAAAGCAAATATATCTAGGAATTGCTAAAAAAATTCAAAATGGTGGATTGTAAACCTATGTGCACTCCTATGCATCCCACGTGCATTCTTGGTAAAGATGAAACTGATAAAAAGGTAGATCAGAAGATGTACAGAGGTATGATTGGATCTCTACTTTATCTTACAGCTTCAAGACCTGATATTATGTTCCTGTCTGCGTGTGCTAGATTTCAATCAGATCCTAGAGAATCACACTTGAGTGCTGTTAAAAGAATTTTTAGATATTTGCAAGGATCTACTAATCTTGGTTTGCTGTATAAGAAATCAAAAGATTACAAGTTAGTAGGTTTCTGTGATGCTGACTTTGCTGGAGACCGAATTGAAAGAAAAAGCACAAGTGGAGGCTGCCAATTCCTTGGAGCAAATCTTGTATCTTGGTCAAGCAAAAGGCAAAGCACGATTGCACTCTCAACAGCAGAAGCTGAATATATTTCAGCAGCAAGTTGCAGCTCTCAACTTCTGTGGATGAAATATCAACTTGAAGATTATCTGATAAAAGAGAGTAACATTCCTATCTTTTGTGATAATACTTCTGCAATCTGTCTTACTAAAAATCCCATATTGCATTCACGAGCCAATCACATTGAGATTAAGCATCATTTTATAAGAGACTATGTTCAGAAGGGTATTCTTGAAATAAAATTTGTAGACACTGATCATCAGTGGGCTGACATATTTACAAAACCCCTTGCTGAAGATAGATTCAATTTTATAAGAAGAAATTTAAATTTTCATCTTATAGAAGAATGATTAATCTCAGCGTCAGATGATATGCATCATCTCAGCATCTGGTATGACATAAGCATGTATACGTGTAAGCATTTTATTCGTCATATGCATCATAACTCAGCGTCTGGTGAATCGGTTGCGTGCATCCGAGCGCACACATACGTGTCACACGTGTAAAGGACTTAAGCGTCTCATCACATCTCACTGAGCCATGATTATTTATGTTTTTCGATAAAATCTTTTTACTTGATTTTACTTTTCTTTTGGCGTCTTCATTTAATGAAAAGGGGAATCTTCATTTTCTTTTCTTTTTAATTTAATTTATTTTGGAAATGCGAAGCGGTTTTTGAAAAAGGACTGTACCATTTTCTATCAACTTTCCCACTACTCCACATCTTTCGCTCCATCACTTCACTCTGTTTCTTCTTACAAAAATTGTTTTCTCTCTCTCTCTCTCTCTCTCTCTCTCTGTGACTTCAAACCCTAAAACCTCCATTATCCTCTCTGCAACTGCTACCATGGCCGATAGAAAGGTTGGACAATATACTGCTGCATACGATGTCTTCTCAGAAGCGAAACTTAAGAATGAAAACAGAATTGATTTTGAGAACTTCAAGCTCTATGGTTTTGATTTTGAAGAAGGTCTGGAGAAACTGGGTTGGAAAAATTATTTTATCTGGGAACCAGTTGATGTATTGAGCTATGCTATAAAGGAATTCTGGGGGAATGCTTATCTACTTCCGGGTGAAATTATTGAAGGACATATCAGAGGTTTCAAGTTACGTTTCACCATAAACTCTATCGCTCAGACCATCAAGTGCCCTTGTGAAGGAATCAGTTACCATGCTAACTGGGTTGACGCTTACAGAGGTTTGGAAAACGTCAACGAAGCTTTGTTCGAAAACTATCGTGAGTTGAAGAAGAAGAAGAACATAACTCCCACTGCCAAAGATTTGAAAAGCCACTACAGAGTATTGCACAAAATCATCGCTAAGAGCGTGATTCTAAAGGCTGGTTCAAGCGACATAGTGAAATATGATCAAAAGTTCATTATGAGAAACTATATGGATGGAAAGAAAATCAACCTGCCAAGGTTGATTATCAATAATCTTGTAAATGCTCTTGTCTTCTCAAGGAAAAGTGTTGATAAAAAGAATATTGTCAAGGTTATCCCTTATGGAGTTCTTCTTTCCATAATGATGATAAAAGATGGTATTGTGAGAAAGCTTGCTGATTCAACAAACAAAGAAGAAAGAGATAAATACTTTGGTGTTGGTGCTGTTGTTCGTCTTGAGGTTTTTGGAGTCAACAGTCTGGTCAGAATGCAATTAATAACTGGCTCTATGATTAAGAAGGTGAAACTAGAGCAACAAGAAGGAGAAGCTGTTGCAAATGTTGGAGAAGCTGAAAAGAGAACCACCGTAAGCTCAATGGTCAGTGTGAAGAGACTCTTGAATCTCCTATAAGGGAGACAAGAAGAATGAAACAGAAGGTGGCTCCTGCACCTACTGTTGAGGAACCAGAAGATGAGGACAGAATTCCCATCAGAAAGATCTTGGAGAAGAAGAATAAGCCAACAGCTGAAAAAGACGCTTCAGCGTCCGGTAAAGGGAAGCAAGTCCCTCCTCCTCCTCCTCCTCCTACCGTTGTTGCCTCTAGAGGAACAAAGAGAAGGTTGGTTAAGTCTTCTGAACTTAACTCAAAGGTACTTGACTTTACTGTTGATGGGTCAAGATCTATTTTTGATTCTCATGATCTTCCTCCCGCCCCTCCATTGTCTGTTTCACAACCACAAACCCAAACACAAACCAAGAAACCCAGAATGAGCCTACGACAAACCTCTACCCTCATCCCCTCAAAACCTACCCGAACACCATCCAATACACTCAACTTTGACCAACCACAAATCTCCTCAGATACCTCACTTACTACATACATTTCCAAACTTCAATCTTATCCCTTCAACCTTTTATTCAAAGTACCTCCCGTCAATCCATTCAAACCCTACACACCTAAAATCTATACAATCACCAAAACCACTCCCACTTCACTCACCCTTACCTACAAACCTACAGACTTCAGTGGAAGGAAGAATGTCTCGCGCATTAACAAACCTCGGTTTGTTAAGTATGAGTCATACCACAGCATCTACAATCACCGGCTACAATGAAGTTGAAAACCTTGAAAACCTTCACCTCTGGAGTTGCCAGACTAGAGATTGCCTCTCCAATGAATAGTGTCTTCAAGGATGGAGAAGACCGTTTCGAGATGTCATTCAAAGGGAGATTAAGACCGGAACCTGGTAGCAGGGCATTTCCTTTCTCTGTTGACCTTCCGAAGTTCCTGCCTCAAATTGAACCTCTCACACTGGAGGAGTGTGGAAGATGGATCACGGATGAAGAAGCTGCCTTCATGGTACACTGTCATGAGATGAAGAAACTTGAAGTTATCAGATAGTTCAGAGATCCTTCTTCTGTATCCGTAAAGATTGTTCCAAATAGACAAAGGTGGCTACCTTGGTCTATCCCTGGGAAGAGGAAAGAACCTGCTCCTGGCAAGTTGCCATACAGCAAGATCGGACTCAAAGAGTATGAGAAGGCTCCTAAGAAGTTTAATCTTAAAGAATTCTCTGAGCTTCCGATTGCCAAGATCACTGAGGACAATGCCAGAAGGTTTTACCTTAGTTCTCTGAAGGAAGATAAATGGAGAACTGGCTCCTCAAATTGCTGCAATGCTGAGAAAGCCACAATTCCCACAGTTGGCACCATCAGAAAAGTTACTGATACCAATCTTGGAACTGCATATTTTGATGATACGTTCAGGTGTTCAGTGATCAGGCCTCTTGACTGCATGAAGATATATGTCCAATGGGCTGCTGTGACTAAGCATTTTGACATTGGATTTATCTGGAATCAATGGTATGAGTCCTGGAAAGACAAAGCCATGTTACCATGCCTCGTCCCCCTAATCAATGGTATGAGTCCTGGAAAGACAAAGCCATGTTACCATGCCTCGTCCCCCTAGTGCTTGAAGAAGATGACAGGGAAAATCTGCGAAGAGTATACCTGGCAGAAAATGAAGGACTCTCTTTCACTTTTGGAGCATTGAGCATCTTTATCAGAAGAGTATGGGGAGAAGATGCTGGAAACAGGTTTGACGCTTTTACTGCTGATGTGTTTCTGCACAGAGAAATTATCTTTATGGATTTGCTGTATCCAGAAGATGTGAAGAAAAGAAGGGAAATTCAGGCAGAATCTGAGCAGAGAAAACTTGGAAATCTCATCAAATGGTTTATACCAAATGATGCATTCTTTCAAAGAGCTCAATGTAAGAAGGAATTGAGATCAAGCTATCTAATTGGGTGCTAGCGAGCATCGTAAGATGAAACTGCACCGATGTCGGAAGCGGACCTTTTACTTCTACTTCTACTCTTGCAGTTGAGATGGTTACTATTCCTAAAGCAGAGTTTGAAGAAATGAATACCACAAACCTGAAAGTTACTCAGTTGGAGAATGCCCTGAAATTACTATATGAACGTCTCAACATTCCTCCACCACCTCCACCAAACCCTTGAATTTATTTATTTTTTGTGTGATATAAAGTTTTTTTTTTGGGTACTCTTATATATATATACACTTTTGCTCTGATTATCTGTTTATATATCTCTATCTAACTTATATTCAAATTTTTCTAAGTCTTATTTTGACTATGATGTGCTTTACACTCTTTTTGTCTGATGACAAAAGGGGGAGTAAAAGAAAGGTTTGATGAACACGTGAAAGTCTGATTGACTAATTCACCGTCTGATTGACTAACTCGCCGTCAAATGTTCAAAGTCCGATGGATACGCTGAAACTAAAATATCACGCATAGCATTTCATACATAGCATTTGTGTTAGTTATCTATTGCTCTAATATCATTTCATACATAACATTCATGTTAGTTATCTATTGCTCTAATACCTATAATGCTTTGATATTCATTGATCCAGTACTCTGATAATAATCAATAACTTTGGTACAATGAAAATCTTTTTGATAAAATGAAATCAGCATCCGATCTCACTTTGTTAAATGAATATATGCTCTGATACATCTACGTATTTTTGCGATCACTCAAATGAATTTGTTTATCAACAATCTCCTTAATACCTGAATTGTTCATATATATCTAAATTGTTGAATTCAGGGGGAGACCCTTGATATTATTTTGAAATTAAATTTTTCATCAACCTTGGATATTTGTCATCATCAAAAAGGGGGAGATTGTTGGAACCTAAACGATTGAGAATTTTAGACCCTCATTAATTTTGATGATAGCAAAGTATTTTCAAGAGAACAATTTATCTTGTAACATATCTTTGAGTGTACAGGTATCAAAGCTTCATATATATGTACAAAAAACTCAAGAAAGGAGAAGAAATTTACAAGAGAATTGAATACACTCCACTGATGTCAGCGTCCGAATTCACTCCAGAGTCTTGCTAACAGCGAGTGTCTGGTAGCGTTACTCTTTGACACGTGGAATACTCAATTGCTGCGAGCGTCCATCCTTTGTTCAAAGTGAGCATCTGATCTCTTTAATGAAGCACGTGATGATCACGTTTCTGCTCTTAATCTCAGAATGTTCTGGAATGGAATTCGAATTTGATTTTGTGCGCTCATTTTTATGTACGAGGAAGCAAAGGTGACACCTTTAGCATAAGACAAAAATCGTACAAGTGATGTGATCCTGGCAGCCCTCAAGAAATTACAACAATAATAAAAGGATTCTTCTTTAAGTTATGTTTATTTGCTTTGAATAAAGATTGTAATAAGTCTATTGGGCTGCATTACTTGGGTTTTGCATATTGGCCCAATTGAACTTCTTATTTTCGTTTTTATTTGTAGTTTATTTTAAGTTAGCTGAATTAGTTTTATTTAAATTAATTAAAAAAAAGGACAGCAGCTGATGGCTATTGAAATGCTCCATTTAGGAGTTGTTAGGAAGTGGAACAGAAACTTTAATACACTACTTAATGGACAATTGAAGTGCAGCCATTAATATGATCATGTAGGCATTCAATTGACATTACTAATGTGTCTAGGAAGAAAGAGAGAAGCTGATTTTGCTATCCTATATATGTAATACGAATTTTATGAATGAAGGCAGAGTTTTGCTTTGAGAAAAACTTGTGTTTATCACATTTTGAGAGTCATGCACTCTTGGGTTCTGATTGAGCCAAAATTGAACTTATCAAGAAGTAACCTTCTTGTATGCGTTCTTCGATTTGCTTATCAATTCCTTAGGGAATTGTGGTGCTTCCATCCCTCATCTTTATCCATTTCTTTTATTTTATTTAAAAACAATTCTGTTCTGAATATAATTTCAACCGAAGATCGAATTTATCAAAAAGACTACCCATATCAAAGTGGTTGTCATCAAGTGGTACCAAAGCTCAGGTTGAGGTTGAAATTTCTATTTGTTTTTCCTTTCATCTTTTCAGTTTCTATTCACTTCTTCTTCTTCATTCTATTTCAATTTTTCCTTTTTTTTAAAAAAAATCGAAATTAAAAAAAAAAGAAAAAAAGTGCAGACCCTTTCTTGTTTTTTGGACAATTCTCTTTTGTACGTTCCTTTGTTTCTTTGACAAACTCACTTCTCAAATTCTGTTTTTGTCACAAGTTTGTTGCTTACTTGTTTTGTTTGTATTTGACCCTCTAAAGAACTCAAAGAGAGCATTTGCGAGAGAGAGTGAAACATTTGGCAAGTAGAGAAGTCTTTTCTTATTTATCCTTATTATTTACTCTAACTTGATTCTTTGCAACATGTTGAGATCTTCTAGAAATGAATTTGTTGTGGAAGGATATCAGGTTGGTATGTGGATGAAAAGAAATTGTGAGAGGTTAGACAGAGAAAAGGAGGCAGCAAGAAGAGAAAAGAGAGGTTAGATAGAGAGAAAGAGGCAAGCAAAGAAAAAGAAAGAAGGCGTAGAGAAAAGGAGAGGGAGGATAAGAAACGACGAGAAAAAGAGCACGAAAAGATCAATAGTGCCTTTGAGAAAATTTGTGAAGAGTTTAATAAGGAGTTGAAAAACATACAAAGAGAATATTTGAAAGAAAAGAAGATAGTGGAAGAGAAAGAAAAACAACAAAGTGAAATCAAGGTTGAGAAAAGAAAAGAGGGTGAGAGAGAAGAAAGAGTTCGAGGGGAAGTCTTCTTGGAAACTTGTTTTTATCCTACCCTTTTGCCAAGTTCTATTGATTCTATTATGCAAGAGGTTGAAGATGAAATTCCAAAGAAACAATGTAGTGCATCAAATGAAGTTAAATTGCAAGAGGAATTTAGGGATGTGTCTCCAAAGGAAGTACGCTGCACCTTTTTGTCAAACATGAGAATGAGGCATCAAGTAGACATCCTTCCAAGTGCACCACTACTCACTAGCCCAGCTTTTCAAATTCATGAAGAAGTACCTCCAAAGGAAATTGAAGATACGAAAATATTTTTGATGTTGAAAACAAAGGGGAAGCAAGTGAGGAAAATGTTCAAATTGAGAGTGTCCTTATCATAGAAATTAAGGTGGAGAGAGCATCATTGGCAGAGAAACTTAAGTATATCTTTTTATCTAAAGATGCTTGCTTTACTACTAACACTAATTTTTTGCATGGTGGTACTGATTCCCTTTTCAAGGCACATATCTTCATAGTTCCAAGAGAAGAACCCCGTGGATTCAAAAGAATTATGTTTGATCCCGGAGGATGAAGAGGATTTCTTAAGTCAATAAATTCGAGGACGAATTCCCTTCAAAAAGGAGGGTATGATGTGATCCTGGCAGCCCTCAAGAAATTACAACAATAATAAAAGGATTCTTCTTTAAGTTATGTTTATTTGCTTTGAATAAAGATTGTAATAAGTCTATTGGGCTGCATTACTTGGGTTTTGCATATTGGCCCAATTGAACTTCTTATTTTCGTTTTTATTTGTAGTTTATTTTAAGTTAGCTGAATTAGTTTTATTTAAATTAATTAAAAAAAAGGACAGCAGCTGATGGCTATTGAAATGCTCCATTTAGGAGTTGTTAGGAAGTGTAACTGACACTTTAATACACTAGTTAATGGACAATTGAAGTGCAGCCATTAATATGATCATGTAGGCATTCAATTGACATTACTAATGTGTCTAGGAAGAAAGAGAGAAGCTGATTTTGCTATCCTATATATGTAATACGAATTTTATGAATGAAGGCAGAGTTTTGCTTTGAGAAAAACTTGTGTTTATCACATTTTGAGAGTCATGCACTCTTGGGTTCTGGATTGAGCCAAAAATTGAACTTATCAAGAAGTAACCTTCTTGTGGCGTTCTTCGATTTGCTTATCAATTCCTTAGGGAATTGTGGTGCTTCCATCCCTCATCTTTATCCATTTCTTTTTATTTTATTTAAAAACAATTCTGTTCTGAATATAATTTCAACCGAAGATCGAATTTATCAAAAAGACTACCCATATCAAAGTGGTTGTCATCAACAAGGCAATTATGAAAAGCAGATAGTACGAAAACGATAATATGTACTACTCTGATATTCTCTGGAAAGGAAGAAATGGACTACATTTCAAATTACCTCACTCAATGAAAAGGAGCTATGTTTTTACTGCAAACGGTAATATCCCTGGAGTCTCCTATAAATACCCTAAGGTATTCATTGAAGAAGGTAGCCAAAAACTATGATGAAACTTCATTCTGAAAGCAATATTACTCAAGTGAGCAATTAAGTTTCGTGCCAAGTTTCTGGTCTACAAAGAACTGAACTCAGCGTCTTACACTTTCTTTTAGAAAGCTACTCTGTTTTGAGCTTAATCTTTTCATCCTCTCTGTGAGAGTTATTTTGATTGTATTCAAAAGTACATTCTCTTTTGTAAACTGTTTTCGGCCTAGTTAAGGCTTTGTTCCTCAAAGGCTCAATCGTACTGAGTCGTTTTGAGAAGTTGAGAGTATTGTCAAGTTTGTGAAAGTAGAATACTCTTGAGGTAAATTGTAATCAGTTGATTATAATGAAAAATCCTTCAGGACCGAAGGGACTAGACGTAGCTACCAGTTGGTGGTGAACTAGTATAAATCTCTGTGCCTCTTACTTTACTGCTTTACATTTATCTTTACCTTGCTCAGTAAAACTATTTTTCATAAACGGTTTATTTCCTGCATCCGATTAGTTTCTCAGCGTCCGATAAACAAACAGTTTTGAAAAATCTGTATTCTTAGTGCTTTTAATGTAAAGTTTGCGAAAAGTTTTTGGACACAATTCAACCCCCCTTCTTATGTACACGTTCAGCTTCAAGCGCACTCCAAGCGCACTTGTGCTAACTTGTCTTTTTCGCGCAATTTCTTCGATTTCGACATTCGTGCGATCCAAAACTCGATACCCTAACACTTAAACATGATTCCTAACATATAAGGACATCAAATGGACTCAAGAATAAAGATTTGAGGTATCATTTACTCGTCCAGAAACTCGCACTCGCTTAAGGGTACGAACACACAAAACCCTAGTTCTGACTCCGATTGTTCTCAAACTTTACCATGCTTCTAAGAATCATACCAAAACATTATCAAACACTATTCCAACCTCAAATAACATATCAAACCTCAAAACATGCTTTCACACAACACAGAAAGCGAGCACACAGGCAAAAGGTCAAACATGCAGTCAAAACACACAAATCCCTAACTAGGGCACACAAATATACTTAGTCACATATAAACACACATTATGCAAGATTAAAGAAAATGAGGATGTTACAACACACATGGAATGTATTCAGTACTTGTGAATTTTCTTCTTCATGCTTGAGTGAGATAAAACATAAGAGATTTTAATACCTGCGCACTCAAAGACTTATCTGAATATACTTTGTTCTCGTCAAAATTAATGAGGGTCTAAACTTCTAAATCGTTTAGGTTCCAACAATCTCCCCCTTTTTGATGATGACAAATATCCAAGGTTGATGAACAATTTAATTTTAAAAATAATTTCAAGGGTCTCCCACTGAGCTCAACAACTCAGATAAAATTAAATATATCAGGTATCAGAGCGATTTATGATAATTAGAGCATTTATGTGATCGCAAAAATGCATACAAGTATCAGAGCATATTTGATTTAAATGATGAGATCGGATACTTAGAACATTGTACCAATAATGAATATACTCAAGTATCAGATGCTGAAATTCATTGTACAAAATTGAATAAAAATGTGCCAACAGATATTGAAGATTATCAAAGCACCAGACAATGAATATCAATGAGTATCTGAGCAATTAAGGAACATGCTATGTATATGATTTATGCATGAAATTTGTGATACTTCAGCGTATCCATCGGACTTTCAACGAGTTCATCAGACCTTTCTTTTACTCCCTTTTTGTCATCAGACAAAAAGAGTGTAAAACACATCATAGTCAAAACAGTAAGTAGTAGTATTTAGAAAAATTTGAAGATAAGGTCAGATCAATTGAAATATAATTGTACCAAGTAACATAAATATTTGATTGTATCAAAAATAGAAATTGTAATTAGCACACAAATACAAAGTAAAAAAAATTTAGGGTTTGGTGGAGGTGGAGGATCCAGATTGAAACGTTCCAAGATGAATTTCAAAGTGCTTTCCAACTGAGCCACTTTTTGATTGGTTGCCATGATAGCTTCAAATTCTGCTCTATGAAAAATGACAACATCAGCATTTGCAGGTGTAGGTTCGACATCAGCTTCTGGAACCGATTCAACTGTAACAGCCCTTTGAGATTCTATCTTCTGGTGCTCTGCTAGCACATCTTGTGACAATCTCAGTTTCCTTTCCTTTCTTGCCTTAGCCTGCTAAAGGAGGTCATCATTTGGTAAGGACCATTTAATGAATCTTCCCAGCTTCTGTTTCTCTTGATCCATTTCCCATTCCCATCTACACAGAAGTTCTTCAGGATACAATATAAGCATAAAAACATTTTCCCTATGCTGAAGCAGATCTTTAGTATAAGTATCAAATTGCACCAAGGCAGCTTCTCCAAAAATTCTTCTTATAAAAACTCTCATTCCATCAAAATTGAATGCGAGTCCTTCATTTTTAGCAAGGAATAACTTATGCAGATTCTCCCTATCATCTTCTTCAATCTTGAGAGGCTTAAAACAGGGCAGAATTACTTGTCTTTCCAAGACATAGTCCATTGTCTCCAATTAATGCCAATATCAAAATGTTTGCAAACAGTAACCCATTGATCTTCTATTTTCATAGCATTCAGGGGCCTTACAACAGAACACATAAACATATCATCGAAATGAATAGTACCAAGTTTTGTGTCTGTTACCCTGTTGATGGAGCCAACTATAGGAATGGTTGCTTTCTCTGCATTACAGCAGCCAGAAGAACCAGTGCTCCAAGCATCTTTATTGAGCAAGTTCAGGTATACTCACCGAGCATGGTCTTCACCAAGCTTGTTGATCGGAAGCTGAGAGAATGATTTGACATCGAATCTTCTAGGAGCTTTCTCATATTCCTTCAGTCCAATTCTGCTGAATGGCATTTTCCTAGGGGTTGGTTCCTTCCTTTTCCCAGGAATAGACCAAGGCAACCACCTTTGCCTATCGGGTATAATCTTGACAGACGCTGAAGCAGGATCTCTGTATTGACGGATCAGCTCAAGCCTTTTCATCTCCAGGAAATGAGTCATAAAAGCCACTTCTTCATCTGTTATCCACCTTCCGCATTCTTCAAGACTAAGAGGTTCATTCTGTGGTAGGAACCTTTGCCTATCGGGTACAATCTTGACAGACGCTGAAGCAGGATCTCTGTATTGACGGATCAGTTTAAGCCTTTTCATCTCCAGGCAATGAGTCATAAAAGCCACTTCTTCATCTATTATTCACCTTCCGCATTCTTCAAGAGTAAGAGGTTCATTCTGTGCTAGGAACCTGGGAAGATCAACAGAGAAGGGAATTATTTTACTGTTTGATTGAGGTCTCAATTTTCCCTTGAAGGACATATCAACATGCTCATCTCCTTCTTTGAATACAACTCTTCATAGAGAGGCAACTTCCAGTCTTGGAACTCCAGAAGTGAATGTTTTCAAATGCCATAGAGAGGGGTGATCATAAATGGAGTGATACATGTCTTCTCTAACAAACCTTGGTCTGTTAATGGCAGATACAAACTTCTTTGCACCAGAAAAGGAGGTAGGTTTGTAAGTGAGGGTAAGTGGGAGAGGTGAAGTCTTCTTGACAGTGTAGTTTTTGGGCTTGTTTGGATTGATTTTGAAGAGTTGATTGAATGGGTGAGAGTGGAGTGAGGATATGTATGTAGTAAGGGATGTGGTTAATTGGGAGGTTTGTGGTTTGATGGATGGAGGTTGTGTGTAGTGTGTTTGTGGTGATGAAACAGAGAGTGGTGGTGCAGGTATAGTGTCATCAGAACTAAAGGTAGTAATGGAATCATCAATGGTAAAATCTAGTACCTTTAGATTACGCTTCTCAGAATGCCTAACCAATCTCTTCCTTTTGCCTTGTGCAGCAGCAGCAAGAGGAGGAGGAGGTGCAGGAGCTTGCTTCGTAGGGCCAGACGCTGAAACAGGCTTTTCAGCTTCTGCCTTTCTCTTATTCTCCATAAGGCTTCTAATGGGGACCTCATCATCTTCTGGTACAGTTTTACCTTCTGGTGCAAGAGGCACCTTCTACTTTTTGCTTCTTGTCTCCCTTGCTGGAGACTCACCATTTCTCTTC
This sequence comes from Calophaca sinica, assembly GCA_037113605.1. NCBI lineage: Eukaryota > Viridiplantae > Streptophyta > Magnoliopsida > Fabales > Fabaceae > Calophaca > Calophaca sinica. Next base: position 85,083,967 of record CM073731.1, read on the forward strand.
GCACCAGATACTAAGCTTCTGGTGGGTTTTGTTTTAGCTTCTTCACCAACAGAAGCATCAGCTTCTTCTTCTTGTTGCTCCTGTTTTACTTCCTTCATTCTTTCACCAGTTACCAGCTGCATTCTTACCAAAATTTATACACCGAATACATCAGGACGCACAAAAGAACCAACACCAAAATACTTTTCCCCTTCTTTTTCTTCCAAAGCTCCAAGCTTTTTAGGAATACCAGCTTTAATCAACAGGGCAGTAAGATGAACACCATAGGGTATCTTCTTGTAGATGTTCTTCTTTTCTACAGTGCCTTTCCTCGAACTCACAATGGCTTGAACCAGATTGTTGTAGACCAATCTAGGCAGGTTCACCTTCTGTTTTGCCAAGTAAGTCCTCATAATGAATTTTTGCTCATAGTTCACTATGTCACTAGACCCAGCCTTCAGAAGAACACTATTGACTATGATCTTGTGAAGTACACTGAAGTGACTCTTCATATGCTTAGCAGTAGGAGTTTCCCCAGATTCTTTCAACTGCTTATAGTTCTCAAACAAGGCTTCATTCACTTTCTCCATACTATTGAAAGCTTTTTCCCAGCCATTGTAAAAACTAATTCCTTCCAATGAACAACCAGTAACATCAGCAATGTCGTTGATAGTAAAATCTAACTTAAATCCTCTGACATAGCCTCTGATATAGCCTCCGATTTTTCCATCTAGAAAAGTAATATTTCCCCAAAGTTCTTTAATAGCAATAACCATAACTTCAACAGAAGAACTCGAGAAGAAATATTTTGACCAACCCATAGCCTCAAAACCTTCATCGAAGTTGAAACCATAGACTTTGAACTTCTCCAAATCAATCCTGTTCTCATTTAAAAGCTTTGGTTCTGTCATGGTGTCGAAGATAGCAGTGTAGTCACCGACCTTAACGTTGGCCATGGTAGCAGTTGGAGAGTGATTTGATGGAGGTTTAGGGTTTCAGAGAAATTCACAGAGAGAGAGAGAGAGAGAAAGAATAGTTTTTGTAACACCCTGTTTTCGGAGCGCTACTGTGCAACCCAATCTAATGCTGAAAACGTTTAATGCTTGTATGCTTTCAGTTAAAGAGTACTCTTATGTATTTCGCAATGGAAAAATGGGGGTAATTTTTTTTTTCCTTTTCTCTCCTTTGAAACCCTTTTCAAAATGAGACATAGAGTACTACAGTTTTCTAAATGATGCCAATTCAGACTTTTGCAATTATCAGAGTATAATGCATCACAAAATAATACTTCACATAACATAATCATTTCGTACTAAGGCGAGGTTTTCTGAAAAGAGTAACTACAAAACAACAAATGCAAAACCCTAAGCTAAGCTGGCTAACAACTATAACTCTTACTGAGAAACAGCTCAGCAAGACCATAACACGAAGCACTCAGAGGAATCTTCCTCCATTGGCTCAATCTTCAATGCTCCTGAAAGACGAATCTGCAATAGCTACCGAACTCCATCTGGAAGTGACATCCATAAGGACATCCAATCCAACAACAGTGTAAGGGTAAATCCTTTGTCCACGAGTTTATCATAGGCTATGTCGCATGCAAACAATATATACATATATAATACAACAACATGCTTTTATATACATATAAATACTTAATAGACCGCACGCATCATCATGGTATATATCAAGCATATATCAAGCATTGCATGTGAGCAAACGAAACAACCAACAGATCAACAATCAAGTCACTACAATATCAAACTATTGCATGTGAGCAGGCAAATCTATCAACAGATTAGTGATCAAGTCATCACAATATCAAATTCATCAAACCCTTCATCACATATCATAAATGTGGTTAGCTATGCATGTCAATGCAGTATGGCAAGTTGTGTATACACCTGCAGCCTTAATAGGTCAGCAGTATGACGGGGACTACTTTCCCAACGTCCAAACAAAATAGCCTCTACTTAGGCTTGCCACTACTTTGGCTAGCCACTACTTTGGTATGCCTCTACTTAGGCAATGCAGTGTCAACTCGCCTTTTGAAGTCTGTACGACCAATCAAACGCTACGGGTGACATGACAACTCGTCTTTTGAAGTCTTTAAGACCAATCAAACGCTCTGAGTGTCGATGCTCAATGGTTAGTACGCATCCAAACAAATTCAACAATATGGCATGCTCACTGTAGTGAACGCCCGAGTGATATCCAACAAATTCTACAATATGGCATGCTCACCGTAGTGAACGCCCGAGTAATGTTTTAATTAATCAATGTGGATCGACGAACCCTCACTCCCTCAACTTAGTGGGTTTCCAAATCTCAATTAACTAAGAGTTCAACATAGGACACAAAGTCCGGGTGTTCAATTGTGGAACGCTAGTCCCAATCTTAGATCAAAACTCTAGGCACGTAATGCGGAACGCTAGGCTCAACTTTTAGGTTAAGATACTAGGCACGCCATACGGAACACTAGGTCCAATCCTCAATCAAGTAAATGCGCACGCAAGCAGGACATTAAGTCCCAGCACAGGACACATGGCCCATATGCTCAATAGGAACACTAGGTTCCCTATGTTTTATTCTTTCAAAAACTCGATCTTTGAAATCTCTTTCTCAGTTCTTGTATCACTCCTATGTATCTGAAAATGCTTTTTAGTTCTAGGTCGTTGAAACCCTAGTTGTGCTAAATAACACACTGGAAGAATTCCCAGGAAAGAGAGGTGGTGCGAACACTCTTAATTACCAAGTCTTTCCTAGCCAGAATTTTCCCAGGCGCATCATTTAACTCAACCATTTTCGTAAATTGTACTATTTATTTCAAGTTCTTTTCTCTACTATTATTCCATTGAAATTTCCTTGCAAGCTTTGGCTAGTTGTACTAAAACCCTCACGCTTACTTTTAAATCAAAATGCCCTTAACAATTTGTTTACGAAATCAGAATTCGGCTTGTGGAATCGCATCAGATTTACTGATGTAAATCGTCAACCAATAGCAGTCGATCAACGCATTGTTAATTAATCCATTATCAACAATAATATTTTTCATATTCCAATTCAATACCAAGTTCCAATGAAATCCAAGGTGATTCAAGGAAAACAATACAACTCATAATGCCACGCAGGGCCAAGAACATGCTACATATTATCATCAATTTCAAGTCCAATTAAATCAATCAAATATGATTTAAGTCACACAATACAATTCAGTATTGCCAATAGGGCCAAATCAATACACAGCAGTTCATGCTACAACATCTCAACAGCACATAGTACTACTACAAGTACTACCACACAATCAATCAACAATCAAACAAACAACACACAAGGCGAAAAGCCCAAACTCATTATGTAAGAATTTCCCTTACCTTGGGCGCTTTAATAATCCAAGCAAGGTAAATTCGAACTATCGTCAAGTCGTTCCCGCACAAGCCTCATGCACGAACCTTAACAACGCAAACTTAATCCAATTAGAACCAAAAACCCAAGTCCTAAGACTCTAGGGCAGCCACGGTTTTAGTCCTAAAAAGGGCCTAAAATCTTTCTAACTTAACCTATTTGGATCACACCTAATCATGTGCCATGAAACAAATTCAAACCATGCAAGTTTTCAACTTTTTCAAAAGCTACACACTTAGAAAATACCAAAACCCAAAACTTACCAATTGGAATAGTATTTTACCAAATGAATAGTTTTTTGCCAACTTTGAACCTTTTTTTTCAAAGCACTAAAACATGTCACAAAATTTTAGAAACAATTCTATTACAAGTTCAAAACAATTCTTGAAACATAAACTAAAACTTTTTCCAAAATCATGCTTCTTTGAATTGTTTTGCTAAATCAAATCATCAACCACTTTTACAACTATTTTTAAGCATAAATGCAAGTCAAGAACAAATCGCAAAATCCTTTTGAAGGCCACGGTTTCAAGGCTCCAATTACAACTCAAAGTTTTCAAACCTTTTAACATCAAAATCTTACAAACTTTGCTTAATCAAAACTCCTTATCAAAACCAAACTTATTTACCACTTTAATACACTTAAAAACAAGTTAGAACTCACTCAAATCATGCTCATAAATCACTGTTTTGGAAGCCCCAAAACAGCCCCAAATTCATTTTGTTTCAAACAATTTTTCAAAGCTTCAAGCATACAAACCTTTATAGATTTAAAGTTCTAACCAAAAACCAACTTCTTAAACACTTAACACACTTTAAAACCAAATCAAAACATCATCAAAATCATGACCAAGTGCCACGGTTCCAGCCCCTAAATTTAACCAATTTAATTTTGCAAAACTTGTTCAACATGCATATATGACTAGTTCTAAGCATACTAGTTACTAACCCTCAAAAATCTAACTTCCAATCACTTAAAAACACAAAGATAACACCCTAAGAACAGCCCCTAGGGTTCGGCCTCATCAAAAAGTTAGGGTTCCTAAATTTTAAAAATAAAGAACAATGCTAATCATGGAAGAAACAAAGGGCTTTAAGACTAATCATGCATATCTAGCAAAATCTAACACTTTTGCCCAAAAATAATTCCTAAAACCAACCAAACCCATATCATGAAACTCAAGAGAGAAAATAATGGGTATGAAGCTTACCAAGAAGTTTGGAGGTGATGGATCAAGGATTAAGAAGGAAGGATGGAAGATTGAAGCTTAAACATCACTTTCCTTCAAGAATCAAAACTAAAATCATGAGAAACAACACAAATACCATGAAAACTCATCCATGGCAGCCATGGAGAAAGGAAAAGGGATTAGGATCCTTACCAAGAAGATTAGAGTTGATAGAACAAGGATTGAGAAGGAAGGAAGCAAAGGTGAAAGCTTTAACTCCAAAATCCTTCAAAACCAACACTTTCTCTTTCAAATTTTTTTCTCAAGTTCTCCAACAATGGAGAATGAAATGGTTCTGATCTTGGGCAAGGGAGAAGGCCACGAAAATAATGAGGACAAGGTGGGAATAAAATTGTTCATTTAAGTTGAATCCTAACCAAATAATTAGAAACTAACTTAACAACCAAACTACCCATTACCTCCTAAACCAATCAAAATGCTTCCTTCAAAATTGTAGGCTACAAGCACATGGCTGGCCTCCCATTGGTCCATGTGTGGCAGCCATTTGCTCAAAATATGTCAGGGTTTCGCTACGACGCGTTTTCGCTCAACCGGGTGCACGACGTTACGCGTATATTAGGTTTTTAATATTAAAAACTCCCAAAAATAATTCTAATTATAACCCCACACCCAAAATTACAATTGTTCCTCGCGGCATGAAAAAAGTACCCACGTATCTCGTTTTCTTGAAATGCGAATCGAAACGTCATAATTAGGCAGTCTTTGGCCATAGAAAATACACTAAATATTTTCTAATGGCCAAAAATTCTAGAAAACTTACAATAAATCCTAAATATTGGAAAATACTAAGATCTAAAATTTTATAAAATTTGGATCACATTTGGGCATGTTTCAGTTAGAAACACACACAATAGCCTAGTTACGGCAGAATTCGATAGAATTCTCGCAGCGTAATAAAAACTGTAAATTAGTGAGGATCACTAATTTCAATTTCTCTTATCATATAGAAATTAATCAAACAATAAAATTATCAAGACAAAATCTTTAAAATAATAGTCATATTAAATATGACATAAAACAGACAATTAATACAATACTAGACAATAAAAATCCAAACTATGACTTAAAAATATTTATTAAATCCTGAGAATTATTTCTCTTTCAATAAAATAATTTTCTTTAATCAAACAACAATCTTTCACATTTTTCGGGATTAATTCATATTAAAAACAGTATACGTCTACACTGTCTGTTAATCTGAATTAATTACTAAAACAGTAAATTGTTTACAATAAATCTTGGTTATTCTTCGTACTTTTAACAAACCATTGAGGTGATCAATCTCTATGATTTATTTCCAAGTAGTCGGAAACTATAAAATAATTTTCATAAAAATTGGAATGTTACAGTTTTCGCAGACAAAAACAGAGAGTGGAGCGAAAGCGAAGGAGTAGTGGGAAAGTTTTGATAAATGGTACAACTACTTTTTGAAAAACTCTTCACATTTCCTCTGAATAAAAATAATTCAAAAAGAAAATAAAATAAAGATTCTTTTTTTTTAATAAATACAGTTGCCAAAATGAGGATAAAATCAAGAAAAAGATTTTATTGAAAACATAAATAATCATGACTTAGATTAGGTGTGATGAGACGCTTAAGTCCCACACGAGTTCAACACGTGTGTGCTCGGACGCATGCAACCGAATTCACCGGATGTTGAGTTATGCATTATGAATGACAGATCATATGAGTACACGTGTGAATGCTTATGTCATACCAGATGCTGAATGATGCGTATCATAAGACGCTGAGATTAATCATTCTTCTATAACATGAAAATTTAAATTTCTTCTTATAAAGTTGAATCTATCCTTAGCAAGGGGTTTTGTAAAAATGTCAGCCCACTGATGGTCAGTGTCTACAAATTTTATTTCAAGAATACCCTTCTGAACATAGTCTCTTATGAAGTGATGTTTAATCTCAATGTGTTTTGCTCTAGAATGCAATATAGGATTCTTAGTGAGACAAATTGCAAATGTATTATTACAGAAGATAGGAATGTTACTCTCTTTTATCAAGTAGTCTTCAAGTTGATATTTCATCCATAGAAGTTGAGAACTGCAACTTGCTGCTAAGATGTATTCAGCTTCTGCTGTTGAGAGTGCAATTGTGCTTTGTCTTTTGCTTGACCAAGATACAAGATTCGCTCCAAGGAATTGGCAGCCTCCACTTGTGCTTTTTCTTTCAATTTGGTCTCCAGCAAAGTCAGCATCACAGAAACCTACTAACTTGTAATCTTTTGATTTCTTATAGAGCAAACCAAGATTAGTAGATCCTTGTAAATATCTAAATATTCTATTAACAGCACTCAAGTGTGATTCTTTCGGATCAGACTGAAACCTAGCACATAGGCAGACGCTGAACATAATATCAGGTCTTGAAGCAGTTAGATAAAGTAGAGATCCAATCATACCGCTGTACATTTTCTGATCTACCTTCTTACCAATTTCATCTTTACCAAGATTGCAAGTGGGATGCATAGGTGTGCACATTTGCTTGCAATCCACCATCTTGAATTTCTTTAGCAATTCCTTGATGTATTTGCTTTGATGCATATAAATACCATCATTGCATTGCTTGATTTGAATTCCAAGGAAAAACTTTAATTCTTTCATCATGCTCATTTCAAATTCAGTCTGCATTAACTTAGAAAATTCTTTGCACAGACTTTCATTAGTAGCTCCAAATATAATATCATCAACATAAATTTGAACAAGTATAAAATGCTTGTTTGATGATTTTCTAAATAGAGTGGTGTCTACTTGACCTCTGGTAAAACCATTACCCATTAAAAATGAACTTAGTCTATCATACCAAGCTCTAGGAGCTTGCTTAAGACCATATAGAGCCTTTTTAAGTTTAAAAACATGTTCTGGAAATTCAATATCTTCAAAGCCAGGAGGTTGTTTCACATAGACTTCCTCAATTATAAAACCATTCAAGAAAGCACTTTTCACACCATTTGATAAAGAATTATCTCATGGTGAGCAGCAAATGAAAGCAAAATACGAATAACTTCTAACCTTGCAATGGGTGCAAAATTTTCAGTAAAATCTATACCTTCTTCTTGTGAGTAACCTTGAGCAACTAATCTTGCTTTGTTTCTCACAACCTTACCATCTTCATCAAGCTTGTTTCTAAATACCCATTTAGTACCAATAGCTTGCTTATCTTCTGGTAGAGTGACTAACTTCCAGATATCATTTCTTTGAAATTGATTCAACTCTTCTTACATAGCCAGAATCCAACCTTCATCTTCCAAGGCTTGATCAATCGTTGTAGGTTCCATTTCAGAGAGAAGTGCAATATCTACATGCTCTTTGAAAGAGGATCTTGTTCTAACTCTATCACCAGGTTCTCCTATGATTTGATCTTTGGGATGATTGGTTTTGTATCTCCAATTCTTTCTGACTTCAGCTTCTGCTTGAGTAGAATCCTGAGTCTGGTTACCACCAGACGTTGAAGATGCTGGATCACCATTTGTAGTGCCACTAATATTTAAATCTGAAAATAACTCATCCAGTAAAATCTATACCTTCTTCTTGTGAGTAACCTTGAGCAACTAATCTTGCTTTGTTTCTCACAAATGCCTCGTACGAATTTGTCTTATTGTAAAGGTGTCACCTTTGATTCCTCGTATATAAAATTGAGCGCACAAAATCAAATACGAATTCCGTTCCAAAGTAGCTGAGGTGAAGAGCAACAATGTGATCACCACGTGATTCATTAAAAGACCAGATGCTCGCTCAGAACAGGAGACGGACGCTCGCAGTAATTGAGTAATCCACGTTTCAAAGAAACATTACCGGATGCTCGCTTTACGCAAGACGCTGGAGTGAACCGGATGCTGACACACATAGAATGTATTCAGTACTTGTGAATTTTCTTCTTCTTGCTTGAGTGAGATAAAACATAAGAGATTTTAATACCTGCACACTCAAAGACTTAACAGAAGATACTTTGTTATCATCAAAATTAATGAGGGTCTAAGCTTCTCAATCCTTTAGGTTCCAACACAAGTTTCGATCTTTTACATGTTTTAAGTCACTGTAATTCACAAATGCAGAATTTCCACATAATCAACATTTTATAAAATCACAGAGATAATGTAGTAAAAGCAAAAGTGACATCATGTTAAAGAGTACACAACCAACATAGCAAATACATAACATATTTGGCCGGACGAGCTGACCGAACTTTGATTCCTCTCCGTGGTCTGGAGAGAATCAGCAATCACACAATCATTCCTACCAATAGCCATCACCTCCTACTTTAGTAGAAAGCAGAGCTACTTAGTAAGTACGAGTACAAGCAACACAATCAAATCAAAGAATTCACAAAACAAATCAAACAAGGTCACAGAGTACACAGGAAAACACAATAGACACATACACAGTCCGGTAAGACCGAACTGCTCTGATACCACTTAATGTGACACCTTAAACCCATTTTGAATAAAATAAAATTATTCAAATAAAGAGAAATGAATATTTATACGTATTCAATTTTCAAATAATTGTCTGATAAATAACACCTTGCAAAAATAGTGTAAAAATTTAAACAATTAAAATTAGTGTAACGAAATTTAATCCATGTAAAATTCCTGTGGTACGAGAGTATCACATTTCAATAAACCTTCAAGTTAATTTTTTTCAAATAACTAAAACGAGTATTTATTTAGAAATACATCCGATAAAGCCAAATAAATAATAAACCCCCAAAAATATTTCTGTCACATTGTCACAGAGCTATTACATAACCCAATTGAAACTAAATAAATTTTGTAGTTTACAAATTTAAAAATAACAACATAAGATAAAATTTAGCAGGCACTCATATTCTTTAGTTTAGCCACTAACTTCGGGATTAACAACATCTGTAATTTCACACAAAACACACAAGAGACATACAAATAAAAAGGGGTGAGTACGTTGTAGTTGAGTTGTGGTGATATTTAGAGAGAATAAGTGAATAAAATAGTATACTTATATATATATATATATATGCAATCATCGCAACACAACTCCTGCAAATATACACCACATTACATACACATCATACGACTTTCACATTTAAAACCATAAGCACTTACAGATAAAGTTCACCATTTTTCAGGATCAAATAGCTATCTCAAGAAAGATGCAAATACTAGCAACACTACTTCATATACATGTGGTACCATCTACTACTCTGGGAATCGGACTAGGAGTACACATTTGGTTTATTGAGGGAGAGCATTTGCGGTGATCACCTCGTTACCTCATACTCTCACTAGTCATGATTATGTCCGGGAACTGTCGGGAGTCACGTAATCTTGCAAGTAGCTTCCCGACATCAAGTTGCAGCTTGAGTCACTTAGGTGTGCTACAGATTCAGTATCTTATCCCCAAGGCCAGGATTATCTGCCACGAAGGTTCACCTGTATTGGCCTCCCCCTTTCATTTCAACGGTCGTTCCCCCCAAATCCTAATCACAAGGCTTGGTATGTTAATCATACACACAAGGTCGGGTTTCCTCCGAACGTCATAATTCAATTTTTCATCGACAATCCATCATGGCCCATATGGCTAGGATCATCTCACAAGGAATGACTCAAGTCCCATTATGGCTACTTATAGCTAGGTGACTTGCACACAAGGTCATTTATCCTTTCAAGGTCGTTGCCACAGACGTGAACTTTTCACAATCATTATCAAAATTTAACAAGCAAAACACAAAATAAGTTACAATGGCAACTCAAAAATAACCACCACGTATTTAATTATTTAGGTGAACACATAGGAACAACAACAATGACAACTCAACCATAACACATATTGGGGTCTAAACTTGACTCAACCAATGCATCATTTGGATTAATACATAGTGCAAAATTTTTCAGAACAGCCATTAATAATAGTAACGAACACATGGTCAAATGACCTTGCAAATTTTTAAATATTTAACTGAAAGTATCTAACTCATAAACAAACACAATACAAGTGGTCCCATCTAAAAATTTGAATCCAATAAGTTATGAGAAATCCTATACTGAAGCTGTTTTTACATTGTGTTACTCAAAACAATCTCCTGGACATCCCAAAAGTTTTAAAATTCTTAAGGCTATCAAAAGAAACCAAACAATTATGCCAATTTTTATGAAAGCATCGAACACTCACAGAATCCATTTATAAGTGGTTCCTGTAAAAATACCAAGTATAAGAATAATAGAAATTCATATACTGAATGAATTTTTCAGAAATTAGAGCTAAAAACAGCAGTTAGTAAAAATAACGAACGGAGTGCCAAATGACTTCGATTTTTTTGTTAAATTTATAGGAAGTAACCAACACACTTATGGACACAATGCAATTGGTCCCATGTTAGAATTCAAAGCCAAATTTATGAAAATTCACGCACTGAGTCTGTTTTATGCTGTAATTTCCAGAGAAATAATCATGTTTAAAACTATTATCAAACAATGGGGTTCAAGGATAACCCCTTCACCTATACCCGTAAATATCCTCAACCACAATAATCTCCCCCATTACCTTAAGGATGAAATTTGAGTTTGACAATAGGGATGGAAGACGACATAATCTTGTGAAGGTCCTTTGGAGAAAGGTTCACTACGAAAACGGGAGAATACAAAGGAAGCGTTAGACATCAATTTTGTGAACGTAACCCCAATGTCAAAATAACGAGAGGCTTACCAAAACTTGGATTGAAGAGAGTTCTATGATATGGAGATGATGATGATCGCTTTCCTCTCTTCAAAATCGCAGCTTGGATGCAAGGCTAATACGTTGCTCAAGCTCCTTCAACGGTGGAAGGAGTTGAGAGAAGGTGAGGGTGAAGAGAGAGTTGGCTCTAGGGTAGGGAAACTATTTAGAATTGTCAAATGAGAGTCTCAATAGGTGTAAATAGCTCTGATTAGGCTTAGGGTCGAATTGGGTCAAATTTACACAGGCCCAAAGTGGTAAAACGCAGTAAAACTCAGTAAAAATTCAGAACAACATTTTTTTTGCTGCTCCACCGTTTTGGCCATATCTTGAGTTCCAAGTGTCCGATTGAGGTGTTCTTTATGCGTTGGAAATTAAGACAATTTCCTACAATTCCCTCTCTAATGATCATGGTCAGAATCTGACTCTAGGTGGGTTAAAAAGTCAGTGTAAGTTTACTCAAGCATTCCAAAAGCTACACTTGGACAACCTCGACTCCGAAAAGCTTATTTACAGTTCTAGTCATCGGATTTGAGTCAAACTAAAGCCAAATGAAAGCTAAGAGAAATATCTACAACTTTCATGAAGAAGACTAAATCCAATTTGGTCGTTAAAGGGTTCTAAAGTATAGAATACGATGACTGAATTATTTCCCGAATCAAAGCAAGTCTTAAACTCCCTCAAAGGTGTCCTAACTTGTACACTTTAGTTACGAATCGACCCTAATAGATTCCTAAACACTTTCATACACTCTTAAAACATTATTAAACATAATCACACGTTAAAAATTAATTATACATAACAACACAAAATAATCTATGAAAATGAGGGGTGTACACAGTAAATCAGTAAAAGTTCTTTTTTTATATATCTTTGAAACCTTTTAACCCCTCAGATAAATGACATCTCGAATACTACTATTTTATAAAATGAAATATTAAATAATATATTACCTCAATTTTATAAAAATACAAATAAATGCTAATATATTCTAAAGATACAAATAAATATAAACTCAACATTTTTTATTAATTCAAGCACACATAGGGGAATCGGAATCACTAAATCTTTAAATCATAATAATTAATGAAATGAACACATATTTAAAAATATGCAATGTATGAAAAATGCGGGGTGTTACAAATGCTTGGCTGGACAAGCGAGTATTTCGTATGCCGTCAATCAAGACGCTCTACAAGGAATTAGGAGCAACGAGCAAGAAAGGGTTTTTATTGTAAGGTTTCAATCGACTTAGGATGGGCATTTGTAATCAGTTAGGGTTACAACACTTGTTAATTATCAAGTTGTTTAGCCTAACCCATTATGAATGGATCCAAGATTGATTGAGATCCTATGATAATACCTAAGTGATCTGTAGTGTTCTAAGTGGTTAGTAGTAAGGATGAGAAGTAAGACGAAGATAAGCCCCACACTCTAGTGCCTAAATGGTAGTAAGGAACCTCGAGGGTAAACAAGCCCTAGCGAAGCAGAAAGAAACCCTAAGTCTTTTAGGTATAATGACCCTAGTTGAGTAACTAGCCTAGATAGACGAGTGGACTATAGTCTACGAACTATAGGACTTATAAGCAAAAGCCAAGTCGGTGGAAGTTCAAGGTTATTAATGTCTGCATTCGATCCAATCGGCCAGTGCATAAGGTGACTCGTTTAACCAATCCTAAACTATATCTTAGTCAAATAAGAATCTTATTTGGTATAAGATTTAGTCTATTGTCGGGTAATGAATAAACGTGAACACAAGAAGGGGATTGAATTGTGTTGAAAACTTTCCGTAAACTTTAAGATAAAAACACTTTATTTTGAAAACTATTTGTTATCGGATGCAGAAATATAATCGGACGCTGCAAATGTGTTTATAAAAACTTGTTTTTCTTTGCAAGACAAAAGTAAATGTAAAGCAGTAAAGCAAGAGACATAGAGATTTATACTAGTGCACCACCAAACTGGTAGCTACGTCTAGTCCCTTTGTTCCTGAAGTATTTTCACTATAATCAACAGATTACAAATTCCTTAACAGTATTCTACTGTCACAAACTTGACAATACTCTCAACTTCTCAAAATGACTCAGTACGATCGAGCCTTTGAGGAATCAAGCCTATAACTAGGCAATACAACTTTCAAAAAGATGTTTGGAATACAATCAAATAACTCCCACAGAGAGGATGAAAAGATTAAGCTCAAAATAATAACTTTATAAAAGAAAGAATATAAGACGCTGAAGTTCAGTTCTTGGTTTCCAGAATCTTGCTTGATTGCTAACTTGAGTAATAGCTTTTTCAGAATGTAGTTTCTAGCACTTCTTCAATGAAGACCTTGAGGTATTTATAGGAGTCTTGAGGATAATACTGTTGCAGATATTTCAGCTCCAAATCATTGAGTAAGGTAATTTTAAATTACGTCATTTTCTTCATTTCCAGAGAATATCAGAATAGTACATATTTTCGTTGTTGTACTATCTATTTTTCACACAATTGCCTTGTACGAATTTTTCTTATTCTAAAACATTTGATACCTCGTACATAAAAATGAGCGCATAAAATCAAATTCGAATACCGTTCCATGAAAGCTGAGGACAGAGAGAATAAACGTGACCATCACGTTATTCATTAAAAGACCAGATGCTCGCTCAGAAATCAAAACGGACGCTCGCAGCAATTGAGTAACCACATGTCATGAGATTACACTCCCGAACGCTTGCTAAAAGTGCATATAACAAGATGCTTGAATGAAGGGATGCAGACACATAGGAATGTATTCATCTTCTTGTGAAATTCTTCTTCTTGCTTAAGTGAGTCATAAAACATGAATGATTTTTAATACCTACACATTTCAAGACTTATTAGAAGTTAAATTGTTCTCTTGTAAATACTTTGTTATCATCAAAATTAATGAGGGTCTAAACTTCTCAATCGTTTAGGTTCCAACAATGAAATCACCAAATTCTCAGGATAATTAGTTCCTCTGCAAAGATTAATTCCTTTCTGGGTTTCCAAAGATTTAGAGTGAATAATGAAGGTAGATCAGGTTAAGAGGGAGATAGATTGTTCCCAAGAATCTCCAGGATTCATTTCCTCGATACTAGTTGGTCCATTAGATATTAGACCCAGCGACAGACCCGCCAATCCCTGTTGCTATTAGATATGGCAGCGTTGATTTCTGATTTAGATTCTAATTGAACCAAGATAGGGGAATTAGTCCCTTATTGAAGAGAGTAGTAGTAAGTTTAGCTAAGAGGGTAATATCATGGGCATGACTTAATCAGAGGATATCTAAGATAAGAAATTATAGCAAGTAGATTTGTTGGTTTGAGTCTGATGTGATTCTAACTAGCTAATTATACACGGAGTCTCCCACTAAGTGAGACCCAGTTTGTAACCATCTAGTGAAAATCAGGTTAGTCTGACCAACAGACACCTTACATGAGTTGAGCAACCCTAGAGTTTCATTTTGCATAGACCAAGTGAAGTGGTATGAGAGATGAGTACCGATTCTCTAAGTTACGGAAAAGGTACCTAAGGAAAGAATTTCCAATTGTAACATAAGAATGGACGTTGCGGATGGAAATTGTTCAGGGTACATATTAGTTACTTCAATGTGACAATCTTACTTTGATAAGTTAGCCGACCAATGAAGAGTCACGAAACCATCAATGGTAGTGTGGGATGCTGTTTTGGGCGAACTTCTAAAGAGTATTCATGGGAAAGTATCTTCCAAGGAGTCTAAAGAACTAGAAGGAGCAAAGATTCTAGTTTGACGCAAAGAGGCATGTCCGTAGGAGAGTGTGTAGCCAAGTTCAAAGAATTGTCCACATACTCAACCTACCTTCAACATGTATAAGATGATGAGTGGAAGACTCACCAGATTGAGCAAGGACTCGAACCGAGTTAAGAAACGTCGTGTATCAATTTAAGGAGGATGATTATGCAAGACTGTGGGTTAATACAGAATTACCGAAGAAGCATAGACTGCCTTATGACAGGACATCAAGGTGAAGAGAAAATGTAAGAATTTCCAAACCGCTAAGAGCAATAGAAGAAGAAAGCAATACCAGAGTCAAATTCTCCGGCTGTAGGTAGGGTGTTCATTTGATAGAGCTAAGACAAAAGGAGTGGATTAATCGACTCAATCTAAGAAATTTCTAGTAGAGAATTTTTACTCAAACGAGAAACAAGATGGTATAAACTTTTGAAGTTTGTATCATCATGTTATGATTTATGAAAAGTCAGAGGTGGTGAGAAGGGTGAATTTTTGTCCTCACCCCACGCTGACGTTGTTATGAAGTTCCTGCACTTTTCGCTCCACAGAGGGAGTCCTAAAGTGAAACCTATTCCTTGGGAAGGATTTAAAATTCATAAGGAAGTAAGTTGCCACCAAATCATCGGATACCTAAAGTTATTCACGATTACGAGGATTTTGTCGACTAGTGTTTCGAGTGATTCCACTTAGCCAGTTGCAAACTATGCCCTAGGTGGTCTAGCAATATTTCTCGGTTAAGGCCTAGTCTGTGATTGGTTAATGTTATCACGATTAAGCTAATTGATTGATGCCTTGTAAGGATGAATCACGTCAAGGTTTTCCAATGAATGGAAATTGGCTATGAGAGAAAGTTGTAGTCGAAGTTACAATGTGGGTAGTAATGTAACGCCCCAAATTCCCTAAGTTGAGTTGAGTATAAATTGTGAGAAGTTATGTGATTGTATTTAAGCTTAATTTGGTTTCATATTGAGAGAATATGATTACATAAAGTTTTAAGGTGTAAGTTGTTGATTTTGAGTTAAGAAATAAGTAGGATTTGATCCTTAAATGATTGGAAGTATTAATTAGGGGTTAATTGAAGTTGGTTTTGGGAGAAAGTCTCAAGATTGGGTGTTAGAATTAAGTTCCCTTGATTTTTATACAGTGTGAATTGATTCACTCACTCTGTGAATCGATTCAGGCAAGAACAAGCCTCTGGGAGTCGAATTGGAGAGCCTGGGAATCAATTCACTCACTTAGATTTGAGCTGTCACATTTATGACTGTGTGAATCGATTCACACTAAGCAGTGAATCGATTCACAGACCTGAAATTGCTTAAAAACATAGCACAACCGAACATAACGCAAAATGAGGAAAAAGGGGGGAAAAGGGGCGATTTTGGAGAGGAGAAAAAGAAGAGGTGAGTTAGCTTTCATGATTTGAGAAGGATTGAAGAGATTCATGTTGGATTTCTTCAATATCTTGCTTGAATAGAGAGTTAGAGAGTTAAGATTGAGCTTTAATGGATGTTTGGAGAAACCCTAACCAAGAAGGAGAAGAAGAAGAACGTGAAGAAGGAGGAGAAGAGGAATAAGATCAAACTTCTTCCAAGATGGCTTAAGTTCTTAGACTTGAAAAAGAAGATGGAAGGTAGTAGCTCAAGATTTGGGAAGATTTGAAGAAGCCCTAAGTTGGGAAAAGGGGGAAATGTGAAGAGAAGCAAAGAGGGCAAAGCTCCATCATTCTAGCTCAAGACCTTGAAGAATAGAGATGAGTTCTTCATCCCTTAGGTGATGGGCACCCATAAGTCCCACATATAGGAATTTCTTTTCCCTAGTAATCTGTGAACCCTTGGTTCAAGTTAGGATTTTGAATATCCATATGAAGTATAGTTTAATTTTATTATTTTTATGATTTTATAGTGGGTTTGGTTAAAAAGAGGTTAGATGGCTCCCCCCAACCCCCTACAAATGTATGTATGTTTGATGTTTGCTCCTTTTTAAGCTCCATGGAGCTTCAAGGGATGAGTTTGATGTGTGTGTGTGCGCGCATTAAATTGGTCAGTTTTGAGGCTTGCTAACAAGCCATAAGTTCATGACAATGATATTGACTAAAGGATTTAAGGAAATTATGTGATAGAAAGGAACATTTGAATGAGTTGTTCAATCGTTGGTCATGTTTTGATGTTTGATTGTTGAGTCCTAAATCCATTACAAAGGTTTGGAGTAGGAAATAGTTTTCTAGAGAATGATCATAACTCTTGATAGTATTTATGACCTTTAAGGTAAAGATATGTGTAAGTAGGATTATTATCCTGAATAGGTTATGTTTAATATGTTAAGTGAGTTGGTTATACAATCGCTAGATTGTTATCCTTAATGATTGAGTTTCCCATTGTTTAAGAAATGTAGTTATTGCTAAGATTAAGCCATGCTTGATAATGAAGAATAAGTAAATGTTGCATAAGACTAAGGGACCTATTTGCCTATTATGGATGAGTGAATTATGATTAATTTGTTCATTTCATTAAGCATATACATTGTCATATCATCGGTATGGTTAGCCTTGTGGGACGCCCTTGGACGGTTAAGACGTCTAACCACCATATCTATAGTGTGTTATTAGGGTTGTATGGACGTAAGCATATGACACTACCTAGTAACACAGCCCAAAGAAGAACATTATGTTTTGATTAAGGTAGCATTGCATTTATTATTGCCTTGCTAAGCATAAAGTAAGTAAGAACAATACGTTCTTAGTTAAGTAAGTTGCATTTACATTGCATTGAGTTTAGCCGTGCTAAGCATAGGTTAAAGAAAGAATGTTTTTATGCTTTATGTGTGATTGCTATACATTTCTATGTTTAGTTTAATCTCAAGCCTTTAAATAGTATATTGGACCTAAGATTAACCTACCCTGCAATATGCTAAGTTGTGTGTTCAGGTTAGCACATTCTAGGGTGACCTAGCTTAGGATGTCGAATAGGTTTTCAAAGCAAATCCTTATGGTATATAAGGAGAGTAAGTTTAGGAATGGAATGCCTAAGTTAGTCTTTTCAGGCTAGTTTGACTCGAAGAGAGAATGGTGAGGAGTCCGTGAAGGGCTCACTGAGATTTTTAATCTCACCTCGTTCCTTTTATTATTTTCAGATAAACAGGTATCAAAGACGGACGAGGCGAAGCTCCAGGCTTGGTACTCAGATTTAGTTTTTATTTTGAGGTTGTAATCTATTTATTAGATTAATGACTTAGGTTTTAAATTTATGACTTGGATTACTGTAATCAAGTTTGTAAATTATTAGTAATTCTTGTGCTTTAATGTAATTTGTCGTACTTTCAATTTACTTTGAGGTGCGGATGTTACACTGGACTTCTTGGGTCAGTTCTGGCCGTGACACTCTTTGATGTTTAGTAATTCCATAGTTTGCCCTAATTCTAATCCGAGTGCGTTTTTGTGTTTCCGGTTAATTGTAGATCCTTCTGGCGTGCTCTGTGGAATTTTTGAGTGATCCTTCGCCCTTTGAATGGTGTTGGCCGAACCTGATATTAGTGTGGGAGTGTTTGTTTGTTTGTTCATGAGTCCATGGTTGAGGCCTAGTGTCTACTAGAGGTTCCGAGTACCCCGAATACCAGGTGGGAGAAAGAATATACTTTCATTTGGTTATGTGTAGTAGTAATGACTGTTTGGCATGTGTAGGGTAACCTAAGCCCTACTAGGGGTTGATGTCAGTAATGTAACACCCCGTTTCTGGAGCGCTAATACGCAACCCAATCTAATGCTGAAAACATTTAATGCTTGTATGCTTTTAACAAAGAGTACTCTTCTGTCTTTTGCAATGGAAAATAGGAGTAATTTTTTTTCTTTTTCTTTCCTTTGAAACCCTTTTCAAAAATAAGACATAAAGAGTACTACAATTTTCTAAATAATGCAAAATTAGTCTTTTACAAATATCAGAGTATAACGCATCACAATCAATACTTCTCATAACATAAAACATAACATAATCGTTTTGCACTGAGGCGAGGTTTTCTGAAATAGAGTAATTACAAAACAACAAAGACAAAACCCTAAGCTAAGCTGGCCAACAACTATAACTCTTACTGAGAAATAGTTCAGCAAAATCAAAACATGAAACATTCAAAGGAATCTTCCTCTACTGTCTCAATCTTCAACGCTCCTGGAAAGACGAAACTACAACAGCTATGGAGCTCCATCTGGAAGTGACATCCATAAGGATATCCAATCCAACAACAGTGCAAGGGTAAATTCTTTGTCCACGAGTTTATCATAGGCTATGTCGCATGCAAACAATGTATACATATATAATACAACAACATGCTTTTATATACATATACATACTTAATAAACCACACGCATCATCATGATATATCAAGCATTGCATGTGAGCAGACAACTCAACCAGCAGATCAACAATCAAGTCACCACAATATCAAATAATTGCATGTGAACAACAATTCTATCAACAGATCAATGATCGAGTCATCACATATCATAAATGTGGTTAGCTATGCATGTCAATGCAGTATGACTAGTTTGTGTATACACCTACAGCCTTAATAGGTCAGCAGTATGACGAGGAATTTATTTCCCAACGTCCGAACAAGATAGCCACAGATTATGCTTGCCTCAATTTAGGCTTGCCACACATTAGGCAATGCAGTGACAACTCATCTTTTGAAGTCTTTAAGACCAATCAAATGCTCCGAGTGTAATGACAACTCGTCTTTTGAAGTCTTTAAGACAATTCAAATGCTCCGAGTGTCGATGCTCAATGGTCAATATGCATCCAAACAAATTCATCAATATGGCATGCTCACCGTAGGGAGCGCTCGAGTAATGTTTTAATTAATCAATGCGGATCGACAAACTTCAACTGTGTTTTACATTCGGAAAGGTGGAGGGAACTCAAAGTTTAAGCACTACAATGAGCATTCCATACTACTCAAGTAATGCCCAGGTATTCTTCATCACGTAGTGAACTAAGATGATGAGAAATACCCCTTAGAGTTTAAACACAGGACACTAGGTCCAGGTGTTCAACTGCGGAACGCTAATCTTAATCTTAGATCAAAACTCTAGGCACGTAATGCGGAACACTAGGCTTAATTTTTAGGTTGAGTTACTAGGCACGCCATACGGAACCCTAGGTCCAATCCTTAATCAAGAAAATACGCACGCAAGTAGGACATTAAGTCCCAGCACAGGACACATGACCCATATGCTCAAAAGGAACAGTAGGTTCCCTATATTTTATTCTTTCGTAATCTCGATATTTGAAATCTCTTTTTCAGTTCTTGTATCACTCCTATGTATTTGAAAATACTTTTTAGCTCTAGGTCGTTGAAACCCTAGTTGTGCTAAATAATATGCTAGGATAATTCCCAAACACATTACTTAACTCAACCGTTTGCAAAATTTACAATGTTTTCTTTTTAAAAGCCTCTTAAACAACTTCTAATCCTCTGATCCATAAAGCGTGTTTGTACGTCGACTTATTTTAGAAGATATCTTTAGTTTACCTCGAAAACATTTCTCGGCTCATGGAATCGCATCAGACTTACCGTTGTATGTCGTCAAACCAATAACAGTTGATCAACACATTATTAATTAATCCATTATCAACAACAATATCTTGTATATTCCAATCAATATCAAGTTCCATTTAAATCCAACATGATTCAAGGAAAACAACACAATTCATAATGTCACGCAGGGCCAAGAACATGTTACAACATTTCATACAGCACTTAACAATTCAGTAAGCTATAACCTGCTACATACTTTCCCCAATTTCAAGTCCAATCAAATCAATCAAACATGATTTAAGTCACCCAATACTATTTAGTCTTGCCACACAGGGCCAAATCAATACACAATAATTCATGTTACACCATCTCAACAACACATAGTAATACTACAAGTACTACCACACAATTTAATCAAATATCAAACCAACCAACACACAAGGCGAAAAGCCCAAACTCATTATATAAGAATTTCCCTTACCTTGGGCGCTTTAACAATCCACGCTAGGTAATTCGAAACTATCGTCAAGTTGCACCTAGGGCGTACCTTAAGCACGAACCTTAACAACATAACTTAATACAATTAGACCCCAAAAATACAAATCCTAGACCCCTAGTTCAGCCACGGTTTTAGGTCCTTAAAAGGCCTAAGAATTAGTCACTTAATCCCATATGGTTCACATCTAGTCACATAACATGATACAAGTTCAAGTCATGCAAGTTTTCCAACTTTTACTAACTCTACACACTTTGAAAATACCTAAACCAAAATTTACCAATTGGAATAGTATTTTTACCAAATGAATAGTGTTTTGCCAACTTTGAATCACTTTTTAAAACACTAAAACATGTCACAAAATTTTAGAAACAACTTCATTACAAGTTCAAAACAATTCTTGAAACATAACCCAAATCTTTTCCCAAAATCATGCTTCTTTGAAAAGCTTTGCTAAATCAAATCATCAACCACTTTTACAACTATTTTTAAGCTTAAAAACAAGTTAAGAACATGCTCCAAATTCCATCAAAGTGCCACGGTTTTAAGCTTCCAAAAACAACTCCAAGTTTTGCTTAATCAAAACTTCTTACCAAAACCAAACTTCTTTACCACTTTAATACAATTAAAAACAAGTTAAAACTTACTCAAAACTTGATCATAAGCCACTGTTTTGGAAGCCCCAAAACAGCCCCAAATTTAATTTTGTTTCAAACAATTTTTCAAAGCTTCGAACATACAAATCTTTATAGACTTAAAGTCCTAACCAAAAACCAACTTCTTAAACACTTTAAACACTTTAAAAACAAATTAAAACATCATCAAAACCATACAAATAAGCCACGGTTCCAGCCCCAAAAATTAACCAAATTAATTTCTCAAAACTTTGTAAAACATGCATAAAAGACTAGTTTCAAACATACTATTCAAAACCCTCCAAGAACCAAACTCCAAAACCACAAAAAAAAAAGTCAAGATCAAGCCCCCCTAACAGCCCCTAGGCTCGGCCAGAAATCAAGTGTTAGGGTTTTCAAATTTTAAAAACTCTAATCAAGCTTAATCATGGAAGAAATTGATGGATCCATGAAATAGACAAGATAAAACATGAAGATCTAACACTTTCTAAGCAAAACAACTCTAAAATCATGAAAAGCACACTCATGGAAGCCATGATAAGAGGAAAGTGATCAAGAACACTTACCAACAAAATTAGAGATGATGGATCAAGGATTAAGAAGAAAGGATGGAAGTTTGTAAGCTTAAACACCAATTTCCTTCAAGAATCAACACTAAAATCATGAGGAACAACACTAATACCATGAAAACCCAACCATGTCAGCCATGAAGAAAAGGAAAATAAGCTTACCACAATGATGGAGATGATTGAACAAGAAGGAAGGAGAAAGGACTAGGATTTAGCTTCCAAAATCACAAGATTAAGCACCTAAATCAACTTTTTCTTTCTAGGATTTTTTTTTCTCAAGCTTTCAACAATGGAGGAAATGAATGGGCTGAAGCCAATATGGAGAGGGCAGCCACGAAATTTTGAGGGACAAGGATGGAAAGAAAATGTTCATTTAGTTAGGAATTAACTAAACTAGTTACAACCTAACTACACTAACTAACTACAATTACATAACCACCAATCCTATGCCTACACTTGTCATGGAACCTTCTAATCCAATGATTCAGCTCCCCTAAGCCTTATCTCAACTGCCACTTGCCCCAAAATATCTAGATATTTCGTTTCATCGCGTTCTCGCTCAATCGGGTGCGCGGCGTTACGCGTATATTAGGGTTTTTCTACCAAAAACTCCAAAAATAAATCTAATAAATTATTCTATAATCAAAAATTATTAATCAACCAAAATGTCTCTAAAAATATTAGAAGTATTTCTATGAATGTCGCTTTCTCGATTTATTTAGCTAAAACGCGACTGTAATCTGATTCTGCAGAGAAAACACCCTATATTTTTCTGATACCCAAAAATCCCATAAAAATTCCAATAAATCATAAATATTGGAAAATACTAAGATCTCAAATTTTATAAAATTTTGTATCGCGTTTGGGCATGTTTCAGTTAGAAACTCGCCCAATAGCCTAGTTACGGTAGAATTCAATAGAATTCTCACAGCGTAATAAAAACTGTAAATTAGTGAGGATCACTAATTTCAATTTCTCTTATCAACTAAATATTATTCAAACAATAAAATCATCAATACAAAATTATTAAAATAAAAGTCACCTTAAATACGACATAAAACCAACAATTAATAAAATAGCTCAACGTCAAAAATTTAAACTGTGACTTAAAAATACTTATTAAATCCTGAAAATTATTTCTCATTCAATAAAATAATTTTCTTTAATCAAACAACAATTTTTCACATTTTTCAAGATTAATTCATATTAAAAACAGTATACGTCTACACTGTCTCTTAATCTGAATTAATTACTAAAACAGTAAATTGTTTACAACAAATGTAGCAGCTCTTTGTACTTTTCATAAATCATCAAGGTGATCAATCTCTATGATTTATTTCCAAGTAGTAGGAACTGTAAAATAATTTTCACAAAAATTGGGATGTTACAAGTAACAATTAAGGATAGGGGTTACAGTGTGCCACATCTAAGGATAGCGTGGTAGACCCATCAGCCAGCTTAGGATTATTTATTATTAAATATGATTGCCTGATAAATATGCTTATTTGTGATTCATGTTGTACATGTCATATGAGGGTAGTAACATGTCTAGGATTGTTTTATGATATGCCTACGAAATATGTGGTGTTGTGATACTTATGTTAACATATGAAATCAGATGGTTATAAGATGCCGTGTAAAGTGTTGTAGCACTTAATTATGATATAATGCATAACATGATATGGGTTTAGGTAGGTGAGCATAATATGATGTGAGGTATATAATTATGAGGTGTTGGAAGCATATACATGATATTGCTTTAGTAACCACTCCATTTTTAACAGGAATGCGAAGTGGAGAGGATCCCTAATGGGAAAAGGGGATACCTTACCCAGCAGGTGAGATCCACTCCGTTCCCTATCGAAAAAAGGGGAAACGGACGTCCCTATCGGAAAAGGGGGAGGAGGATTCCTATCGGAAAAGGGGAAAATCTCGTAGACTAGACTAGTGCCGCCCCGTCTCTATCAGAAAAGGGAGGCGGGAGTCCCTATCGGGAAATGGGGACGGCAACCATAATGGAAAGGGGGTTCACCAATGAATATTCCTATCAGAAACGGGAAGTACAGTGACAATAGTAAAGAAAAGATTCCATGATGCACAATTCATTGAGAGACATGGGGTAAGTGGAAGAGGGTAGTTAGATCCTACTTGTATATAAATGATTATCTGCTTAGATTGTCTAACACTCATTCTACTTATGCATTTCCTGCTTTTTGATGGATGTGTTGTTCTTACCTCCCTATGTTTGCATGCTTGTGTGTATATATTATCTTTGTGTTAGACTGTATTGAGGACGACGCAGCAGCAGCTTCACCCCATGGAGCAGTTCCTTCTGATGCATCCATTGATGCTTTAGGCCCCGAGGATCCCCGTGTGGGGGGACTTTGAGATACAGTACCATGATTTTGACGGCATGGGGTGGGAGATTGACCATGTACGTCAGGCAGTGATCTACACAAGCACCATCTCCATCTACTTCAGGATTCCAGGTCTTCCGATTGCCAGCTTCTCTGGAGACTTTCGCATCTGCCAGAGGCTTCCTTTTCCTCAGATGTGGCAGGATCCAGGTTTTTCTCCTGGCTTTTTGGTTATGGTGGTTATCCTCTGATGCCACCGCAGCCGAGGCCAGTGCCATCTGCCAGCCACAGTGAGTCCAGTCATTGACGGAGGCAGAAATGTGGGAGAGGAGTGACATCTGGTCCTTCTCGTCACATGACAGCACATGATTATCGGCATTTGTTTCCTAGGCGGGCGGGGTCACAGAGTGGGAGCTTCAGTATCCCCTTTGCTAAGGTGTATGGTTTTTGTTGGCCAAGAGTCTCTTTAAATTGTTTATGTTTTGTTGTTTTGTTTAGAGGAGGCAGCAGGTTAGCCTCGTAGGCTCAGTATATTTTGGATGACTGTACCCATACTTTATACACTACGCACATTGATGCACTCTGATGATATTATATCTATGTATGCACTTATATCACTAGTTTACTTCACCGTAATGCGTCGTAGTCTTATCTATGTTTTAGTTTTATTTCCCTCGTATTTTTATATCCGATAATTACGCGAGTTAGGCTAATTAAGTAGAATAAATCATGAATAGGACTGTGGGGTGTTACAATCACTCGATGCCGTGATTTTACGACGCCGAGACTCATTTGACTAATGAGTCAAAGCTTGACTTAGGGGTTGTTGTGAGGAGTATGGGCTAGAGATGATGTGTCATTAATTTGGTGGATTAGAAGGTAATATCTTACCTAATGACAAGGTGAAGGTAAGGCTTAGTTGATGACTCATTTTCTTCTTTTTCTCTCTCTTTGTGGCCAGCCATCACCATTAGAAAGGGATGAGAAGAAGTTCATTTCATTTGGTCCTTGTTTTGCTTAAGTGTTGGTGAGTTTAGAAGAGAAAAACCAAAGTTCATCTCCTCCATTTTTCTCCCTTCAAAGCCGTGAGCTCTTTCTCAAAGAACACCTCCATTTCTTTTGATTTCCTTCTCTTAATTAGTGTTAACACATTGATCTTGAGTGTGAGTGTTCGGATCAAGCTTTTCCTCCCTTGTTTCTAGGCCAAAACCGTGAAGTTTTTGGTGTTTTTGGGTGAGAAATTTTTGATTCTTTGCTTCTATTTTTCATAGTTAGTTAATAATGATTTTGGAGTGATCAAATGGTAAATTTTTTCTTCTCCTCATGAGCCAAGTTGGCCGTGATATTGAGAGAGATTTTAGGAAAGTTTTGCTTTGCATCACTTGTTTAATTGTTATTGTTTTTGCTGATGATTTTGGTGATGATCAAAGAAGGAAAAAAATGGAATTTTATCCTTCTAGGAGCCCTTGAGGCCATGACACTAAGGAGAGAAAAAGAGAAGATTTCAAGTTTTTAAAACCTTGTTCTTTCATTGATTTTGTTGTTTAAGAGGTTTTGAGAAAGCTTGATGTAGTTAAAGCTTTGATTTAAGGAGGTGAAATCTTAAGAAATTATGAGACCAAACCTTTAGTTGTGATCTTGTTTTTGTTGTTGAAAAGGTTTGAAAGAATGTAAAATTTTGGGGTTTGTTGTTGTTGCTGTAACCGTGAGCTAACTTTTGATGTTGATTTCAAACTTTTATTTGATCAAAATGTTAGTAGTTTAAGAACTAGGTATTTTGGAAGTTAAATCCATGATTTGTTTGAAAAATAAATGGTTTTTAGTTGATTTAAAAGTTAAAATGCTTCTTGAGTTTAAGCTGTGAAAGTTTTGAGAAAGTTGTGAAGTTTTAAAAAATTGTTTTAACCTTGTTTTAGTAATTTGAGTGTGGGCTGTAAATTAGAATATTTTAGAGTTGTGTTACCCTAGTTGGCTTGGTTAAAACCGTGGCCCTAGGAGTAATTTAGTGGTTTAGAAATTGTTTCTAAAACCCTAGTGTTGTTGTTTTAAGGTTGTAGAGGTCGTGGGTGTGTGCGAGGTCGAGTTCGACATCGTTATGGTGATGTTAGCTATAACACCCCAGGCTATCCACGTGGTCTTTGGCCATTAGGCTTTCCTGACCGTGCCACTCACAGGACTAATCCCCCTCTCATGGGACTTTTTGCCTTACGGAGGGTTCGAACCCGAGACCTGAGAGGATAAGTACCTCGGAAGCGCACCTCCTAACACCAAGAGAACAATTGGTCTGATGGTGATAGGAGGTGCGCTTCCGAGGTACTTATCCTCTCAGGTCCTGGGTTCGAACCCTCCGTAAGGAAAAAAGTCCCATGAGCGGGGGATTAGTCCTGTGAGTGGCACGCCAGAAAGCCAGCCAGTGCACGCGGATAGCTTCGTTACAATAAAAGGCGTCTTTTATTGTAACACCCAGGCTATCCACATGGCCTTTGGCCATTGGGCTTTCTTGAGCGTGCCACTCATAGGACTAATCCCCCTCTCATGGGACTTTTTGCCTTATTGAGGGCTCGAACCTTGGACCTGAGAGGATAAGTACCACGAAAGCGCACCTCCTTTCCTGAGCGTGATGGTGAATGTTTGAGTTGTTGATTGGTGTTGTGCTTTGGTGATGATGTGTAGTTGAAATATTTGAGATATGTTGATAAATTTTGTGTTGTTATGATTCAATAGTGGTTGATTGGTTGTCAATATTGAATGTCATATGTGTATGCATATTCAATAAAAATGTGGGTGATGGGCTGTGTTGTCGAGATAGTTCAGAATTTTTCGAATAAAACCTAAAAGGAAATTTTTATTTAAAATCAACTAGACACTTAAAGTGGATTTTCCTAAAAACCCTAATTGAGTAATGGATTAATCACTTTTTCTAAAAAGAATAAAGTGAGTGTTAGATTAATTAAAAATAATTAGTTTTGAACTGATAATAGAATTTTCAAATCTCATAGTTTACAACGAATAGGAGTTTTTGATAAGAACGGAGACTCTAGGGAGTACAAGTGAGGTTTCAAGTCGATGATGCGGAGTTTCCTAGAATGAACGAGTCTAGGCTGAGAGGTAAATATCTTGGACACTCGAGGGGAGTGATCTTGTTTTGGTGACCTAACTGTGGTGGTGCATTGTCATGCATACAGAGAGATGCTAACTTGAAATAATCCTTGCGTGGATCAGTGTCGATGATCCCTGCGAGGAAAATAAAGAGATGTCGGCCTGAAGCAATCTGTGTGTGGACCAGTGCCGATGATGCCCATTGGTTTGGGTAAATATGGTGATATTCCGGAATCATGTGTATTGACATGTAGATTAACTAATAGGGAATTATGGTGCATCCTTATTGTGTTTATTGTTGAATGTTTAATGCCATGATTACTTCTATGTGTTGATATTGTACTGTGTTGGTATGATATGTTTTGTATATATATACATGTTATTGTTATTTTTATATGTTTTGTCTAGAAAGATGACCCTTTCTATATATGGGTATTCTCATGGATGCCAACCTCAGAGGATGACAACTTTGGAGGTGCCGACAATGCGGATGTCGTCGGAGATGGCGTACGAGTTTCCAGACTCGAATGTACCCCGGCTTGGGAGGTTGATCACAACTCTGGCAGGGTAGTTTAAAGAGGTGATGTGATCGAGATGATGAGGGTAGATGGGCAGGTGACTAGAGTGGAGGTGACGTGCAGGACGATGGATTTCCCTGTACCTATTGCACGAATAATGGACGCGTGGCTGGGAGCCCAGCCAGATGGAGACACTACTACTGCTTCAGAGGATTCGTTGGATGTCCCGCGACAGACTACATTTTGGGACGAGCCCAGGGTTGGAGGCTCTTTACTCCGTTGGACCCCTCGCAAGAGAGTGGGGTCCAGAGTTTGGGATGCAGGAACATCCACATCTCATGCAGTAGTTGACTCACCGGTTCCTCTAGTGGAGCCAGTGCCAGTTCTTTAGTATTCTCCCCTTCTCTGATTCCTGTTTGAGAGCCTACTCCTCAGGTGGATCCCCTAGTCTGGAAATTCTGTGGTGTTGCAGGCTGTGGTTCCGGTGGGTGGATAGAGGACATACCTACTGAGGAGGTTAGGATCGAGGCTGCACCTCTGACTATTCCAGTCATTGACTTCACGGGAGATGACGATAATGACGAGGATGTAGTGATGACGGAGGAGGAGGAAGATCCCTCTGAGGACCTTGGTGGTGAGTTGTGGAGGTGGTAGTTTATGTCAGTCTGTTGTGGTGTTGGTGTTTTGGGGTGACCAGTATAGTGTCCAGCTTATTGTTGTTTTGGTGATGTTTTGTTGGGGTCTTTTGAGGTTTCACTTTTGGAGCAGCCCTCTGCGCAGGTGTCTGCCGACAGTACCTCAGAGGTATGAGTGTTCTTTGCTAGAATATTCATACTTCAGGTGTATTCCTCTTTTAGTATGTATTTTGGGTTGTCTTGTACAAAAACTTTGACAAATTGTACTACCATTGGTATTTGTATATACATATGTACATTTCAGTTCGCATTCTCTTTTGCATTGTAGTTGTACACCATGTTTTCAAAACGCCGTAATACTTCGACTTGTGGTTTTGCAAAAGAATTTTAAAAAGAAAAAAATTTTACCCTTGTTTTCAAAGACAAGGCAAGTATTATATCTACAGATTATTTTGCATTTAAAGGTTAAGTTAGATTAGTAGCGCTCTGGAAAACAGAGTGTTACAATATATGTGTGATTGTTGTTTGTTTTCTCTGAATGGTTTTGACTCGTATTAATCGTGAACCTAGAAAATACTTTGATTTTGCGCCTATGACCAAGAGCTCATGTTTTTCGAAAAATGTTTTGGTATGCACACTGTTGTTTGTACTAAATTGGTTAATCAATGATACTGCGCAAATCACACTTTTTTCCCGCAACTGTCCATGCGCATTATGATTTTGCGTTGAAACTGTGAACATGTTGTTTTGAGTCAATTGGATGATTTGTTTTCCTGAAAGGTGTTGTTCATATGCGTAAAAGTGAATCAGTGAATTGAAAAATGGTTTTTTAATTGATCAATTGTTTTTGAATTGGAAAGCTTATCTGATTGTATAAATTGGCCAATATATGATATTGGGTCCTGTTTGTGATTACACGTTCACTCTGGTATCGAGGAACATATGATTGGACTTAATGAGAATTAGGGTTGAAATAGGCTGGGTCGAGCTAGGCTTTGCAAGGCCCAAGTCTGGCCTGATCATGAAATTCAAGGCCCAAGCCGCTGTTACCTGTCATAGGCTTTTATTTAGGCATAGCCTGACCTTTTTGAAAGCCTGGTATGACTTGTTAGCCTACTTAAAGGCCTATTTGATATTAACGTCTTTGAATAAATCACCTAACCGATCTTTAAATAGACTAATGGGCTGATAGGACAATGAGACTAAGTTCTATTTATAATAAACTTTTATAAAAAAAAGTTAAAATCACTACATCATATAACCACTAGCACACTTAAGGAAATTTAAATCAAACATCAAAACCATTTTCTCAATACTTATAACCAAAAGATTTTCAACAACTTCTAAACTAACACTTAAATCCCAATTTCTTCACCAAATCAACTTCAACACAATAACAATTACTAACATCAATTAAAAGAAAGACACAAAATAATTTTTCTCTTCCAAATCCACTCCTAGGGCTCACGACCCCAACCTCTCTTTTTCCAAAATTTTGCAACTTATCCCCCAAAATCAATAACACCAATTTTATCAATTCTTTTACTTCATCAAACCACATTTAAAACACTCAAACAAATCATCATCCAACTTAAGCATGTTATTCAACATTCAAGAGTCTCACATAAAGATCAAATTCAATCCAAGAATAGGTTTTTCATCAAAATTTACCCAAACAAAGTTTTAGTTCCAAAACTTTAACTAAGACAACAACAACTACATCAAAGAGACTCATTCAACCAATTTATTACTTGCTTCAACAATTAAATCCCACAAATCCTCTTTGCCAAGAAAGGTGTTCATCTCAAAAACAACCCAACAACATGTTCATTCTAAAACTACCACTCCAATCAACAACAACAACACAAATTAAACTCAATCAACCCATTAACTTCATGGATTCACTAAGGATTACATCATTCCCTCTTTTTCCCCTTAGGATTGCGCCCTAGGGTTCCAAGATTAGGGGGTTTGGATGTTCACTTCCCTCATTGATCATAATCCAACACAAAACAACACAAAACAACACAAAACAAAGCATAAAAATGGAGAAGAAAAAGAAAGGAATCACCACCTCTCCTCCCTTTGATGCTCGCGGACAAGGGCTGTTTTGGGGGGAGAAAATGCTTCCCTCAATCTTGCTTGGTGATGAAATAGATGAGAATGAATGGAAGAAGAAGTTGGTAGCAAGAAAGATGAAGAAGAAAGGTGAAGGAGTTCAAGTATGGAGAAGCTTGGAAGCAATGGAGGTGGAGAGCTTCTCCTTCTAGAAAATGAGGAAGAAGATGATATGAAGGTAGAGAGAAGGGGGTCACGAAATTGGGGCTGCATATAGGGTTCCCCTTCTTTTATTTTACTTAAAAATAATTTAAGCAAAATTAAAAATAGGATAAGTTAGTAAAAGGTAATTTTCAAATCCTTCACACATTAAGTGACACCTAGCAATAAAGTAAAGGTGCTAATCACATCCATAAGTCCTACCCATCTAATCTCACACCTCTCATCATTACCCTCTAATTCTAGAGTCTAAGGGTTGTTAAAACACGGCGTCGAAAAACCGCGTTACCGATAAATTCACGAAAATTAATTTAACGAGAAATTAATTCATCGCGTGATAATATTTAATTATAAATAATAAAAATCATGTCAAACACTCAGAAATAGTCTCAACAAGTTACGTTTCGATTTTCATCGAAATCAGAGTTCGTTTAGAATTTTATCTGCGGTAAAACTGCCCGACAATTCGAAATGCGACGAAACTTCGTTAGAATTTTTTGACGATATTCGAACCATGAATTAATATTAAATATTAACTCTCAAATTTAATTTGATCTTGATTTATTTAAATCACTTACTTAGAGCACAAGAAATTGCTTATTATAGCATAAATACGACCAAAATACACTATAATAACGCTAGATAATGTACCATAAAAATACGGGTGTTACAGGCGACATAGCCATTGATGTGGGCCAGGCTGTTACCGAAAAGCGGGTACCTTCATTGAGGCTTATAATGTGTGTTCGTATGATGAATAATGTGAATTGAGGTTTGTGATATGTGTGTATGGTAAATAGGTATGTGTTTGATGTGTGATTGAGGTTTGAAAACTTAGTTTCACTATCATATTTTGAGGATTGATTACGGTATAATGAATGTATATACTTATGCTTATGGGAAGGATTTTCCATACGTCGCACACCACGTATGGCTATAATCAACGGTAAAAACTTTATTATCATAAGTCTATCATAAGTCAACAGTATCAAGCAATCATGTCATATCCAACAGTCGGGATACAATTCATCCCTCTGTAGCTCAGTGGAGTTGACAGAGAGGAAATCAAACAAGTGTGGGGGGTTAGGGACAGCTGCCAACCACTTGCAGACAAGCCCACTAAGTAATCATAATGAAAGTTGTAACGACCCGTTTTCGGACCGCTACTAAACTAGAACTAAACATGTATGCGATGCATTTTTAAAACGGTACTTTTGTGTCCTTCCGAAAATGTGGTACATTTTTTTTTAAAAAACAACATCATCCGCAAGCACGCACAGAGTAACTACAGCGTTTCGAAACATGGTGAAATCTAGGACACAAGACACATGCACTGGGGACACATACATGCATATATAGACAAGTCATCAAATACAGTACGTGCAAAAGAAAACAGTGCAGGAATGTATAGAGAATACACCTATGGTATGAAGACCCTTATAAGAGTAGTCATACCCCGGGGGTACTCCCGGCAGACACCCACGTAGGGGGCTGCTCCAAAAGTAAACCGCCAGTCTACCCTGTAGTACAAAAAACATCCCGAGCCCGACTGGTCACCAACTAACTGTACACCAAAAGTAAATACTACAGTCACCCAAAAGAACATAACAATAGTCAGACAACACGATAACTATAGATAACTACCCGGATCCTCAGATGGATCCTCCTCCACATCCATCGAACCTCTCCAGTCAAGTCGATAAAAGGTGCCACAGCAGGCACATCCTCGGGTACATCACTAGGCACATACTTTTCGACCATATCGTCCTCTCAAATCTCGCCCCAAGACAATCAGCCTCGCCGCACATAGCACAGACAGGAGGTGGATCTGCTGGTGGAGTGGAGGTCCTAACAACGGAGGGGAAACCGGCTCAACTGGAGGAGTCAGGATGGCCGCAGCTCTGGAAGTAGACGCTCCTACACCGGAATCAAAAAGAACAGATAGGGATTTACCCTCAATCTCACAGTCTCCCTGGATGAGATCCTCAGCTAGCTCCGCCTCTTCACCGCTCATGCAGAAGACTATGCCTTTAGCCATCGGGCGTTTTCCTTTAGCCTTTCTGCGTGCATTGCCAGTTCAACCTTAGGTGCCTGACAATCCTTGGCGAAGTGTCCCGGCTTCTTGCAGTTGAAGCATATATCCTCCTTCGCAGTACAACTGCTTGCATAGTGTCCTGGCTTCCCGCAACGGTAACAAGTTACATCGGCGCTAGTTTGACTCCCGCCTCTCGCGTTCTGGGCCATCGGACGATACTGTCCCTTGTTGTTGTCCCCTTGGGGTCGACTATACGGCTTCTTCTGCTGTTTTCCCTTCTGAGCAAACCGCTGTCCTATGCTCTGGGGTCTGACTGGTCTGCCAATACCACTCCTCTTCTTGGCGCTTCTCATAACTTCCACCTCAACACACCTGTCAATCAGTTCTTGAAGATTCCTGATTCTTAGAGATGTCACCGACTTCTGGATTTCGAACCTTAGGCCTTGCTGGAATCTCTCGCTCAACCATCCCTAGTCAGCTCGGTCACAAAACGGACTGAAGTACCTAGCAAGTGATTCGAACTTGGCAGCATATTCTGACACCGTCATGCTACCCTGCTGTAGTCGAAGAAACTCCTGCTTCTTCTTAGCCCGTGCAGTGTCAGGAAAGTACTTCTCCAAAAATTTCCTGCGAAAAACTTCCCACGTGATCTCACGATGCTCTGCCGTTAAAGTTTGCTTCACTCCCTTCCACCAATACTCAGCATCTCCGAGCAACAAGTAGGTTGCGTAGTCCACCTTGACATTTTCTGGATAATGAAGTGCCTCGAAAATCTTCTCTATCTCCTGCATCCATAAATCTGCCTTATCTGGATTTGGTTCTCTGAAAAACTTCGGCGGGTCAAGCTTCCGAAAATCTGCCAATCCTCTTGCCTCAGATTCGCACCGCTTCTTGTCTTTGTCGCAGATTCTTTGGGCCAAAGCCGCCACTGGGCCATAGCATTAGACTGTTGAGTTGTAGCAGCCGATTATTGAGCCATAGCCGCCGCCATTTCCGTCATTGCTTGAATTGCTCGTTCCATGTCGGAGTTATCTGATTCGGCTGTAAGGTCTCTACAAGGTGGAATTAGATTTCGCAAAATCCAAAACTTGTCAGGATCTCACAAACAAGTGATGTGTTAACACACATTGCTTCAATCAAGAAACAATTCAAACAATTTGCAGACAAACTGCTTCACTCAGCAAACAATAGCAATACAACGCAACTAATCACTCAACAAACACAACCCGACACGGTGACCAGTTCAAAATTTCCTAGGCACAGTCCGGTTAGAACCGAACTGCTTTGATACACCATTGTAACGACCCGTTTCCTGAGAAATGTACAGAGAATACACCTATGGTATGAAAACCCTCATAAGAGTAGTCATACCCCGGGGGTACTCCCGGCAGACACCCACGCAGGGGGCTACTCCAAAAGTAAACCGCCAGTCTACACTGTAGTACAAAAAACATCCCGAGCCCGACTGGTCACTAACTAACTGTACACGAAAAGTAAATACTACAGTCATCCAAAATAACATAACAATAGTCAGACAACTGATGACAATTACAGATAACTACCCGGATCCTCAGATGGATCCTCCTCCACATCCATCGAGTCCTCTCCAGTCAAGTCGATAAAAGGTGCCGCAGCAGGCACATCCTCGGGTACATCACTAGGCACATACTCTCCGACCATATCGTCTTCATCAGATCTCGCCCCAAGACAATCAGCCTCGCCGCACACAGCACAGACAGGAGGTGAATCCGTTGGTGGAGTGGAGGTCCTAACAACAGGAAGGGAAACCGGCTCAACTGGAGGAGTCAGGATGGCCGCAGCTCTGGAAGTAGACGCTCCTGCAGTCCCGCGTCCAATTACGCTCTTGCGAGTGGTCACTCTGATCGTCGGTCCTCGTCCTCGTCCTCGGGAAGCAAAATAGGGAGTAGTATGCCTCGAAACATCGGGAGGTCCCTCCGGTGAGGAAGACGAAGCTGGTGCAGTCCTCTTTCTCTCTTTCCATAGTACGCCAGGCGTCCACTAACTGCATCATCCGGATCGGAAAGCTCACTGTGCGTCGTGAAGTCTCCTGTCTCACCACAACACCATCCTCTCTGAAACTCTGAACAACATCCCCGGTATATACAACGCGACGGGAGATAGGGTCGAACTCCATCACCGCGGGTAGCTCCAAGTCTGGCAAATCAATGAAGATCTACGACGACGTCCTAATCGCTGGTATCGGTACACTCTTCGCCATCACCTGGGTAACCATCATGAATCGAAGGTACCACGGGAAAGGCTCAACTTCTCAATAAATCATGAAATAACAACATATAACAATGAGCAAAACAACATATTCACAGAATTCGAGATGCAACTCAACCTCTCACAAGACTCGACTCAATTCTCATATAGTCTCGACACTTAACAATTTTTTGGAATGTAACGCCGATCCATCCACTAAACATCAGCCGTAGCCTTGGGCTCTCCGCTCACCCTAGAACATTCAGCTCAGGTTCGTTGATGCTATGACGCCTAGCTAATCTGTCGAAAAACCAGCCGGAGCCGTTTCGGGGATCCTACACCCTAGGTTAATGGGTCACAGCTAAAAAACGTCACGACACTCGACAACTCGACTAAACTCTCGCACTCCAATGAATAAATCGCCGCATACGATAATTCGGGAAACAATTGAATAATTATTAGACCGCATATCAAATAAGCAATTCATCTCAACAATCATAACTCAGCAAACAACGACAGTCAACAACTCAGTTCATCCCTCTGCAACTCAATGGAGTTACCAGAGAGGCAATCAAACAAGTGTGGGGGGTTGGGGACAGCTGCCAACCACTTGCAGATAGGCCCACTAAATAGTCAGTATATCAAAAGCAGTAAAACGAAGGGGTACAAGACCCTTACTTCGAACCCTGAGGTTCTCAGACTTCTTCGCATAATACTTGAAATTAAATTCCTATCAATCTCTAAAGTTGCCCTTACGCACAAAACGTAAACACGTAGAATATGAAGTGCCCTTACCACAGATGTTTGCTAACGGGGCACCGCAGTCCTCAAGTCCACATAGCTCGGTCTCCGGAATCGTAACGCCTATCACCACAAATAACTTAGCACAATTATGTAAATTCTAAACTAAACTTAAGCTCTCATGCTTAACCCTTTTCTAACCAACAATTCACTTAAACACTTGAGTCACTAGCTACTTGGAGAAAAAAAAAAGATTTGAAACTAAAAGCTTTTCTTGAAAAGGTAACTTCACACATAACAATTTAGAAATATTATCTTACTTGAAAAGAGTAAAGTTTTGAAACTAAAAACCTTTCTTGAACTTCAAGGTAAACATCAAGCAATAAACCACTTTCATAAATCTTCAAGGCCTAAAACACATACGCATTCAAGCAATTAGACAAGTTCACATCAAGAAATTTTCCTTCCAAAACCCCCTAGGCCTCTCGGCCACCATCCCTTTTTCTCTAAAAAAAATTTACAAAAACTTCTTTCACAAACCACAAATTACTTCCAAATCATTTTTTATCATACTACAAGGCAATAAACATCAAGTTAACACAAGACAGAACTCAAGCACATTTAAGGACATGTTCTAATACATTTTCAAAAAACAAGAGTTCTCAAAGAGTTCTTTCAATTAGACTAATTTCAAGAATCCCAAAACCATTTAAATCATGGCCATAATCATGCTAAGAATTTAAAGAACAAGTTAATCGGGTCCTACATGCCATTCTAGTCCTTCAAGAACCAATTTTGCACAAAACATAGACCAACTCTTACACTTAATCATGCATCGCTACTCCAATGACAATTAAATCACCCAACACATTTAATTTAACATTTAAACACATGATTCAACAACCAAAACCCGCATTTCCCTAACTTAAAGAATATGCATAAATCATGAAACAACAAGTTAAACATGCTATCACAAAACTATTGCTTAAACAATCATCAAACAACTTCCAATAACTCAATTAAACAACCAATGGCAAGATTGAACCTCAAGATCACATTACCCCTCTTTTCCCCTTTGACTTACGCCTAGGGTTCTCAAGATTAGGGATTTATATGCTCATCTCTTTCATTCAATCATACACAATCACAAACAACACTTTAACAAGCATAAAAACAAGAAGGAAAAGGGAAAAGAACCACCACCTCTTCCTCCTATGAGGTCATGACCTAGAGGCTGTTAAAGGGGGAAAAATGTTTCTCCAAAAGCTTGGTGGTGACCTAGGTAGTGATGATGTTGTAGAAGAAGAACTAGCACAAGAATGGAGGTAGAAAATGAAGTGGATCAAGGTTTTGGTGAAGGAGCATCCATGGAGGTGGAGAGCTTCTCTCTCAAGAAATGAAGAAGAAGAAGATATGAAGGGTAGAGAGAGGGAGGGGTCGGCCTAGGGCTGAAATAAGGGGAGGGATATTTTATTTTTTTTAATTAAAACAATGCTTGGTTAGTAATAGTTTAGGAAAAGTAAAAAAAAAAACTAATCACATAAAATATGAGACCTAGCAACTTTATGAGATGCTAATCACATCAATAAGTCCTACCCATATAATCTCACACCTCTCATGATTACCATCTAATTCTAGAGTCTAAGGGTTGCTAAAACACGACGTCGAAAAACCCGCGTTACCGATAAATTCGCGAAAATTAATTTAACGAGAAATTAGTTCATCGCGTGATATTATTTTATTATAAATAATAAAAATCATGCCAAACACTCAAAAATAGTCTCAACAAGTTACGTTTTGATTTTCATCGAAATCGGACTTCGTTTAGAATTTTATCTACATGAATCGCCTTACGATTCGAACACGATTTAAACTTCGTTAGAATTTTTCGACAATATTCGAATCGTGAATTAATATAAAATATTAACTCTCAAATATCATTTGATCTTGATTTAATTAATTCACTTACTTAGAGAACAAGGAATTGCTTATTATAGCATAAATACGACACAATACAATAAATAACGCCAAAGAACGCATCGTAAAAATACAAGTGTTACAATACTCCCCTCTAAAAATAGTTTCGTCCTCGAAACTACGGTTAAGATACGTACCGATAAAAAGTTCTGGATACTGGTTCTTCATCTTCTCTTCCAGCTCCCATGTAGCATCTCCAATCTTTTGATCCCACACGACCTTGACAAGTTGAATCTCCTTGTTCCTTAACTGCTTGGTCTTTCGATCGACAATCCTTGCAGGTGATGCTTCAAATGATAGGCCATCCCTTAGTTGAATCACATCCGGTTCAATGACATGAGAGGGCTCGGAAACATATGTTCGCAACTGTGAGATGTGAAAGACGTCATGAATGTTTGGCAAGAAGGGTGGCAAAGCAATCTGATATGCCACTGGACCAATACGACGAAGAATCTGGTAAGGTCCAATGAACGTAGGAGTAAGTTTCTTGGATTTGATCGCTCGACCAACTCCAGTAATAGGTGTAACGACCCGTTTTCCGGAACGCTACTAAGCCAGTATCTTGACAACAGTTTACATGTTTCTGAAAGGCGAAATACTCTGCCTTGCACGTTTTCCAACAATGGGGTTCATTTTTTTTTCAAAACTTCTTTTTCAAAATGGCTGTCAGAATATTGCAGCGATTTTAGAAACATGGCGGTATTATTTAGAGACACCACATAACCACATTCAATTATTACATCAACTCATACATAACAACATGTGCCTAGAAACATAATCGACATTTATTACAATACAGAAATAAATTAAAGCGTCCTATAGCTGGTCGACACAATAAGCTCCTTGCAAGTCTACTAGTAGGTTCCGCAACCACAACACAAGTGGAAAGCTAAACAACCATCCCCAGCTGCTCCTCCTTGCAGTTCCAAATCCCCTGCTTGCTCCGCCATCTGGGTTACAATCATTAATTGACAGAACCACTGGCAAGGGTCAACTTCTTAAAATAAAGAGACAGGTACACATATTCGTCAACACACTGGGCAACAAAGCATGTAATAACACGACATATTACAGAAAATGACAAATCATGGCAATAAGCAACAACAGCATGCACAGTTCTCAAGACACAATGCAGACTCAAGATTTTCTCTCTCTAGACTCGACTCATTTTCTCTCGACTCGACAATTATTCCCGAAAGCAGACGCAGATCCATCAACTGACATACCAGTCGTAGCCTTGGGATCTTTCGCTTCTCCCTAGGTAAGTAGTCCCGGTTCCTACGCTGCGACGCCTAGCTAATCCACCTTGAACTAAGGGGACCTAGCACCCTCAGTTGTCCGGCTCACAGCTCAAAAACGTCTCGACGACTCGACAATGCTCTCAGACTCGATGAACAATTCGCCGCATACGATATTCAAAGAGTTATACGCAAGATTATTCGACTGCATATCAAATAATAAGAGCATTCTTAATATGAAGAAACGCAATTCAACAACTTAAGCAATAAAAGCAGCTTGCATGAAGAAACGCAATTCAACGATACAAACAGCATAAGCAATTCACAGCATTATTCAATCGCATATTAAATATTGCATAACTCAATCACATTACAACATCACATGCTTGACACGCAAATCAAGGAATCCATCCCTCTGCAACTCGATGGAATTAACAGAGAGGTACAAACAAGTGGGGGGTTGGGTTCAGGAGA
Organism: Calophaca sinica; assembly: GCA_037113605.1. Classification (NCBI taxonomy): domain Eukaryota; kingdom Viridiplantae; phylum Streptophyta; class Magnoliopsida; order Fabales; family Fabaceae; genus Calophaca; species Calophaca sinica. Next base: position 85,123,880 of record CM073731.1, read on the forward strand.
CCAACCACAAAGTTTTCACCCACGAATGACTCGAAAAATGGGCGACCGCACGACAATAAAATAAACAAAGCGGTTCAAAGACCCTAACTTCGAACTCGTAGAGTTCTCAGACTTCTTCGTATTTAAATACGCATTTGAATAACAAAACAAGAACTTAAACATCTCCAAAATTTGTCCTTACACAGGGACATAAAAATAAAATCCTAAAAGTGTCTAGAAGTGCCCTTACCGAACTCCAAGCTACGCGTCCACGTGCTTCTCGATTTCCACACCGCACTGTCTCGGGTTACTCGAGCCTAACACATAAAACAACTTAGCGCAATTCTAGAAACTTAGTTCTACAATCTTAGGCACTCAAACTTAACCCTTTTCTAACTAACCCCTTTTACTAGAATTTAATTTAAAATACTAACATACACCTGAAAGGCTTGTTTCAAAGAATAGTTTACCCATGTAACTTAGTTCGAAACGATAAATTACAAACTTGAAAAGTAACACATAACCCTTATTTTCTAAAGCATTTGTAAAACTTCCTTTTTAAATAACAACCATTCCTAAGTCATTTATTTATGCTCCAAAGCATTGAAATATCAAGATACATTTCAAGACACACTCTAACACCTATTCCAAACATATACCAATTTAAACATCACTTCCAAGCAACACATTAAATACAACTTAAGCACTTTCAAGGTTATGTTTTTAAAACATTTTCGCAACTTAGTTTCCAAAGCTTTTCAAAACAATTAGGCAATTACCTCAATTAACACATAGTTAAAACATAATCCAAAAGCCTACCAAACATAAGTTTCTAAAATTCTTTTCAAGTCATCCATTACCAAAAATCAATTTCCTAGCGTAATTAATCTCATAAAGCATGCTATACATTTATAAACACATAATCTAGCTATTAAGCCCTTTCAAGTTCCCAAAATCTTAACACCTATTTATCAAGAATTCAAGCAAGTTAATAACTAAATTTCTTTTCAAAAATATCCCTAGGCCTCACGGCCTCTACCTTTTTCTTTTCCAAAATATTTGCAACACTTTTCCTTCCATAACAATAGCCATTCCAAATCCACTTCAACATGTTACAAGTATTAAAACAACAATCCATATCTAAGACATACTCATGCTCTTCCAAAGCTTTGTTTCTAAAACAATTACTACAACAATGAAATACCATTTCCATAGCCTTTTCTTTCAAAACAATTTATTTTCAAGACTAGTTCATAAGGCTTTATAGGCCACTTACTCAAAATTAGTTCCAAACACAAGAGTTCAATCAATTTGTCTAATTCCAAAAATCCTTTAGCAATTAAATCATGCCATTATCATGTCAAGAACTTAAAGAACAAGGGATCATTTCCTTACATGTTATTCTAACCTCCAAAAACCAAACTATGCATAAAACACAAACTAACACTTAATCTAATTCTGCAAATCTATTCCATCGACTTTAAAATCAACTTTAACATGCTATTCAACACTTATACACAAAATCAAACATCACCTCCTCATGTTCTTCATGGTTCAAGAATAGGCAAGGTTCTAAAACTTTCATGTTACATATGCTTAATTTAAACTATAACTTAAATCAACATCCAACCACTTCCAATAACACACTTAGGAAATCAATTAGTTGATTCCACAAGGATCACATCATTTCCCCCTTTCTCACGGTTTCGCCCTAAGGCTTTAAAGAAAGGATGGATGATGTCTCATCTCCTATTAATCATCAACCAACATCAAACAACCACACAAATCATCAATTAATTACAACTAAAACAACAATTCATCAAACACAAGGGGGGGCTGTTTGGGCGCTGTTTTAGGGCTTGAATGGGGTGGAAAAATTCTGTTTTCATGCCCAAATAAATGCTAAGAATGCTAGCTAACACAAAGAAGAACATAACCTAGCAAGGAATCAAGCATTGGAAGCAAAAATCAAGATGGAAAAAGGGAGAGAAATAGCGACCCAAAACAGAAAAATGGGGGAAGGAAAAACTGATTTTCCTTACTTTAGATGATGATGAGGATGAGGAACTAGATAGAGGAGAAGATTTGGAGCAACTTTGATGAAGGAACCTTGCTCAAAAACTCAAAGGAAATGGAGGTAGTTTCAATGGCTTTGTCTTGTTCATGGAGAGAAAAAAGAAGAAGATGAAGGTTGTCTTTTGGGAGGAAGAAGGCGTGAGATTGAAGCTCGAAATGGGCTGCATATAGCCTTCATTTCCTTGCTTTTATAATAATAAAAATAGGCATAGTTAGTAGGAGTAGTTGAATAAAAGATATTTGCAAAATAGTCATACAACTAATGGCACCTAGCAATTTATATGAGATGTTAAACATATCACCTAATCTTACCCATCTAATCTCACATCTCTCATGATTACCCTCTAATCTACAGTCTTAAGATTTAAAAACACGCGCATTTGAGAAACCTAAAAACCGATTTATTTCTCGGAAAAATCCCAAAATTAATTCGTGAGGAATTAATTCTTCAAGGTGATAATATTATTTCGTAAATAATAAAAATAATATCAAACATACAAAAATAGTCACAACAAGTTACGATTCGATTTTCATCGAAATCGGGCTCATTTTAAATTTTATTTACTAATAAACTGTCTAGGTGATTTGAAACGCGTCAAACTTCATAGAATTTTTAGATTTATCTTCAAACCATGAATTAACATAACAATATTAATTCTTAATTATATTTGCTCTTAATTTATTTCACTCAATTTTTCCAGATTAGCACAAAATACGCGCTGTCGCGTCACACGCAGAAAAACTTATACAAGGTATAAATTGATGAATTCGCATTAACGCAAAGATACGTCTACGCTGTCTATTAATTTGAATTAACATCATGAATAATATTAATTTATAATAAATAAATTGTTCAAAATACTCAAAATAATTTCCCGTACTCTCAGTAAATCATCGAGGTGATCAATCTCTCTGACTTATTTTTCGAGTATTCAGGATTTTATTGCTAAAATCACTTTTCTTAAAAATTGGGGGGTTACAATAGGTGTGACTCAGAGGAATACATGCTCTCCCTCTTCAAACTCTAGCGGTCGGTGACCCTAGTCCGTATAACTCTTCTGTCGACTCTGAGACGTTCGCATCCTATCTCTGATCAGTCCGATCTTCTCGGTAGTCTGCTGGATCATGTCTGGTACCACGACAGAACTCTCACCATTCAGGTACAAACAAAGAGGCGTCTGACACTTACGTCCATACAACGCTTTATAAGGTGCCATACCGATACTCGCGTGAAAACTGTTGTTGTAGGTGAACTCCACTAGCGGTAAGACATCATCCCAACTCCCTTTGTGATCCAATGTGCATGCTCGTAACAAATCTTCTAGTGATTGAATCGTCCGCTCAGTCTGACTATTGGTTTGAGGGTGATATGCTGAGCTAAGCTTGAGTTTGGTTCCCATCGCTTCTTGTAATTCCTTCCAAAAGTGATATGTGAATTTCGGATCCCGATCGGAAACGATAGAAGAAGGTACGCCATGCAGTCGCACAATCTCTGTGATGTAAATCTCTGTCAGCTTCTCTACGTTGTATGTCGACCTCATCGGTAGAAAATGAGCAGATTTGGTCAATCGGTCGATGATCACCCAAATCGAGTCATGCCTCTTCTGCGTCCTCGGCAATCCCACAACGAAATCCATAGAAATGTTATCCCACTTCCACTCAGGCAAGTCAAGCGGTTGTAGCATCCCTGCTGGTCGCTGATGTTCTACCTTCGCTTTCTGGCAAGTTAGACAGGAAGCCACATACTCTGCCACTAGTTTCTTCATTCTGGGCCACCAAAAGTGCTTCTTCAAGTCTTGATACATCTTCGTAACTCCCGGATGAATACTCAAACTACTCTTGTGCGCCTCGTTGAGAATCAACTTCCTCAGCTCAGGTACGTTGGGTACACAAACACGTCCATCGCATCTCAAGATGTTGTCTGCTCCAACCTTGAATTTCGTCGCTTTTCCTCGTGCTATCAGCTCAACCTTCTCTTGTAGTAGCTTGTCATGAGCCTGCCGTTCCTTAATCTCCTCCAATAATCCATTAGAAATGGTGAGCATCCCAAACTTCAGCTTTCCTGGTGACACTTCCACGCTCAACTTCAAGTCTCAAAACTTCTCTAGCATCTCCAACTCCTTGATCATCATTGCTGAAACTAAAACGCACTTCCTGCTCAGTGCATCAGCTACCACGTTCGCCTTCCCTAGATGATATTCCAAAGTGAAGTCGTAGTCTTTTAGAAATTCTGTCCATCTTCGCTGTCGCATGTTGTGTTCCTTCTGATCGAACAAGTACCTCAAACTCTTGTGGTCGCTGTAGACAGTGAATGTACTCCCATAAAGGTAGTGTCTCCAAATCTTTAATACAAAAACCACTGCAGCAAGCTCCAAATCGTCGTAGGATAATTTCTCTCGTGAATCTTGAGCTGTCTCGAAGCATAAGCCACAACTTTCCGATGTTGCATCAGCACGCATCCTAATCCTTGGTGTGACGCTTTGCAATAAACCTTGCAAGGTTCTTCCGGTTGGGGTAAAATCAACACAGGTGTTGTTGTCAAAAGCTCCTTCAGTCTCCGGAAACTGGATTCGCACTCTTCAGTCCATGCAAAAGGTTGATCCTTCCTCGTAAGTCGTGTAAGCGGTGCGACAATATTCGAAAAACCTTCGATGAATCTCCGATAGTAGCATGCTAATCCAATAAAACTTCTGATATCTGTTACGGTCTTCGGTTGTTCCCATGCTAACACAGCTTCAATCTTAGCTGGATCCACACCTATTCCATCTCTAGTTATCACGTGTCCAACAAAGTTCACCTCTTCGAGCCAGAACTCACACTTAGAAAGGTTAGCATAAAGCTGCTTCTCTCGTAGTATCTGCAATACTCGGTGTAGATGCTCTTCGTGCTCCTCTCTACTCCTCGAGTAAATCAAAATGTCATCGATGAACACTACCACAAACTGATGGCCTCCTTGTTGTAGAAATTGGCCATTTGCTTGACTTCCAAATAAAAGAAACTGGTTGTGACTTTGTTTTTGTATTTTTGGATATAAGTGAACGAAATATGGGTAATGGAAGATGTGAATTTCGTGGAATTGGTGATAATGAAAACTGGAAATAGATTGAGAAGTTCTGAATAAAGAAAAGAACACAATTGCAAAGCAAACAACAAAAAAATGAGAAGATGGATGAATGGTGGGGGGGCAGGGGCGCCACCTTAGTCTAGTCCAAGACAAGGATAAGCCTATGAATGTGAAGATCACCACAAGAAGAGAATTTCTTGATAAGATCAATAAACCGTCCAATCCAGAACCAAAGAGTATGAACTCAATTTTTGCTAAAATCTTTCTTGCCCTTTATTGAGACTTGCACTCCTTTATATAATGGAGAATGCTCTGCTGTTACAAACAAAAGAAGAGACAAAGTCTTTTCCATTTAGAGTATAAGGAATCCTAAGCTGAAATAATTAGCCTAATAAAAGGACATTACATCAGAATATTATGGCTGTTCTCATAGTCTAAATGGCGCCATTAAGGAGTAGGAAACAACTTCACATTTGTTGAATGCTCTTCATGACTAGGAAGGTTTCACAACCACACATTGAATGCAATAAAATGGATGGCTGTTATGCTTTTATGGTGCTGATGGAGCATTAATCTCTTTGTCTCTTGTAACTCCCTTTGCCTTGATTGCTTTGAATTTCTTTGTCTTTCTTTGGCAGCAAGGTTTATTGACTCATTCAAACTACACAAGAGTTATTGAGAGGTGTGGGACCTCCTACTCTTTGTGCCACACAGCCACTTAAAGTGGATTAAACACACAAAAAAAGAAAATAAATAACTTAGTACCTTGGACCCAAATAAATCAATTGGTCACTTGCACTTTTATTCAAATAAAAGAAATAACTTGGCTGCATGTCATGCAAGTTGCGCCTCCTCCATGGCTTGTATGACAAGCATGGTTTTTGGCGCAATTACATCTTTGCCTTTGCTTGCAATTGTCTTAGTCATGAATTGGACTAAGCCTTCTTGGACCCTTCTTGCCATTGCCCTAGTCATTGGTCCTCCTAAGCTTTGAATGGCCTCTTGGTGATCCATGTCCTCATCATTCCCTCCTCTTGAGGAGAATTCGACCTCAATTGAAATCTCCATCACCTACATCAAATGGAGACAAGTCAAGAACGTTGAAAGTCGCACTAACACCATACTCACCGGGAGGTCAACTTTATAAGCATTATCATTAACTTTGGCAATCACTTGAAAAGGCCCATCGCCTAGGCATTAACTTAGATTTCCTTTGTGAAGGAAACCTTTCTCTCCTCATATGGATCCAAACCCAATCTCCTGGTTCAAGTAACCCGCTTATGCTTCTTATTAGCACTTTTGGCATAGCTTTCATTTTTCTTCTCAATTTGCAACTTAACTTTCTCATGCAAACTTTTCACAAATTCAGCTTTTGCTTTGCCATCTTTATGCTTCAAAAGAGATGTGTTAGGTAAAGGTAATAGATCAAGAGGAGTTAAAGGATTATAACCATACACAATCTCAAATGGGGAATGGTTTGTGGTACTATGGACAGCCCTATTATAAGCAAATTCAACATGTGGCAGCCATGTTTCCCACATTTTCAAATTTCTTGAAAGCACAGCCCTTAAAAGAGTAGAGAGAGTTCTGTTTACTACCTCAGTTTGCCCATCAGTTTGGGGATGACAAGTTGTAGAGAATAGTAACTTAGTTCCCACCTTACCCCACAAAGTTCTCCAGAAGTGGCTTAGAAATTTAGTGTCGCGATCCGACACTATACTTTTTGGTAGGCCATGTAGGCGCACCACTTCTTTGAAAAACAAATCAGCAATGTGGCAAGCATCATCCACCTTTTTGCATGGAATGAAGTGTGCCATCTTTGAGAACCTGTCCACAACAACAAAAATAGAATCTTTCCCGTTCTTTGTTCTAGGTAACCCTAAGACAAAGTCCATGGAAAGGTCAATCCAGGGATATTCAGGAACAGGCAATGGAGTATATAAACCATGGGGCATAACTTTGGATTTGGCCTTTTTGCAGACAATGCATCTTCCACAATATTTTTGCACATCAATTTTCATGTGAGGCCAATAGAAATGTTCTTGCAAAAATTCCAAAGTCTTAGGAACACCAAAATGTCCCATTAAGCCCCCCTCATGCGCCTCTTTGACTAAGAGTTCTCTAATGGATCCTTTTGGCACACACAACCTTTTTTCTTTAAATAAATAATCATTGTGCCTAAAAAATCCATTATGGGCAGCATGCACACATTCAGCATATTTACCAGAAAAATCAAGATCATGCTCATACAATTCCTTAATGTGCTCAAGACCAAAAATTTTAGTTTCAAGGGTAGAGAGTAATGCGTACCTTCTTGATAATGCATCAGCCACAACATTGGCTTTACCCTTCTTATGCTTAATCACATAAGGACTCATGATCACTATGAATGACAAATTCTTTTGGCAGCAAGTAATGTTGCCACGTTTGCAATGCCCTTACTAAGGCATACAATTCCTTATCATAAGTGGAGTAATTTAGGGCAGCCCCTTTTAATTTCTCACTAAAATAAGCAATTGGATGACCTTCTTGCATCAAAACAGCCCCAATTCCAACATTGGAAGCATCACACTCAATTTCAAAAGATTTTGAAAAATTAGGCAATGCTAGAATTGGTGCTTGGGTGAGCTTTTCTTTAAGAATTGAAAAAGCTTGTTCTTGTTTCTCACCCCATTTAAAACCAATTTCCTTTTTAACAATTTCATTAAGAGGTGCAGCAATAGTACTAAAATCCTTAACAAACCTCCTATAGAAACTTGCTAAACCATGGAAACTTCTTACCTCTGTTACACTTTTAGGTGCTGGCCATTCTTGGATTGCCTTCACCTTTGCTTCATCCACATGTACTCCTTGAGAGCTTATGACAAAGCCTAGAAAAACGACTTGATCCGTGCAAAACACACATTTTTCCAAGTTTGCATACAAGTTTTCTTTTCTTAGCACATTTAAAACAGCCCTTAGATGAATGCAATGGTCCTCTAACTTTTTGCTATATATCAAGATATCATCAAAATATACCACAACAAATTTTCCCAAAAATTCCCTCAAAACATGGTTCATTAATCTCATGAAAGTGCTAGGTGCATTAGTTAATCCAAAAGGCATAACTAACCACTCATATAAACCATATTTAGTTTTGAAAGCAGTTTTCCATTCATCCCCTTCCTTATTCTAATTTGATGGTATCCACTTTTCAAATCAATTTTGGAAAACAAGCATGCACCAAACAGTTCATCAAGCAAGTCATCTAACCGAGGTAGTGGATGCCTATACTTAACAAGAATATTATTAACAGCCCTACAATCAAAGGCACATTCTCCAACTACCATCTTTCTTAGGGACTAAAATAACAGTGGACAGCACATGGACTTAAACTTTCCCTTACCCAACCTTTACTTACCAATTCAGCCACTTGCTTTTGTATCTCTTGCGCTTGTTGTGGGTTGCTCCAGAGGGCTGGCCTATTAGGCAAAGTGGCGCTGGGATGAGATCAATGTGGTGCTCAATCCTCTCAAGGGTGGCAGCCCACTTGGTACCTCCTTAGGAAACAAATCCTCAAATTCCTGCAAAAGAGAATTTATGCAATTTGGCAATTTTTGAGTGTTAGGTAAATTTTCCAGCAAGGCCACCTCTTTGCTAAAAGCAAATATAGGGGCTGATTAGAGACAATAGCTTTTAACCTCCCTTTGTCGCCATCAAATTTTCTTTCTTTTTTCATCAATCTTTTTTGTCACTCTTTTTCTCTTTTCTTTGGCGATCTTTTCTTTTTCTTCTTTTTCTTTTTCACATTTTTCTCTCAATTTTTTTGATCATCTCTCACCTCACTTGGGCTCAAAGGAGCCAATACAATTCTTTTTCCATGATGAACAAAAAGTACTTGTTGGTATGCCCTTCATGGCTTGCCTTTTTGTCAAATTGCCAAGGCCTTCCCAACAAGACATGGCTGGCCTCCATAGGAACTACATCACAAACAGCCACATCTTCATATTTTCCAATTGAAAAGAAATTTCTACTTGTTCAACAACAATCATCTCAACATCATTAACAAGCCATTGAAGCTTATATGGCTTGGGATGTGGTTTAGTTTCTAGTTGGAGTTTGGAAACTAACCTTGTGCTAGCAACACTTGTGCAACTCCCACCATCAATAACTAGGAACATACCTTGCCTTGTATGAGGCATCTTGAGTGAAATATGTTCTCCCTTTGAGTCGCATCTTCCTCCTTTACCACGGCTTCCAACAACCTTTTTATCATAAGTAGCTCTCCACTGGGTATTTGGGCCTCCTCCTCAACACAATCCTCATCATACTCTTCAACCCTTTCATCTTCCTCCTCAACCTCCTCTACAATCATAATTCTCTTGGTAGGACATTGAGATGCAATGTGTCCTAAGCCTTGGCATTTGAAACACTTAACAGCCTAAGTTGAAACAACTTGAGAAGGACTAGTTGTAGTGTTTTTACCTTTGTGTCAGTCATGGCTTCTTTGGATGATGAAGTACCTTCACTCTTAATAGTCCTCTTCCAATTTTGAGGATTGGAAGTGGTAGTGCTTCTTCTTATCTGACCCTTCCTCTTGAGTTGTTGTTCTACCCTTGTGGCTTGATGTACCAAATCATCTAATTGAACATAGTGTTGTAGTTCCACTATGTCACTTATATCACGATTTAGGCCATGCAAGAACCTGGCCATGGTTGCTTCATCATCTTCCTCCACATTTGCTCTAACTTTCGCCACCTCCATCTCCTTGTAGTACTCATCAACACTTTTGTTGCCTTGGGTGAGTCATTGTAATTTGTTGTGCAACTCTCTGTTGTAGTAAGATGGGATGAATCTCCTTCTCATAAGCCGCTCATCTCCTCCCATGTGGCAATGGCTGGCTCATTGTGCCTTCTCCTCTCCTTTGTCAATTGGTCCCACCACACTAAGGCATAATCAGTAAATTCAATAGAAGCAACCTGCACCTTTTGAAGATCGGTGTAATTGTAACAGAAAAAATTTGTTCAATTTTAGTTTCCCATTCCAAATACGCCTCCGGTCATTTTTCCCGACAAATTTTGGTACTTTTATTTTTATACCACCCAACCTATCTTCTCTAGGTTCATCACGCCTCCTTCTCCTCCGCTCCTCCTCATCACTATTAGTTTGTCTGTTTTCTAATGCGTCAATTCTCACATTTATACCTTCCACTTCCTCTTTCAAAAGTTCTCTCATTTTTGCCGTGAGGGCATCAAATAGCAAACGATTTTGAGGATCCATAACTCTGTCAGTTCTTTAGAGAAACCAGCAAATTATCAATACAAGAAATCAATTCAAATAATAATCCACACACCCAATCAGCTTGGAAAGGAAAGGTAAGAAACAAAAATTGAACACAAAGTTTGTGAGACTAGAACAAGAAAGAACTCACTCAAAAGAAAGAAAAAAAATAAAAATTTCAGAGTGTAGCAGCAACGAAGAAACACAACCAGAATTCAAGATTTTTTTTTTTTATGAATTTTCGCAATTTTTTTTTTAAAGAATTCAGAACTCAAAGATAAGAATAGAGAAACCTGGGATTCTTTTGAACAAAGTCGAAACCTTGCTCTGATACCAAATGATGGCCTCCTTGTTGTAGAAATTGGCCATTTGCTTGACTTCCAAATAAAAGAAACTGGTTGTGACTTTGTTTTTGTATTTTTGGATATAAGTGAACGAAATATGGGTAATGGAAGATGTGAATTTCGTGGAATTGGTGATAATGAAAACTGGAAATAGATTGAGAAGTTACAATAAAGAAAAGAACACAATTGCAAAGCAAACAAAAAAAAATGAGAAGATGGATGAATGGTGGGGGGGCAGGGGCGCCACCTTAGTCTAGTCCAAGACAAGGATAAGCCTATGAATGTGAGGATCACCACAAGAAGAGAATTTCTTGATAAGATCAATAAACTGGTCCAATCCAGAACCAAAGAGTATGAACTCAATTTTTGCTAAAATCTTTCTTGCCCTTTATTGAGACTTGCACTCCTTTATATAATGGAGAATGCTCTTGCTGTTACAAACAAAAGAAGAGACAAAGTCTTTTCCATTTAGAGTATAAGGAATCCTAAGTCAAATAATTAGCCTAATAAAAGGACATTACATCATAATATTATGGCTGTTCTCATAGTCTAAATGGCGCCATTAAGGAGTAGGAAACAACTTCACATTTGTTGAATGCTCTTCATGACTAGGAAGGTTTCACAACCACACATTGAATGCAATTAAATGGATGGCTGTTATGCTTTTATGGTGCTGATGGAGCATTAATCTCTTTGTCTCTTGTAACTCCCTTTGCCTTGATTGCTTTGAATTTCTTTGTCTTTCTTTGGCAGCAAGGTTTATTGACTCATTCAAACTACACAAGAGTTATTGAGAGGTGTGGGACCCCCTACTCTTTGTGCCACACAGCCACTTAAAGTGGATTAAACACACAAAAAAAAAGAAAATAAATAACTTAGTGCCTTGGACCCAAATAATCAATTGGTCACTTGCACTTTTATTCAAATAAAAGAAATAACTTGGCTGCATGTCATGCAAGTTGCGCCTCCTCCATGGCTTGTATGACAAGCATGGTTTTTGGCGCAATTACATCTTTGCCTTTGCTTGCAATTGTCTTAGTCATGAATTGGACTAAGCCTTCTTGGACCCTTCTTGCCATTGCCCTAGTCATTGGTCCTCCTAAGCTTTGAATGGCCTCTTGGTGATCCATGTCCTCATCACAAACTGATCCAAGAATGGGGGAAAGATCCTGTTCATGTAGTCCATAAACACTGCTGGTGCGTTCGTCACTCTGAATGGCATCACTAAGTACTCGTAGTGATCGTATCTCATCCTGAAAGCTGTCTTGGGGATATCCTCTTCCTTCACTCAAATCTGATGGTAACCTGACTTCAAGTCAATCTTGGAAAATATTACAGCTCCTCGCAGTTGATCCATCAAATCGTCGATACGCGGCAACGGATACCGATTCTTGACAGTAACTTTATTGAGTTGGCGATAATCCACGTACAATCTTAATCATCCATCCTTCTTCTTCACTAGCAGCACTGGGGCTCCCCATGGCGACACACTCAGTCGTATGAACTGCTTCGACTCCAAATGCTCAATCTAAGACTTCAACTCTTTCATCTCAGCTGGAGACATCCGATAGGGCGCTATCGAAATCGGTCCTGTTCCTGGAAGCAAATCGATGGAGAATTCGATTTCCCTTGCTGGTGGTAATCCCGGCACATCTTCCGGAAAAACATCAAAGAAGTCGCAAACCACAGGAACATTCTTCAACTCGAGCTCTTGAGAAGCTTCTGAACTAGCCAAGTACATGTATTCCTGAGTTCCCACTTTCAATGAAACACCAATGTGATTAACAGATAGGTAGTTGGAAATTCCCAGGTCAGGAAAAACCACGGTTTTTCGGGCTCAGTCCAGAAGGACATGATGGTGAGACAACCAATCCATCCCGAGTATAACATCTACACCGTTAAGTGGCAAACAGACCAAATTAACCACAAATTTTCTACCCTGGATGATCACTACACAATTAAGGCATGCGGTGTTGGAAACCAAGGTTTTAGCAGCTGGGGTAGTAACTACTAGTTTGAATGGTAAAGCAGTCACAGTCAATTTTAAACGATCTACGCAATTTGAGGAAATAAAAGAATGAGTTGCACCGAAATCAAAAAGAACAGATAGGGATTTACCCTCAATCTCACAATCTCCCTGGATGAGATCCTCAGCTTGCTCTGCTTCTTCACCGCTCATGCAGAAGACTCTGCCTTTAGCCATCGGGCGTTTTCCTTTAGCCTTTCTGCATGCATTGCCAGTTCAGCCTTAGGTGCCTGACAATCCTTGGCGAAGTGTCCCGGCTTCTTGCAGTTGAAGCACATATCCTTCTTCGCAGTACAGCTGCTTGCATAGTGTCCTGGCTTCCCGCAATGGTAACAAGTTACATCAGCGCTAGTCTGACTCCCGCCTCTCGCGTTCTGGGCCATCGGACGATACTGTCCCTTGTTGTTGTCCCCTTGGGGTCGACTATACGGCTTCTTCTGCTGTTTTCCCTTCTGAGAAAACCGTTGTCCTGTGCTCTGGGGTCTGACTGGTCCACCTGACTGGTCCGCCAATACCACTCCTCTTCTTGGTGCTTCTCATAACTTCCACCTCAACACACCTGTCAATCAGTTCTTGAAGCTTCCTGATTCTTAGAGATGTCACCAAATTCTGGATGTCGAACCTTAGGCCTCGCTGGAATCTCTCGCTCAACCATCCCTGGTCAGCTCGGTCACGGAATGGACTGAAGTACCTATCAAGTGATTCGAACTTGGCAGCATATTCTGACACCGTCATGCTACCCTGTTGTAGTCGAAGAAACTCCTGCTCCTTCTCAGCCCGTGCAGTGTCAGGAAAATATTTATCCAAAAATTTCCTACGAAAAACTTCCCACGTGATCTCACGATGCTCTGCCATCAAAGTTTGCTTCACTCCCTTCCACCAATACTCAACATCTCCGAGCAACAAGTAGGTTGCGTAGTCCACCTTAACATTTTCTGGACAATGAAGTGCCTCGAAAATCTTCTCTATCTCATGCATCCATAAATCTGCCTTATCCGGATTTGGTTCTCCGAAAAACTTCGGCGGGTCAGGCTTCTGAAAATCCGCCAATCCTCTTGCCTCTGCATTCCGCTCTGCTCTTTGCTGTTGCTGCAGATTCTGCTGGGCCAAAGGTGCCGTCTGCTGGGCCATAGCATTAGACTGTTGAGTTGTAGCAGCCAATTGTTGAGCCATAGCCGCCGCCATTTTCGTCATTGCGTGAATTGCTCGTTCCATGCCGGAGTTATCTGATCCGGTTGCAGGGTCTCTGCGAGGTGGCATTAGATTTCGCAAAATCCAAAACCTGTCAGGATCTCACAAACAAGTGATGTGTTAACACACATTGCTTCAATCAAGAAACAATTCAAACAATTGGCAGACAAACTGCTTCACTCAGCAAACAATAGCAATACAACGCAACTAATCACTCAACAAACACAACCCGACATGGTGACCAGTTCCAAATTTCCTATGCACAGTCCGGTTAGAACCGAACTGCTTTGATACCACCATTGTAACGACCCATTTTTCGGAGAAATGTACAGAGAATACACCTATGGTATGAAGACCGTCATAAGAGTAGTCATACCCCGGGGGTACTCCCGACAGACACCCACGCAGGGGGCTGCTCCAAAAGTAAACCGCCAGTCTACCCTGTAGTACAAAAAACATCCCGAGCCCAACTGGTCACTAACTAACTGTACACAAAAAGTATATACTACAGTCATCCAAAATAATATAACAATAGTCAGACAACACGACAACTACAGATAACTACCCGGATCCTTAGATGGATCCTCCTCCACATCCATCGTGTCCTCTCCAGTCAAGTCGATAAAAGGAGCCGCAGCAGGCATATCCTCTGGTACATCACTAGGCATATACTCTCCGACCATATCGTCCTCATCAGATCTCGCCCCAAGACAATCAGCCTCACCGCACACAGCACAGACAGGAGGTGGATCCGCTGGTGGAGTGGAGGTCCTAACAACAGGAGGGGAAATCGGCTCAACTGGAGGAGTCAGGATGGCCGCAGCTCTGGAAGTAGACGCTCCTGCAGTCCCGAGTCGAATCACGCTCTTGCGAGCGGTCACTCTGATCCTCGGTCCTCGTCCTCATCCTCAGGAAGCAAAATAGGGAGTAGTATGCCTTGAAACATCGGGAGGTCCCTCAGGTGAGGAAGACGAAGCTGGTGCAGTCCTCTGTTTCTCCATAGTACGCCAGGCGTCCACTATCTGCATCATCCGGATCGGAAAGCTCACCGTGCGTCGTGAAGTCTCCTGTCTCACCACAACACCATCCTCTCTGAAACTCTGAACAACATCCCCGGTATATACAACGCGACGAGAGATAGGGTCGAACTCCATCGCCGCGGGTAGCTCCAAGTCTAGGAAATCAAAGAAGATCTCCGGCGACGTCCTCATCGCCGGTATCGGTACACTCTTCGCCATCACTTGGGTAACCATCATGAATCGAAGGTACCACGGGAAAGGGTCAACTTCTCAATAAATCATGAAATAACAACACATAACAATGAGCAAAACAACATATGCACAGTATTTGAGATGCAACTCAACCTCTCACAAGAGTCGACTCAATTCTCATATTCTCTCGACACTTAACAATTTTCCGGAATGTAACGCCGATCCATCCACTGAACGTCAGGCGTAGCCTTGTGCTCTCCGCTCACCCTAGAACATTCAGCTCAGGTTCCTTGACGCCTTGCTAATCTGTCGAAAAACCAGCCGGAGCCGTTTAGGGGATCCTAGCACCCTAGGTTAATCGGATCACCGCTCAAAAACGTCACGACACTCGACGAATCGACTAAACTCTCACACTCCAATGAATAAATTGCCGCATACGATAATTCGGGAAACAATTGAATAATTATTAGACCGCATATCAAATAATATTCATGCCAAGCTCAAACAGTGTGAACAGTTCAGCAGTATAAGCAATTCATCTCAACAATCATAACTCAGCAAACAACGACAATCAACAACTCAGTTCATCCCTCTGCAACTCAATGGAGTTAGCAGAGAGGCAATCAAACAAGTGTGGGGGGTTGGGGACAGCTGGCAACCACTTGCAGACAAGCCCACTAAATAGTCAGTATATCAAAAGCAGTAAAACGAAGGGGTACAAGACCCTCCCTTCGAACCCTGAGGTTCTCAGACTTCTTCGTATAATACTTGAAATTAAATTCCTATCAATCTCTAAAGTTGCCCTTGCGCACAAAACATAAACACGTAGAATATGAAGTGCCCTTACCACAGATGTTTGCTAATGGGGCACCGCAATCCTCAAGTCCACGCCGCTCGGTCTCCAGAATCGTAATGCCTATCACCACAAATAACTTAGCACAATTCTGTAAATTCTAAACTAAACTTAAGCTCTCATGCTTAACCCTTTTCTAACCAACAATTCACTTAAACACTTGAGTCACTAGCTACTTGGAGAAAAAAAAAGATTTGAAACTAAAAGCTTTTCTAGAAAAGGTAACTTCACACATAACAATTTAGAAATATTATCTTACTTGAAAAGAGTAAAGTTTTGAAACTAAAAACCTTTCTTGAACTTCAAGGTAAACATCAAGCAATAAACCACTTTCATAAATCTTCAAGGCCTAAAACACATACGCATTTAAGCATTTAGACAAGTTCACATCATGAAATTTTCCTTCCAAAACCCCTTGGGCCTCTCGGCCACCAACCCTTTTTCTCTCAAAAAAATTTACAAAAACTTCTTTCACAAACCACAAATTACTTCGAAATCATTTTTGATCATACTACTTGGCAATAAACATCAAGTTAACACAATACATAACTCAAGCACATTTAAGGACATGTTCTAAAACATTTTCCAAAAACAAGAGTTCTCAAAGAGTTCTTTCAATTAGACTAATTTCAATAATCCCAAAACCATTTAAATCATGGCCATAATCATGCTAAGAATTTAAAGAACAAGTTAATCGGGTCCTACATGCCATTCTAGTCCTTCAAGAACCAATTTTGCACAAAACATAAACTAACTCTTACACTTAATCATGCATCACTACTCCAATGGCAATTAAATCACCCAACAAATTTAATTTAACATTTAAACACATGATTCAACAACCAAAACCCCCATTTCCCCAACTTAAAGAATAGGCATAAATCATGAAACAACAAGTTAAACATGCTATCACAAAACTATTGCTTAAACAATCATCAAACAACTTCCAATAACTCAATTAAACAACCAATGGCAAGATTGAACCTCAAGATCACATTATCCCTCTTTTCCCCTTTGACTTGCGCTTAGGGTTCTCAAGATTAGGGATTTATATGCTCATCTCTTTCATTCAATCATACACAATCACAAACAACACTTTAACAAGCATAAAAACAAGAAGGAAAAGAGAAAAGAACCACCACCTCTTCCTCCTATGAGGTCGCGGCCAAGGGCCTTTTAAAGGGGGAAAGAAATGCTTCTCCAAAAGCTTGGTGGTGAGCTAGGTAGTGATGATGTTGTAGAAGAAGAACTAGCACAAGAATGGAGGTAGAAAATGAAGTGGATCAAGGTAAGGAGCATCCATGGAGGTGGAGAGCTTCTCTCTCAAGAAATGAAGAAGAAGAAGATATGAAGGGTAGAGAGAGAGGGGTTGGCCTAGGGCTGAAATAAGGGGAGGGATATTTTATTTTTTTTAATTAAAACAATGCTTGGTTAGTAATAGTTTAGGAAAAGTAAAAAAAAAAAAATTAATCACACAAAATATGAGACCTAGCAACTTTATGAGATGCTAATCACATCAATAAGTCCTACCCATCTAATCTCACACCTCTTGATATAATCCAAGTTGGATGCATATAGTTTTTAACGGACCGTCCTCGAATTGACTCTTGTTATAAGGATTAAAACTGAGTAAAAAAAATGAGAACTTTAGGAATTAGAGTCCTTAATCCTCAAGCCAGCGCCCACTTCTATTTGAAGAAGGAAGAACAAATACAAGGTTTGTTCTTGAATCAATGATGGCGCATACAAACAGTAGTACAAGAAGAATGAAATGCTAAGGTGCAAGTTTAAATAATAATGGCGCAAAAACAAAGAACTCAGCAATAGAATTAAAATAAAAAGATGGAACTAAGACAGAAATGAAAGAAGACGCCACACTCTCAAGAGAGTGATAAGTCCGGTGAAGATTCACCACAAGAGAACGGAAGCTCTTGATAAGAATCAGAAATGGTTCACCCAAGAACCTAAGAGGCTTAGCTCTCACAAACTCACAATGGAGTGCAAATAAAATCTGATTCAAAAGTCCTGAATTAGGAGAGTACAAAGGCTTTTTATAGCCATAATGGTAATCAATTCCTCCTTCTTTCCTAATAGAGTGTGACGGCCAAACCTACTTGGAGGAGTCAGCAAGTTAGCGCCCTCCAAGCTGAACCTAGCTCAAAGATATGGGCCAAGCCCAATTTAGCAAAGCTGCCCACTTCCTAAGGTCCTATGTGCTTAGTTAGCCCAAAACAAATAGGACCTCATTACAAAAAAAAAATATCCCAAAAGGAAAATACAACCAAACTGAATTTAAAAATGTTCAAATTCTTAATTTAAATAAATTAAAGAACAACTAGGTGATATCATGCCCCCACAATGGGTTGAGAGTCGAGCCTTCGGGAGTTGCTTTGAGAGATAGAAAATAGTTGACTTCTTTGTCCAAAGCCTCTTTAGCCTTTTTAGTCCTTGACCTCGTCATTGGGCCTCCAAGTCCTTGTAGAGCATCATTGGGCCTTGCATCCATTGGATGGTCTCCATTTGAGCTTCCTTGGTCTTCATCATGAAATTAAAGGCTAGGAAAGTAAATTACTGGAATTAAAGAGCAGAATACAAGGAAATAGCACTGATCAAGATGATCAGAATGTGTACAGATATGGCACTCAAGCAACTGTGCTTGGTGTTAGAACGCAATAAGACAGTACACAAAAAAACAAGAACTTTGTCAATTCTAGGATCCGGGCTCTAGATACCACATGATATGATCCAAGTTGGATGCATATAGTTTTTAACGGACCGTCCTCAAATTGACTCTTGTTATAAGGATTAAAACTGAGTAAAAAAAATGAGAACTTTAGGAATTAGAGTCCTTAATCCTCAAGCCGCCACTTCTATTTGAAGAAGGAAGAACAAATACAAGGTTTGTTCTTGAATCAATGATGGCGCATACAAACAAAGAGTACAAGAAGAATGAAATGCTAAGATGCAAGTTTAAAGAATAATGGCGCAAAAACAAAGAACTCAACAATAGAATTAAAATAAAAAGATGGAACTAAGACAGAAATGAAAGAAGACGCCACACTCTCAAGAGAGTGATAAGTCCGGTGAAGATTCGCCACAAGAGAACGGAAGCTCTTGATAAGAATCAGAAATGGTTCACCCAAGAACCTAAGAGGCTTAGCTCTCACAAACTCACAATGGAGTGCAAATAAAATCTGATTCAAAAGTCCTGAATTAGGAGAGTACAAAGGCTTTTTATAGCCATAATGGTAATCAATTCCCTCCCTTCTTTCCTAATAGAGTGTGACGGCCAAACCTACTTGGAGGAGTCAGCAAGTTAGCGCCCTCCAAGCTGAACCTAGCTCAAAGATATGGGCCAAGCCCAATTTAGCAAAGCTGCCCACTTCCTAAGGTCCTATATGCTTAGTTAGCCCAAAACAAATAGGACCTCATTACAAAAAAAATGTCCCAAAAGGAAAATACAACCAAACTGAATTTAAAAATGTTCAAATTCTTAATTTAAATAAATTAAAGAACAACTAGGTGATATCATGCCCCCACAATGGGTTGAGAGTCGGGCCTTCGGGAGTTGCTTTGAGAGATAGAAAATAGTTGACTTCTTTGTCCAAAGCCTCTTTAGCCTTTTTAGTCCTTGACCTCGTCATTGGGCCTCCAAGTCCTTGTAGAGCATCATTGGGCCTTGCATCCATTGGATGGTCTCCATTTGAGCTTCCTTGGTCTTCGTCACCTCTCATGATTACCCTCTAATTCTAGAGTCTAAGGGTTGCTAAAACACGGCGTCGAAAAACCCGCGTTACCGATAAATTCGCGAAAATTAATTTAACGAGAAATTAATTCACCGCGTGATATTATTTTATTATAAATAATAAAAATCATGTCAAACACTCAAAAATAGTCTCAACAAGTTACGTTTCGATTTTTATCGAAATCGGAGTTCGTTTAGTATTTTATCTGCGGCGAAACTGCCCGGCGATTCGAAACGCGACAAAACTTCGTTAGAATTTTTCGACGATATTCGAACCGTGAATTAATATAAAATATTAACTCTCAAATATCATTTGATCTTAATTTAATTAATTCACTTACTTAGAGAACAATGAATTGCTTATTATAGCATAAATACGACACAATACCAATAAATAACGCCAAATAACGCATCCTAAAAATACGAGTGTTACAATACTCCCCCCCTAAAAATAGTTTCGTCCTCGAAACTACGGTTAAGATACGTACCGATAAAAAGTTCTGGATACTGGTTCTTCATCTTCGCTTCCAGCTCCCATGTAGTATCTCCGGTCTTCTGATCCCACACGACCTTGACAAGTTGAATCTCCTTGTTCCTTAACTGCTTGGTCTTTCGATCGACAATCCTTGTAGGTGATGCTTCAAATGATAGGTCATTCCTTAGTTGAATCACATCCGGTTCAATGGCATGAGAGGGGTCGGAAACATATTTCCGCAATTGTGACACGTGAAAGACATCATGAATGTTTGACAAGAAGGGTGGCAAAGCAATCTGATATGCCACTGGACCAATATGACGAAGAATCTGGTAAGGTCCAATGAACGTAGGAGTAAGTTTCTTGGATTTGATCGCTCGACCAACTCCAGTAATAGGTGTGACTCAGAGGAATACATGCTCTCCCTCTTAAAACTCTAGCGGTCGGTGACCCTGGTCCGCATAACTCTTCTGTCGACTCTGAGACGTCCGCATCCTATCTCTGATCAGTCGGATCTTCTCGGTAGTCTGCTGGATCATGTCTGGTACCACGACAAAACTCTCACCATTCTGGTACCAACAAAGAGGCGTCTGACACTTACGTCCATACAACGCTTCATAAGGTGCCATACCGATACTCGCGTGAAAACTGTTGTTGTAGGTGAACTCCACTAGCGGTAAGACATCATCCCAACTCCCTTTGTGATCCAATGTGCATGCTCATAACAAATCTTCTAGTGATTGAATCGTCCGCTCAGTCTGACCATCGGTCTGAGGGAGATACACTGAGCTAAGCTTGAGTTTGGTTCCCATCGCTTCTTGTAATTCCTTCCAAATGTGAGATGTGAATTTCGGATCCCGATCGGAAACGATAAAAGAAGGTACGCCATGCAGTCGCACGATCTTTCCGATGTAAATCTCTGTCAGCTTCTCTATGTTGTATGTTAACCTCATCGGTAGAAAATGAGCAGATTTGGTCAATCGGTCGATGATCACCCAAATCGAGTCATGCCTCTTCTGCGTCCTCGGTAATCCCACAATGAAATCCATAGAAATGCTATCCCACTTCCACTCAGGCACGTCAAGCGGTTGTAGCATCCCTGCTGGTCGCTGATGTTCTACCTTCGCCTTCTGGCAAGTTAGACAGGAAGCCACATACTCTACCACTTGTTTCTTCATTCTGGGCCGCCAAAAGGGCTTCTTCAAGTCTTGATACATCTTCGTAACTCCTGGATGAATACTCAAACTACTCTTGTGCGCCTCGTTGAGAATTAACCTCCTCAGCTCAGGTACGTTGTGTACACAAACACGTCCATCGCATCTCAAGATGTTGTCTGCTCCAACCTTGAATTCTGTTGCTTTACCTCGTGCTATCAGCTCAACCTTCTCTTGTAGTAGCTTGTCATGAGCCTGCCGTTCCTTAATCTCCTCCAATAATCCATTAGAAATGGTGAGCATTCCAAACTTCAGCTTTCCTGGTGACACTTCCACGCTCAACTTCAAGTCTCGAAACTTCTCTAGCGTCTCCAACTCCTTGATGATCATTGCTGAAACTAAAACGCTCTTCCTGCTCAGTGCATCAGCTACCACGTTCGCCTTCCCTGGATGATATTCCAAAGTGAAGTCGTAGTCTTTCAGAAATTCTGTCCATCTTCGCTGTCGCATATTGAGTTCCTTCTGATCGAACAAGTACCTCAAACTCTTGTGGTCGCTATAGTCAGTGAACGTACTCCCATAAAGGTAGTGTCCCCAAATCTTTAATGCAAAAACCACTACAGCAAGCTCCAAATCGTGCGTAGGATAATTTCTCTCGTGAATCTTGAGCTGTCTCGAAGCATAAGCCACAACTTTCCGATGTTGCATCAGCACGCATCCTAATCCTTGTTGTGACGCATCGCAATAAACCTTATAAGGTTCTTCCGGTTGGGGTAAAATCAACACAGTCTTTGTTGTCAAAGCTCCTTCGCCTCGTAAACCGGATTCGCACTCTTCAGTCCATGCAAAAGGTTGATCCTTCCTCGTAAGTCGTGTAAGCGGTGCGACAATATTCGAAAAACCTTCGATGAATCTCCGATAGTAGCCTGCTAATCCAACAAAACTTCTTATATCTGTTACGGTCTTCAGTTGTTCCTATGCTAACACAGCTTCAATCTTAGCTGGATCCACAGTTATTCCATCTCTGGTTATCACGTGTCCAAGAAAGTTCACCTCTTCGAGCCAGAACTCACACTTAGAAAGGTTAGCATAAAGCTGCTTCTCTCGTAGTATCTGCAATACTCGGCGTAGATGCTCTTCGTGCTCCTCTCTACTCCTCGAGTAAATCAAAATGTCGTCGATGAACACTACCACAAACTGATCCAAGAATGGGGGAAAGATCATGTTCATGTAGGCCATAAACACTGCTGGTGTGTTCGTCACTCCAAATGGCATCACTAAGTACTCGTAGTGACCGTATCTCGTCCTGAAAGCTGTCTTGGGGATATCTTTTTCCTTCACTCGAATCTGATGGTAACCTGACTTCAAGTCAATCTTGGAAAATATCGCAGCTCCTCATAGTTGATCCATCAAATCATCGATACGCGGCAACGGTTACCGATTCTTGACAATAACTTTATTGAGTTGGCGATAATCCACCCACAATCTTGATCGTCCATCCTTCTTCTTCAGTAACAGCACTGGGACTCCCCATGGCGACACACTCGGTCGTATGAATTGCTTCGACTCCAAATGCTCAATCTGAGACTTCAAATCTTTCATCTCAGCTGGAGACATCCGATAGGGCGCTATCGAAATCGGTCTTGTTCCTGGAAGCAAATCGATGGAGAATTCGATTTCCCTTGCTGGTGGTAATCCCGGCACATCTTCCGGAAAAACATCAAAGAAGTCGCAAACCACAGGAACATTCTTCAACTCGGGCTCTTGAGAAGCTTTTTAACTAGCCAAGTACATGTATTCTTGAGTTCCCTCTTTCAATGAAACACCAATGTGATTAACAGATAGGTAGTTGGAAATTTCGAGGTCAGGAAAAACCACGATTTTTCGGGCACAGCCCAGAAGGACATGATGGTGAGACAACCAATCCATCCCGAGCATAACATCAAGACCCTTAAGTGGCAAACAGACCAAATTAACCACCAATTTTCTACCCTGGATGATCACTACACAATTAAGGCATGCGGTATTGGTAACCAAGGTTTTAGCAGCTGGGGTAGTAACTACTAGTTTGAATGGTAAAGCAGTCATAGTCAATTTTAAACGATCTACGCAATCTGAGGAAATAAAAGAATGGGTTGCACCGGAATCAAAAAGAACAGATAGGGATTTACCCTCAATCTCCCAGTCTCCCTGTGTGCATTGCCGGTTCAGCCTTAGGTGCCTGACAATCCTTGGCGAAGTGTCCCGGCTTCTTGCATTTGAAGCATATATCCTCCTTCGCAGTACAGCTGCTTGCATAGTGTCCTGGCTTCCCGCAACGGTAACAAGTTACATCGGCGCTAGTCTGACTCCCGCCTCTCGCTCGGGGCCATCGACGATCGTCTCCTTGTTGTTGTCCCCTTGGGGTCGACTATACGGCTTCTTCTGCTGTTTTCCCTTCTGAGCAAACCGCTGTCCTGTGCTCTGGGGTCTGACTGGTCCGCCAATACCACTCCTCTTCTTGGCGCTTCTCATAACTTTCACCTCAACACACCTGTCAATCAGTTCTTGAAGATTACTGATTCTTAGAGATGTCACCGACTTCTGGATGTCGAACCTTAGACCTTGCTGAATCTCTCGCTCAACCATCCCTGGTCAGCTCGGTCACAGAACGGACTGAAGTACCTAGCAAGTGATTCGAACTTGGCCGCATATTCTGACACCGTCATGCTACCCTGCTGTAGTCGAAGAAACTCCTGCTCCTTCTCAACCCGTGCAGTGTCAGGAAAGTACTTATTCAAAAATTTCCTGCGGAAAACTTCCCATGTGATCTCACGATGCTCTGCCGTCAAAGTTTGCTTCACTCCCTTCAACCAATACTCAGCATCTCCGAGCAACAAGTACGTTGCGTAGTCCACCTTGACATTTTCTGGACAATGAAGTGCCTCGAAAATCTTCTCTATCTCCTGCATCCATAAATCTGCCTTATCCGGATTTGGTTCTCCGAAAAACTTCGGCGGGTCATGCTTCCGAAAATCCGCCAATCCTCTTGCCTCTGCATTCCGCTCTGCTCTTTGCTGTTGCTGCAGATTCTGCTGGGCCAAAGCCGCCGTCTGCTGGGCCATAGCATTAGACTGTTGAGTTGCAGCAGCCGATTGTTGAGCCATAGCCGCCGCCATTTCCGTCATTGCCTGAATTGCTCGTTCCATGTCGGAGTTATCTGATCCGGCTGTAGGGTCTCTACGAGGTGGCATTAGATTTCGCAAAATCCAAAACCTGTCAGGATCTCACAAACAAGTGATGTGTTAGCACACATTGCTTCAATCAAGAAACAATTCAAACAATTGGCAGACAAACTGCTTCACTCAGCAAACAATAGCAATACAACGCAACTAATCACTCAACAAACACAACCCGACACGGTGACCAGTTCCAAATTTCCTATGCACAGTCCGGTTAGAACCGAACTGCTTTGATACCACCATTGTAACGACCCGTTTCCGGAGAAATGTACAGAGAATACACCTATGGTATGAAGACCCTCATAAGAGTAGTCATGCCCCGGGGGTACTCCCGGCAGACACCCACGCAGGGGGCTGCTCCAAAAGTAAACCGCCAGTCTACCTTGTAGTACAAAAAACATCTCGAGCCCGACTGGTCACCAACTAACTGTACACCAAAAGTATAAATACTATAGTCATCCAAAATAACATAACAATAGTCAGACAACACGACAACTATAGATAACTACCCAGATCCTCAGATGGATCCTCCTCCACATCCATCGAGTCCTCACCAGTTAAGTCGATAAAAGGTGCCGCAGTAGGCACATCCTCGGGTACATCACTAGGCACATACTCTCCGACCATATCGTCCTCATCAGATCTCGCCCCATGACAATCAACCTCGCCGCACACAACATTGACAGGAGGTGGATCCGTTGGTGGAGTGTAGGTCCTAACAACAGGAGGTGAAACCGGCTCAACTGGAGGAGTCGGGATGGCCGCAGCTCTGGAAGTAGACGCTCCTGCAGTCCCGCGTCGAATCACGCTCTTGCGAGCGGTCACTCTGATCCTCGGTCCTCGTCCTCGTCCTCGGGAAGCAAAATAGGGAGTAGTATGCCTCGAAACAACGGGAGGTCCGTCAGGTGAGGAAGACAAAGCTGGTGCAGTCCTCTCTCTCTCCATAGTAAGCCAGGCGTTCACTATCTGCATCATCCGGATCGGAAAGCTCACCGTGCGTCGTGAAGTCTCCTGTCTCACCATAACACCATCCTCTCTGAAACTCTGAACAACATCCCCGGTATATACAACGCGACGGGAGATGGGGTCGAACTCCATCGCCGCAGGTAGCTCTAAGTCTGGGAAATCAGAGAAGATCTCCAGCGACGTCCTCATCGCCGGTATCGGTACACTCTTCGCCATCACCTGGGTAACCATCATGAATCGAAGGTACCACAAGAAAGGGTCAACTTCTCAATAAATCATTAAATAACAACACATAACAATGAGCAAAACAGCATATGCACAGTATTCGAGACGCAACTCAACCTCTCACAAGACTCGACTCAACTCTCATATTCTCTCGACACTTAACAATTTTTTGGAATGTAACGCTGATCCATCCACTGAACTTCAGCCGTAGCCTTGGGCTCTCCGCTCACCCTAGAACATTCAGCTCAGGTTCCTTGACGCTACGACGCCTAGCTAATCTGTCAAAAAACCAGCAGGAGCCGTTTAGGGGAGCCTAGCACCCTAGGTTAATCGGATCACAGCTCAAAAACGTCACAACCCTCGACGACTCGACAAAACTCTCGCACTCCAATGATTAAATCGCCGCATATGATAATTCGGGAAACAATTGAATAATTATTAGACCGCATATCAAATAATATTCACGCCAAGCTTAAAACAGTGCGAACAGTTCAGCAGTATAAGCAATTCATCTCAACAATCATAACTCAGCAAACAACGACAATCAACAACTCAGTTCATCGCTCTGCAACTCAATGGAGTTAGCAGAAAGGAAATCAAACAAGTGTGGGGGGTTGGGGACAACTGCCAACCACTTGTAGACAAGCCCACTAAATAGTCAGTATATCAAAAGCAAGAAACGGCGGGCATAAGACCTCACTGAACCCTGAGGTTCTCAGACTTCTTCGCATAATACTTGATATTAAATTCCTATCAATCTCTAAAGTTGCCCTTACGCACAAAACATAAACACGTAGAATAAGAAGTGCCCTTACCACAGATGTTTGCTAACGGGGCACCGCAATCCTCAAGTCCATGTCGCTCGGTCTCCAGAATCGTAACGCCTATCAATACAAATAACTTAGCACAATTCTGTAAATTCTAAACTAAACTTAAGCTCTCATGCTTAACCCTTTTCTAACCAACAATTCACTTAAAACACTTGAGTCACTAGCTACTTGGAGGAAAAAAAAAGATTTGAAACTAAATGCTTTTCTTGAAAAGGTAACTTCACACATAACAATTTAGAAATATTATCTTACTTGAAAAGAGTAAAGTTTTGAAACTAAAAACCTTTCTTGAACTTCAAGGTAAACATCAAGCAATAAACCCCTTTCATAAATCTTCAAGGCCTAAAACACATACGCATTTAAGCATTTAGACAAGTTCACATCATGAAATTTTCCTTCCAAAACCCCCTGGGCCTCTCGGCCACCAACCCTTTTTCTCTCAAAAAAATTTACAAAAACTTCTTTCACAAACCACAAATTACTTCCAAATCATTTTTGATCATACTACTTGGCAATAAACATCAAGTTAACACAAGACATAACTCAAGCACATTTAAGGACATGTTCTAAAACATTTTCCAAAAACAAGAGTTCTCAAAGAGTTCTTTCAATTAGACTAATTTCAATAATCCCAAAACCATTTAAATCATGGCCATGCTAAGAATTTAAAGAACAAGTTAATCGGGTCCTACATGCCATTCTAGTCCTTCAAGAACTAATTTTGCACAAAATATAAACCAACTCTTACACTTAATCATGCATCACTACTCCAATGGCAATTAAATCACCCAACACATTTAATTTAACATTTAAACACATGATTCAACAACCAAAACCCACATTTCCCCAACTTAAAGAATAGGCATAAATCGTGAAACAACAAGTTAAACATGCTATCACAAAACTATTGCTTAAACAATCATCAAACAACTTCCAATAACTCAATTAAACAACCAATGGCAAGATTGAACCTCAAGATCACATTATTCCTCTTTTCCCCTTTGACTTGCGCCTAGGGTTCTCAAGATTAGGGATTTATATGCTCATCTCTTTCATTTAATCATACACAATCACAAACAACACTTTAACAAGCGTAAAAACAAGAAGGAAAAGAGAAAAGAACCACCACCTCTTCCTCCTATGAGGTCGCGGCCAAGGGGCTGTTAAAGGGGGAAAAAATGCTTCCCCAAAAGCTTAGTGATGAGCTAGGTAGTGATGATGTTGTAGAAGAAGAACTAGCACAAGAATGGAGGTAGAAAATGAAGTGGATCAAGGTTTTGGTGAAGGAGCATCCATGGAGGTGGAGAGCTTCTCTCTCAAGAAATGAAGAAGAAGAAGATATGGAGGGTAGAGAGAGGGAGGGGTCGGCCTAGGGCTGAAATAAGGGGAGGGATATTTTATTTTTTTTTAATTAAAACAATGCTTGGTTAGTAATAGTTTAGGAAAAGTAAAAAAAAAAACTAATCACACGAAATATGAGACCTAGCAACTTTATGAGATGCTAATCACATCAATAAGTCCTACCCATCTAATCTCACACCTCTCATGATTACCCTCTAATTCTAAAGTCTAAGGGTTGCTAAAACACGGCGTCGAAAAACCCGTGTTACCGATAAATTCGCGAAAATTAATTTAACGAGAAATTAATTCACCGCGTGATATTATTTTATTATAAATAATAAAAATCATGCCAAACACTCAAAAATAGTCTCAACAAGTTACGTTTCGATTTTCATCGAAATAAGAGTTCGTTTAGAATTTTATCTGGGGCGAAACTGCCCGGCGATTCGAAACGCGACGAAACTTCGTTAGAATTTCTCGACGATATTCGAACCGTGAATTAATATAAAATATTAACTCTCAAATATCATTTGATCTTGATTTAATTAATTCACTTACTTAGAGAACAAGGAATTACTTATTATAGCATAAATACGACACAATACAATAAATAACGCCAAATAACGCATCGTAAAAATACGAGTGTTACAATACCCCCCCTAGAAATAGTTTCGTCCTTCAAACTACGGTTAAGATACGTACCGATAAAAAGTTCTGGATACTGGTTCTTCATCTTCACTTCCAGCTCCCATGTAGCATCTCCGGTCTTCTGATCCCACACGACCTTGACAAGTTGAATCTCCTTGTTCCTTAACTGCTTGGTCTTTCGATCGACAATCCTTGCAGGTGATACTTCAAATGATAGGTCGTCCCTTAGTTGAATCACATCCGGTTCAATGACATGAGATGGGTCGGAAACATATTTTCGCAACTGTGAGACGTGAAAGACGTCATGAATGTTTGACAAGAAGGGTGGCAAAGCAATCTGATATGCCACTGGACCAATACGACGAAGAATCTGGTAAGGTCCAATGAACTTAGGAGTAAGTTTCTTGGATTTGATCGCTCGACCAACTCCAGTAATAGGTGTGACTCGGAGGAATACATGCTCTCCCTCTTCAAACTCTAGCGGTCGGCGACCCTGGTCCGCATAACTCTTCTGTCGACTCTGAGATGTCCGCATCCTATCTCTGATCAGTCGGATCTTCTCGGTAGTCTGCTGGATCATGTCTGGTCCCACGACCGAACTCTCACCATTCTGGTACCAACAAAGAGGTGTCTGACACTTACGTCCATATAACGCTTCATAAGGTGCCATACCGATACTCGCATGAAAACTGTTGTTGTAGGTGAACTCCACTAGCGGTAAGACATCATCCCAACTCCCTTTGTGATCCAATGTGCACGCTCGTAATAAATCTTCTAGTGATTGAATCGTCAGCTCAGTCTGACCATCGGTCTGAGGGTGATATGCTGAGCTAAGCTTGAGTTTGGTTCCCATCTTTTTTTTTTTTTTAGGCAAAAGAGAGGAGATAGGCCTCGTTAAAACCTTCTGATGCAAAACCCTCCTTAGGGAAAAAACACCAAGAAGGAAAAAGAGTACCCCCGCCTAAAATTTATTAATAAAAAAGGAAAAACAAACAAACATGGGGGGACTAGACCAAAACCCATGAGCAGAAACAAAATGGAAAACCGCAAGAAAGAAACACCCACCTAAAAAGAAAAAACAAAGCTTGACATGCACAGGCATCACAATAATGGCTTTCATCCCAACTATGTTGGCACCAAAGCCATTAACAATCATATGCAGCATATCAAGGAAGACAAAGTAAAACCCAACCCCAAGGTGAGACAATTATAACTAAAGGTTGCAAAACGCAAACAAGCCAAAAGCAAGGCACAATTACTTAAATCTATAACAAGGACGACCCAATCTATTATTAAAGAAATCTTCATAAAGAAACTTAGGCAGCGAATTCCACCAGATGAAGCCAGAGATTCCAAGGCCATGAGCCGCTAAACGATCCATGAGCTTATTCCCTTCACGAAAGATATGAGACACAAGGAAAGTCATATGCTTTGTTAGAGCAATGCAGTTATTCCATCTATTCTTAAGTCGCCAAGGCACAATACTTTGATTCTTAAAAGCACCAACAACCAAGTCGGAATCACACATCAGCCAAAGGTGATGCCAACCCTTCCGATAAAGCCTCAATGGCGAACATAGCGCCAAATAATTCTGCCTAAAAAGAGTTTTTAATACCCAGATTAGCAGAAAAACAACCCACAATAGCTGCATTATAATCACGAAAGATACCCCCACAGGATGCAGGGCCCGGGCAACCCTTCGCAGCACCGTCGGTATTGCATTTGAAAAACAAAGGTTGAGGGGGAATCCAAAAAATCTCTTTAATAATAGGAGCTGGTCTAGGGTGACACAGAATCTTGAAAGCTTTCAAAATGGAAAACTCCTCTATAGATGGGAACAAGTGCCTTTGCTATAATTACCAACAAGATAAACATTAGCAATAATGAGATTAATAACAGATCCCCGAGGGAGCACCTTATTATCAAATCTCGACATTCTGCAAAACCAAATAGCCCAGACTATGTTCACCACACAAAGCTACAACAACATCCAAAACCTGGAGCTCCAAGTTCTATTACAAACCTCTAGAATAGTACCAACCGAGGAATAGTCAATATGAATGCCGAGGATGCTTTCAAGCCAGCGCCAAAGAGACAAGGCAAAGGTACAACCATGGAACAGGTGGACGAACTTTCCGAGTTATTGCCACATAGGCTACTGAAACCACAGAACACCACATCTTCTCAGATTATCATCGAGGCGACGATTGTGAATTAATCTCCAAAGCAGGAAAGACTTAGAAGGAGGGATAGCACTTCTCCAAATAATCTTACACCAAGGCAAAGAATTACGAATGGGTTCAAAAAACAAGTAAGCATCTTTAAAAGATAAAATACCTTTTTCATTAGGCCCCCACATAATAGCGTCTGATGTCTGAAATTTTGGAATAACTATCTCTTTTATCTCAGCCATAACGCTAGAGGCTCTAGCAGCAAGATTGTGCGGGATAGACCAAGCTCCATCAACAATAAAATCTTTCACCTTCGCATGCAGCAAAGGGCGCAAATAAGGAGGAAGGTTCAGAAGGTCCACAATTGGCTGAGACAACCACTTATCCCTCCAAAAGTTAACTTTAGATCCATCACCAATATTCCAGGAAGAATGCTCGTCAATAAAGGGTAAACAGGTTTTAATACCTGGCCAAATGGAAGAAGAGATATGGTAAGTTACAAGTCTATTATTCTTAACTGCTCTAGCTTTCAACAGAGAGGTCCAATATAGGTCCGAAACTTTGAAATCCCAAGCAAGCTTCAGCATGCCAGCTTTATTAATAGACTTAATAGAACGGATGCCTAAACCTCCCTCCAAAGACGGTCTAGTCACTTTGTCCCGAACAATCGGTGACCAACTTACGCTGATTAACATCTCCAGACCAAATAAAATTACGAATCCACTGATCAACCAGAGACAACAAGCTCGAGGGCCAGGAGTAAACCTGAAAGCTATAAACCATCATACCGAGAATAACCGATTTGACCCGTTGCACTCTCCCCATGATAGACAATAAGGAACCTTTCCAAGCCGCAAGCTTAGTTTTGATTCTATCCGCAATAGGCATAAGATGAGATTTTCTAGGAGTGCCTTTAAATAGGGGGACACCAAGATAAGTGATGGGAAAAGTACCTGAAGCAAATCCCAACTGATTAGAAATAGCATCCTGACGAGAAGGGGAGATATTGCCCACATAAAATTTAGATTTATCCGAGCTAACAACCTGACCGGAAATAGCCTCATAATCAGAGAAAAGACGCAGCAGGCCGGAAATCGATTTTTTAGTCGCCTTGCAGAAAATCAAAACATCATCCGCATATAAGACATGACTAGGCATCCTGAAACCTCGAGGACCCGTCATCAACTGGGAATCACACTCCAGCCAAAGGTGATGCCAACCCTTCTGATAAGCAGTCTCAATGGCGAACATAGCGCCAAATAATTCTGCCTAAAAAGAGTTTTTAATACCCAGATTAGCAGAAAAACAACCCACAATAGCTGCATTATAATCACGAAAGATACCCCCACAGGATGCAGGGCCCGGGCAACCCTTCGCAAAGACCGGTGTATTGCATTTGAAAAACAAAGGTTGAGGGGGAATCCAAAAAATCTCTTTAATAATAGGAGCTGGTCTAGGGTGACACAGAATCTTGAAAGCTTTCAAAATGGAAAACTCCTCTATAGATGGGAACAAGTGCCTTTGCTATAATTACCAACAAGATAAACATTAGCAATAATGAGATTAATAACAGATCCCCGAGGGAGCACCTTATTATCAAATCTCACATTCCTCAAGAAACCAAATAGCCCAGGACTATGTTCACCACACAAAGCTACACCAACATCCAAAACCTGGGAGCTCCAAGTTCTATTACAAACCTCTAGAATAGTACCAACTGAGGAATAGTCAATATGAATGCCGAGGATGCTTTCAAGCCAGCGCCAAAGAGACAAGGCAAAGGTACAACCATGGAACAGGTGGGACGAACTTTCCGAGTTATTGCCACATAGGCTACTGATCAAACCACAAAGAACACCACATCTTCTCAGATTATCATCAAGCAAGGCGATTGTGAATTAATCTCCAAAGCAGAAAGACTTAGAAGGAGGGATAGCACTTCTCCAAATAATCTTACACCAAGGCAAAGAATTACGAATGGGTTCAAAAACAAGTAAGCATCTTTAAAAGATAAAATACCTTTTTCATTAGGCCCCACATAATAGCGTCGATGTCGAAATTTTGGAATAACTATCTCTTTTATCTCAGCCATAACGCTAGAGGCTCTAGCAAAGATTGTGCGGGATAGACTCAAGCTCCATCAACAATAAAATCTTTCACCTTCGCATGCAAAGAAAGGCGCAAATAAGGAGGAAGGTTCGTAGGTCCACAATTGGTCGAGACAACCACTTATCCCTCCAAAAGTTAACTTTAGATCCATCACCAATATTCCGGGAAGAATGCTCACAATAAAGGGTAAACAGGTTTTAATACCTGGCCAAATGGAAGAAGAGATATGGTAAGTTACAAGTCTATTATTCTTAATCGCTTCTAGCTTTCAACAGAGAGGTCCAATATAGGTCCGAAACTTTGAAATCCCAAGCAAGCTTCAAGATGCCACTTTATTAATAGACTTAATAGAACGGATGCCTAAACCTCCCTCCAAAGACGGTCTAGTCACTTTGTCCCGAACAGCGGTGACCAACTTACGCCGATTAACATCTCCGGACCAAATAAAATTACGAATCCACTCGATCAACCGAGACAACAAGCTCGAGGGCCAGGAGTAAACCTGAAAGCTATAAACCATCATACCGAGAATAACCGATTTGACCCGTTGCACTCTCCCCATGATAGACAATAAGGAACCTTTCCAAGCCGCAAGCTTAGTTTTGATTCTATCCGCAATAGGCATAAGATGAGATTTTCTAGGAGTGCCTTTAAATAGGGGGACACCAAGATAAGTGATGGGAAAAGTACCTGAAGCAAATCCCAACTGATTAGAAATAGCATCCTGACGAGAAGGGGAGATATTGCCCACATAAAATTTAGATTTATCCGAGCTAACAACCTGACCGGAAATAGCCTCATAATCAGAGAACAGACGCAGCAGGCCGGAAATCGATTTTTTAGTCGCCTTGCAGAAAATCAAAACATCATCCGCATATAAGACATGACTAGGCATCCTGAAACCTCGAGGACCCGTCATCAATTGAAGCTTGCCTTCATTGACGAGCATAGAAATACCCCTGCTAAGAACTTCTTCGGCAATGCAAAATAAGAGTGGAGAAAGAGGGTCACCCTGTCTAACACCACGTTTACAACTGAAAAAGCCAACCGCATGACCGTTAACAGAAATAGAGAGCTTAGCAGAATTTAAAATCAATCTGATCCAGGAGCAAAAAGTATCACCAAAACCAAAAGCCTGCAAGACTCTAAGAAGAAACTGCCAGTCTATAGTATCAAAAGCCTTCTTAATGTCAATCTTAAGAGCAAGCTGACCTCCAAAGGATCGCTTATGGAGCAAATTAACAGCTTCTGAAGCAGTGCAAATACAATCAGAAATACTTCTACCTTTTATAAAACCCCTTTGATTCTCAGAAATAATCTTGGGAGCCACAATTGAAAGCCTGTCAGCCAAAACCTTAGTGATAATTTTAAACTGAAAGTTAGCTAGGGCTATCGGACGGAACTGGTCAATCCTATCAGCTCCAGAGACTTTGGGAATAAGGACCACCAAATTAGAGTTCAAGTTAGGAAGTAACCAACCTTGCCTGAAAAACTGAGTAACCACAGCATAAACATCCTCGGCAATAATATCCCAATAAGTATAAACCCCCAAAACCGTCGGGCCCCGGAGCGCTGTCACCGTTTAAAGAGAAAACCGCTTGCTTAACCTCCTCAAAGGATGGCACCCTTGTTAGCAAATCATTATCTGTAGCAGTCACAATTGAAGGAATAACTTTATCAATAAGATCATTAGAACGACAAGAATTACCCACTGCAAAAAGATTTGTATAATAATTTAAAATATGTGCCTCAATATCCTCTGCCTCAGATAAAAGATCATCACCATTCTTAATAACAGATATTTTCCTGGTAGTCCCCCTGATTTTGGCCAGTCGATGAAAGAAAGCAGTGTTTCTGTCACCCTGTAGATGCCAATTTATTCGAGCCTTTTCTCTCCAAAAATCTTCTTCCACACCTAGAGGATTTTGCAAAATTAATTGAGCTTCCTTCTCCCTACTGAAGAGATCATCAGAGCCGCCTGATCGGTCAATATCTAATAGAATGGAGTCTAAATCAGCCATAGCATTAGAGACTTTACAATGAACATCACCAAAAACCTGCTTATTCTAAACCCTGAGCTTGGTTTTGAGAATTTTAAGTTTTTGAGAAAGAACATACATAGGACAACCATGAACCTGAGATTTCCAAATATTCTGGATGACCGGTAAGCAATCAGGATGTCTAGCCCACATTTGCATGAATTTAAAGGAAGAAGCAAATTGACGATCAGATTTCTTCAAAGTAAGAAGCAAAGGGAAATGATCGATCGATCCTCAGAAGAGTGCAACAATCAATAGAGGTCCAGAAATCAATCCAATTATCATCACAGAGAGTCCTATCAAGCCTTTTGGCATTATATTGATGACCCAGTCTACCATTTGACCAGGTATATTGTGCCCCACTCGTAGGGAGATGGATAAGATGATCATTGTCAGACCAAGCACCAAACTCAGAACAAGAGATCTGTGAGGGCTTACCTGCACCCTGACACTCATGAGCACCAAGAACAGCATTAAAATCACCAATATAGCACCAGGGTTCAGAGTGAGAAGCATGAAATCCCTGCGTAAAAAGTAACTAGTAGAGGCATAAACAGCAGCTAAATTCAAAACTTGACCTGCATAGTCAATAGTAAAAGCAACAAATTGATGTGCCCTTTGAGTAACAACAGGAGCATACTCAACGGAAGAGAAACACCACAGATTAGATGGGAGAACACCTCTATCATTTTCTGCAAAAAGCGATAAATTTAAAGAGCTAAAAATCAACTGAATTTGACTAAAAGCAACCCAAGGTTCAAAGAATGAGCAAAACATCGGGTTTATGCAACTGCAAAGATTCTTGAGAGCAAGTCCGTGTCCTGGATTCCCAAGACCGGACATTCCAATAAATGACTTTTAACATAATGGAGATAAAGAATCACTCTTAGAACGAGTTCTATACCCAGAGTTACGTTGAACTTTTATGTTGCTTTCATCTTTTTCTTCCAAACTTAAAAATAACATTAGTAAAATCCTCGCTGTCCTCTCCTAAATACTCGGATACTTTCAGGCATTATCTTTCCCACTCGCCTATAGTTTCATCATCGTAAATATCCTCCAGATCACCCCTAAACGACCCATCACTCGTAGGTCCTTAGCAATCAAAGAGCCAGTGCGATGCTAATAACCACGCCACCGGCAGGCATTAGCCTCGATGAAATAGCGACAAAGATCAACCTTATTTAAATAATTATCTACAGCCTATAGCATCCATAACAGGAAGAACATTTATATCTTTAAGTAAAGCAAACAGATTCATTGACATTTATAGGGCTGAACCTACTTATGGGCAGCATGTCCGGGACATGAGGAGCTACCAACCTGTTTAGGATGTGCAATGCATCACGCTGTGTGAAGTCGGTCAGTTATCGCAAGATATCTCTAGCCGCTTAACCGCTCTTGTTCAACCGTGGGATTCTGTTTCATAACGACGTGCTCAGTAGTTTCTTGAACCACCTCCACCTGAATGTCAGTCTCGGAAGACTCAGCATCAGAATCTGACACCTCACTGTCCCCTGCATGAGTTTGTTCCTGAACCGGATCCTTATGACGATGATAACTAGGACCCTCCCCGTTAGTTTCACCTTGAACAGCCGTGTCAACTACCACTTCCTTCTG
Organism: Calophaca sinica; assembly: GCA_037113605.1. NCBI lineage: Eukaryota > Viridiplantae > Streptophyta > Magnoliopsida > Fabales > Fabaceae > Calophaca > Calophaca sinica. The sequence goes on from CM073731.1 coordinate 85,160,427, forward strand.
TTTAGCTGCAGCGTCAGGTTTCTGTGGTTGCCCCTTCATAGGTTTAGGAATTACAGGCTTGTTAGAAGTTGCAGCAGCGGGAGCCTGCTTAGGCCGGTCTTCCACGACTTTATTCCTCTTGCACTGACTTGTTAGATGCCCGATGGAGTGACAGGTAGAACAGAAAGTCGGCAAGTTTTCATAATCAATCCCCACATAAAAGTCATATCATTCCCTCTCGACTAGAATACTTTCACGAAGCTCTATGGATAAATCAAGGTCCACCAACACCCTTGCAAAATGACCAAAGGTGCGGTTCTTGGTGGCCTCATCCAAACAAATCGGTATTCCCAAACCACCTGCAATGGCAAAGATGATATTCGGACTCCAATACTCTTGAGACAAACCAAAGATCTTAACCCAACATTGTGCCGAAGTTTGCTTCATCGTGAGGATTAAAGTCGTGTCCATGAGAACATCCGAGAAAGCTGTGCTCGTGCTCCAAGAGCCATTCGACAGGACACTACGCAAGTCCTCAACATTAGCAAAGGCAAACTCATAGTATCCCTTACCAAGAGGGATCACAGTCCAGTTCTTCAATGGCTTCCATAACTCCAAGAGCTTCGAGTGCAATTCCACCACTTTCAAGGGTTTGTCTCCTTTCTGAAGCAACAAACGGCCATGCAAATGAGTCTTGCATCTTTCAAGACCTTGTAGATAGTCCTGTTCCGGAATCTTGATCGCAAGTGCACCCCCCTTCATGCATGGGCGAGGCAATTGACTGACCGGGATGTCACAGACGTTGCCAAGGGCTTTTGCAAAAGACTTGCGTTGTGGGGACAAATCAGTGCATGGACCTGAGGGAGGGGCAGCCCCCGTGATTGCCAGAGGCTTCAAGAACGGCCATGGACAAACAGCCGCCATAGCAGCGCGCTGAGAGGAAGCCAACGTACCCAACCTTAATTCATGTAGATGGCAGCACCGAGAGAATGCAGGCAGGGCGCGACAAAGAAGGCCGCAAACCAGGAAGATAGCCGGCGCCGGTAGAACGTCCGCAACAGAATAAATAGGCACAAACCAGAAACAGCCGCACAACAACAGTTACGTGCGGCGCTCGCAAGTCGTGAAGAATGCGTAAAGTGAAGAACCCACCCCAGATCGAGAGAGATGGCCGCAATGCAGACGCAGTACAAACCGTATCACCAAGACAACAAATAGCTACATGCGATTTACGCTATAACGTCCGTAGCAGAAGAAACAGATCGCAACGTGAAGAACCCACCCTAGGACGAAGAGATGGGATGCGCGCGCGGTAAGAAGACCTGCACAGCAGCAGGTTCACGTCGGCGAGACAGCCCTAGCAGAGGGTTGCGTGCGGCGCTCCAAGTTTTTCCACGTTAACCACCATCGCTTCTTGTAATTCCTTCCAAAAGTGAGATGTGAATTTCGGATCCCGATTAGAAATGATAGAAGAAGGTACGCCATGCAGTCGCACAATCTCTGCGACGTAAATCTTTGTCAGCTTCTCTATGTTGTATGTCGACCTCACCGGTAGAAAATGAGCAGATTTGGTCAACTGGTCGACGATCACCCAAATCGAGTCATGCCTCTTTTGCGTCCTCGGCAATCCCACAATGAAATCCATAGAAATTCTATTCCACTTCTACTCAGGCACGTCAAGTGGTTGTAGCATCCCTGCTGGTCGCTGATGTTCTACCTTCGCTTTCTGGCAAGTTAGACAGGAAGCCACATACACTGCCACTTGTTTCTTCACTCCGGGCCACCAAAAGTGCTTCTTCAAGTCTTGATACATCTTCGTAACTCATGGATGAATACTCAAACTACTCTTGTGCGCCTCGTTGAGAATTAACCTCCTCAGCTCAGGTGTGTTGGGTACACAAACACGTCCATCACATCTCAAGATGTTGTCTGCTCCAACCTTGAATTCCGTCGCTTTTCCTCGTGCTATCAGCTCAACCTTCTCTTGTAGTAGCTTGTCATGAGCCTGTCGTTCCTTAATCTCCTCCAATAATCCATTAGAAATGGTGAGTATCCCAAACTTCAGCTTTCCTGGTGACACTTCCACGCTCAACTTCAAGTCTCGAAACTTCTCTAGCATCTCAAACTCCTTGATCATCATTGCTGAAACTAAAATGCTCTTCATGCTCAGTGCATCAGCTACCACATTCGCCTTCCCTGGATGATATTCCAAAGTGATGTCGTAGTCTTTCAGAAATTCTGTCCATCTTCGTTGTTGCATGTTGAGTTCCTTCTGATCGAACAAGTACCTCAAACTCTTGTGGTCGGTGTAGATAGTGAACGTACTCCCATAAAGGTAGTGTCTCCAAATCTTTAATGCAAAAACCACTGCAGCAAGCTCCAAATCGTGCGTAGGATAATTCCTCTCGTAAATCTTGAGTTGTCTCGAAGCATAAGCCACAACTTTCCAATGTTGCATCAGCACGCATCCTAATCCTCGGCACACGCATCGCAATAAACCTCGTAAGGTTCTTCCGGTTGGGGTAAAATCAACACAGGTGCTGTTGGCAAAAGCTCCTTCAGTCTCCAGAAACTGGATTCGCACTCTTCAGTCCATGCAAAAGGTTGATCCTTTCTCGTAAGTCATGTAAGCGGTGCGACAATCTTCGAAAAACCTTCAATGAATCTCCGATAGTAGCCTGCTAATCCAACAAAACTTCTGATATATGTTACGGTCTTCAGTTGTTCCCATGCTAACACAGCTTCAATCTTAGTTGGATCCACAGCTATTCCATATCTAGTTATCACGTGTCCAAGAAAGTTCACCTCTTCGAGCCAGAACTCACACTTAGAAAGGTTAGCATAAAGCTGCTTCTCTCGTAGTATCTGCAATACTCGGCGTAGATGCTCTTCGTGCTCCTCTCTACTCCTCGAGTAAATCAAAATGTCGTCGATGAACACTACCACAAACTGATCCAAGAATGGGGGAAAGATCCTGTTCATGTAGGCCATAAACACTGTTGGTGCGTTCGTCACTCCGGATGGCATCACTAAGTACTCGTAGTGACCGTATCTCGTCCTGAAAGCTATCTTGGGGATATCCTCTTCTTTCACTCGAATCTGATGGTAACCTGACTTCAAGTCAATCTTGGAAAATATCGCAACTCCTCGTAGTTGATCCATCAAATCATCGATACGCAGCAACGGATACCGATTCTAGACAGTAACTTTATTGAGTTGGCGATAATCCATGCACAATCTTGATCGTCCATCCTTCTTCTTCACTAGCAGCACTGGGGCTCCCCATGGCGACACACTTGGTCGTATGAACTGCTTCGACTCCAAATGCTCAATCTGAGACTTCAACTCTTTCATCTCAGCTGGAGACATCCGATAGGGCGCTATCGAAATCGGTCCTGTTCCTGGAAGCAAATCGATGGAGAATTCGATTTCCCTTTCTGGCGGTAATCCCGGCACATCTTCCGGAAAAACATCAAAGAAGTCGCAAACTACAGGAACATGCTTCAACTCGAGCTCTTGAGAAGCTTCTGAACTAGCCAAGTACATGTATTCCTGAGTTCCATCTTTCAATGAAACACCAATGTGATTAACAGATAGGTAGTTAGAAATTTCGAGGTCAAGAAAAACCACGGTTTTTCGGGCACAGTCCAGAAGGACATGATGGTGAGACAACCAATCCATCCCGAGTATAACATCTAGATCCTTAAGTAGCAAACAGACCAAATTAACCACAAATTTTCTACCTTGGATGATCACTACACAATTAAGGCATGCGGTGTTGGTAACCAAGGTTTTAACAGCTGGGATAGTAACTACTAGTTTGAATGGTAAAGCAGTCACAGTCAATTTTAAACGATCTACGCAATCCGAGGAAATAAAAGAATGGGTTGTACCTGAATCAAAAAGAACAGATAGGGATTTACCCTCAATCTCACAGTCTCCCTGGATGAGATCCTCAGCTTGCTCTGCCTCTTCACCGCTCATGCAGAAGACTCTACCTTTAGCCATCGGGCGTTTTCCTTTAGCCTTTGCTGCGTGCATTGCCGGTTCAGCCTTAGGTGCCTAACAATCCTTGGCGAAGTGTCCCGGATTCTTGCAGTTGAAGCATATATCCTCCTTTGCAGTACTGCTGCTTGCATAGTGTCCTGGCTTCTCGCAACGGTAACAAGTTACATCGGCGCTAGTCTAACTCCCGCCTCTCGCGTTCTGGGCCATCGGACGATACTGTCCCTTGTTGTTGTCCCCTTGGGGTCGACTATACAGCTTCTTCTGCTGTTTTCCCTTCTGAGCAAACTGTTGTCCTGTGCTCTGGGGACTGACTGGTCCGCCAATACCACTCCTCTTCTTGGCGCTTCTCATAACTTCCACCTCAACACACCTGTCAATCAGTTCTTGAAGATTCCTGATTCTTAGAGATGTCACCGACTTCTGGATGTCGAACCTTAGCCTCGCTGGAATCTCTCGCCCAACCATCCCTGGTCAGCTCGGTCACGGAACGGACTGAAGTACCTAGCAAGTGATTCGAACTTGGCAGCATATTCTGACATCGTCATGCTACCCTGCTGTAGTCGAAGAAACTCCTGCTCCTTCTCAGCCCGTGCAGTGTCAGGAAAGTACTTATCCAAAATTTTCCTGCGGAAAACTTCCCACGTGATCTCACGATGCTCTGCTGTCAAAGTTTGCTTCACTGCCTTCCACCAATACTCAGCATCTCCGAGCAACAAGTAGGTTGCGTAGTCCACCTTAACATTTTCTGGACAATGAAGTGCCTCGAAAATCTTCTCTATCTCATGCATCCATAAATCTGCCTTATCCGGATTTGGTTCTCCGAAAAACTTCGGCGGGTCGCTCAAAATCTGCCAATCCTCTTGCCTCTGCATTCCGCTCGCTCTTTCTTTGTTCTTTGCCGCAGATCTTCTTTGAGCCAAAAGCCGTCTGGCCATAGCATTAGACTGCTGAGTTACAAAGAATGATTGTTGAGCCATAGCCACCGCCATTTTCGCTATTGCCTGAATTGCTCGTTCCATGCCTGAGTTATCTCGATCCGGCCATAGGTCTCTGCGAGGTGGCATTAGATTTCGCAAAATCCAAAACCAGTCAGGATCTCACAAACAAGTGATGTGTTAACACACATTGCTTCAATCAAGAAACAATTCAAAAAATTGGCAGACAAACTGCTTCACTCAGCAAACAATAGCAATACAACGCAACTAATCACTCAACAAACACAACCCGACACGGTGATCAGTTCTAAATTTCCTATGCACAGTCCGGTTAGAACCGAACTGCTTTGATACCACCATTGTAACGACCCGTTTCCGGAGAAATGTACAGAGAATACACCTATGGTATGAAGACCCTCATAAGAGTAGTCATACTCCGGGGGTACTCCTGGCAGACACCCACGCAGGGGGCTGCTCCAAAAGTAAACCGCTACTACCTCAGAGTACAAAAACATCCCGAGCCCGATCGTCACCAACTAATCAGACACCAAAAGTAAATACTACAGTCATCCAAAATAACATAACAACAGTCAGACAACACGACAACTACAGATAACTACCCGGATCCTCAGATGGATCCTCCTCCACATGCATCGAGTCCTCTCCAGTCAAGTCGATAAAAGGTGCCGCAGCAGGCACATCCTTGGGTACATCACTAGGCACATACTCTCTGACCATATCGTCCTCATCAGATCTTGCCCTAAGACAATCAGCCTCGCCGCACACAGCATAGACAGGAGGTGGATCCGCTGGTGGAGTGGAGGTCCGAACAACAGGAGGGGAAACCAGCTCAACTAGAGGAGTCAGGATGGCCGCAGCTCTGGAAGTAGACGCTCCTGCAGTCCCGCGTCGAATCACGCTCTTGCGAGCGGTCACTCTAATCCTCGGTCCTCGTCCTCATCCTTGGGAAGCAAAATAGGGAGTAGTATGCCTCGGAACATCGGGAGGTCCCTCAGGTGAGGAAGACGAAGCTGGTGCAGTCCTATCTCTCTCCATAGTACGCCAGGCGTCCACTATCTGCATCATCCGGTTCGGAAAGCTCACCGTGCGTCGTGAAGTCTCCTGTCTCGCCACAACACCATCCTCTCTGAAACTCTGAACAACATCCCTGGTATATACAGCGCGACGGGAGATGGGGTCGAACTCCATTGTCGCGGGTAGCTCCAAGTCTGGGAAATCAAAGAAGATCTCCGGCGACGTCCTCATCGCCGGTATCGGTACACTCTTCGCCATCACCTGGGTAACCATCATGAATCGAAGGTACCACGGGAAAGGGTCAACTTCTCAATAAATCATGAAATAACAACACATAACAATGAGCAAAACAACATATGCACAGTATTCGAGATGCAACTCAACCTCTCCCAAGACTCAACTCAATTCTCATATTCTCTAGACACTTAACAATTTTTCGAAATGTAACACTGATCCATCCACTAAACGTCAGCCATAGCCTTGGGCTCTCCGCTCACCCTAGAACATTCAGCTCAGGTTCCTTGACGCTACGACACCTAGCTAATCTGTCGAAAAACCAGCCGGAGCCGTTTAGGGGATCCTAGCACCATAGGTTAATCGGATCGCAGCTCAAAAACGTCACGACACTCGACGAGTCGACTAAACTCTCGCACTCTAATGAACAAATCGCCGCATACGATAATTCGGGAAACAATTGAATAATTATTAGACCACATATCAAATAATATTCACACCAAGCTCAAAACAGTGCGAACAGTTCAGCAGTATAAGCAATTCATCTCAACATTCATAACTCAGCAAACAACGACAGTCAACAACTCAGTTCATCCCTCTGTAACTCAATGGAGTTAGCAGAGAGGCAATCAAACAAATGTGGGGGGTTGGGGACAGCTGCAAACCACTTGCAGACAAGCCCACTAAATAGTCAGTATATCAAAAGCAGTAAAACGAAGGGGTACAAGACTTCTTCGCATAATACTTGAAATTAAATTCCTATCAATCTCTAAAGGTGCCCTTACGCACAAAACATAAACACGTAGACTATGAAGTGCCCTTACCACAGATGTTTGCTAACGGGGCACCGCAATCCTCAAGTCCACGTCGCTCGGTCTCCGGAATCGTAACGCCTATCACCACAAATAACTTAGCACAATTCTGTAAATTCTAAACTAAACTTAAGCTCTCATGCTTAACCCTTTTCTAACTAACAATTCACTTAAACACTTGAGTCACTAGCTACTTGGAGGAAAAAAAAAGATTTGAAACTAAAAGCTTTTCTTGAAAAGGTAACTTCACACATAACAATTGAGAAATATTATCTTACTTGAAAAGTGTAAAGTTTTGAAACTAAAAACCTTTCTTGAACTTCAAGGTAAACATCAAGCAATAAACCACTTTCATAAATCTTCAAGGCCTAAAACACATACGCATTCAAGCATTTAGACAAGTTCACATCAAGAAATTTTGCTTCCAAAACCCCCTAGGCCTCTCAGCCACCATCCCTTTTTCTCTAAAAAATTTTTACAAAAACATCTTTCACAAACCACAAATTACTTCCAAATCATTTTTGATCATACTACAAGGCAATAAACATCAAGCTATCACAAAACATAACTCAAGCACATTTAAGGACATGTTCTAAAACATTTTCCAAAAACAAGAGTTCTCAAAGAGTTTTTTCAATTAGACTAATTTCAAGAATCCCAAAACCATTTAAATCATGCCCATGCTAAGAATTTAAAGAACAAGTTAATCGGGTCCTACATGCCATTCTAGTCCTTCAAGAACCAATTTTGCACAAAACATAAACCAACTCTTACACTTAATCATGCATCACTACTCCAATGGCAATTAAAACACCCAACACATTTAATTTAACATTTAAACACATGATTCAACAACCTAACGCGGCATCGAAAAACCCGCGTTACAGATAAATTCGCGAAAATTAATTTAACGATAAATTAATTCACCGCGTGATATTATTTTATTATAAATAATAAAAATCATGCCAAACACTCAAAAATAGTCTCAACATGTTACGTTTCGATTTTCATCAAAATCGGAATTCGTTTAGAATTTTATCTCATGTAAATCGCTTGATTCAACGCGATTTAAACTTCATAGAATTTTTCGACGATATTCGAACCGTGAATTAATATAAAATATTAACTCTAAAATATCATTTGATCTTGATTTAATTAATTCACTTACTTAGAAAACAAGGAATTGCTTATTATAGCATAAATACGACACAATACAATAAATAACGCCAAATAACGCATCGTAAAAATACGAGTGTTACAAAGGTTTTAAGAACTAAAAATCGAAGGGGTATGAGACCCTCTTTTCGAACCCTGAGGTTCAAAGACTTCTTCGCTTTATGACAGAAATTTAAAATCTATCCATATCTACAAGTTGCCCTTACCACAGTCGTCTGCTAGCATGGTACCACTCGCCTCGGTCCCGCGTCGCACGAATTCGGAGTCTACGAGTCCTATCATCACAAGGTAAGCTTAGCACAATTCTAAGACTCAACTTAAAAAAAGAACTTAGGCTCTCAACACCTAAACCCTTTTCCAAACCAAACATTTCCACTTAGAAACTTACTTTAAATACTAAGTCACATACTTGAAATATTTGTGCAAAGAATCATCTCTTGAAAAAAAACTATACATAATACATTATCAATTTTCTTGAAAGCCTTAAAGTGAAAACAACTTCAATTAACCACTTTTCATAAATTTCTAAAGCCTAGAACACATTCATTCAAGCATTATATCCAAACTTGGAAAAAAAAAAAAGGTTTTCCTTCCATCCTCTCCTATGACCTCTCGGCCACCACCTTTTTTTTGCTAAAAAAAATTGCAAAACTTTCTTTTAAATAGGTAAACCACTTCTATACTTATTCCCAAAACTCAAACAACTTCATATAGCAACTAGCCCACATAAGGAAACTTAAATCAAGTATCAAAACCATTTTCACAATTTCTATAAATAAGGATTTTTCAATAATTTCTTTACTAAATCCTTGATCCAAATCTTTTCATCAAACCAATTACAATGCAAGACCAATATATTAACACCAACTAAAAGAAGTATGCAAAACAATTTTTCTTCTCCTTTTTCCACCCTAGGGCTCACGGCCCCATCACCATTTTTCAAAGAAAAATTGTAAACTTCACCCAAAATTAACAACACCATTTTAATCAATGTATTTCCTCCATCACAACCATTTATTACCCAAAACAAATCATCATCAAGTATATGAATACTCTACAACATTTCAAGAATCCCAAATTTTCCAATAAATTACCTAATCATGGTTTTAATCCAAAACTATCAACTACAACAACAAAAACAACACCTAGCAAGATAGAAACAACAATTAATTGCGAGATAAATCCTCAAGATCACACTACCCTTCTTTTCCCCTTTGAGCTTTCGCCTAGGGTTTCAAGATTAGGGGTTTATGTGTTCATCTCCATCATTTAATCATGATCAAACAACAACACAACACCAAACAAGCATGAATCAAGAGTTAAAAGTAAGAAAACTACAACTAGCAAGAGAGGGAGGGGGCGCGGTTGTGAGCAGTAAAAAGGGGGAGAAAAATATGTTTTTCTCCTTACTTGAATGGTTGAAAGGTGATGAATCAAGTGATAGTTGAGCCTAGGTGCAAGTATGATGAAGGTTAGAGGTTGAAATCTCAAGAAAATAGAGGTGGATGACAATGGAGCTTCAAGCTCTTTCTCACTCTAGAAAAGATAGAAGAAGAAGATGAAATGAGGGTTAGTGGGTGAGGGCTCGGGTTTGGGGCTGATGGGAGGGGGTTTTATATTTTTTTTTTTCACTTAAAAATAACACTTGGTTAATAAACCATTTAATAAAGTGTTAAAAGGATTGATCACACAAAGGTTGACACCTAATCATAAAGTAAGATGCTAATCACATCAACTGATCTATCCCATCTAATCTCACATCTCTCATGATTACCCTCTAATTCTAGAGTCTAAGGGTTGCTAAAACACGGCGGTGAATAATCGCGTTACCGATTAATTTCCCGCCGATAACTTCGCGAAAATTAATTTGACGAGAAATTAATTCACCGCACGAAAATAAATTATCGTAAATAATAATAACAATCTAAAACACTCACAAAAAATCACAATAAGTCACGATTCGATTTTCATCGAAATCGGGATTCATTTAAAATTTTATCTGCGGCAAAACTGCCCGGCGATTCGAAACGCGACGAAATTCGTTAGAATTTTTCAACGATATTCGAACCATGAATTAATATGAAATATTAATTAATATGAAATATTCTCAAATTCAATTTGATCTTGATTTATTTAAATCACTTATTTAGAGAACAAGGAATTGCTTATTATAGCATAATTACGATAAAAATTACACTACAATAACGCTAAATAACGTATCGCAAAAAAAATACGGGTGTTACACCTATGTCCTCGGAATGCATTCCTGGCCGCAGCTGAGCTTAGTGGCCACGTTAAACTCTGCTGCAATTGGAAGTTTATTACAAGAGTTCTAGTATGACGAATGTGATGATCAAAGTAGTCACGGGACAACGAGAGTATTATGGGAAAACCGGGGCCTTTGTGAAAGATTAGATGTTTTGGTATCCGATAAATAATCATGAGCCAAGTATTGGAAAATTCTTTTATCTGATATAAAAGTTTAAATTTCAAAAACGCGAAGTTTGAAAATTAGAATGATATAAATTAGTAACGTGAACGAATTTCTTTCACTTTGATTTTCTTTTCATCGAATGTTTCAATTCCTTGCATGATCTGATTTTATGCTTGCGTGGGAATTGGAAATTGAAAAGCAACAACCTAACATTTGTTATGATACTCAAATTTTGTGATGTGGTAAATCTTGCATCAATTCTGATTAGGAAACCATCGAACGGGCTGCATGTCACTTGATTACATTATGAGTATAATTGTTATGTTTATATTTTTATTGCATTGATGACATGAGAAGTATGCTTTTGGTTGTAGTTCATATGTCATATGCTTTGATGTTACCATTATGTGTATATTTGATCCTTGCTTGGATTCTCTGAGAGTTTGGGCTATTTGATGAGTTTATGAAATAGTTGAAATTCCTAAAGCATTATGTTGCCATGATGTGATATTGGATGAATACTCCTTGTAATTCACCATGTTTGAATCCTTGTTTTTTAATCCTTAATTGTTGTGGATTTGTCTTGGATTGAGTTGAGTTTAGATTTCTCAATTCTCTTGTGTTGTTGTGTGTTTGCTTAATTCAAGATGTGGGTTAGGTAAATGTATGAAAATGGGTTAAGGGTATGATGAGTGATAATGATGATAGTTCAATAAGTTTTGTGATGTTGCAATCTTGTGATCACTTGGAACTTATATGATAAATGTGTTACGCCTTTACTTGCCATGCTGTCATCCTGGATAATTGGCTCTTATTTGATTGATATGGCTTGGGAATGAAGGGAAATTAAGATTGGATGTGTTGATGTTGAGAAGCATGGATTTATGTCGAAATTCTGTTGTTGCTCGCTGGGCGAAGTCCTGCAGTTTCTCAGGGTAGCAAACTGCGATAGAATTCCTCACCTAGCAATGTGTAAACGACCTAATTAGCCTTAGATTCCTTCATAAGAACTATAGTCCTAGATGCTAGCTAACATATGGTCTTAGTTTCAACCCAAAAGGAGTTTTCTAGCTCTAGTTATGCTCAAAATACAGAACACATGTCAGCCACCGTAATCGGAAAACAACTTTGGGATCCTCGTAAAATTAGCACATACTAGATGACCGAACTAGATCTCCGAGCCCACATCAAAGTTGTAGATGATATCCTTAAGTTTCTAAAGAGACAAAGTTTGGCTTGAATGGATTAATATAGCCCTAGATATATCCAAATTACCGAGCTAATGAGGTAACGACGCCTTGTCAAAAGTATAAGTTTGATGCTTAGAAACTCCGTGGTGTGCCTTGTAAGTCCATCAAAACCCAGATGAATAATCAATGAGTTTTTCCTACCCTCCCTATTTTCAAATGCGAAGGTCACTTTGGATATTGTATCTAGTGAGGTCTAGCACCCTGTTAATCTTTCTATCATGACCACTAACTTCAATAGCGTTTAGGATTGATAAGTAAGGGTCCCTAGCAATGCGGTTCTGACCAATTTAGGATGGACATTCATAATTGATTAGGTTTCCAACACTTGTTAACTAGTCAAGTTTGTTGGGCCTAACCATTATGGACGAATCTTAAATTGATTGGGAACCTCAAAGCCTTCTAAGGAACCTATAGTACATTTGATTCGAAACACCTTCATGTCTTTTGAAAATCCAAAAGGGATAGTGATAAGCCAGACTTCGTAATACCTGAGTTGTAATTAGGAAACCTGCAAGGTATTCAAGCCCTAAGCTTTCTAGGCATGGTGACCTTGGTAGAATAACAAGCCTAAGGAATAGTAGTGGACAATAGTCTTTGGACTATAAGAGTATTAGTTATAGCTAAATTCGCTGGAATTCGAGGATATTGATGTCTACGCTAGATTCAATAGCCGGTGTGTGAAGTGATCTTGTTAACCAATCACAAACTCTGTCTTGACTTAATAAGCATCTTATTGGGAATAAGACTTAGTTTGTAACCGGCTAACTAAATCACTGAATTCTCCGTATACCTGACCTATGGTAGTTAATAATTTCTTTTCGAAATTTCGATGAATTAGAACGATCTGGAAAGAAACTTACTCATTCGAAGCAGAGTAGGATCAGAGTTCGCAGCGGAAGCATAGAGAGCAAAACCTGTATAAGGATAAGGTTAGAAGGTGAGGCAAATTTTGGGGACAAAATTCCAAAAAGGTGGGGAGTAATGTAACATCCCAAATTCCCTAAGCCTAATTATTAGAAGTCCTAAGTGAAAAAGGGATTTAATCCCTAAGGATTAAAAATAGTTCATAGCCTTAATTTAGTAATTTAAAACAAATTTGGGACTAAAGGGTAAAGTGGTAATTTTACCCAATGATTTAAGAAACATGGGATTAATTAATTAGGAGTAGTTTTGATTGATTAAAATTACTCATGATGTTATTAGGAACCAAAGGTTAGATTAAGGTAGCTAATAAAGGTTTATTAGCAAGATTTTTTAATAAAATCTTAGCCTAAGTCCCACCATACACCACTTTCTCATTGTTTCCACCTTAGCCCCTTCCCATCACCCACTTACTCCCTCCTCTGCGTGAGTCTCCAGCAGAAATAAAAGAAAGAAGAAAAAGAGATAAGGAAGAAAAGAAAGGAAAAGAGAAAGGAGAGGGAGGAGGGTGACGCGGTGGAAGAGAAGGAGGAGGGAAGAGAGCGGCCAAAGACGCTGGCGACAGCAAGGTGGTTCACTGGTGAGAGAGGGTGGCCGCGAGAGAGAAAGCATAACAGAAAGAGGGAGAGATCGAGACAGTGAGAGAGAGAGAGAGAGCATGACAGAGAGGAAGATTGAGAACTCAAAGGAGAGGAAATGGAAGAAAGAGGAGGACCCAAGACTCAAATGGGGAAGATTGATTGAAGAGGAAGCTTAGTTTCAAGCTTCAATGGAGGAGAAGCTGGAAATGAAGCTTCAAGGAGGTGCTTCCATGGAGGTTTTCTTTTCGAAATTTCAATGAATTAGAACGATCTGGAAAGAAACTTACTCATTCGAAGCAGAGTAGGATCAGAGTTCGCAGCGGAAGCATAGAGAGCAAAACCTGTATAAGGATAAGGTTAGAAGGTGAGGCAAATTTTGGGGACAAAATTCCTAAAAGGTGGGGAGTAATGTAACATCCCAAATTCCCTAAGCCTAATTATTAGAAGTCCTAAGTGAAAAAGGGATTTAATCCCTAAGGATTAAAAATAGTTCATTGCCTTAATTTAGTAATTTAAAACAAATTTGGGACTAAAGGGTAAAAGTGGTAATTTTACCCAATGATTTAAAAAACAAGGGATTAATTAATTAGGAGTAGTTTTAATTGATTAAAATTACTCATGATGTTATTAGGAACCAAAGGTTAGATTAAGGTAGCTAATAAAGGTTTATTAGCATGATTTTTTAATAAATCTTAGCCTAAGTCCCACTATACACCACTTTCTCATTGTTTCCACCTTAGCCCTTCCCATCACCCACTTACTCCCTCCTGTACGTGAATCTCCAGCAGAAATAAAAGAAAGAAGAAAAAGAGAAAATGAAGAAAAGAAAGGAAAAGAGAAAGGAGTGGGAGGAGGGTGATGCGGTGGAGGAGAAGGAGGCTGGAAGAGGAGCCGTCTTTGTAAGCCTGTGGCCAAGGTGGTGGTCTTATTTGGTGAGAGCGGGTGGCCGAGAGAGAGAAAGCAGAACAGAAAGAGGGAGAGATCGAGACAGTGAGAGAGAGAATGAGAGAGAGAGAGAGCATGACAGAGAGGAAGATTGAGAGCTCAAATGAGAGGAAATGGAAGAAAGAGGAGAGGACCCAAGACTCAAATGGGGAAGATTGATTGAAAAGGAAGCTTGGTTTCAAGCTTCAATGGAGGAGAAGCTGGAAATGAAGCTTCAACGAGGTGCTTCCATGGAAGTTAGGGCTTGCATGTGGGATTTTCTTGATGAAGAAGTAGAAGTTGAACTCAGAATGATGGAAGATCGAAAAAGAAGAAGTAGAAGATGATGAAGACCTTGGATGGAGCTTCAATAGAGGCAAACCCTAGGATTTTGGGGTTTTCACCCTAAAGCTTCTAAGGATGAATAGGTAACATAGATTTCCCCTAAAACCTCCCCTAGAGTGTGTTAGGATTTAAAGTTCTAATTATTGCAATTTAAATTATTGTTGAATAAATTATATAGGGTTTGACTCAAATAGGGTTGGATCCTATCCCAACCCCCCTAAATATTGTATGACGTTTGCACCATTGCGAGATCGATTGAGCTCCAATCGGAATAATTGATTTGTTTGCCAAGTTGTTAAATATGTGAGAATGAGTGTTAAGTGGCTTGAGGTACGAGCCCACCTATTTCGGGATGAGTTTATCTTGGTATATGTTGTAACTGAAATGCATATTAAGTTCCCTGTTTGTCTTTGGTTCTTGACATGTCATTGATTCCTAACAATACATGTGTAATCTTGCCTTGAATCCTATTGTTATTGAGCTTAGGAATGCCTTGGATTGGACTGAAATGCTGAAAAGAATTGAAAATGCAGGGAAATGCAGCAGGACAGGCCTCCACAACCGTGCCACCTGGCACGGCCAGGCCATGGTTTCCTCTGTGGGTTATGGCACGGTCGTGCCTCCCTGTACTGTTTTACTTCTTTGTTTCATTTCTGTGATTCGCTAGTCGATACCTTGTGGCTTGAGACCTCAAATGAAAGGGTTTTAACCCTATGTGATGACTTATGCTAATTCTTATGAATGCATTATTGATTGAGGTTTATAACATGTGATTTGTTATGTAAACAATATTGAACATTTGTTTGCATTGATTATGATTTGACTGAATTTGCCTGTGTGAAGTCTTATGAATGACACCCATTTGACAGCTACCTGAGGACCCACAATGGACAACCAGAGGGACCGGGGTATTGTAATACCGTAAGTCCTTGTGAATCCCGGGTCAATGTGCCTGGTGGGCTGGATATCACCATAAGCAAGCACATCCAATGACCTTAATTTGTATGATTAATTTATGTCCTTGCTTGAATTTGTTTGGTGAAGTCCTTTGAGTAGCAGTGATGTGGGTCAGGCGGCATAGCCGTTGATGTGGGCCGGGCTGTTACCGAAAAGTGGGTACCTTCGTTGAGGCTTATAATGTGTGTTCGTATGATGAATAATGTGAATTGAGGTTTGTGATATGTGTGTACGGTAAATAGGTATGTGTTTGATGTGTGATTGAGGTTTGAAAACTTAGTTGCACTATCATATTTTGAGGATTGATTACGGTATAATGAATGTATATACTTATGCTTATGGGGAGCATTTTTCATACGCCGCACACCACGTATGGCTGAATCATAGTTGTCAAGATCGAGATCTTACCTAGGATCGGTGGCGGGGTAGCAAGATCATAAATGGTAAGATCATAACCCAGATCGAAAGATCCTACCGAAAAGATTTCCTAGGATCGGGAGGGGGTAGCAAGATCATGAATGGTAAGATCGTAACTAGGATCGTAAGATCCTACCAAAAAATAAGTTAAAAAGAAGAAGAAGAAAAGGATACAAGTATTAAAACATAGAGGTACAATTAGCAGTCTACTAATAAGCAGCCCACCAATTCAGCCTCCAGCGCCTCTTTCTCTCTTCTTAAGTGCACCCCTCCCTCTCTGTCTGCACTCCCCCAAGCGCAACATTGCCCACACGGCCCAAACCCACTTTAAACCTAAAAAAACCCTAATCCCATTTTCATTCCCTCACAAGAGACATGGTGCCTCCCTCCCTCATTCCTACGGTTCTCTCTCTCCCCCCTCTCCCTCCCCCTCCCCCCTTTCTCCCTCTCTCTCCCCCTCTCCCTCTCTCCCCTTTCATTCCTTCTTCCACCAAAAGAGACTGAGAAGTTGGTGGTTGTGATGATGCCATAGCTGAAACAGAGTAGCAGAAACAGAGCAGCAACAAGCTGTCGCAAATCATCGGAGCAAGACAGAAATCTGTCGCAGTAGCAATCGCCGAAAAGAAGCACCGTCGGGGTCGGGTCGCATTGCAGAAGGAAGCGTGAGAAAAAGAGGAGGCATTAGGTCACAGAATCATGGAATCGTATGCAAGATTATCGTCGAATCACGGAATCATAGAATCGTAAGTAGGAACAAGCCGATCTCACTGAAACGCGATCTTGCTCTTTTTTTCAACTCGCAGGAGGCTCATGGGGTCGTAAAATCGTATGATCTTAAGATTAAGATCGCGATCTTAACAACCATGGCTGGAATCAATGGTAAAAACTTTATTATCATAAGTCTATGTTACTGAGTTTTATAAACTCACGTTCTGGGGCGTTGTTCTCAGGTACAAGCTGATTGAAGAGGTTCAGAGAACAAAACATGTTCGGTCTCGCCCTCCTGCGAGACTTCAAGTCACTGGATCACCAGTTAGAGTCCTAATTATTAGGTTGTGTCCTAGTAATATTTGTGAATAATGTATAATTGTAAACGCGTTATTTTATTATTCTTTCGGAAAAGGGTTGTAATAATTAAAGTTGATTTTCGCTATCGAAACTCAGATTTATGCTTACTAATTTAGTAGCATATTTTGGTATGACGCTTGCGTGTCCAGGGATTTCATTAAACAAAATATAGTATAGTATTTTCAATCAGGATTCATTATTTATTATTCTCCTGTATGCGAAAATTTTTCCAGGACTGATTCATCTAATTTCAGGCTATATTAGTAAGTAATCCTCTGATTAGAGTTAGGGTGTTACAATTATCCACAAGAATATATGTAATGTACTTGACGAATTTATTTTATGTACCATTACACAACAAGTATAGGTTCATGTGTGTATTTGAGGGAGACAATGTTATCCTAAATAGAAGGGTATGTTTATAATCATAAGATGTATGTATAAAAACTTGTTTAAACTTGTTGTAATATGTTTTATGTAATTGATAATGATATTATTAAGTTTTGTTTAGTGTTAATTTTTATGACTTATTCTATGGAGACAAATTAATTTTAGAAATGTTATGATAAGTTCTTATTTAATATTTAACAAATAAAATTTATGATGCATGAATATTTTGTATGCTAAATAAGATGACAATGCTTCTTAATAGAATAAATTTTATAGTGTTAGAATTAATTTGTTACTATGTATGTATATCATTTACATGATTAACCCACCTCGGTATTTAAAGATAGTTTTGATCTTCAAATACAATTGTGCTAGTTTTTATGAACAATGCTTACATTTTATGATATCTTAAATGAATTAAGATAACAAAAATAGAATAAGAATTTTATAGTGAAATGAGTATTGCATGTTTAGTAGCAATAAAATAGAGTTAATTAGAAACTTGTTGTATAATATATGTCAATTCGGTTAAAAACCAATTGCATAAGTATACTGTAATGCCTATACTTCAAGTTTAATTGAAAGCACGACAATTCACATTAAAGTACAGGAATTACTGAAAATTTAAAACTTGTTTAGCAATTACAAGTCTAAACTTTAAACTTAGTCATAAATCTAAAAGTTAGAATTACAATTTCTTCCAAGTACAAAGCTTAGGAATACAAAATACAAGACTAATTTTTGTCCTTATAACAAAATAAGTCAAGTTACAACTCCAAATTAAATAACTCTAAACTAGAAGTATTAGGCCCTCAGCACTGCCTAGTCCTCCTTTGGTACCTGCTTATCTGAAAAATAATAAGGAAAAAGGGTGAGATTATAAAATCTCAGTGAGTCCTTCACGGACCCCTCACCAACACTAGCCACAATCAATAATAATATTCATTTCACAAACATTATTAATAAACATGATAATTCCATATAACAAGGATTGCTCGTATCAGCAAGGACATATCGTTTGATAGCAGTGGTACAACCGCTCTGTACAACCATCATTGTAATAGCCCAGACGTGTCGCTATCACACGGTGGTACAACCGCTCTGTACTTACAAATCATTTGAGTAACAGTCAGGATGTATCGTTCTCTAGCAGTGGTACAACTGCTCTGTACAACCGTCGTTGTAACCACTGGGACGTGTCGCTAGATCACTGTTGAACAACCGCTCTGCACTCATAACTCTTTTGTAACAGCGGGGGCGTATCGTTTGATAGCAGTGGTACACCGCTCTATACAAACGAATTTGTAACAGTCGGGACATGTCGCTATCTCACAGTGGCACACCGCTTTGTACGACTATCTTACTAGATCCATTATAAATCGATAGTTCTAGTACCATATCCATAATGTTCAATTCAAAAATCAAGTTGAAAAGACATTTCTAAGGGATTCCTATGATATCCCTTTAGTCCCATAGGGATTAGAACACTAAATCAAGTATTCCTAGCCTTAAAAACCTCTTGAAAGTGAAAAATCACAATTATGCATGACAGGGCGCGCTGGAGCGCATCAGGACGCGCGTCGCGCGCCTGTTACTTGTGTCGCACGCGTTGTCGCGTGTAACATCCCATTTTTAGACCAAGAAATACTTAGGAAAGTCCTTATACGATAAAAATAGGCTAAAAAGGATTTAAAAGGACAAAAATGCCCTTAGGAAGCCAAGAACATTCTAGAAAACCCTAGAATCCAAAAAGACTAGATATTTTCCGGAACGCGACCATCGCGACGTGAGGGACCCTAGAGAGAGGGGTGTCGCGACGCGAGATAAGTCAGTTATCACAACAGTTTGATCACTGGCACATGGCTTGATCGCAACGCGATGGAGGTTATGCCTGGCACCATCGCGACGCAATGGAGGAAAACCTTGCCTATAAATACCTCTTCCACCCTTCCATTCTCCACGCCCCAAATCCACTTCTCTCTCTAGCTATCTCTAGGCATTTACTCTAAGAAGTAAGTACGCTCTGCACTTGCCTGAAGTGAGGATCCTGTGCATCAGAAAGCTCTTAAGAGGCAATCCTAAGGGAAGAGGAAATAGTGAAGGGTGACCTAACAGTCCAGGTAGGAGTGTGAGTAAGGCAAGATAGGAGCATGAGTAGTAGGCTCAGAGGTAGGAGTGAGACTAGCAAGTGCGAGGGAGGTGCAGATAGTGGCAGCAGCTTCAGCGATCTTCTAACAGGTGGGAGTAAGAAACCGTACATTCTAGGGATTGTAGGATATAGTGGTGTATATAAATGTGTGTAGGGTGACTGAAGCCCTACTAGCGGTTGATAACAGCAACACCTCAGGAGAGGGGCCGCGACCTGTGATTGTGGAGGAAAGTTGTCAGAGGTCTATCAACTATAAGAGCAACTTGTCTGTTATGTGAAAACCCTAGGATAGAAAACTTATGATTGCTTTATGATTTGATAACATGTCAGTAGCAGGTTGCCTGAGCAACGTTAGGGTTAATCCATATGGTAAATGATTGATGTGGTGTTGTGTATGCCAGTATAGATGACTGATGCTTTTTGATGTGATGCTGATTAAGTGTGACTGTTGGTGATTGTATGACTACGCGGTTGATTATATTGTTGGTATCTGTGTGACTATGTTGTTGAGCAATATGTTAGATGATGTGCTTTCTATGCTGTCAGTTGCTTGAGATATACTTTGACTTTGAATGTTAACTTTGCCTGTGATTGAGATAAATTATTATGAAAGGAGTATCAGGTGAGTACAGTTAGACCTTAGCTGATAGGTTAGACCTTGATAAACTATACGGACAACCGAATTAGTTGACTAGGAGTGGTGAAAGGATGAAAACGCTGTTAGATCTGATAGTTTAGCTAGTAAAGGTACATAATAGTTTGGAGTAGGATACAAAGAGGGTTATAAGGTGTGAAAAGGAAGTAGGTGGAGCTAGGCTTAGATATAGTGGTGCAGACCTAAGAGATAATGAGTATGATCTAGGTAGACTCGAGAGTTTGTTGTGCTTCTTGTGTGTGTGCCATTTGTATATACTTTCTATCCCTGCTTTCCCGATTTTATAGTGTGTAATGTGTTTCTTAGCTCCTTCTCTTTTCTTGTGTTGTATTTCTTCTTTCATATAAAACAGATAACATGGACTTGATGGAAGGATCACAAACATCGAGGAATGTAGAGAGTACTCAGTAAGAGTAACTCTCTCTTCAGTTACGTGTCATAGCCAGTGAGTCAGAGTATGTATATGTTGTATAGGTCGTGGGCCCTAGACACGGGTTCCGTGAGTATATAATCTTATGTACTTACGTGTCAATACATTTAGTTTGAATAAACTATTATTTTCAGTATATCTATATCGTCTAATTACTCGTTTAGGGTTTAATAATTATTATACTGTAGCGCTCCGAAAACGGGGGGTTACATCGCGCATGTTATCTGGGGCTGTCGCAAGCGCAAGCGCAAGCGCTTTTAACCCCTTTTGCTTCTGTTTCCTCGAGTGTCGCGCACACATCACGCCCGTTCTACGCATCCTGGACCTGTGTCGCGCATGCTATCGTAGGGCGCGCTGGAGTGCTTTTTCCCCTTTTTAGTTCTGTTTATGCGCGCATAAGGCGTGCTGGAGCGCTCGCTGCACGTTTTCTGCAGTGTTTTGCTGAAAACCAATTTTTTCTGCTTAATCCCACTTCCAACCTTAACTCCTACTCATTCCAAACAATTCCACTCAAAATAGGTCTCAAAACAAGGATCAAAACATGATAATTATAAGAAAAACACATTCAAGATAACATCATTGTAACACCCCGTTCCTGGAGTGCTACTGAACTAAAACTTAACTCTAGATGCAACGAAATTTGCAAAATAATACTCGTTATGTCTTTTGGAAATACGATAATTTTTTTTAGAACATCTTTTGCAAAACACAATCAGAGTATTTACAGTAATTTTAGAAACATGATGGAATTCTACAATGCAAAAGACTGATATAACTGAATATAAACATATACACAATTTTCCAAAAGATATACAGCTATCAAGTTTTTACATAAAAGAAAAAGTAAACAAATATCCACATATAGGAATACACCTAAAGTATGAACACCCTAGCAAAAGTAATCATACTTTTGAGGTACTCCCGGCAGTTACCCACGTAGTGGGCTGCTCCAAAAGTGAATCCTCAAAACCTACCCATCAATCACAAAAGACTAACTGATCCAACAGACCGATCACCACCAAAAGTATATACAAACCACAAACAGACATCACCAACTACCCAAACTACAAATCACTACCCAAATCCTCTAACGAGTCCTCCTCTTCCTCCTCATTGCATCGGGTCGTCGTCATCGCCAGTAAAGTCAATAAAAGGTGTAGAAGGGGGTACTCCCTCAGGTCTTGCCTCCTCCACTAGTTCACCCTCGATCCATCCCGCACCGCTACAGCCTACCTCGCCGCATATATGGCAAAATGGAGAGGGATCTACAGGTGGAGTAGGTACACCAGTAGGCAAAGGAGGAGTCGGAATAGTCTTCAACTCTGGCTCGGGGTCTGCTACAGGAGTAGGAGAATCTGCTACAGCGCGAGAAGTAGAAGCTCCAGCCTCTCAATCCGACGCTCTTACGAGCAGTCCTGCGAGTCTCAGCACCTCTAGGCACGGGTGCATAACAAGTAGTAATCTGCCTCGGAATCTCTGAGGACTCCTCTGGTTAAGCAGTAGAAGTAGTGGGGATCACTCGGTCCTACTGAGTGCTAAGCCATCCATCCACAATCTGCCTAACCAGTACAGGAAAACTCACGGTCCGTCGTGAAACCTTCTGATGAGTCACCAGTCTGTCTACCATAATAGTCTCAACTCGTCCCCTCTGTACACGACTCGGCTGGAAGCGGGGTCGAACTCCATGGCGATGGTATGTCCATATCGAGGAAGTCAAATGTCATCTCCGACGATAGGGTCATCGCCGGGATCTCCACAGTCTTCGCAATCGTCTTGGTTACATTCATCGATTGAAAGAACAACGGGCAACGCTCAACTTCTTAAATAAAAACAGATATAACAGCACAACATAATACACAACTCAATAATGATGCACAAAATACTCTATTGATGCAACTATAAGCCAATGCATATGATTCCAAAATATCGCAAAATACCCATATTAATGGGCTATCGGCTGGTTCACGCATAGAATTCAATAGTCTGATAATGTCCCCGCATAGGACTAATGATGACACTGAACTCCCCCCATAGGATTATCCGTTTTTAGGACTTTAATTCAGGTCGAAGTCTCTATGAATGCATGTCAATGCATACTGACATTTCAAATTGAACATACCAACGCATATGATATTTCAGATGTGGCATAATTAAATGAACAGTTAATTATCCAACACAAGTCTCAACAACATATATCTTAGCATAGTTTAAGCATACATGCCAGCTAGTCAGATTATCAATTTCAGAATCACAAAGTTCGGCAATTCAAAGCAACTCACATTCACATATCAATAGATGTCAGACATCAGCATACAATAACAAGTATTCATCACTAACAATATCTAGAAGTAGACCTTACACTAACATACAATAACAAGTATTGAATGTGAAGTGCCCTTACCAAAACTATCAGTCCACGTGTCAATAACACGTCACAGCTCTAATTAGCACGTGCTCACGATCTCAAGGATCCTAAACAAAATACACTAAAGCTTAGACATTTTCTAATTCACCCAAAATAATTCCTAGGTCATGGTTTAATCCTAAACCCCTAGGTTATTCAAACCAAAGTTCCTTTTTGTAATACATACACACCTAATATAATAAGAAAGGTTGACAAATAATCATTTTAAATACCAAAATTTCATTTTCTTCCATTCTTGAAATATGAAAACATTACTAAATCAAATTGTTTTTCATACTAAGTGATCAAGACTTCACTTTGGTTTAGGAATACAAAGATCCCATTTTACCTAAGCGTTTCATTGTCTCAAATGCCAAAACAACTACTCAAACTCAATTAAACTCTTTCCAAAATTTTCTAAAACTTTAACAACAACTAAATACACATGATTCAAGTCAAGAACACAAAAATTTTCCTTTCCTTTCCTTCCTAGGGCTCACGGCTACAACACCCCAATTTAGGGAAAAGTTTTAAAACTTCCTAATCAAGTAAACTTCAACACAAAACACTTAAATCCTTTTCCAAAACCTTCAAGATTCTAAATCAAAATTACTAATCCAAATACTTTTCTCCTATCATAGCTTGTTCAAGCATCAAGGAGTCTAAAATCCTAATTTTTCTTTGAACAAACACAAATCAACAACACAACAAAATTCAAGTGCCAAGCAACAATAACCCCAACCCAATTTTAGGATTCACATGAGTGATCACATTCCACCCTTTCCCTTATGGTAATCGGCCTAGGGTTCCAAAAATCAAGGGGATAATTGATCCTTTCTCTTGATGATCATGATTAAGGCAAAATAGAAGCATTAAACATGAAAGAAATCAAAGAAATCCACACCTAATCCTCCTACAAGGACCACAGTTTTGTCAAAGAAAAACAAAGGAGAAAAGCTTGATCTTATACTCACTTGTTAGGCCAAGAAATAGATGATAATTAGAGGATGAAATTAGGAGCAAATGGTGATGGAGGAAGTAAGAAGGATCCACGCAAGAGAGGGAAGGAAGAAGGCCATGGAACTTGGCTTGGTTCTCAACTTTTCTCCGCACTTGAACAAGATGAAAGTGAAAATGAGAGTGCGCAACTAAAGGGGGGTGCTCTCGGCCTGATTAGGAAAAGAGGGAGGGTTAAAAAAAAAATTAATTCCTTGCCTTTTACTTGGCCAAGAATGGTTTAGGGAAAGTATCTCATAATTAACCATGGAAAATTGACATCTAGCCTTCTAAAGTAAGATATTTCTAATCTAATCACCAAGTCTTGACACCTAGTCACTCTTCTTATGATTACCTACTAATCTTAGAGTTTTAGTGTCCTAAAATTACGGCGTCGAGTAATTGTGTTAACAATAATTCGTTCACAGATAAATCGCGCAGATTAATTTACTTAGAAATTAATTCACCGCGTAATAATAATTTATCTATAATTAATAAAAACAATTGGAAACACTCAAACTTTATCACAACAAGTTACGATTCGATTTTTATCGAAATCGGAGTTCGTTTTAAATTTTATTGCGGATAAAAATTTACCCGGCGATTCAAAATACGGCGAAACTTCGTTAGAATTTTTCGACGATTTTTTGAACCATGAATTAATATCGAATATTAATTCTCAAATTTAATTTCATCCTGATTTAATTCAGTCACTTTATTAGTAAATCAAAAATTGCTTATTATAACATAATTATGGCAATTTACACTACTATAACGTTAGTAACGTATTGTAAAAATTATGGATGTTACAATACTCCCCCCTAAAATTGTTTCATCCTCGAAACTACAAGTCAGATAAGTACTAAGAAAACAAATCTGGGTACTGCTCTCCCATCTTCTCTTCCAGCTCCCAAGTCGCATCACCGGTTTTCTGATCCCAAACCACTTTGACTAGCGGAATCTCCTTGTTTCTCAACTGCTTGATCTTTTTGTCGAAAATATTCGCAGGGGATACTTCAAAAGATAAGTCGTCTCTCAGCTGAATCATGTCAGGTTCAATAGCGTGAGATGGATCAGGAACATATTTTCGCAATTGCGAGACGTGAAAGACGTCATGAATATTAGACAGGAAAGGAGGTAAAGCCATCTGATATGCGACTGGACCTATACGACAAAGATTTTGATAGGGTCCAATGAATTTAGGAGTGAGCTTTTTGGATTTGATCGCTCGACCAACTCCAGTTATAGGTGTGACTCGAAGGAATACATGCTCTCCTTCTGCAAAATCTAATGGTCGGCGACCCTTGTCGGCATAACTCTTATGTCGACTCTGAGATGCTTTCATCCTCTCTCTGATCTGTTTTACTTTCTCAGTAATCTGCTGAACCAAGTCTGGTCCTACAATTGAGCTTTCACCGTCTTGATACCAGTAAAGAGGCATCTGATATTTACGTCCATACAATGCTTCATACGGCGCCATGCCAATGCTCGCATGATGATTGTTGTTGTAAGCGAATTCAACTAGCGGCAATACGTTATCCCAACTTCCTCTATTGTCCAATGCAGAAGCCCTCAGTAAATCTTCAAGTGACTCCATGGTCCTCTCGATCTGTTCGTCTGTTTGAGGATGATACGCAGAGCTAAGCTTAAGCTTGTCCCCAAAGCTTCATGTAGTGCTCTCCAGAAATGAGAAGTGAACTTCGGATCTCTATCGAAGACGATACTAGAAGGTACTCCATGAAGTCGTGCAATCTCTGCTATGTAGATCTTCGTCAACTTATCTACATTATAGTTTGACCTAACAGGTAGAAAATGAGCAGATTTGGTCAATCGATCGATAATTACCCAAATGAAGTCATGCTTCTTTTGCATCCTAGGCAATCCTACAACAAAGACCATGGAAATACTGTCCCATTTCCACTCTGGTACGTCGAGTGATTGCAACATCCCGGCCGATCGCTGGTGTTCCACCTTTGCTTTCTGACATGTTAAACATGAAGCCACGTAGTCTGCTACTTGCTTCTTCATTCCAGGCCACCAAAAATGCTTCTTCAGATCCTGGTACAGCTTAGTAGCTCCCAGATGAATACTCAATTTGCCCTTGTGCGCTTCGTCGAGAATCAATTTCCTCAGCTCTGCCACGTCAGGTACACAAACACGGTCATTGCACCTCAAGATGTTATCTGGTCTAACCTTGAATTCAGCCGCTTTTCCTTGCACTATCAGCTCCTTCTTCTCGTGGAGCAGCTTATCACTAGCTTGCCGATCTCTGATCTCGTCCAGCAGTCCACTAGAAATGGTGAGCATATCGAACCTTAGCTTCCTGGTGACATTTCTACGTCTAGATTCAAGTCTTGAAACTTCTCCAGTAGTTCCAATTCCTTGATCATCATCGCCGACACTAAAACGCTCTTCCTACTCAATGCGTTTGCCACTACATTCGCTTTCCCTGGATGATATTCCAGCGTAAATTTGTAGTCCTTCAGAAATTTTGTCCATCTTCATTGTCGCATGTTGAGTTCCTTCTGGTCAAACAAGTACTTCAAGCTTTTATGATCACTGAAAACAGTGAATGTGCTCCCATATAGGTAGTGTCTCTAAATCTTCAACGCGAACACCACTACAGCAAGTCCCAAATCATGAGTAGGATAGTTCTTCTCGTGAGTCTTGAGCTGTCTTGAAGCGTAAGCCACTACCTTCCTATATTGCATCAGCACGCATCCGAGTCCCTGGTGAGAAGAATCGCAATAAATCTCGTAAGGCTCTTCTGGTTGAGGTAAGACTAAGATAGGTGCTGTCGTCAAAAGTTTCTTCAGTCGCTGAAAACTGGACTCACACTCCTCGATCCATGCAAAAGGTTGATCTTTCCTCCTAAGTCATGTAAGCGGCGCCACAATCTTCGAAAATCCTTCAATGAATCTCCGGTAATAGCCCGACATGCCAATGACGCTCTGGATATCTGAAACCGTCTTTGTGTTGTTCCCAGGCCAGCACAATTTCAACTTTAGCTGGTGTAACATCCCAATTTTTGTGAAAATTACTTTACAGTTCCGACTACTTGGAAATAAATCATAGAGATTGATCACCTTGATGATTTATGAAAAGTACAAAGAGCTGCTACATTTGTTGTAAACAATTTACTGTTTTAGTAATTAATTCAGATTAAGACACAGTGTAGACGTATACTGTTTTTAATATGAATTAATCTTGAAAAATGTGAAAAATTGTTATTTGATTAAAGAAAATTATTTTATTTTCAGGATTTAATAAGTATTTTTAAGTCACAGTTTAAATTTTTGACGAGCTATTCTATTAATTGTTGGTTTTATGTCGTATATAAGGTGACTTTTATTTTAACAATTTTGTATTGATGATTTTATTGTTTGAATAATATTTAGTTGATAATAGAAATTGAAATTAGTGATCCTCACTAATTTACAGTTT
Organism: Calophaca sinica; assembly: GCA_037113605.1. NCBI lineage: Eukaryota > Viridiplantae > Streptophyta > Magnoliopsida > Fabales > Fabaceae > Calophaca > Calophaca sinica. The sequence continues at coordinate 85,187,971 of CM073731.1, forward strand.
TTATTACGCTGCGAGAATTCTATTGAATTCTGCCGTAACTAGGCTATTGGGCGAGTTTCTACCTGAAACATGCCCAAACATGATCCAAATTTTATAAAATTTGAGATCTAAGCATTTTCCATTATTTAGGATTTATTGGAAATTTTTCTGGAATTTTTGGGCATCAGAAAAATATAGGGTGTTTTCTACGCGCAAAACTGTATTACGGTCGCGTTTTAGCTCGTAAATCGAGAAAGCGACATTCATAGAAATACTTCTAATATTTTTAGGGACATTTTGGTTGATTAATAATTTTTGATTATAGAATAATTTATTTGATTTATTTTTGGAGTTTTTGGTATAAAAACCCTAATATACGCGTAACGCCGCACACCCGATTGAGCGAGAACGCGACGAAACGAAATATGTAGATATTTTGGAGCAAGTGGCAGTTGAGATAAGGCTAGGGGACCTGAACCTTGATGCTTGGAAGCTTCCATGACATGTGTTGGATTATGATTGGTTAAGTTGTAATTGTAGTTAGTTAGTTTAGTTAGTTTGTAACTAGTTTGGTTAATTCCTAACTAAATGAACAAAATTTCTTCCTTCCATGTCGCTAAAAATTTCGTGGCCTTATTCCTTAATCACATTCAGCCTTCTTTCTTCCATTAGAGAGAAAAAACTTGAGAAAATTTCTAGAAAGAGAAAGCTTGGATTTTGGGAAGTTTTTGTGATGAAGTTTGCACCTTTGCTTCCTTTCTCAATCCTTGTTCAATCATCATCAAATCTCTTGGTAATCTCTATAATCCTTCCCTTATCTCTTTTGAGTTCCATGATATGGGTTTTGAAGGATTTAAGAGTTGTTTTTGAGTTAAAGTGTTTGTTTTGGCTAGATTTGCATGATTAGCCATAAAGCCCTTTGTTTTCTCCCATGATTAGTTTTGTTCTTGATTTTTAAAACTTGGAAAACCCTAACCTTGCTCTGGCTGAAACCTAGGGGCTGTTTTAAGCCTTGGTTTTGTTTGGTGTTTGTTGTTTTAGAGTTGATTCTTGATGGGTTATACTTGATAAGTTGGAAACTAGTCATATATGCATGTTTACAAAGTTGTGAAATTAAAAGTTGATTTTGGTTCTACTTCTTTAAAACAGCAACTAATTGTGTTTAAATGAGTCATATAAATTGGTTTTTGTTGTCTAAAGGTAGTGAAAGAAGTGGATTTTGGTTTATGTGTTTTAGATCTAAAATGGTTTGTATGATTTAAGCATGAACAATGAAGTTTATGAACAAAAAAATATTTCCAAATTTTTGTGTATCAAAACCGTAGCCATATGCATGATTTGGTGGATGCTTTAGTTTGTTTTTAAAGTGTTTAAAGTGTTTAAGAAGTTGGTTTTTGGTTAAGGCTTTAGATCTATAATGATTGCTATGTTTAAAGCTTTGGAAATGGTTTAAAATGAAATAAATTTTGGGGCTGTTTTGTGGTTCTTAAAACAGTGACTTGTCAACAAGATTTGGGTGAGTTTAACTTGGTTTTAATTGTATTAAAGTGGTAAAGAAGTTTGGTTTTGATCAAAAGTTTTGATTAAGCAAAGTTTGTAAGATTTTGATGTTAAAAGGTTTGAAAACTTGGAGTTGTTTTTGGAAGCTTAAAACCGTGGCACTTTGATGGAATTTGAAGCATGTTCTTAATTTGTTTTTAAGCTTAAATATGTTGTAAAAGTGGTTGATGATTTGATTTAGCAAAGCTTTTCAAAGAAGCATGATTTTGGGAAAAGATTTGGGTTATGTTTCAAGAATTGTTTTGAACTTGTAATGAAGTTGTTTCTAAAAATTTTGTGATTTGTTTTAGTGTTTTAAAAAGTGATTCAAAGTTGGAAAAACACTATTCATTTGGTAAAAACACTATTCCAATTGGTAAATTTTGGTTTAGGTATTTTCAAACTTGCATGTCTTGAACTTGTATCATGTTATGTGACTAGATGTGAACCATATGGGATTAAGAGAGTAATTCTTAGACCTTTTAGGGACCTAAAACCGTGGTTGTCCTAAGGTTCTAGGATTTATATTTTTTGGGGTCTAATTGTATTAAGTTTGTGTTGTTAAGGTTCGTGCTTAAGGTACGCGCGAGGTGCAACTTGACGATAGTTTCGAATTACCTAGCGTGGATTGTTAAAGCGCCCAAGGTAAGGGAAATTCTTATATAATGAGTTTGGGCCTTTCGTCTTGTGTGTTGGTTGGTTTGATGTTCGGTTAAATTGTATGGTAGTACTTGTAGTATTACTATGTGTTGTTGAGATGTTGTAGCATGAATTATTGTGTATTGATTTGGCCCTATGTGGCAAGACTGAATAGTATTATGTGACTTAAATCATGTTTGATTGATTTGATTGGACTTGAAATTGGGGAAAGTATGTAGCAGGTTGTAGCTTACTGAATTGTTATATGTCATTCGAAATGTCAGAGCATGTTCTTGGCCCTGCGAGGCATTATGATTTGTGTTGTTTTTCCTTGAATCATGTTGGATTTAAATGGAACTTGATATTGATTGGAATATGCAAGATATTGTTGTTGATAATGGATTAATTAATAATGCGTTGATCGACTGTTATTAGTTTGACGACTTACAACGATAAGTCTGATGCGATTCCATGAGCCGAGAAATGTTTTCATGGTAAACTAAAGGTATCTTCTAAAATAAGTCAGTGTACAAACACGCTTTATGGATCAGAGGGTTAGAAGTTGTTTAAGAGGTTCTTTTAAAAAAGAAAACATTGTAAATTTTGGAAATGGTTGAGTTAAGTAATGTGTTTGGGAATTATCCTAGCATATTATTTAGCACAACTAGGATTTCAACGACCTAGAGCTAAAAAGTATTTTCAAATACATAGGAGTGATACAAGAACTGAGAAAGAGATTTCAAATATCGAGATTACGAAAGAATAAAATATAGGGAACCTATTGAGCATATGGGCCATGTGTCCTGTGCTGGGACTTAATGTCCTGTTTGCGTGCATATTTTCTTGATCAAGGATTGGACCTAGTGTTCCGTATGGCGTGCCTAGTAACTCAACCTAAAAATTGAGCCTAGTGTTCTGCATAACGTGCCTAGAGTTTTGATCTAAGATTAAGATTAGCGTTCCGCAGTTGAACACCTGGACCTAGTGTCCTGTGTTTGAACTCTAAGGGGTATTTCTCATCATCTCAGTTCACTGCGTGATGAAGAATACCTGGGCATTACTTGAGTAGTATGGGATGCTCATTGTAGTGCTTAAACTTTGAGTTCCCTCCACCTTTTCGAATGTGAAACATAGTTGAAGTTTGTCGATCCGCATTGATTAATTAAAACATTACTCGGGCGCTCCCTACGGTGAGCATGCCATATTGATGAATTTGTTTGGATGCATATTGACCATTGAGCATCGACACTCGGAGCGTTTGAATTATCTTAAAGACTTCAAAAGACGAGTTATCATTACACTCGGAGCGTTTGATTGGTCTTAAAGACTTCAAAAGACGAGTTATCACTGCATTGCCTAATGTGTGGCAAGCCTAAATTGAGGCAAGCCTAATGTCTGGCTATCTTGTTCGGACGTTGGGGAATAAATTTCTCGTCATACTGCTGACCTATTAAGGCTGCAGGTGTATACACAAACTAGTCATACTGCATTGACATGCATAGCTAAACACATTTATGATATGTGATGACTTGATCGTTGATCTGTTGATAGAATTGTTGTTCACATGCAATTGTTGGATATTTGGTGACTTGATTGTTGATCTATTGGTTGATTTGTTTGCTCACATGCAATTATTTGATATTGTGGTGACTTGATTGTTGATCTGCTAGTTGAGTTGTCTGCTCACATGCAATGCTTGATATACCATGATGATGCGTGCGATCTATTAAGTATGTATATGTATATAAAAGCATGCTGTTGTATTATATATGTATACATTGTTTGCATGCGACATAGCCTATGATAAACTCGTGGACAAAGAATTTACCCTTGCACTGTTGTTGGATAGGATATCCCTATGGATGTCACTTCTAGATGGAGATCCATAGCTACTGCAGTTTCGTCTTTCCAGGAGCGTTGAAGATCGAGCCAGTGGGGGATGATTCCTCTGAATGTTTCATGTTTTGATCTTGCTGAACTGTTTCTCAGTAAGAGTTATAGTTGTTGGCCAGCTTAGCTTAGGGTTTTGTCTTTGTTGTTTTGTAATTACTCTATTTCAGAAAACCTCGCCTCAGTGCAAAATGATTATGTTATCTTTTATGTTATGAGAAGTATTGATTGTGATGCGTTATACTCTGATATTTGTAAAAGACTGATTTTGCATTATTTAGAAAATTGTAGTACTCTTTATGTCTTATTTTTGAAAAGGGTTTCAAAGGAAAGAAAAAGAAAAAAAAATTACTCCTATTTTCCATTGCAAAAGACAGAAGAGTACTCTTTGTTGAAAGCATACAAGCATTAAATGTTTTCAGCATTAGATTGGGTTGCACAGTAGCGCTCCAGAAACGGGGTGTTACAATAGTGGTATCAGAGCAGTTCGGTTCTAACCGGACCGCTTTGTCTAAGCTGGCCTAGATTGTTGGGAATTGTCGGGTATATGTTTCTTATGCCTAGGTTATGTGAACTTTGTTTGTGATTGTCCGTAATGTTTCCTAGTTGAAACAGTGACATTGTGTGAAATTGTGTGCAATCATCCCAGATGATTGATTTTATTGTGGGCTTCTAGTTTGTTTAATTTGTAGAAATTCGATGCCTTAGAGACGAACGAGTCTTTCTGCTAGAGCTAGTAACTTAGACGTGAATCACGTAATCCGAGTGATAGCCAGGATAGCAACTATTGTTGTACAACAGATTGCCGCAGAGAATCAACACGATTTGCTAAGACAACAAACGGAGGAGCGAGCTATTGGAGGGTCAGTTAGGCCAGATTATTGGAACCAAGGGCAAAGTGGAAGACAACAACAAGGAACATCTTATCTCCATCCTCAGGGAAATGAACACAATTAGAATTGTCCTGTGGCATTGGCCATTGGGAATGGCCAAGAGTTGAAATGGAACTGTCACCAATATGGAAGCAAGGAACAGTTAGCTGATGAATGCTCATTGAAGGACCGGCTATGCTGTAACTGCAAGAAGTTAGGACATATTTCTAAGGACTATCAATTGCCAAAGGTGGATCAACTGCAGATGCTACGAAGGTTGCGTGCCCAGCTATTGGAGGATATGTCTACATGATAGGCAGAAAGGGGGGATCACAAGCATCGATAGCCGAAGACGCACTACTTCAACGGTAAAGATGAAGGGCACAAGGCTAACCAGTAACCAACCAAGGAAAGGTTGTGTCTTAACTGTAAGGAACCGAGACATTTGTCCAGAGACTGCGAAGTACTACGAGCTGAGTCTGCTGTCAACAATGTTGGAGCTGTAAGATCAACCAATAAGGGGCATGTTTACACACTAAGCGAAGCGGAGAACTCATCATCTGAAGGCTTCATTCCATGAAACGCGACACAATGGAGTTAAGTGGGCAGAGTTTTACAAGGGAGATTATCCGTATGAGACGCTATAATTATCATATTATATGTATTATGGTGTGTGCGTGGTTCTAAGTATAGACCACATAAGTGCTTTGACTTTGTGACGTATTTTATTATTGTATTAAATTCTAAAATCCAAATTTTCAATATACTTTTGGTATTACGATGTATGTTCTTGTAATTATTGTATAATTATTTGTGATTTATGCTGTTGTTAATTTTGTGGTTAATAATTTTTAGAATTTTCCTTTCATTTTGATGTCATAAAATCGTGGGTTTTTGAAGAACTTGTGGGTGAGTATTTCAAATTACTTAAGCTTTTGATTTTTGGTTGTTTTAAATTATTTTGTTGATGGCTTTGGAAAATTTTTCCTTTCTTTTGTTGCATGAAAACAGTGAGTTATTTCATGACTTTTCTAGTTGATCTGTTGTGGATTTTGTTATTGTTGTGGTTTAGGAGTTTTAAAGCAAAGCTTGGTGTTGATCTTTTGTTAAAAAGCTTATGAGTGTGTAGATGTGCAAGTCGTGAGGCTCTTTGAGAGAAATAAAATGATTTTATGCTTTAATACTTGATTTTTTAGTGATTTTGTTGTTGGTGTTTGATGCAAGTTTTAGTTTTTGAGTACAATGTGTCTTGATGATTTTAAGGCAATGAAAAACCTAATCTCAAAGGAACAATAATGTTCTTGAGAATGGTTGAGTCTTGAAGATATCAAATGGGATTTAAGAAAAGTAATTCTTGTTTTAAGTAATTTTAGAAGTTAGACTTTTAAAAATAAAAGAAATTTGACCTTAGGTTTTGTTTTGAAAACGTGGTTGTGTAGGTGTATTTGTGTTAGTGCGGTTTTATTGTTATTAGCATGTAGCCGCGACTCAGTGTTGTTGTGACCGTGTTCGTGATCGTGATGGAGTAGAGGCGTTGTTCGCGAGGACTTCTTCGACATGGACACAGAGTATTGTATTTGTAGACGTTTAAGTTAATAGAGGTAGTGTTTTAACTTGTTATGATGTATGAATGGAATGTATGCTTTGATACTGTCTGCTTGAATGTAATAACTTTCAAGTCGTATTAGTTTTCAAAGTCCAAAGTTTATGATATGCTTTTAGTGTTAAGTTATGATTTTTCAGATTTCCTGATTTTGTTTTGGTTTGTAAATGAATTTTCGTGGACGAATTTTTTTTAAGGAGGGTGGTAATGTAACATCCCAATTTTTGTGAAAATTATTTTACAGTTCCGACTACTTTGAAATAAATCATAGAGATTAATCATCTTGATGATTTATGAAAAGTACAAAGAGCTGCTACATTTGTTGTAAACAATTTACTGTTTTAGTAATTAATTCAGATTAAGAGACAGTGTAGACGTATACTATTTTTAATATGAATTAATCTTGAAAAATGTGAAAAATTGTTGTTTGATTAAAGAAAATTATTTTATTGAATGAGAAATAATTTTCAGGATTTAATAAGTATTTTTAAGTCACAGTTTAAATTTTTGACGTTGAGCTATTTTATTAATTGTTAGTTTTATGTCGTATTTAAGGTGACTTTTATTTTAATAATTTTGTCTTGATGATTTTATTGTTTGAATAATATTTAGTTGATTAGAGAAATTGAAATTAGTGATCCTCACTGATGCAAGCCATGAATGGTCAACTTTGAGAAGAAGCACCAAGCCAATTATCAAACAAGAAGAACCAAACAAGATTTTGTTCAAAAATTATTTTCATTAGTGGTGACGTCTCCTCAGTGTTTTAGATGTATCATGAGCTGTAGATATCCGATTGAGGCGTTCTTTGATGTGCTAGAAAGATAAGGAAATTACCTACAAGTCGTATTTCAAGCTCAAACACCAAATTCGGCCTCTATCATGGATAACAATAGGCTCCAAATGTAACCCAAATTTCTACACGAGTTTCTCTTTTAATTTGGGCTTTCATTTGTGTTTTTTTAACAGCCTTGTATTGGGCTGGGGTCTTGCACCAGGTTTAGCCTCTTTATGTTGATAGGTGCTTCTTAGGATTAGAATTAGGGTTAGCCATCACCTCTTTAGTCTATAAATAGGAATGTACTTCCTATCATTTGGGAGTTTTTTTAATAATATTGCAAGTTTGCTCCTTTGTGAGTGTAAAGAGTTGAGTGTCTTAGGTTCTTGGATGAACCATTTCTGATTCTTATCAAGAGCTTCTTTTCTCTTGTGGCGAATCTTCACCGGACTTATCACTCTCTTGAGAGTGTGGCGTCTTCTTCCATTTTCTGTCTTATTTTCCATCTTTTTATTTTGTTCTGTTTGCTGCGTTCTTTTGCTTATGCGCCATCATTCTTAAAGCTTGCACCTTTAGCATTTCATTCTTCTTGTTTACCTGTTTGTATGCGCCATTATTAATTTAAGAGCAAAGCTTATATTTGTTCTTCCTTCTTCAATAGAAGCAGGCGCCAGTTTTGAGGATTAAGGACTCTAATTCATAAAGTTCTCATTTTTATTCCGTCTTAATCCTTATAACAAGAGTCAATTCGAGGACGATCCATTAAAAACTATATGCATCCAGTTTGGATCATATCACAAAGGAACACACGAAAGAGAATTGTCCAAAAAACAATAAAGGATCTGCACTTTTTTTCTTTTCTTTTTTTTTAATTTCGATTTTTTTTTAAAAAAGGAAAAACTGAAATAGAAATGAAGATGAAGAAGTGAATAGAAACTGAAAAGAAGAAAGGAAAAACAAATAGAAATTTCAACCTCAACCCGAGCTTTGGTACCACTTGATGACAACCACTTTGATGTGGGTAGTCTTTTTGTTAATTTCGATCTTTGGTTGAAATCCAAACTCAGTTATCAATGTAAAACAGAATTATTTTCAAAATAAAATAAAAAGAAATGGATAAAGATGAGGGATGGAAGCACCACAATTCCCTAAGGAATTGATAAGTAGAGTGAAGAACGCCACAAGAAGGTTACTTCTTGATAAGCTCAATTTTGGCTCAATCCAGAACCTAAGAGTGCATGACTCTCAAAATGTGATAAACACTAATTTTTAACATCCAAATTCTTCTCTCATTCATGTAATTTTCGTGGTACATATAGATGGCAACAAAAGGCAGCAACTTTTCTCTTCCTAGACACAATAGTAATGTCAATTGAATGCCTAATTGATCATATTAATGGCTGCACTTCAATTGTGCATTAACTAGCATATTAAAGTGTCAGTTACACTTCCTAACAACTCCTAAATGGTGTATTTTAAAAGCCATCTGCTGCTGCCCTTTTTTTGTTATTTAATTTAAATAAAACTAATTAAGCTAACTTATAATAAACAACAAAAATAAAAAAACGAAATTAAGAAGTTCAATTGGGCCAATATGCAAAACCCAAGTAATGCAGCCCAATGACTTATTACAACTTTAAACAAACCAAAAACACTTAAAGAAAAATCCTTTTATTGTTGTTGCAAATTCTTGAGGGCTGCCAGGATCACATTATCTTTCAAAACCAAAAGCAAAACAAATATTAAACTACTAAAATACCTACTAATTAACAAGCACTAACCTATTAATCAAGTAAAATTTTAAAATAATACCAAGAAACCAAAATGCTCCCTCGGTTTTAATCAACAAAATAATACCTAAATATTTTCTTCTTTCAAAACTTTTGCAATCATAAAACTAACACTAAAAAAACAACTTTAACTTAGTAATTTTTCTAAAAATTACTAAACTAGAACAACAACAACTTAAATATGCTTAAATCAAAGCTTAAAACACAAAATTTTCCTTCTTTATTCCTCCTTGAAGCTCACGGCTTCAACCAAAAATTGGGGAAAAATTTTAAATTTTCTTCTAAACAAATCTTTAGTAACAAATATACTAAAAATCATTTCTAAAACTCTAAGAAATCAAACAAGAACTTCAAACATAAAAATTTTCTAAAACTCTTCTCCTAATCATAGCTTGAATCAAGCTCAAGGAGAATAAAACTAAATCTTTTCTTGATCAAAACATAAAGCAACAACAACAATACTAAAGTAAGAACAAAAATCAAGATTCACAAGAACAATCCATTTCTTTTTCCTTCCTTTTTGGTCATGGCTTTAGAGCTTAACAAAATGAGGGAAAAATTGTCATTTTGTTCTCTTGATCATCATCCAAACACAAGATAAGAAAATAGAAGTAAAAATACACAAATCCCTCACACAAAATCCATAACTTGGCCACGGTTTTGGGGCTAAAGGAGATGAGGGAAGCTTGTCTCAAACACTCACCCTTTTGATCAAGAAACTAACACTAGAATGGAGAAGAAAATCAAGAGGAATTGTGGTGTAAATGGGGGTGTACTTCTCGGCCTAAAAAAGAAAAGAAGGAGATGAGCTTCTTTTTTTTTCTCTCTTTACCAACACTTAGATAACTTAGGAAAACAAGAAAAAATGAAATGGAGTATTGAAATGGAGTATTCAATGACATGATAATTTACTTGTGCTGAATATTTGGTTTTAGATTTTATTGTATTTATATAATATCATCTGATACTGTACATACTGTTGTTATGGTATTTGTTTGTGTAAGAATTTGACCCTTGCCCGTGGTTCTTTCAATTAATGAATGTAACCCAGATAATGGAGACTGCAGAGTTTTCAAGGCTGCTGACAAGCATAGCTGAAGATAGTCCTATCTGGCTATCTATTTTGTGTGACTGTTTGGTAAACTTACTAGAGGGTCTAGTAAGTGTTGTGGTGTGCCGACCAGCTATAGGGTGTTAATGTATTAACTACAATGTTGTAATAAATATACTATGTTTACAAGACTTGGATCGCTTTGTGCAGAATAATAAATAAAGTTATTTGCATGGTTGCTACTATTTGATTATGGTGCCTTTGTTTATTTACCACCTTTCGAAATTACTGCAATACTCTGATTGCTATTTTAAGAAGCTTGATAAAAGAAAAAAAAATTAGACTCATATTTTAGAAAACCATGCAAGATGAAATTAAATTTAAGATGAATTAATATTAAATATTAATTTAATATTAATTCATGGTTCAAAACTAGTCGAATAATTCTTATGAATATTCGCCGTATTTTGAATTGTCGGGTAATTTTTATCCGCAATAAAATTTAAAATGAACTCCGATTTCGATAAAAATCAACGTAACTTGTTGTGATGATGCTTGAGTGTTTTTAATTGTTTTTATTATATGTATAATTTAATTGTCAGGCGGTGAATTAATTTCTAAGTAAATTAATTTACGCGATTAATCGGCGAGCGAATTATCGTTAATGCGATTACTAGACGCTGTAATTTTAGGACACCTAAACTCTAGGTTTAGACTATAATTAGTGAGTAGGCATGGGTCAGAAATAGGTGTCATGTTTTAATTAGGTTAGGAATAAATATCTTGGATTAGTGCTAAGTGTCAAGTTATTAGTGATTATTAGTATAAATATCTACTTGATCTTATCCATTAGCCTTTTCATTTGAACTAATTTTTTTAATTCCTTCCCCTATTCTTTTATTCAGCCCGAAGCCCCTCCCGCTTCCATTCTGTAACGACCCGTTTCCGGACCGCTACCGAGCTCAATATACCGAGCTCGAGTTACCGAGCTCAACACACCAAGCTCAACATAAACCTGTATGAGATGTGTTTTAAAAACAAAACTCTTGTGCCTTTTAAAAATACGATATATATTTTTTTTTTATGAAACCAACTCGTGCACATCAGAGTAATTACAGCTTTTCGAAACATGGTGCAACTAAGACACAAGACTTAAATTCTAATAAAACATACATGCATAACATACATATATATATATCACTCGAAATAATAATGTATACAAAATACAGAGTAGCAAATGTGCAAAGAAAATACACCTAAGGTACGACGACTTCAAAAGAGCAATCATACCCTAGGGGTACTTCCGGCAGACTCCCACGCAGGGGGCTGCTCCAAAAGTAAGACCACCAGTCTACCCTGTAGCAACAAAACAACACTGCCCAAACTGGTCACGACATACTACTCCAAAAGAAAACAAAGGACAGTCATCAAAAGAAATCGTCGAACAAACAATCAATCCACGACAAGTACAGTCGTCACTCGGGTCCTCGTCGAGCTCCTCCTCGGCATCATCTATCGCCGAGTTCCTGCGCCCTCGACATCGCCTGGGTAACCGTCATGGATTGAAGGCACCACGGGAAAGGGTCAACTTCTCAACAATTCAAGATAAGCTCGACATAAAGGATATAAGCAAACAGCAAAGTATAACATTCACCGACGTGACTCGACCATCTCACTCTAAACTCGACACAACTCGCAAATCCATTTTCTCTCGACTCGACAATTTTTCCGGAATGCACACGCCGTACCGTATGTCGGAAAGTCCAGCCGAAGCCTTGGGATCCTCGCTCTCCCTAGGACAGTCAACTCAGGTCCCATAGCGTGGCGACGTCTAGTCAATCTCCCGTAAACAAAAGGGGACCTAGCACCCTCAGTTATCCGGGTCACGGCTCAAAAACGTCATACGACTCACCTAGCTCGCTCACTCGATGAACAATTCGCCGCATACGATATTCAAAGAGTTAAACACAAGATATTCAACCGCATGTCAAATAAAAAGAGCAAGCTCGACATGAAGAAACGCAATTCAACATGCAATACACAATTCACAACATATATTCAATCACATATTAAATACATGCAAAAACTCAATCATATCACAACATTCCAATCTCGACACCAATCAAGGAGTCCATACATAAATATAACGATAAAAATAAAGTCTTAGAGATATCTAGGAGTTGCCCTTACACTAGCATACTATGAAAGTATTAATGTGAAGCGCCCTTACCGAACTCCAAGTTAATGCTGCTCGACAACGACCTCGACACAGCTGTCTTCAAATGAGCTCGACAACGACTTCTCTTACTCGATCTCGACACGGCTGTCTTCAATCGACCTCGACACGTACGCTTCTCAGTCGACCTCGACACGTACAGTTCTCGATCTGGATTCTGCTGCTTCCGCGTCCTTGGATTCGCTTTCCCGTACACCTCAATTCGGAAATCACACGATCTCGGGAATTAGACTTCCTAAAACAAACACAACTCAGCTCGATCTATGGGTTCTAATACACTTAGCTCTCTCTTCCCAAACTTAACCACAACCCAGAAAATATAAAAACTCAAGAACTTGAAATATATTTTTCCTCTAACACAAAGTTAGGGATTTCGATCAAAAGTTCATGAAAAAGGTTATCTGATGCTTCAACAGATAGATCGACAACAACAACAATCAGAAGCAACAAACGAAAAACAAGAAATCGAAATAGACCGAAAATGAAGAGTTTCTGGGCACTGCCGATTGCAGAAAAACAGGGGAAGAAAATTTGTTTTACAAGCCCAATTAATCGGTTAGAAAGATAGGTAATATCGTGAAGAAGAAAACCCATCAATTTGACATGATTTGGAAGCATAAAACTGGCTAAAAATGGAAGAAGAAATAGCGCTAAACAGTAACACGAAGAAGAGAAAATCTGTTTTTCCTTACCTCAGATGATGATGGTCGAACAGACGAGATATGTCGAGAAGATGATGATGAACAAAATTGATGAAGAAAGCTTGTGCATAATCTCGATGGAACTCACGGTTTCGTCGATGGAAGTTTTTGGAGAAAAACAACGAAACTCAGAGCAGAAGGAAGGAAGAAGAAAGAAGAAAAGAGAAAGAATGAGTATCCGAGGGAATCGGTCGTGGTATACAGCTGGAAGGGCATAATCGTAACTCCAGCTATAAGATGCCAATCCCATCAATCATCTACCCGTCTAATCGTTCCTCTCATAATTACTCTCTACACTGTCGGTCAACGGTCTAGACACACGACGAGAACGGCAGCCGACAATGTAATAATTACAAACAGTATAATAATAACGCTGAATAACGTTCGAAAGAATACGAGGTATCATCTCGACACGATGTCGACTAGGGTGCTCGTGCAAACGCAGAAGGTTCTAACACGAGTTCGTGAACGCGGTCTCCTCAGCTCGACATGCGTCCTCATCACCAGATGCAGCGACTTCATCAACTCGACACGCGATCTCCTCGATTCAGCTGACTAGTGCACGCGGTCTCCTCATTTCGGCAAATGACCTCGAACGATCTCGACACGGAATCTCGACACATGATCTCGGCGAGGTCTCGACACAAGATCTCGACGCGAGGTCTCGATCGTCGTCTAATACGATGTCGATCGCGTCCTCAGGTGTTACAATCTCTCCTCTAAAAAATTTCGTCCTCGAAATTGCAAATAAGATTCTTACCTCGTAAAAGTTCAGGTAATCGAGTCTTCATCTTCTCTTCCAGCTCCTAAGTCGCATCTCCGCCTTACGATCCCACACAACTTTAACAAGTTGAATCTCTTTGTTCCGCAATCGCTTGGCTTTCCGATCAACAATCCTTCTTTGGTAATGCTTCAAAGATAGGTCGCCCTTCAGCTTGAATCACATCCGGTTCGATGACATGAGAGGGTCTAAACATACTTCCGTAATTGTGAGACGTGGAAGACGTCGTGGATGTTCGACAAGAATGGTGGTAAGGCAATCGATATGCCACCGACCAATACGACGAAGAATCGGTAAGGTCCAATAAATTTAGGGTAAGTTTCACGGATTTGATCGCTCGACCAACTCGATGAGTGCGGGTGACTCTAAGAAATACATGTTCTCCTTCCTCGAACTCGAGTGGTCGGCGCCGTTGGTCCGCATAACTCTTCTCGACTTTGAGATGTTCGCATCCGATCTCGATCAAACGGATCTTCTCGGTGATCTCTTTGGATCATATCTGGTCCTCTGACGATTAAGCTCGCCGTCCTGGTACCAACAAAGAGGCGTCGACATTTACGCCCATACGCCGCTTCAAAGGTGCCATACCAATACTCGCATGGAAACCGTTATTGTATGTGAACTCCACCAATGGTAAGACGTCGTCCCAACTTCCTCGGTGATCTAACGCATAAGCTCGCAACAAATCTTCAAGCGATTGGATCGTTCTCTCGGTCGGCCGTCGATGCGAGGATGATATGCCGAAGCTAAGCTCGAGCTCGGTTCCCATCGCTCCTTGCAATTCCCTCCAAAAATGAGGCGTGAACTTCGGATCTCGGTCCGACACGATCGAAGAGGGTATTCCATGAAGTCGCATTTATCTCCGCGATGTAGATCTCGGTCAGCTTTTCCACGTTGTATGTCGACCTCCTTTGGTAAGAAATGAGCGGTTGGTCAATCGGTCGACGATCACCCAAATCGAATCATTCTTCTTCTGCGTCTTCGCAAACCTACAACGAAATCCATGGAAATATCGTCCCATTTCCATCTGCACGTCAGCGATTGTAGCATTCCCGCGGTCGTTGGTGCTCCACCTTCGCTTTACGACACGTCGAAACACGGCTACGTGCTCGGCCACTTGCTTCTTCATTCCTGACCACCAAAAATGCTTCTTCAAGTCTTGATACATCTTCAGTAACTCCTGGGTGAATACTAAAGTTGCTCTTATGCGCGCTCGCCGAGAATCAACTTCCTCACCGGATCGTTAGGTACGCACACTCGGCCATTGCACCTCAAGATGTCGTCCGCTCAGGCGTGAAATTCATCGCCTTCCCTTGCGCTATCAATCGAATCTTCTCTTGCGTAGCTCGTCATGAACTTGCTGGTCTCGGATCTCGCCCAACAATCTGTTAGAAATGGTAAGCATACCAAATCTCGCCTTCCCGGTGAAACTTCGACACTCAACTTCAAGTCTCGAACTTCTCGAGCATCTCCAACTCCTTGATCATCATCGCCGAGGTTAAAACGCTCTTCCCGCTCAATGCATCTGCTACTACGTTAGCCTTAGGGATGGTATTCCAACGTAAAGTCGTAGTCCTGAGAAATTTCGCCCATCTACGTTGACGCATGTTGAGTTCTTTTCGATCGAGCAGTACTTCAAGCTCTTGTGATCGCTGAAACAGATGAGTGCTCCCATAAAGGTAGTGCCTCCATATCTTCAAATAAGAAACCACCGCCGCCACTCAGTCGTGAGTAGGGTAGTTCTCTCGTGAATCTTAAGTCGTCTTGAAGCATACGCGACCACCTTCCGATGTTGCATCAAAGACGCATCCCAATCCCTGGTGTGACGCATCACAATACACCTCGAAAGGCTCTTCTGTTGAGGCAAAATCAAGACAAAGCGCCGCCGCCAAAAGCTCCTTCGCCTTTGAAAATCGCCGCACTCCTCGGCCCAGGCAAAGGTTGATCCTTCCTCGTCGATCGTAAGAGGCGCGACAATCTTCGAGAAACCTTCAATGAATCTTCAGAGTATCCTGCTAAGCCGACAAAACTCCCGATCTCGAATCGCCTTCTACTGTTCCCACGCTAACACAAATTTCAATCTTAGTTGGATCCACGGCTATCCCTTCTTTGGAAATCACGTGACCAAGAAAATTCACCTCTTCAAGCCAAAATTCACACTTCGACAGGTTGGCATAGAGTTGCTTATCTCGTAATATCTGCGATTACTCTACATAAGTGTTACTGCGTGTTCTTCTCGGTTCCTCGAGTAGATCAATATGTCGCCGATGAACACTACAACGAACTGATCCAAAACGAATGGAAAATCCTGTTCATGTAATCCATAAACACGGTTGGCGCGTAAATCGCTCCAAGCGGCATCACCAAGTACTCGTAGTGACCGTATCTAGTCCTGGAAGTCGTTTTGGCGACATCTTCCTCCTTCACGCGAACTGATGGTAGCCCGACTTCAAGTCTATCTTGGAAAGATCGCCGCTCCACGGTTGATCCATCAAGTCGCCAATACGTGGTAACGGATAACGGTTCTTCCACGGTAACCTTGTTGAGCTCGCGATAGTCCACGCCACGCCTTGATCGCCCATCCTTCTTCTTAACTAACAACACCGGAGCTCCCCACGGTGACACGCTCGGTCGTATGAATTGCTTCGACTCCAAGTGTTCGATCCGGGACTTCGCTTCTTTCATCTCGGCGGGAGACATCCTGTATGGCGCTTTGGAAATCGGTCCTGTTTCCTCGAATCAGTCGATGGAGAACTCGACCTCAGATCTGGTGGTAACCCCGCACGCCTTCGAAAACGTCCTCAAAATCACACACCACCGAACATTCTTCACGCCGATCTGCTGGAAAACTTCCGAACTAGCCGATACATGTATTCCCTAGTTCCTTCTTTCAAAGAAACTCCAATACGTTCGCAGAAAGATAATTGGAGACTCCAAGGTCCGAAAAATTACGCTTTACGGCACAAAGTCCAAAAGGACATGGTGGTGTGACAACCAATCCATCCCGAGAATGACATCTAAGCCCTTAAGAGGCAAACAAACCAAATTGACCACAAACTTTCTACTCAATAATCACTACACAATTAAGACATGCAAGGTTTGTGACTAAGGTTTTAGCAAATTGGGTTGTAACTACTAATTTAAACTGTAAAGCGATCCACAATCAAGTTCAAATGGTTCACACAATCGAGAAGAAATAAAGGAATGGGTTGCACGAATCAAAAAGAACGGATAAGGATTTACCCTCGATCTCACATTCACCTTGGATAAGATCTTCACTGCTCGCTTCCTCGCCACTCATGCGTAAAAACTACGCCTTTAGCCACTTGACGCTTTCCTTTGGCCGCTGCAAGCATAGTCGGTTCGACTTTGGGTATAGGACAATCCTTGACAAAATGTCCTGGCTTCTTACGGTTGAAACACACCTCCTCCTTCCGAGTACATTACTCGCGTAATGTCCCGCTTTCCACATCCAGAGTAAGTCACCTCGACACCGGTCGACCTCCACTCGCTCACTGGGTCATCCGGACGATCGACCCTGTTGTCGTTCCCCTGAGGTCGGTCGTAAGGCTTCTTCTGCAGTTGTTTCCCTTTCTGTGCAAATCTCTGCCCCGCACTCTGGGGTCTCACCGGTCCGCCTACAACAGTCTTCTTCTTGTGGCTCCTCACTCCTTCTACCTCGACACAGCGATCTATCAGCTCTTGGAGGTTTCGGATCCTCAATGACACCACCGACTTCTGAATGCCGAATCTCAATCCCCGTTGGAATCTCTCACTCAACCATCTTTGGTCAGCTCGATCACGAAATGGACTGAAATACCTCGCAAGCGACTCGAACTTGGCCGCATACTCGGACACTGCCGAAGTTGCCTTTCACGCATTGAAGAAATTCCTGCTCCTTCTCGGCTCGTGCGATGTCTGGGAAGTACTTGTCCAAGAACCTTTCACGAAAAAGCTCCCGAGTCATCTCGCGATGTTACGCTATAAACGCTTGCTTCAACTTCCACCAATACTCTGCGTCTCCTAGCGCGGTGTAGGTGGCATAGTCGACCTTCACGTTGTCCGCAATGGAGTGCCTCGAAGATCTTCTCGATCTCTTGCATCCAAAGATCGCCTTTATCCGGATTTGGCTCACCATAGAACTTCGGTGGATCATGCTTCCTGAAGTCGCGATCCTAACCTTGACATTTAGATTTCGCTCGCTTCTTTGTTCGCAAGTTTCTTGAGTTAACGCTGCCGTCTGTTGAGCCATCGCGTTAACTGTTGAGTTCTGGCGGTGATTGTTGAGCCATGGCTGCCGCCATCTCGATCATAGCTTGAATTGCTCGTTCCATGTCGACGTTCTCGGTTTGCGGTATCGTATTCCTCTGAGGTGGCATTAGATTCCACAAAGTTCAAAACCTGTCGAATCTCACAACAAGGATGTGTTAAACACACCGCTTCAATCAAGAAACAGTTCAAACAATTTTTCAAGCAATAAGTGCTTCACTTAATCAAACAAAGAATCAACATATACAACTAGGTACCCAACACACATAACCCGACATAAAGTGACCGGTCCAAATCTCCTATGCACTTCTACTGAACTGAATCAAGCCTGATACCAACAGTGTAACGAACCGTTTCCGGACCGCTACCGAGCTCAATATACCGAGCTCGAGTTACCGAGCTCAACACACCAAGCTCAACATAAACCTGTATGAGATGTGTTTTAAAAACAAAACTCTTGTGCCTTTTAAAAATACGATATATATTTTTTTTTTATAAAACCAACTCGTGCACATCAGAGTAATTACAGCTTTTCGAAACATGGTGCAACTAAGACACAAGACTTAAATTCTAATAAAACATACATGCATAACATACATATATATATCACTCGAAATAATAATGTATACAAAATACAGAGTAGCAAATGTGCAAAGAAAATACACCTAAGGTACGACGACTTCAAAAGAGCAATCATACCCTGGGGGTACTTCCGGCAGACTCCCACGCAGGGGGCTGCTCCAAAAGTAAGACCACCAGTCTACCCTGTAGCAACAAAACAACACTGCCCAAACTGGTCACGACATACTACTCCAAAAGAAAACAAGGTACAGTCATCAAAAGAAATACGTCGAACAAACAATCAATCACGACAAGTACAGGTCGTCACTCGGGTCCTCGTCGAGCTCCTCCTCGGCATCATCTACTGTCGAGTTCCCTGCGCCCTCGACATCGCCTGGGTAACCGTCATGGATTGAAGGCACCACGGGAAAGGGTCAACTTCTCAACAATTCAAGATAAGCTCGACATAAAGGATATAAGCAAACAAAGCAAAGTATAACATTCACCGACGTGACTCGACCATCTCACTCTAAACTCGACACAACTCGCAAATCCATTTTCTCTCGACTGACAATTTTTCCGAAATGCACACGCTGCATCAGTATGTCGGAAGTCCAGCCGAAGCCTTGGGATCCTCGCTCTCCCTAGGGCGATCAACTCAGTCCCATAGCGTGGCGGCGTCTAGTCAATCTCCCGTAAACAAAAGGGGACCTAGCACCCTCGATTATCCGGTCACGGCTCAAAACGTCATACGACTCACCTAGCTCGCTCACTCGATGAACAATTCGCCGCATACGATATTCAAAGAGTTAAACACAAGATATTCAACCGCATGTCAAATAAAAAGAGCAAGCTCGACATGAAGAAACGCAATTCAACATGCAATACACAATTCACAACATATATTCAATCACATATTAAATACATGCAAAAACTCAATCATATCACAACATTCCAATCTCGACACCAATCAAGGAGTCCATACATAAATATAACGATAAAAATAAAGTCTTAGAGATATCTAGGAGTTGCCCTTACACTAGCATACTATGAAAGTATTAATGTGAAGCGCCCTTACCGAACTCCAAGTTAATGCTGCTCGACAACGACCTCGACACAGCTGTCTTCAAATGAGCTCGACAACGACTTCTCTTTTCGATCTCGACACGGCCGTCTTCAATCGACCTCGACACGTCGCTTCTCGATCGACCTCGACACGTCATGATTCTCGATCTGGATTCTGCTGCTTCCACGTCCTTGGATTCGCTTTCCCGTACACCTCAATTCGGAAATCACACGATCTCGGGAATTAGACTTCCTAAAACAAACACAACTCAGCTCGATCTATGGGTTCTAATACACTTAGCTCTCTCTTCCCAAACTTAACCACAACCCAGAAAATATAAAAACTCAAGAACTTGAAATATATTTTTCCTCTAACACAAAGTTAGGGATTTCGATCAAAAGTTCATGAAAAAGGTTATCTGATGCTTCAACAGATAGATCGACAACAACAACAATCAGAAGCAACAAACGAAAAACAAGAAATCGAAATAGACCGAAAATGAAGAGTTTCTGGGCACTGCCGATTGCAGAAAAACAGGGGAAGAAAATTTGTTTTACAAGCCCAATTAATCGGTTAGAAAGATAGGTAATATCGTGAAGAAGAAAACCCATCAATTTGACATGATTTGGAAGCATAAAACTGGCTAAAAATGGAAGAAGAAATAGCGCTAAACAGTAACACGAAGAAGAGAAAATCTGTTTTTCCTTACCTCAGATGATGATGGTCGAACAGACGAGATATGTCGAGAAGATGATGATGAACAAAATTGATGAAGAAAGCTTGTGCAGAATCTCGATGGAACTCACGGTTTCGTCGATGGAAGTTTTTGGAGAAAAACAACGAAACTCAGAGCAGAAGGAAGGAAGAAGAAAGAAGAAAAGAGAAAGAATGAGTATCCGAGGGAATCGGTCGTGGTATACAGCTGGAAGGGCATAATCGTAACTCCAGCTATAAGATGCCAATCCCATCAATCATCTACCCGTCTAATCGTTCCTCTCATAATTACTCTCTACTCTGTCGGTCAACGGTCTAGACACACGACGAGAACGGCAGCCGACAATGTAATAATTACAAACAATATAATAATAACGCTGAATAACGTTCGAAAGAATACGAGGTATCATCTCGACACGATGTCGACTAGGGTGCTCGTGCAAACGCAGAAGGTTCTAACACGAGTTCGTGAACGCGGTCTCCTCAGCTCGACATGCGTCCTCATCAGCTCGGTACGCGACTTCATCAACTCGACACGCGATCTCCTCAGTTCAGCAGCTAGTGCACGCGGTCTCCTCAGCTCGGCAAATGACCTCGGTAAACGATCTCGACACGGAATCTCGACACATGATCTCGACGCGAGGTCTCGACACAAGATCTCGACGCGAGGTCTCGATACGTCGTCCTAATACGATGTCGATCTCGTCCTCAGGTGCTACACATTCATTCATCATTTTTTTTTCTTACTTTGTCTCCAAGTTACTTAATGTAAGGTGTCACTCTTTTATTTGTTTTAAAACAAATATCTCACCTAAATATTATCCTAATCCCTAAGCTAGGATCAGGCTGTGGCTCCCTCTCCCACAATCACTCTTTCTTTTTTATTTTTTTCCTCTTAAATTAACCAAGTGTGGGTGAAAGGAAAAGCCAACTTCATTCCTCTTCCTCTATATTTTTTCAGCCGAGACCTTCCTTCCTTCTTAACACCACCATTTAATCTATTTCTACTCCAAATTAGCACCAAAACTTTGATCAAGTGAGTGAGTATGTTAGCAAGTTCCTTTTCCTCTATTTTTGAAGCCAAACCGTGGCCCTTGTAGGAGGTATAGGAGTTGGTTTCTTTGATTTCTTGCTTGTTTAATGCTTCTATTTTGCCTTGATGATGATCATGAAGTGAAAGGATCAATTATCCCCTTGATTTTTGGAAGGAAAGGGGGAATGTGATCACTCATGTGAATCCTAATTTTTTTTTGCGGCTATTGTTGCTTGGCACTTAAATTTTGTTGTTGTTGTTGTTGATTTGTGTTTGATCAAAGAAAAAATTAAGTTTTAGACTCCTTGATGCTTGAACAAGCCATGATAGGAGAAAAGTGTTTGGATTAGTGGTTTTGGTTTAAAATTTTGAAGGTTTTGGAAAAGGATTTAAGTGTTTTGTGTTGAAGTTTACTTGATTAGGATGTTTTAAAATTTTTCCCTAAATAGGGTGTTGTAGCCGTGAGCCCTAAGGAGAAAAGGAAAGGAAAATTTATGTGTTTTTGGACTTGAATCATGTGTATTTAGTTGTTGTCAAAGTTTTGGAAATTTTAGGAAAAGTTTAATTGAGTTTGTGTAGTTGATTTGGCATTTAAGACAATGAAACACTTGGGTTAATGGGAATCCTTGTATTCCTAAACCAAAGTTGATGACAACCACTTTGATGTGGGTAGTCATTTTGTTAAATTCGATCTTTGGTTGAAATCCAAACTCAGTTATCAATGCATTTTTATTGCCATGACAAGAATAAACAAGCAGAATCAAATAGATTTAATGTGTTGTTTCAGGCCCAGAAATTCAGTCAGATACAAACATCGATTTCTCACTCAATTCGCATTCAAATTAATTGATTCTTGACTCAAAATTGAAGTTCAAGATGTCATGAACAACTTTGTAGTTTAACATTTTCGTAAATTCAGAAGTTAAATAAGCGAAAATGGACGAACTAAATTATAGCACAAGCTGTTCTAAAACAGAATTGTTATCAAATAAAATAAAAAGAAATGGATAAAGATGAGGATGGATGCCACAATTCCCTAAGGAATTGATAAGCAGAGTGAAGAACGCCACAAGAAGGTTTGCTTCTTGATAAGTTCAAAAATGGCTCAATCCAGAACCCAAGAGAACATAAGTCTCTCAATTGTGATAAACACAAGCTTTTTCATCCAAAATTCTGATCCTTCTCATTAGAAACTTGCCATTATATAGAGATTACAAGGTAAAGGTATCAGCTTTCTCTATTCCTAAAAAGCTTACTAATTGCTAGTTTAATGCCTAATTCAATGTGTAACCAACTAGCCTTCAAGTGTACAATAATTGGAGCATTATTGCAGCAGCTATATTATTCATTAGACAACTTTTTAAATGCTAGCTTCATTGTCTTCTTCAATTTGTAACTGACAAGCAATAAAGCTAGACAATGCACTCAATGCATTTGTTTCTTTGTCTGGTGCATTCATTTGTCTTTAGGAGCTGTCCAACACCTTCTCCACACTATATTAGCCAATTAAGCTCTCAATATAGCTGTTAGGAAGATTCCTTCACAAGGCTTGATGCATTGAAGCCAACAATGAAGAGTTTGGTCCCACATGTCTTCCAATTCAATGCCTTTCTTCCTTAGCTTTTGTAACCACCAAGAACCCTTAATGTTGTGCTATTTATTCACACACAAAATATCTGCTGATTTGTTTACTACTCTTATCCAAAAAGATTATAGCAAACAAACACTCAAACCAAACAACTAAAATCCAAAAATTCAAACAAGTGTCTTTGGGCCTTTAGTGCAAAATGCAACATGCAGCCCATGAGCTTATTACGACTTTATTTAAAACAAAAATAAGCTAGATAAGTTTGGGCCAAATAGTGTACAGCCCCTACTTTGTTTTCTTGTCACGCCCTTATTATAGATTCACTTATGCCATGTAATGATTCTTCATCCTTGCACTTCAGGTCTTCATCATCCCCTCCTTCTTGGAAGAAATTTGACCTCAAATTTTAGTTCCAACACAGCCTATATGAAGAAAAAATTACAAGTCAAGGACATGAAAGAAGAAGTTAACCTTCCCACCCGGTCAAATGGAAATTGTGAGAAATCACCAAATGTACCCGTAAGCGACACACAATTCCACTCTTTGCATTTAGCAACCCAACATGTTCATTTTCAAGAAAAGGAATTTTAGAAGTAATGAGAAAGTTGTACCTCTTGAAATTGAGATTAAGGACCAAATTTACCTTTCTTGGATTGGACATGGTGACAAGAGAGAAAATACTTTGTCTTTGCAAAGGCTCTAGCAAGTTGGGCCTTACGGATATTCTTCTTATCAAAAACTAAGGATGATTCTTTTTGAGACAAAACAACCCTTTCAAACACTTTAGGAGCATCATATGGAAGCATAAAAGGTTTGGGAAAATTTGGTAGAGTGAGGAGAGATGTGGTAGTGTAACCATCAATTAAT
Organism: Calophaca sinica; assembly: GCA_037113605.1. Taxonomy (NCBI): domain Eukaryota; kingdom Viridiplantae; phylum Streptophyta; class Magnoliopsida; order Fabales; family Fabaceae; genus Calophaca; species Calophaca sinica. Next base: position 85,211,928 of record CM073731.1, read on the forward strand.
TCCACATGCAAACAATTAGTGCCCATAAGAAACCTTAAAATGCTAACCTTATTTTTAACAAAAGAGTAAGTGTCCAACTTGGCAAACAAACGTTTCTTAAGAAATCCAACACATTCTTCAAGATTGTTGTCATGAACCAAGTTAGCATTAGAAAGCACAACAACACATTTATCAAAGAATTCTTTCAAGTCTTGGCTCATAATTCTCAAATCAAGTTTAGAAGAATAGGATGGATTAAACACTTCATGCCTCATGGTTTCAACACTCAAGCTAGGCTTAAGGGAATAGAAAAAGTTAGGCATTTCAACATGTAAATTTGCAAACCTAGCAAACATAAGAGGAAGAGACTTCTCAAACAATTTAACAAGAGATATATCAATGAACGTAGTAGAAGACAAAAAAATGCAAGGGTTCAAACCGATAGTTTCCTTGCAAGCATCCTTTTGAGGAACCTTCGGCCAATCACCCTCAGGCACCACCTTTGATTCATTAACCTTCCTCTCTTGTTTCAAGAGACTTTCAATTGGGCACTCAATTTTCTTTTTCCTCCACTTGAATAGTTTGCTGCCATTCTTCCTTTGGAGACACTTCTTCAAGTTCTTGCACAAGAGAATCATCAAAGATAAACAAAGGGTTAGAGTTAGAAATTATGAGAGAGTTTGTACAATCGTGTTGGGAGAATGATCTGAATTTTTCTCTCTTTGTTTTTCCATTCTTTTCTCTCTTGAGCATTCTCTTTTCTCTCTAGTTCTTGACTCTTTTCCTCATAATTCTTATTCTTTTTATTTCTGCCCTCAATTTTCTTTTCTCTCTCTTTCTCGATGTCTCATTTTTCTTCAAGGCCCTCTTTGTTTTGTCGCCTCTTTTCTCATGCTCTTTTCTTCATGATACTTAACATACTCCGGATCCTCCAAAAATTCTCTAATCAAATACTTCTCATACACAGGCCTCTTCATAAATTCTCTACACTTTCTTTCTCGTTCACTCTCCTTATGCTTTCTTTCTTTTTGAATCCTTATGTCTCTTCATACTTCTCATCTCAAGCTTGTCAAGATACCCATGATACATATTACTACGTTCTTGGAAGAGTTTCTCCATGTGTCTTGCAAAGTTTTGCAATTGGAGTTCTAATTTATCTGCCATGCTTAATCCAAAACAATTTTACAAAACTAACAAGTAATGAAAAGGCCCTCACCGCTCTTCTCACGTGTATCACTCAATTATGTGTACACTCGTGTTTCGCTCAATTGTTGGCTTTTTCTCTAGTGTTACTCTCTTGCCTTTTACCACTAATATGCTCTCTTTGAGTTCTTTAGAGAGTCAAAATAAACAACACAAGAAAACAATCAATCTCGCAAGGTAAAAGCAAATAAGAACAGAATTGAAGAAATATGAGTTTGTCTATGAAGATAAGAGAAGCACATAATGGACTTGTCCAAGAAAATAAGAAAGGGTCTGCACTTTCTCCTTTTTTGAATTTTTTTTTATAAGGGGAAAAATTGGCTATCTTTTTGCAAAACTAGACACTAATTGATTCCTTTTTTTTTAATTCCTTTCTTGTGCAGCCTTCAAAAATGAAACCTTTTGTTGTATTTTCTGGACAAGAAAAGAAGAAATAAGTTAGACAAACTCACGAATTCAAAGAAATGCCAAACCGACAGAATTGAAAGAAGAAGAAGAAGTGAACAGAAATTGAAATAAATAAATGAATGCAAGTAGAATTTCAACCTCAACCATAGCTTTGATGCCAAATGATGACAACCACTTTGATGTGGGTAGTCATTTTGTTAAATTCGATCTTTGGTTGAAATCCAAACTCAGTTATCAATGCATTTTTATTGCCATGACAAAAATAAACAAGCAGAATCAAATAGATTTAATGTGTTGTTTCAGGCCCAGAAATTCAGTCAGATACAAACATCGATTTCTCACTCAATTCGCATTCAAATTAATTGATTCTTGACTCAAAATTGAAGTTCAAGATGTCATGAACAACTTTGTAGTTTAACATTTTCGTAAATTCAGAAGTTAAATAAGCGAAAATGGACGAACTAAATTATAGCACAAGCTGTTCTAAAACAGAATTGTTATCAAATAAAATAAAAAGAAATGGATAAAGATGAGGGATGGATGCGCCACAATTCCCTAAGGAATTGATAAGCAGTGAAGAACGCCACAAGAAGGTTTGCTTCTTGATAAGTTCAAAAATGGCTCAATCCAGAACCCAAGAGAACATAAGTCTCTCAATTGTGATAAACACAAGCTTTTTCATCCAAAATTCTGATCCTTCTCATTAGAAACTTGCCATTATATAGAGATTACAAGGTAAAGGTATCAGCTTTCTCTATTCCTAAAAAGCTTACTAATTGCTAGTTTAATGCCTAATTCAATGTGTAACCAACTAGCCTTCAAGTGTACAATAATTGGAGCATTATTGCAGCAGCTATATTATTCATTAGACAACTTTTTAAATGCTAGCTTCATTGTCTTCTTCAATTTGTAACTGACAAGCAATAAAAGCTAGACAATGCACTCAATGCATTTGTTTCTTTGTCTGGTGCATTCATTTGTCTTTAGGAGCTGTCCAACACCTTCTCCACACTATATTAGCCAATTAAGCTCTCAATATAGCTGTTAGGAAGATTCCTTCACAAGGCTTGATGCATTGAAGCCAACAATGAAGAGTTTGGTCCCACATGTCTTCCAATTCAATGCCTTTCTTCCTTAGCTTTTGTAACCACCAAGAACCCTTAATGTTGTGCTATTTATTCACACACAAAAATACTGCTGATTTGTTTACTACTCTTATCCAAAAAAGATTATAGCAAACAAACACTCAAACCAAACAACTAAAATCCAAAAATTCAAACAAGTGTCTTTGGGCCTTTAGTGCAAAATGCAACATGCAGCCCATGAGCTTATTACGACTTTATTTAAAACAAAAATAAGCTAGATAAGTTTGGGCCAAATAGTGTACAGCCCCTACTTTGTTTTCTTGTCACGCCCTTATTATAGATTCACTTATGCCATGTAATGATTCTTCATCCTTGCACTTCAGGTCTTCATCAAAAGTGGAGTCTTGACAAGTTAGTGTGAATAGTATTTGATTTTTAGAATTGTTTCCATGTTCCAAGAATTGAAGAAAAGGAATTTTTGGGTACTTAAAATAATTAGTTTTCAACTTTCTTATTATTTAAGTGTGTGTTTTATTAAAAAGGAATTTTGGGTGAGTAACCTAGGGGTTTAGGATTAAACCATAACCTAGGGATTATTCTGGGTGAATTAGAAATTACTCTAAGCCTCAATGTGTTTTGTTTAGGATTCTTGAGATCGTGAGTACGTGCCGACTAGAGCTGTGACGTATTATTGTCATGTGGACTGATAGTTTTGGTAATGGCACTTCACATTCAATACTTGTTATTGTATGTTAGTGTAAGAGCTAATTCTAGATATTGCTTAGTGATGTATACTTGTTATTGTATGCTTGTGTAAGGAAACTTCACATTCAATATTTGATATTGCGTGATTGTAAGAACTATTTCTAGTTATGTAGAGCTTAATATGTGAATGCGAGTTATTGTGAATTGCTGGACTGTTGTGATTTTGAAATTGATAATATGACGTGTTTCCATGTATGCTTAATTGTGTTGAGATATGTGTTGTTAATACTTAAGCTGGGTAATTAAATGTTTATTTAATTATGCCATATTTGAAATATCATATGCATTATATGTTCAATTGAGTATGTGAAATGCATTGACATACATTATGGTAACTTCGACTTGAATCCTGAGAAGAGGGAATCGTAAGGGATTTCAGGGTCATCATTATGTACTTGGTACGTTAACCCATCGCATGGAAAAGTATCGGATTTGGTATGTAAAAACGATTGACCATGGCGTAGGGTATTCCAGAAATCATATGCACTGGCATATAGTTGCATCAATAGGGTATCAAGTGCATCCTTGTTGATTGTTCTGAATGTCAATGACATGATAATTTACTTGTGTTGAATATTTGGTTTCAGATTTTATTGTATTTATATAATATCATCTGATACACACAACAATCCAAGTTTTGGAAATATAGTATATTTATTACAACATTGTAATTGACACATTAACACCCTATAGCTGGTCGGCACACTACAACACTTACTAAACATCTAGTAAGTTTCAAACAAACACACAAGGCAGATAGCCAGATAGGTCTATCCTCAGCTACGCTTATCAGCAGCCTCGAACATTCTGAAGTCTTCATTATCTGGGTTACATTCATTAATTGAAAGAACCACAGGCAAGGGTCAACTTCTTACACCAACAGATACAATATCTCACCTAAATCTTATCTGAATCCCTGAGCTAGGAGAGCCAAGCATTATTACTTGGATTAATTTTTTACTCTCCTTTCCATTTCCTTGATCGTGCCGTGGCTCCCTCTCCCACAATCACTCTTTCTTTTTTATTTTTTTCTCTTAAGTTAACCAAGTGTGGGTGAAAGGAAAAAGCCAACTTCATTCCTCTTCGTCTTTTATTTTTCAGCCGAGACCTTCCTTCCTTCTTAACACCACCATTTACTTCCATTTCTACTTCAAATTAGCACCAAAACTTTGATCAAGTGAGTGAGTATGATAGCAAGTTCCTTTTTGATATGATCCAAACTGGATGCATATAGTTTTTAACGGATCGTCCTCGAATTGACTCTTGTTATAAGAATTAAGAGGAATAAAAATGAGAACTTTAGGAATTAGAGTCCTTAATCCTCAAAACTGGCGCCCACTTCTATTGAAGAAGGAAGAACAAATGCAAGCTTTGCTCTTAAATTAATAATGGCGCATACAAATAGGTAAACAAGAAGAATGAAATGCTAAAGGTGCAAGCTTTAAGAATGATGGTGCATAAGCAAAAGAACGCAGCAAACAGAACAAAATGAAAAGATGGAAAATAAGACAGAAAATGGAAGAAGACGCCACACTCACAAGAGAGTGATAAGTCTGGTGAAGATTCGCCACAAAAGAAAAGAAGCTCTTGATAAGAATCAGAAATGGTTCATCCAAGAACCTAAGAGGCTTAACTCTCACAAACTCACAATGGAGTACAAATAAATTCTGATTTCCAAAGTGCTGAATTAGGAGAGTACAAAGGCTTTTTATAGCCATAATGGTAATCAATTCCCTCCCTCCTTTCCTAATAGAGTGTAGCGGCCAAACCTACTTGGAGGAGGCAGCAAGTTAGTGCTCCCCAAGTCTGAACCTAGCTCAAAGATATGGGCCAAGCCCAATTAGCAAAGCTGCAACACTTCCTAAGATCCTATGTGCTTAGTTAGCCCAAAACAAGTAGGATCTTATTACAAAATTATCCCAAATGGAAAATACAACTAAACTGAATTTAAAAATGTTCAAATACTTAATTTAAATAAATTAAAAGAACGACTAGGGTGATATCATGCCCCCCACATTGGGTTCTTCATCAACTTGGATTATTTGGACTATCTTGAAAGTTGGGCCTTCGCGAGTTGGTTCGAGAGATAGAAAATAGTTGACTTCTTTGTCCAAAGCCTCTTTAGCCTTCTTAGTCCTTGACCTCGTCATTGGGCCTCCAAGTCCTTGTAGAGCATCATTGGGCCTTGCATCTATTGGATGGTCTCCATTTGAGCTTCCTTGGTCTTCATCATGCCCTCCCCCTTCAAAAGAATTCGTCCTCAAATTTGATCCTTCATCACCTACATCAAAAGGAATTAAGTCAGCCACATTAAATGTCGCACTAACTCTATACTCACCTGGTAGGTCAACTTTGTAGGCATTATAATTTATCTTTTTAATGATTTGGAAGGGACCATCTCCTCTAGGTGAGAGCTTTGATTTCCTCTGTGAAGGAAACCTTTCCTTCCTCATATTCACCCAGACCCAATCTCCAGGTTCAAAGATAATTCTTTTTCTTCCTTTGTTGGCTTGCCTAACATATTGCTCCATCTTCTTTTCAATTTGGGACTTGACTTTCTCATGAAGCTTCCTCACATATTCTGCCTTTGCCTTCCCATCCCTATGATTCAAAGAATAAATATCAGGTAGAGACAGTAAACCAAGGGGGGTGAGAGGATTAAATCCATACACAATTTCAAAAGGAGAAAAGTTAGTGGTAGAATGAACAACTCTATTATAAGAAAATTCAACAAGAGGTAAGCATTCTTCCCATGTTTTGACGTTCCTCTTGATAATTGACCGCAGCAAGGTCGATAGGGTCCTATTCACCACTTCAGTTTGCCCATCAGTTTGTCGGTGGCAAGTGGTAGAAAATAACAGCTTAGTCCCTAACTTGTTCCAAAGAGTCCTCCAAAAGTGACTAAGGAACTTAGAGTCCTTGTCAGAGACTATGCTCTTGGGCATCCCATGTAGTCTTACAATTTCCTTGAAGAACAAGTCCGCCACATGAGTGGCGTCATCCACCTTATGACAAGGAATAAAGTGGGCCATCTTGGAAAACCTGTCAACAACCACAAAAATTGAGTCTCTCCCCCTCTTGGAGCGGGGAAGACCTAGCACAAAGTCCATAGACAAGTCAATCCAAGGAGAATCCAGGATAGGTATGGGGGTATAAAGTCCATGAGGCATTACCTTTGACTTGGCTCTTTTACAAACAATGCATCTATCACAAATTCTATGCACATCATGCTTCATGCCAGGCCAATAAAAATGCTCATGCAATATGTCCAAAGTCTTTTGGATCCCAAAATGACCCATTAGTCCCCCCTCATGTGCTTCCCTAAGTAAGAGTTCACGCAACGAACATTTAGGCACACATAAATATTTTTCCTTGAATAAAAACTCATCATGCCTAAAGAACCCATTATGCGCCCCCTTTTCACAAACATCATATACTTTGGAGAAATCATCATCATGCACATACAACTCCTTTATGTGTTCAAAACCAAGCATTTTTGTTTCAAGAGTGGAAAGTAAGGTATACCTTCTAGAGAGTGCATCTGCCACTACATTCACCTTACCTTGCTTGTGCTTGATCACATAGGGGAATTGCTCAAGAAATTCTACCCACTTAGCATGCCTTTTATTAAGCTTAACTTGCCCTTTCAAATTTTTAGTGACTCATGATCACTATGAATTACAAATTCTTTTGGCAAAAGATAGTGCTGCCAAGTGTGCAAAGCCCTTATAAGTGCATACAACTCTTTATCATAAGTAGAATAGTTCAAAACAACACCATGCAATTTCTCACTAAAGTATGCAATTGGATGACCCCCCCTGAAGTAAAACAGCCCCAATACCCACATTAGATGCATCACACTCAAGTTCAAATGACATAGAAAAATCAGGCAATGCAAGTATGGGCGCATGAGTAAGTTTTTCTTTAAGTGTGTTAAAGCTTCTCTCTTATGCTTCCCCCCACTTAAAGCTCACATTCTTCTTCACGACCTCATTCAAAGGGGCAGCTATGGTGCTAAAGTCCTTTACGAACCTTCTATAGAAACTAGCTAGCCCATGGAAGCTTCTCACCTCACTTACTGACTTAGGGGTAGGCCACTCCCTAATGGCTTTAATCTTTTCTTCATCGACTTGTACTCCTTTAGCACTTACAACAAAGCCTAAAAACACATGGTCGGTACAAAAGACACACTTCTCTAAATTAGCATACAACTTTTCTTTCCTAAGCACACTCATCACAGCCCTAAGGTGTTCTAGGTGCTCATCTAAGGTTATGCTATAGATCAGAATGTCATCAAAGTACACCACTACAAACTAGCCTAGAAACTCTCTTAATACATGGTTCATCAACTCATGAAGGTACTAGGCACATTTGTAAGTCCAAAAGGCATTACCAACCATTCATACAATCCATGCTTAGTTTTAAAGGCTATCTTCCACTCATCCCCTTCCCTCATCCTAATTTGATGGTACCCACTCTTCAAATCAACTTTAGAAAAATAACAAGCACCATGCAATTCATCAAGCATATCATCTAGTCTAGGGATGGGGTGTCTATATTTTACAGTGATATTATTTACAGCCCTACAATCAGTACACATGCGCTAAGTGCCGTCCTTTTTAGGGACAAGAATAACGGGAACGGCATAAGGACTTAAGCTTTCTCTTACCCAACCTTTTTGGAGCAATTCCTCCACTTGCTTCTGAATTTCCTTTGTTTCCTCAGGATTGGTCCTATAGGCAGGCCTATTAGGCAAAGATGCTCCCGGAATGAAATCCATTTGATGCTCAATACCCCTTAAAGGAGGTAGTCCGGAAGGAACACTCTTTGGGAAGACAACTTCAAAATCCTGCAAAAGAGACTCTACCTCACTAGGTAGAGGGTTAGAGTTATGATTCAAATATAAATCCTTGTACACACAAATGTACATCTCTTGCTTTGCAAAGCAAGCCCTCTTTATCTCACTCTCCCTGGCAATTAAACACTCAATATTCTTTTGATCTCTACTTTTTCTTCCCCATTTGACTTTCCCTTTGTGGCCTTCTTCTCTCCTAGTCTTAGCGTCACTTGGTCTTCACAAATCTGTTTAAGAGTCAGAGGCACAAGGGTAATTTTCAAAGAATTATGCACAAAAGAGTATTTATTAGTAACATCATCATGAATAGCACGTTTGTTAAACTGCCAAGGCCTACTAAGCAAAACATGGTCGGCCTCCATCGGAACAACATCACATAAGACATCATCTTGATATTTACCAATGGACAAACTTACCAACACTTGCTGATTGACTAATAACTCACCATTCTCACTCAACCATTGAAGCTTGTATGGCCGGGGATGAGGAATAGTTTGAAGTTCGAGTTTTCTTACCAAACAAGTACTGGCCACATTTATGCAACTTCCCCCATCAATGATTAAGGAACATACCTTTTCTTGTATGATGCACCTTGTATGGAAAATGTTCTCCCTTTGGTCTAGCTCATTTGGCACAATTTGACTCCCTAAGAGTCTCCTTATCATTAGCAAGTCACCATCATGAGCTAAGGTCTCATACTCTTCTTCCTTTTCACTTTCGGTAGGGGAGCCCTTGCATGAGTCACTAGAAATATGCCCCCCTCTCATCGTCATTGTCCTTCTGTTTGGGCACTCACGGGCCATGTGGCCACTTCCCAAACACTTGAAACATTTGATGTTCCTGTGCTTAGAATCAGAAGAAGAAGAAGTGTTAGTGGAAGGAAAAGTTTTAGAGTTTTTAGAGTTCATACCTTCTTTAGGTTATGGAGAGGAACCCTCCTTGGGTTGCTTATCCTTCCAATTAAGGGTTTTGAGGGTGGAGGGAGATTTCCTCCATGCCTTCCTTTTGAGTTGTTGTTTCACCTTTATGGCTTGGTGGACCAACTCTTCAAGCTCTTCATAATGATGCAACTCCACAATGTCTCCTATCTCACGGTTTAGGCCGTGAAGGAAACGGGACATGGTAGCCTCCCTATCTTCATTGATATTTGCCCTTATCAAGGCTACCTCCATCTATTTGTGGTACTCATCCACACTTTTACTCCCTTGGGTAAGTCTTTAGAGTTTATTGTGTAACTCCCTGTGGTACCACGAAGGTACAAACCTCCTCCTCATCAAAGTTTTCATCTCCTCCCAGGTATCTACTGGGTAATCCTTATTTCTTTCCCTCTCCTTTTGTACCTGGTCCCACCAGATTAGAGCATAATCAGAAAACTCCAGAGCTGCCACCTTCACCTTCCTCTCTTCATTATAACGGTGATAGGAAAATATTTGTTCTATTTTGATTTCCCATTCTAAGTAGGCTTCCGGGTCATTCTTTCCCTTAAAAGAAGGTACTTGGGTCTTAACTTCTCCTAGTTCTCCTTCCCTTTCACTCCTATACCTCCTATGTCTCCTATCATCATGGCTCCCATGTCTCCTTCTCCTATCATGGTTCCTCCTGGTTCTCCTTTCCATACCCGAATAATAATCATCTTCATCCTCATGCGAGGCCTCATGTTGAGAACCTCTACTCCTTCCATCCAACCTTGTGTTAAACTCCACCCTAACTTTGTCTAACTCTTGGGCTAGGTGTTGCATCAATTGGGTTGTCCTAGGGCATGGGGGTGTGCTTCCTCCGCTCATCTTTGGAATTTTGTTTTTTTTTATATAAGGTCAAAAGAAAGGCCCTTTCCACTCTTCTCACGTGTTTACACTCTTGAATTTGTCACTCGTGTTTCACTCTTTGTAGGCTTTTTCTATAATGTTCACTCTTGCCTTTTACCCCTCAAGTCTCTTTGAGTTCTTAAATAAACCTTCTCGCGTTTCAATTACCAAGGGTTCTTTTCACACATGACGATCTTCACAAGAGTTAATCACTCAGAAGTTTGAAGAAAGGAAAGAAACTCTAGACAAAACTTAAAAGAATTTAAAAGGACAAACAAGAAAAGCTAACAAGAAAAAGGTACAACTCAAAAGGAATGCAAGGAAGACAAAAAGGAACTGGAAGAATAAGAAGACAATTGCGCAAAATGGTATGAATTACAGCACCACTCTTAATGAAATCCACAATGGCAACAAAATTTAATCAAGGGGCAGTTTTAGTTTCCCTCTTTTCTTTTCTTTCCTTTTTTCTTTTTGCACTTAAAAATTGGTTCTTGCAATATCAATTTAAATTGTTCTGCCAAATGTGTGATTATAAGTTTCCTTTTCAAGTCAAGTGCTATAAATCTTAAACAGCAATGAATATGGAAATAAAAGATTAAAGCTGTAAATTGCACAAAGGAATAAATGACTGGAATAAATAACAGGGAATAAGGAACTGGAAATTATGGACAGAAAATAAAGGGACGAAATTAAAGGCTAAGTAAATGACTGGAATTAAAGGGCAGAATGTAAAGTATGTTGCCAATCCCTTGGAAATCGCGTTGATCAAAATGACCTGAATGTGTACAAATATGGCACTCAAGCAACTGTGCTTGGTGTTAGAAAGCAATAAGAACAGTACAAAAAAAAAACAAGAACTTTGTCAATTCTAGGATCCGGGCTCTAGATACCACATGATATGATCCAAACTGGATGCATATAGTTTTTAACGGATCGTCCTCGAATTGACTCTTGTTATAAGGATTAAGACGGAATAAAAATGAGAACTTTAGGAATTAGAGTCCTTAATCCTCAAAACTGGCGCCCACTTCTATTGAAGAAGGAAGAACAAATACAAGCTTTGCTCTTAAATTAATAATGGCGCATACAAACAGGTAAACAAGAAGAATGAAATGCTAAAGGTGCAAGCTTTAAGAATGATGGTGCATAAGCAAAAGAACGCAGCAAACAGAACAAAATGAAAAGATGGAAAATAAGACAGAAAATGGAAGAAGACGCCACACTCTCAAGAGAATGATAAGCTCGGTGAAGATTCGCCACAAGAGAAAAGAAGCTCTTGATAAGAATAAGAAATGGTTCATCCAAGAACCTAAGTGGCTTAGCTCTCAGAAACTCACAATGGAGTGCAAATAAATTCTGATTTCCAAAGTGCTGAATTAGGAGAGTACAAAGGCTTTTTATAGCCATAATGGTAATCAATTTCCTCCCTCCTTTCCTAATAGAGTGTAGCGGCCAAACCTACTTGGAGGAGGCAGCAAGTTGGCGCTCCCCAAGTCTGAACCTAGCTCAAAGATATGGGCCAAGCCCAATTAGCAAAGCTGCAACACTTCCTAAGATCCTATGTGCTTAGTTAGCCCAAAACAAGTAGGATCTTATTACAAAATTATCCCAAATGGAAAATACAACCAAACTAAATTTAAAAATGTTCAAATAATTAATTTACATAAATTAAAAGAACGACTAGGGTGATATCATGCCCCCACATTGGGTTCTTCAACAACTTGGATTATTTGGACTATCTTGAGAGTTGGGCCTTCGCGAGTTGGTTCGAGAGATAGAAAATAGTTGACTTCTTTGTCCAAAGCCTCTTTAGCCTTCTTAATCCTTGACCTCGTCATTGGGCCTCCAAGTCCTTGTAGAGCATCATTGGGCCTTGCATCTATTGGATGGTCTCCATTTGAGCTTCCTTGGTCTTCATCACTTTTTCTCTATTTTTGAAGCCAAACCGTGGCCCTTGTAGGAGGTATAGGAGTTGGTTTCTTTGATTTCTTTCTTGATTAATGCTTCTATTTTGCCTTGATGATGATCATGAAGAGAAAGGATCAATTATCCCCTTGATTTTTGGAACCCTAGGCCGATTGCTCTAAGGGAAAGGGGGAATGTGATCGCTCATGTGAATCCTAAAATTTTGTTGGGGCTATTGTTGCTTGGCACTTAAATTTTGTTGTTGTTGTTGTTGATTTGTGTTTTCTTCTTTTCTTTTTCAGGCCGAGAAGTACACCCCCATTTACACCACAATTGCTCTAGATTTTCTTCTCCATTCTAGTGTTAGTTTCTTGATAAAAAGGGTGAGTGTTTGAGACAAGCTTCCCTCCTCTCCTTTAGCCCCAAAACCGTGGCCAAGTTAGGGATTTTGGGTGCAGGATTTGTGTATTTTTACTTCTATTTTCTTATCTTGTGTTTGGATGATGATCAAGAGAACAAAATGATAATTTTTCCCTCATTTAGTTAAGCTCTAAAGCCATGACCAAAAAGGGGGAAAAGAAATGGATTGTTTTTTGTGAATCTTGATTTAGTGTTGTTGTTGTTATTTTATGTTTTGATCAAGAAAAGAATTAGTTTTATTCTCCTTGAGCTTGATTCAAGCTACGATTAGGAGAAGAGTTTTAGAAAATTTTTATGTTTGAAGTTCTTGTTTGATTTCTTAGAGTTTTAGAAATGATTTTTAGTATATTTGTTACTAAAGATTTGTTTAGAAGAAAATTTAAAATTTTTCCCCAATTTTTCGTTGAAGCCGTGAGCTTCAAGGAGGAATAAGGAAGGAAAATTTTGTGTTTTAAGCTTTGATTTAAGCATATTTAAGTTGTTGTTATAGTTTAGTAATTTTTAGAAAAATAAGATTTGAGTTAAAGTTGTTTTTTCAGTGTTAGTTTTCTGATTGTAAAAGTTTTGAAAGAAGAAAATATTTAGGTATTATTTTGTTGATTAAAACCGAGGGAACTTTTTGGTGTCTTGGTATATTATTTTAAAATTTTACTTGATTAATATGTTAGTGTTTGTTAATTAGGTTTTTAGTAGTTTGATATTTGATTTGGTTATGGTTTTGAAAGAAAATGACTTTCTAGTGTTTTTAAAATTAGAAGTTTAGTTAAAAAGTTTTGAGGAAGTTATAATGATTTTGAGTAAGTTGTAAAGTGTTTAAAATATTATTTTAAATTTGTTTTAGTGTTATATTATTTTTAACTGTGTTTTAGTGTTTTTGAGTCTAAAGAATTTTTGGGTTGTGTACCATAGGGGTTTGTGTAACATCCCAATTTCCCTAAGCTTAATAATTAGACATCCAAAGTGAAAAAGGGATTTAATCACTAAGGATTAATAAGGTTTATAGCCTTTAATTTAGCAAGTTAAGGCAAAGTTGGAACCTAGGGGTAAAATAGTGATTTTCCCCTAGGAGTTAGGAAATGTGGGGCTAACTATTTAGGAGTAGTTTTAATTGATCATATTGCCCAAGCTTTTATTAAGGACCAAGGGATAAAATTATGGAATTAAAAAGGGGACTTGTAAGTCAAATTTTAGTAAAAACATATACTACTACCCCACCATACACCACATTTCCCTCTCACCCACCTAAGCACCCACTCTTTCTCCCTATTAAACACACACACGCTGCAGGGAGAGGAAAGAAAGAAAAGAAGGGGAAAAAGGGAGGAGAAAAAAGAGAGAGAGATCGTGAGATGAAAGGAAGAGGGAAAGCTCAAGGTGAGCTCCCATGGAGTCTTACCTCCACCCATTCACCTTGCTTCAAGTTTCTACCACCGTCAATCTCATAGAAGCAAAGTGAATAAAGAAGGAGACCTAGGGTTTCATGGAAGAAGAGCTTTGGTTTCAAGCATCAATGGTGGAAAGAGTAGAGAAGGACCAAGATTAAGGGATTTTCACCATCTTCTTCAAATATTTAAGGTAACATAGATACCCCTTTCAAAACCTCTCTTTTAGGGTGTGCTAGGGCTATTATGTTTACTTGTTGGCAATGATGTGGTTCTTCATAGTTGTGAAGCTTACATTATTGATGAATTGTGTGCAAGCGTGCTTTTTTAAATCTTTTGCAAATAAGGTGCTAAATTATAACTTGCAAGAATTTAACTGCGAAAATGATAAATGACTTGAAATGTAAATTGCAGAATTTTACTTGCAATAAAATAAATGACAGAAATTAAATAACCATGAAATAAATAGCGTAAAATAAATTACTCAAATAAATAGCTGAATTTAAATGAGATAAAGAGCAAAGAGAAGCACACAGTAATATATACAGGTTCGGCCACCAAACACCCCTGTGGCCTACGTCCTGTCCCCAAAGCAAAGCACTACGGGATTTCACTAAAACACTAGCTTTTAAATCAGGTTCAACTAGAAACCTTTACAACTCTAAACCAGAGTACCTAGTTCAAGAGATATCACCTCTCTATGAACCACACCTTTACAACTCTAAACCAGAGCAACTAGTTCAAGAGATATCACATCTCTATGAACCACTTGGGATTCCCACCCAAAAATAATTTTTACAAATAAAATTTGTATGAAGGAGATACACTCAAAGGTGCAGATATAACAAATTGAAGCTCAGAAAAAATACAATTAAACTATGTAGAATAAAAGACTCTGAAATAAAATATTGTACTCAAATAAGTGTGAGTGATAAAATATTTTGACAGAATTTTGGCACAAAATATAAGTAACAGTGTTGTTTGAATTTGCTCACGATGCTGTGTTTATATAGGACAAAAAGAGCCGTTGCAGCATTAAATTGAAATTGATCTGTTGCGATTTGAAATATATATAATCGATTATGGTAAGATGATTAATCGATTATTTATTAAGCAGAAATTGAATCACCGATGATACTTTCAAAAGAAATAATCGATTATATGTTTGATTTAATCGATTATTGAAATCTGGAGAAGAAACACGGAATGCCATCAAAATAAAATAATCGATTATTCAAAGTTTATAATCGATTATGGATCCTTTCAAATGCACGAAAGAGAAAAGAAACACATAAACGATTATTGTGAGTTCCATAAACGATTATGGGCATTCTATTTTTTCAAAACATTGCATTCATCACAAAAAGTGCAAGTGGAAACTTCAGTCACAACAACTTGTTCTTCTTTAAGAACTTCCATCTCTTGGTTTAAA
The DNA here is from genome assembly GCA_037113605.1 of Calophaca sinica. Lineage (NCBI taxonomy): Eukaryota > Viridiplantae > Streptophyta > Magnoliopsida > Fabales > Fabaceae > Calophaca > Calophaca sinica. The sequence goes on from CM073731.1 coordinate 85,227,167, forward strand.
ATAAGAATTTTTGATTCAAGAGAAGAGATAGTTTTATTAGAAGAAGAAACAATTTTTTGAAGTCTAATCATTTCATTATTGAATTCTTCACAAGCAATGAGTAACTCATCATAAGTTAAAGGAGATTCGTGTTCAAGAGCATTTACCTCATCTATCTCGTGGTTTGCCATGAGACATAAGTTGGCCTCTTCATTTTCTGATTCATCAGATGAGTCCATGTCATTTTCATCCCAGGCAATATAGGCTCTTCTTCCTTTTGATTCTTTTTGTGGCCTTAACTTTTCATTTTTCTTCTGACCATGAGGGCAATCGGGTTTTATGTGCCCTTTTTGACCACATTTATAGCAAGTTGGATTGAAGGAAGTTCCTTCCTCAATTTTCTTTTGATGATTTTGTAACTTGCTTGTTTTCCCTTTTTGCCTCATGAACCATTTGAATCTTCGAACCATCGAGTTCATGTCTTCCTCATCCTCATCCTCATCAAGACTATCATATTCGTCAGAGTCTCCTTTTTCACTGACTCTTGCTTTGAGAGCAATTCCCTTCTTTTTCTTATCACTTTCCTCACTCTCAATGAGTCGATTTAATTCAAGTTCATGTTCCTGCAATTTTCCAAACAAGATTGCCAAAGACATAGTAGATAAATATCTAGATTCAGATATAACGGTAACCTTGGGTTGCCAATTTCTATTTAATCATCTAAGAACTTTATTAATTAAATCTTCATTACTGAAGAGCTTCCCAAGAGCTCTGAGATGGTTTATTTATGGATGAACCATTTTTGCATATCTTGTATGTTTTCACCCGGTTTCATCCTATATAGCTCATAATCATGGATTAAATGTGTTCATTCGAGCCCTTTTGACCTGGTAGTACCTTCATGGGTCAATTGAAGGGTGATGACAACAAAGGAAGGATCGCCTTGAAGTTCATCTTAAAGGAAGGATATTGACGCCACACTCAAGAACAAGATGAGAATGTGAGTGATAAGTCATTAATTTTGATCGCCACAAATTGCCTTAATAAGATCAGATTCAGTTCTTTTACCCAAGAACACAAAGGAAGCTCTCACAAATGGAGAAAACTCAATTTTCATTAATCTTCAAAATTTGAATTTCATTCATTCAAAATGTGCATACGTATAGAATAGGGCAGCAACTTTCTTTCTTCCTAGACACAAGATTAAAGCAAATTGAATGCCTAATTGATCCCAATTCAATTGGACATTAACTAGTGGAATAAAGCATCAGTTACACTTCTCCAACAAAGGACTTAATGCAATTAAACCACCTCTTAACTCACACACTAATGCCTAGCCTTCATAGCTGCTTCCTATTTAATTTAAAAACACACTAAATAAAACTAAAGTAACTCATACAATTAAACTAAAATTACAACAAAATTCGTCCACAAATTTGTCTTGCACTTTCAGTGCATTTTGCACCATGATAGAAGCCAAATTTGGCCAAGTAGCTTGAAATAGAATTTGTAGGAAATTTTGTTGGCTTTCCAACGCATCAAAGAACACATCAATAAGACTTTTGGAGCTCAAGATATCACTAAAACAATCCAGATGGGTCATTTCCAAAGAATTTCAATTAAGAGTGATCATCCTAGGATCGCATCATACCCTCCCTCTTCAAGGGAATTCGACCCCGAATTTCTAGTTCCAAAATACCTCCAGGGTCAAAAATAAATCTAAAGAACTCACCATATGCATCTTCCACGTTAAAAAAATTTACAAGTTCATTGGAAGGATTAGCTTGCTCCTCTTTTCCTTTGGATTCCAAAGCAAAATTATTTTTCCCAAGCTCACAAAGGGTAGCCACTTCTTGAGGACATTCTTCTTCATCCCCTTTCTTCTCCTCATGATCCAAGGAAGTGATTTTAGGGAATGATTTAGAATTCGAAGAATCCCAACATTTGAATCCACAAACCAACTCAGAGGATGGTATTAAAGTAGTAATTTGCCATGACTTCTCTAGTGCATTTGAGGACTTTGGAAATTCGTCTTCAACCTGTTTAGAAATAAAATCAAAACAATTTGGCAAAAGGTTAGCATAAAAACATGTTTCCAAGATGACTTCCTCCACCGCTCTATCTTTTATCTTTCCCTCATCTGCAATACTCTCCTTTTCATTCACCTCGTTTTCAGCTCTTCTCTCAACTTCAATCTCACTCTCTTTTTCTTTCTCTTCAACACGCCTGGCTTGTCGTCGATGCCTCCATAGACGCCCAAGTAGCAAGTGCCTTGTTTTTGTAGGCATCACATCATATAGTACCTCCTCATCTTCATTGGCCTCGAATTTAAACGACACTAGTACTTGTTTAGTCACCATCACATCACCCATATCTTTAAATTCCGGATCCACGAGACTTTCAAGCGGATAAGGATCAGGATGCTCTAAAACAGGAAGTCCCAACTTCTCCACCATGATTGTACTGGCCATATTGATCCAATACTTTCTATCAATGTCCAACCTATATATCTTATCCTTCACACAGCATAAAGTATAGATAATGCTCTTCCTTTTCTTGACTTCCATGACATACAATCACAAAATAAAAAATTGAAACTTTCAATTTTTTTTTTCGTTTTTTTTTTCACTCTTTTTTTTTTCGTTTTTTCTTTTTTTTTTCAAATAAGGAAAAACAACAACTGAAATTCAAGGAGCCAAAGCTTTGATACCACTTGATGACAACAAAGGAAGGACCGCCTTGAAGTTCATCTTAAAGGAAGGATATTGACGCCACACTCAAGAACAAGATGAGAATGTGAGTGATAAGTCATGAATTTTGATCGCCACAAGTTGCCTTGATAAGATCAGATTCAGTTCTTTTACCCAAGAACACAAAGGAAGCTCTCACAAATGGAGAAAACTCAATTTTCATTAATCTTCAAAATCTGAATTTCATTCATTCAAAATGTGCATACATATAGAATAGGGCAGCATCTTTCTTTCTTCCTAGACACAAGATTAAAGCAAATTGAATGCCTAATTGATCACAATTCAATTAGACATTAACTAGTGGAATAAAGCATCAGTTACACTTCTCCAACAAAGGACTTAACGAAATTAAACTAAAATTACAACAAAATTCGTCCACAAATTCGTCTTCAGCCTATTTTGTACCATGATAGAAGCCAAATTTGGCCAAGTAGCTTGAAATAGAATTTGTAGGAAATTTTGTCAGCTTTCCAACGCATCAAAGAACACATCAATCAGACTTTTGGAGCTCAAGATATCAATAAAACAATCCAAATGGGTCATTTCCAAAGAATTTCAATAAAGCCCAATTTGTTTTTAAGAGTGATCATCCTATATAGCACATAATCATGGATTAAATGTGTTCATTCGAGCCCTTTTGACCTGGTAGTACCTTCATGGGACAATTGAAGGGTGTCCCACATTTCTTTGGTTGTCTTGCAATTTGAGACCCTATAGAACTCATCGTAGCTTAAAGCTGAAGTGATGATGTTCCTAGCTTTCAAATTGTATTGGACCTTTCTCTTTTCATCTTCGGTCCAAAGTGATCTTGGTTTGTCCACCAATTTATCATTAATTGATTGAGTGGGGACAAAAGGACCGTTTTCCACAGCATCCCAAATATCGAGATCAACACCCTCAAGAAAAATTTGAATTCTATCCTTCCAACCACCATACCTCTCACCATTGAAAAATGGGGGTCTGTACATGGAGCTTCCCTCGTTATGGTTTGAGTCATTCTCTTGAGACGGTTAAGCCCTTTAAACAAGAGTCTAGCTCTGATACCACTTATTGCCAAGTGACTTCAAACACAAGAGGGGGGTGAATTGTGTGCAAGCATGCTTTTTGAAATCTTTTGCAAATAAGGTGCTAAATTATAACTTGCAAGAATTTAACTGCGAAAATGATAAATGACTTGAAATGTAAATTGCAGAATTTAACTTGCAATAAAATAAATGACAGAAATTAAATAACAATGAAATAAATAGCGTAAAATAAATTGTTCAAATTAAATAGCTGAATTTAAATGAGATAAAGAGCAAAGAGAAGCACACAGCAATTTATACAGGTTTGGCCACCAAACACCCCTGTGGCCTACGTCCTGTCCCCAAAGCAAAGCACTAAGGGATTTCACTAAAACACTAGCTTTTAAATCAGGTTCAGCTAGAAACCTTTACAACTCTAAACCAGAGTACCTAGTTCAAGAGATATCACCTCTCTATGAACCACATCTTTACAGCTCTAAACCAGAGCAACTAGTTCAACAAATATCACATCTCTATGAACCACTTGGGATTCCCACCCAAAAATAATTTTTACAAATAAAATTTGTATGAAGAAGATACACTCAAAGGTGCAGATATAACAAATTGAAGCTCAGAAAAAATACAATTAAACTATGTAGAATAAAAGACTCTCAAACAAAATACTGTGCTCAAATAAGTGTGAGTGATAAAATATTTTGACAGAATTTTGGCACAAAAAATAAGTAACAGTGTTGTTTGAATTTGCTCACAGTGCTGTGTTTATATAGGACAAAAAGAGCCGTTGCAGCATTAAATTGAAATTGATCCATTGCGATTTGAAACATATATAATCGATTATGGTAAAATGATTAATCGATTATTTATTAAGCAGAAATTGAATCACCGATGATACTTTCAAAAGACATAATCGATTATATGTTTGATTCAATCGATTATTGAAATCTGGAGAAAAAACACGGAATGCCATCAAAATAAAATAATCGATTATTGTAAAGTTTATAATCGATTATGGATTGTTTGAAACACACGGAAAAGAAAAGAAAGACACAAACGATTATTGTAAGTTCCATAAACGATTATGGGCATTCTGTTTATCATCCAAAATAAGTGCCAAAAATAAAATATTTTTCCAAGATAAAGGATAGGTATTTTTGGACACTGTTCAAAACATTTTTCGAAATATTTGATAGCTAAAATAATTTAGAAACAATGTCATAAAATAAATTTTAGATAAAACATTGTGAGTGTGTGATTTTATTTTAATTGAGAGCTTTTTATTACTACTTACAAATAGTCCTAAGAAAAAGATAGATACCTAAAACCCAAAGAGTTGAAGTCTTCCAATTCTTGGTAGCGGCTTGATATACTTTTCCGCTTTTTGCACATTTGACTATTTGCGTAACTCCTTTTTGTCAATCATCAAAACAATCCTGTCAAGGCATGTATTCATAGACTCCCCCTTTTTGATGATAACAAACATTTCAGGGAGGGAATTTAGTAAAGTATAATTATGATATAGCAATGAGATATAAGTGCGGTTTTTCAATAAAAGATATCAGAGTTTAAGCGAGTATTTTAGAAAAACTCCTCCTCACAATATGCAAAATATAATTCACTCCCCCTGAATCATAAAACTTTTCCCCTTTTGGCAACATCAAAAAGCGAGAAAGATAAAGGGAAAGGCATGTTAAGAATATGCATATAAGTGTAACTTGTGGCAAAAATAATTAAAAAAAAGAGTATCATGGGTTCAATGAAGCATCAGAAATCCATGGTCAACAAAATATTCAAAAAAAGAGAGATAGCAAAATAAAGCACTAGGATGGGGGGTTACTAGTCCTCATCCAACTTATTCTCGTCGCCGTAGTTTCCACATCTTTGCTGATGTTGAATGCATAATCGTTTACAGATAACGTGACCTGCATAAACTGGTTAGCACACTTAAAAAAAATGTAGCCACCCTTTTGGGAGATAATAAGGAGAACTTGCTTTTTGTAACATCCCAATTTTTATGAAAATTATTTTATAGTTTCCGACTACTTGAAAATAAATCATGGAGATTGATCACCTCAATGGTTTGTTAAAAGTACGAAGAACAACAAAGATTTATTGTAAACAATTTACTGTTTTAGTAATTAATTCAGATTAACAGACAGTGTAGACGTATACTGTTTTTAATATGAATTAATCCCGAAAAATGTGAAAGATTGTTATTTGATTAAAGAAAATTATTTTATTGAAAGAGAAATAATTTTCAGGATTTAATAAATATTTTCAAGTCATAGTTTGATTTTTCATGGTTTAGTTGTTGTATTAATTGTCTGTTTTATGTCATATTTAATATGACTATTATTTTAAAGATTTTATCTTGATAATTTTATTATTTGAATAATATCTATATGATAAGAGAAATTGAAATTAGTGATCCTCACTAATTTACAGTTTTTATTACACTGCAAGAATTCTATCGAATTCTGCCGTAACTAGGCTATTGTGTGTGTTTCTAACTGAAACATGCCCAAACGTGATCCAAATTTTATAAAATTTGAGATCTTAGTATTTTCCAATATTTAGGATTTATTGTAATTTTTCTAGAATTTTTGGGCATCAGAAAATATTTAGTGTATTTTCTATGGCCAGATCACTAATTGCGACGTTTAGGTTCGCATTTGAGAAAAACGAGATCGTGGGTACTTTTCTTATGCCATGAGGAACATTTTGTAATTTTGGGTGTGGGGTTATAATTAGAATTATTTTTGGGAGTTTTTAGTGTTAAAACCTAATATACGCGTAACGTCGTGCACCCGGTTGAGCGAAAACGCGTCGTAGCGAAACCCTGAGATATTTTGAGCAAATGGCTGCCATACATGGACCAATGGGAGGCCAGCCATGTGCTTGTAGCCTACTATTTTGAAGGGAGCATTTTGATTGGTTTAGGAAGTAATAGGTAGTTAGTTTGTTAAGTTAGTTTAGTTAGTTTGTGACTAGTTGGTTAGTTTCCAACTAAATGAACATTTTCTTCCACCATTGCCCCTCAAAATTTTGCGGCTTCTCCTTCCATTTGGCTGCTCCATTTCAGTTCCTTTCATTGTTGGAAAGCTTGAAAAAAATTCTAGAAAGAGAAAGTGGTGGTTTTGGAAGTTTTGATGATCAAAGTTTCCATCTTTATTTCCTTCCTTCTCAATCCTTGTTCTATCATCTCTAATCTTCTTGGTAAGGATTCTAATCCCTTCTCCTTTCTCCATGGCTGCCATGGATGAGCTTTCATGGTTCTAGAGTTGTTTCTCATGATTTTAGTTTTGATTCTTGAAGGAAAGTGATGTTTAAGCAGCAATCTTCCATCCTTTCTTCTTAATCCTTAATCCATCACCTCCAAACTTCTTGGTAAGCTTCATACCCATTCTTTTCTCTCTTGAGTTTCACGATATGGGCTTGGTTGGTTTTAGGAATTATTTTTGGTCAAAAGTGTTAGATTTTGCTAGATATGCATGATTAGTCTTAAAGCCCTTTGTTTTCCTCCATGATTAAGCATGATTAGAGTATTTGAAAATTTGGGAACCCTAACCTTGAGACATGGCCGAACCTAGGGGCTATTTTAAGCTTTGGTTTTGTTTGGTTTTTAGTGTTTTAGAGTTGATTCTTGATGGGTTATACTTGCTAAGTTTGGAAACTAGTCATATATGCATGTTTACAAAGTTTTGAAAAAAATAAATTTGGATTGTTGAGGGGCTGGAACCGTGGCCCATTGATATAGTTTTGATGATGTTTTTATTTGTTCTTAAGTGTATCAAAGTGATTTGGAAGTTGGTTTTTGATTAGGACTTTAAATCTATAAGGATGTGCAAGTGTAAAGCTTTGAAAAATTGTTTGAAACAAAATTAATTTTGGGGCTGTTTTGTAGTTTTGGAAAATAGCAACCTTTGTAGTGTTAAATGAGTTTGATGAACTTGTTTTTATGGCTTAAAGGTATTACAATTAGTAGATATTAGCTTATGAGTTAAAGGCTAACAAGTTTGCATGATTTAGGAGTTAAAGATTTGAAAACCTTGAAGTTGTTTTGAACTTCCAAAAATCGTGGCCTTCAAGAGTGTTTTGTAACTTGTTCTTGACTTGTATTTATGCTTGAAAATAGTTGTAAAAGTGGTTGATGATTTGATTTAGCAAAACAATTCAAAGAAGTATGATTTTGGGAAAAGTTTGAGTTTATGTTTCAAGAATTGTTTTGAGCTTGTAATAGAATTGTTTCTAAAATTTTGTGACATGTTTTAGTGCTTTGAAAAATGGTTCAAAGTTGACAAAACACTATTCATTTGGTAAAACACTATTCCAATTGGTAAATTTTGCTTTAGCCATTTTTCTAAGTGTGTAGCTTTTGTAAAAGCTTGAAAACTTGCATGGTTTGAATTTGTTTCATGGCATATGATTAGGTGTGATCCAAATAGGTTAAGTTGGAAAGATTTTAGGCCCTTTTTAGGACTAAAATCGTGGCTTCCCTAGAGTCATAGGACTTTGGTTTTTGGTTCTAATTTTGTTAAGTTTGTGTTGTTAAGGTTCGTGTTTAGGGTACGTGCGAGGTGCGACTTGACGATGATTTTGAATTTACCTTGCTTGGATTGTTAAAGCGCCCAAGGTAAGGGAAATTCTTACATAATGAGTTTGGGCTTTTCGCCTTGTGTGTTGTTTGTTTGATTATTGATTGATTGTGTGGTAGTACTTGTAGTATTACTATGTACTGTGGAGATGTTGTAGCATGAACTGATGTGTATTGATTTGGCCCTGTGTGGCAAGACTGAATTGTATTGTGTGACTTAAATCATACTTGATTGATTTAACTAGACTTGAAATTGATGATAATATGTAGCATGTTCTTGGTCCTGCGTGGCATTATGAGTTGTATTATTTTCCTTGAATCATCTTGGATTTCATTGGAACTTCGCATTGAATTGGAATATGAAAAATATATTATTGTTGATAATGGATTAATTAACAATGCGTTGATCGACTGCTATTGGTTGACGATTTACATCGGTAAATCTGATGCGATTCCACAAGCCGAATTATGATTTCGTAAACAAATTGTTAAGGGCATTTTGACTTAAAAGTAAGCGTGAGGGTTTTAGTTCAACTAGCCAAAGCTTGCAAGGAAATTTTAATAGAATAATAGTGGAGAAAAGAACTTGAAATAAATAGTCCAATTTGCGAAAACGGTTGCGTTAAATAATGCGCCTGAGAAAATTCTGGCTAGGAAAGACTTGGTAATTAAGAGTGTTCGCACCACCTCTCTTTCCTGGGAATTCTTCCAGTGTGTTATTTAGCACAACTAGGATTTCAACGACCTAGAACTAAAAAGTATTTTCAGATACAGAGGAGTGATACAAGAACTGAGAAAGAGATTTCAAAGATCGGGATTTCGAAAGAATAAAACATAGGGAACCTAGTGTTCCTATTGAGCATATGGGCCATGTGTCCTGCGTGTTGGAACCTAAACGATTGAGAAGTTTAGACCCTCATTAATTTTGATAATAACAAAATATTCACAAGAGTTAACAAAATATTCCCTCAAAGGCTCGAATGTACTGAGTCGTTTTGAGAAGTTGAGAGTATTGTCAAGGTTGTGACAGTAGAATACTCTTAAGGTTTTGTAATCAGTTGATTATAGTGGAAAATCCTTCAGGAACGAAGGGACTAGACGTAGCTACCAGTTTGGTAGTGAACTAGTATAAATCTCTGTGTCACTTGCTTTATTGCTTTCTATTTATCTTTATCTTGCTCTGTTAAAAACAAGTTTTCACAAACTACTTTTCAGCGTCCGATTTATTTCCAGCGTCCGTTTAACAAACTGTTTTGAAAAACCTGTGTTCTAAGTGTTTTTAAATCAAAGTTTACGAAAAGTTTTCAACACAATTCAACCCCCCTTCTTGTGTTCACGTTCAGTTGGTACCAGAGCTCGGCCTCTTGGTTGAGCACTTAACAGTGTTAAGAGTAAAGATCCTACTGTGAACATGTCTGCTGAAGGTGGTCATATGAACCGTCCTCCTCTATTCAATGGAGAAAAATTTTATTACTGGAAAGATAAGATGAAAGCATTCCTTGAGGCACAAAATCTTGATTTGTGGGATATAGTTGAAAGTGGATACATTTCTCCCGCTAATGCCCTTGGTGTTGCAATACCTAGGAAAAACTGGACTGATGATCAGAAAAAGAGATATCAAACCAATCAGAAGGCTAGATTTATTCTCATCTGTGCTATGACAGAAAGAGAATATGATAAATGTGGCAAGTTTGATACTGCCAAAGAAATGCAGGATTCTCTTGTTTTGTCTTATGAGGTTACGCCCAAGTAAGAGAAACAAAGGCTAGCATGATAGTTCGCCAGTATGAGCTACTCAAAATGGAAGATGGAGAAAACATTGAAACTATGTTTGGAAGGTTCCAAACACTTGTTCATGGGTTGCAGGCCCTTGGAAAAAGTTATACTATACCTGACCATGTGAGAAAGATCTTGAGAAGTTTGACTAAGCAGTGGAGACCCAAAGTCACTGCTATTCAAGAAGCAAAAGATCTAAATGTCCTTCGGCTTGAAGATCTTATGAGTTCTTTGAAAGCTCATGAACTTGAGTTAAATGAAGAAGAACCTACCAAAAAGAGTAAGTCTATTGCTTTAAGAGTTAATCAACATAAACCTAGTACTTCTAAAGCTTTTCAGGCTGAAGAAGAAGAATCAGATGGTGAAGCTTCAGAAGGAGATTATGATGGATCATATAATGAGCTAGCTTTCATATCTAAGAAGATCCAGAGAATGTGGAAGAAGAGAAACTTCAGAAGGAGGTTTCAGAAGAAAGATACAAAGGACAAGAAGGAAAGCAAAGACAAGGACAAATCCCAAGTCATTTGCTATGAATGTAAGAAGCCTGGACATTTCAAGTCCGAGTGTCCTAATCTTAAGGAAAAGTCCACAAGAAGCTCCTTCAAGAAAAAGAAGAAAGGTCTCATGGCAACATGGGAAGATCTTGACTTATCCTCCTCTGAGGAAGATAAAGAAGAAGAAGCTCACATTGCCCTCATGGCAGACACTGATCTTGATTCAGAAGAAAAAGTTGAAGAGGTAATAATATATGACTCTTATTCTGATCTTCAACTTGCATTTGATGATCTGTTAAAGGATTCTGCCACTCTCTCTATTGAGTATAAGAATTTGAAAAAGAAATTTTCAAAACTATCACAAGATTTTCATTCTTTACACAATGAAAACTCTGTACTCAATGAAGAGAACCAGAAGCTGAAAACTAAAAATCAGCGTCTGGTGGATGACCAGCGTCTGGAAGCCAACAAGCAACCAGAAGCTGAGAGCTCTCAAGTTAAAAGCTCTGTAGTTACAGGCAATCCTAACTGCAAATCAAATGACTATGAACATGCATTTCAAAAGTTTCTTACAGAGAGTGTAACTCGAAGCAAGCAAGCTTCTATGATTTGAGGTGTCAGTAAAACGATAACTCATGGTCTTGGTTATATATTAGATAAACCTCCTTTAGAAAATGATTCAGTATCTGATGACACCAATGATCATAGTGAATGCTTGCATTGTACTTACTGCAATAAATCTGGTCATTTGAAAAGTGTGTGTACTGTGTTTACAACTAAGAAGGACAAGTATCCTTCAAGAACTAACAAGAAAGGACCCAAAAAGATATGGGTACCTAAAGATAAAATAGTCTATGTTGCAGACTTGCTTAGCAACAAAGTTAACACACCTATCTTGGTACTTAGACAGTGGATGCTCGTGTCACAAGACGGGAGAAAAGCATATGTTCCAAGAACTAAGACCTAGAGAAGCTGGATTCATTGGTTTCGGAGGAAACCAGAAAGGTAAAATAGTTGGAATTGGTCGCATAGGTAAAGGCTCTCTTCCTTCTATTGATAATGTTTTATATGTTGAAGGACTGAACCATAATCTATTGAGCATAAGTCAATTATGTGACAGTGGTTATAATGTTGTCTTTCTTAAAATGGATGTTTAGTAAAAGCAAAAATGATGGATCTATATTCTTTCTGACAAAGAGAAACAAAACATTTAAAAAGTTGATCTTTCTGAACTTGCAAAACAAGATGTCAAGTGTCTTATATGCATTGAAGATGAGCAATGGATTTGGCACAAAGATTGGGTCATGCCAATTTGAGGTTAATCTCAAAATTAAACAAGCACAATCTTGTTAGAGGCTTACCAAATCTTAAGTTCCAATCGATGCCCTGTGTGAGGCTTGTCAAAGAGGAAAACAAGTTAAAACTTCCTTTCATTTAAAAAATGTTGTTTCGACCTCTAGACCACTTGAACTTTTACATCTTGATCTTTTTGGTCCCACAAGGACAGCCTCTTTAACTGGAAAGAAATATGAATTAGTCATTGTTGATGATTTTACTAGATGGACATGGGTTAAATTCCTTGCCCACAAGGATGAGTCTTTTAAGGTATTTCTTGTGATTCTCGCAAATCAGTTCAAAATGAAAAAGGCATCTGTATTTCTTCTATTAGAAGTGATCATGGGGGAGAATTTGAAAATGAAAACTTTCAAAAATTTTGTGAAGAAAATGGCATCTCCCACAATTTCTCCTCTCCTAGAACACCTCAAGAAAATGGTGTTGTAGAAAGGAAAAATAGGTCCCTCCAGGAAATGGCCAGGACCATGATTGATGAAGTCCAGGGAAATTCAAATGGAGACCATCCAATAGATGCAAGGCCCAATGATGCTCTACAAGGACTTGGAGGCCCAATGACGAGGTCAAGGACTAAAAAGGCTAAAGAGGCTTTGGACAAAGAAGTCAACTATTTCCTATCTCTCAAACCAACTCCCGAAGGCCCAACTCTCAAGATAGTCCAAATAATCCAAGTTGATGAAGAACCCAATATGGGGGGCATGATATCACCCTAGTCGTTCCTTTTAATTTATTTAGATTAAGTATTTGAACTTTTTTAAATTCAGTTTGGTTGTATTTTCCATTTGGGATAATTTTTGTAATAAGGTCCTACTTGTTTTGGGCTAACTAAGCACATAGGATCTTAGAATGTGTTGACTTTGCTAATTGGGCTTGGCTCATATCCATGAGCCAGGTTCAGACTTGGGAGCGCTAACTTGCTGGCTCCACCAAGTAGGGTTGGCCGCCACACTCTATTAGGACAGGAGGGAGGAATTGATTACCATTATGGCTATAAATAGCCTTTGTACACTCCTAATTCAGCACCTTTGAATCAGAATTTATTTTGCACTCCATTGTGAGTTTGTGAGAGCTAAGCCTCTTAGGTTCTTGGATGAACCATTTCTGATTCTTATCAAGAGCTTCCATTCTCTTGTGGCGAATCTTCACCGGACTTATCACTCTCTTGAGAGTGTGGCGTCTTCTTTCATTTCTGTCTCAATTCCATCATTTTATTTTAATTCTGTTTGCTTAGTTCTTTGTTTATGCGCCACTTTCCTTAAAGCTTGCACCTTTAGCACTTCATTCTTCTTGCACTACTGTTTGTATGCGCCATCTTAATTCAAGAGCAAAGTATTTGTTCTTCCTTCTTCAAATAGAAGTGGGCGCCAATTTGAGGATTAAGGATTCTAATTCCTAAAGTTCTCATTTTTATACTGTTTTAACCCTTATAACAAGATTCAATTCGAGGACGATCCGTTAAAAACTATATGCATCCGTTTTGGATCATATCAATGATCAATGAAGCTGATATTGCGAAACATTTTTGGGCAGAAGCAGTAGCTAGTTATATTCAAAATAGAATTCTTATAAGACCTATTTTGAATAAGACTCCTTATGAATTGTGGAAAGGTAGAAAACCAAACATTTCTTACTTTCATCCTTTTGGTTATAGTTGTTATATTCTGAATACTAAAGATCAGCTTGGTAAGTTTGATTCCAAGGCTGACAAAGGAATCTTTTTGGGATACTCTGAAAGATCTAAAGCTTTTAGAATATACAACAAAGAAACTTTGACAGTTGAAGAGTCCATTCATGTCAAGTTTGATGATAAGAAGTCGACCTTTGCTATGTCGAGTTAGATGAGTTATTTTAATTAAACCTCGGTGACAAGTCGACGGTGAACATGCATCTTCATCATCCGGTGGTGACAAGACGAAGAATTCTACTCAGCGGCCAAGTAAGAAAAAGCTGGAAGTACAAAACCAATCATCCAAAAGATCAAATCATAGGAGAACCTGGTGATAAAGTACGAACCAGATCCTCTTTGAAGGAGCATGCTGATTTTGCACTTCTCTCTGAAATGGAACCTAAGATGATTGATCAAGCATTGGAAGATGAAGGGTGGATTCTAGCAATGCAAGATGAGCTAAATAAGTTCCAAAGAAATGATGTATGGAAGCTAGTCACTCTACCAGAAGATAAGCAAGCTATTGGTACTAAATGAGTATTTAGAAATAAGCTTGATGAAGATGGTAAAGTTGTGAGAAATAAAGCAAGGTTAGTTGCTCAAGGTTACTCACAAGAAGAAGGTATTGATTTCATTGAAACTTTTGCACCTGTTGCAAGACTAGAAGCTATTCGCATTTTACTTTCATTTGCAGCACATCATGAGATAACACTATATCAAATGGATGTGAAAAGTGCTTTTCTAAATGGTTTTATAACTGAGGAAGTTTATGTTAAACAACCTCCTGGTTTTGAAGATATTGAATTTCGGTAACATGTTTTTAAACTTAAAAAGGCTCTATATGGTCTTAAGCAAGCTCCCAGTATGGTATGATAGACTAAGTTCCTTTTAATGGAAAATGGATTTACAAGAGGTTTAGTTGACACTACTCTTTTCAGAAAATCCTCTAACAAGCATTTCATACTTGTTCAAATCTATGTTGATGATATCATTTTTGGAGCCACTAATGAAAGCCTTTGCAAAGAATTTTCTAAGCTTATGCAGGCTGAATTTGAGATGAGCATGATGGGAGAATTAAAGTTTTTCCTTGGAATACAAATCAAGCAATGCATTGATGGTATCTATATACATCAAAGCAAATCTATCAAAGAATTATGGAAGAAATTCAAGATCTTTGGATTGCAAGCCTATGTGTACACCTATGCATCCTACCGCACTCTTAGTAAAGATGAAATTGGTAAGAAGGTAGATCAGAAAATGTCAGAGGTATGATTGGATCTCTACTTTATCTTACGGCTTCAAGACTGACATTATGTTGATTAATGCACTTTGTGCTAGATTTCAATCGGATCCTAGAGAATCACACCGAGTCTTTGTTAAAAGAATATTGAGATATTTGCAAGGAACTACTAATCTTGGTTTGCTTTATAAGAAATCAAAAATTACAAATTAGTAGGTTTACGTGATCTTGACTTTCTTTGGAGACCGAATTGAAAGAAAAAGCACAAGTGGTAGGCCCGATTCCTTGGAGCAAATCTTGTATCTTGGTCAAGCAAAGGCAAAGCACAATTGCACTCTCAACAGCAGAAGCTGAGTATATTTCAGCAGCAAGTTGCAGCTCTCAACTTCTGTGGATGAAATATCAACTTGAAGATTACCTGATAAAAGAGAGTAATATTCCTATCTTTTGTGACAATACTTCTGCAATCTGTCTTACTAACAATCCCATATTGCATTCACGAGCCAAGCACATTGAGATTAAGCATCATTTTATAAGAGACTATGTTCAGAAGGGTATTCTAGAAATAAAATTTGTAGACACTGATCATCGATTGGTGACATATTTACAAAACCCTTGCTGAAGATAGATTCAATTTTATAAGAAGAAATTTAAACTTTCATCTTATAGAAGAATGATTAATCTCAGCGTCTGAAAATAAACAAAATCTCAGCATCTGATATGACATAAGCATGTATGTGTATAAGCATCTTATTTGTCATATGCATCATAACTCATCGTCTGGTGAAGCGGGTGCGTGCGTCAAGCACACCCACACGTGTCTGCGTGTTAAGGACTTAAGCGTCTCATCATATCTACTGAGTCATAATTGTTTATGTCTTTCGATAAAATCTTTTTCTTGATTTTACTTTTCTTTTGGCATCTGCATTTAATGAAAAGACAAATCTTTATTTTCTTTTTGATTTAATTTTTATGTGGAAATACGAAGCGATATTTTGAAAAAAGGACTGTACCATTCTCTATTAACTTTCCCACTACTCCACATTTTTCGCTCCATCACTGCACTCTGCGTTTCCTGCAAAACCGTGTGTGTTTTCGAACCCTAAAACCTCCATCACTTTCTCTTCAATTGCTACAATGGCCGACAGAAAGGTTGGACAATACACTGCTGCCTTCGATGTCTTCTCTGAGGCAAAACTTCTGAATGAGAACCGGGTTGATTTCGAGAACTTCAAGCTATACGGTTTTGATTTTGTGAAGGTCTTGGCGGGTGGAAAAACTACTTCATCTGGGAACCGTTGACGTCTTGAGCTACGCTATTAAGGAATTCTGGGGAAGTGCATACTTACTTCCGGGGGAAATCATAGAAGGTCACATCAGAGGATTCAAACTACGCTTCACTATCAACTCTATTGCTCAGACAATCAAGTGTCCGTGTGAAGGAATCAGTTACCATGCAAACTGGGCTGATGCTTACAGAGGACTTGAAAACGTCAATGAAGCTCTGTTTGAGAACTACCGTGAACTGAAGAAGAAGAACATCACTCCCACGGCTAAAGACTTGAAAAGCCACTACCGAGTACTGCACAAAATCATCGCCAAGAGTGTGATTCTGAAGGCTGGCTCAAGCGACATAGTGAACTACGAGCAAAAGTTCATTATGAGGAACTACATGGATGGGAAAAAAATCAATCTGCCAAGGTTGATTATCAATAATCTGATAAATGCCCTTGTCTTCTCAAGGAAGAATGTTGATAAGAAGAATATCGTCAAGATAATTCCATATGGAGTTCTTCTCTCCATTATGATGATCAAAGACGGCATTGTAAGGAAGCTGACTGACTCCATCAACACAGAGGAAAAGGAAAAATACTTTGGTGTTGGTCTTTGTTGTTCGTCCGAAGTTTTGGAGTCAACTGTTTGGTCGGGGATGCACTTATTCTGAGGCTCCATGATCAAGAAGGTGAAAATAGAGCAACAGGAAGGAGAAGCTGAAAAGAAAACCACCAGAAGCTCAATGACTAGTGTGAAAAGACCTGCTGAGTCTTCTTCAAGGGAGATCAGAAGAACAAAGCAGAAGGTGGCACCTACACCTACTGTTGAAGAACCAGAAGATGAGGATAGAATTCCCATCAGAAAGGTCTTGGAGAAACATTTTAGACCAACAGCTAAAAAGGATGCTTCAGCATTCGGTCAAGGGAAGCAAATCCCTCCTCCTCCTCCTGTTGTTGTTGTCACCAGAGGGTCGAAAAGAAGGTTGGTCAAGTCATCAGAGGTTAACCCAAAGGTACCTGATTTTACTGCTGATGAATCAGTATCTGTGTTTGATGCTCATGATGTTATTCCTGCACCACCTTTGTTTGTTTCACAACCACAAACACAAACCAGGAAAACCAGAATGAGCCTCCAACAAACCTCAACCCTCTCTAAACCTACCCAACCATCATCCATTACACTCAACCTTGACCTACCACAAAATTCTTCAAATACTTCACTTACCACATATATTTCCAAACTCCACTCTCATCCCTTTAACCTATTATTCAAAATACCTCCCATTAATCCCTTCAAACCCTACACACCTAAAACCTACAAAATCACCAAAACCACTCCCACCCTTCTCACCAATTCCCATAAACCTACATACGCTGGTGGAAGGAAGAATGTCTCATACAAACCACGGTTTGTTAAGTATGAGATATATCATAGCATCTACAATCGTCCCTCCACATGGCATTTGAAAACCTTCACCTCTGGGTGCCAGTTGGAGATTGCCTCTCCGATAAGTGCTACCTTCAAGGATGGAGAAGACCACTTTCAGATGTCATTTAAAGGAAGATTGAGACCGACATCTGGTAGCGAGCAATTCCGCTTCTCTGTTGATCTTCCTAGATCCCTACCACAAACCCAACCACTCACGTTGGAAGAATGCGGAAGGTGGATCACGGATGAAGAAGCTGCCTTCATGGCACCTTGTCTTGAGATGAAGAAGATTGAAATGTCCAGACGATCTGAGGATCCTTCTTCAGTATCGATAAAGATTGTACCAGACGGACAAAGGTGGCTACCTTGGTCTATTCTGGGAAAAGGAAAGAACACACTCGCAAGCGGCCATTCGGCAAGATTGGGCTCGAGGAGTATGAGAAGGCTCCCAAAGTACAACCTTAAGGAATTCTCTAAGCTTGGGTGCCAAGATCTCTGAGGATCATGCCAGAAGGTTATACCTGAATTCTCTGAAGGAAGATGAATGGAGAAGCGGCTCCTCAAATCGCTGCAATCTTTGAGAAGGCCACTATTCCAACGGTTAGCACTGTCAGTGAGTGCGACATCAATCTTGGAGCAGTCTACTTGATGATATGTTCGGATGCTCGATGTCGTGCCTTTTATTGCATGAAGATATATGTCCAATGGGTTGCTGTGACCAAGCACTTCGACATTGGTTTTACTTGGAGTCAATGGTCTGAGTCTTGGAAAGACAAGGCCATGTTACCATGGCTCGTCCCCCTAGTGCTAGAAGAAGATGATAGGGAAAATCTGCGAAGAATATACCTGGCAGAAAATGAAGCACTCTCTTTCGCTTGTGAAGCATTAAGTGTCTTTATCAGAAGTATATGGGGAGAAGAAGCTGGAAATAGGTTTGATGCTTTCACTGCTGATGTAGTTCTACACAGAGAAATCATCTTCATGGATTTCTTTGTATCGAGAAGATGTGAATTATAAATGGGAAATTTAAATGTAACCGAGCTCGAGAAAACTTGGAAATCTCATCAAATGGTTTTATACCAAATGATGCATTTTTCTAAGAGCTCAACAGAAGGAATTGAGATCGACGCTATCCAACTGGGTGCTAGCGAGCATCGAGAAGATGAAACACTGCACCGTGCAGAAGTTGGACCTTCTACTTCTACTCCTGCAATTGAGATGGTCACTATTCCCAAAGCAGAGTTTGAAGAAATGAAGGCCACAAACATGAAAGTCACTCAGCTGAAGATTGCTCTGAAATTACTATATGAATGTCTTAACATCCCTCCACCACCTCTTCCAAACCCTTGAATTTATTTATTTTTGTGTGATATAAACTATTTCTTTGTTTTGTTAATACACTTATATATATACACTAATTTTGCTCTGATATACCTACATCTGACTTATATTCAAATTTTTCTAAGTCTTATTTTGACTATGATGTGTTTTTACACTCTTTTTGTCTGATGACAAAAGGGGGAGTAAAAGAAAGGTATGATGAACACGTGAAAATCTGACTAACTCACCGTCCGATGTTCACACTCCGATGGATACACTGGAACTGAAGTATCATGCATAGCATTTCATACATAGCATTTGTGTGGTTATTTATTAATGCGCTAATATTCATTGATCTAGTGCTCTTATAATGATCAATAAATTTGGTACAATTTGATTAAATCAATCTTTTTGATCAGCATCCGATCTTACTCTGATACATCTACGTATTTTTTTTGCGATCACTTAATTGAATTTGTTTATCAACTATCGCCTTAATACTAGAATTATCTTATATATCAAAATTGTTAAATTCAGGGGGAGACCCTTGATGTCATTTTGAAACTAAATTGTTCATCAACCTTAGATATTTGTCATCATCAAAAAGGGGGAGATTGTTGGAACCTAAACGATTGAGAAGTTTAGACCCTCATTAATTTTGATGATAACAAAATATTCACAAGAGAACAATTTATGTTCTAACAATTCTTGAAGTGTGCAGATACTAATATTACATATATTTCTAAGCCACTTAAACAAGACGGAAGAAGCTCTCAAGAGAAGGATACACTCCATGTGTCAGCATCCGGCTCATCCTAGTATACTGTCCTCGTGAGCGTCTGAAATTATCTTCTTGTCACACTAGTCTTATCCATTTGCTATGAGCGTCCGATCTTCCGTTCTGAGCAAGCGTCTGAACTTCATTATAAATCACGTGTTGGTCACGTAGTTGCTCTTCCTCTCAGAAGTTTCTGGAACGGATTTCGAATTTGATCATATGCGCTAAAATTGTTGTACGAGGTATCAAAGGTGACACATTTAGCTAAAAGACAAAAATCGTACAAGCAATTGTGAAAAGCAAGGTAGTACGAAAACGGTAATGTGTACTACTGAGATATTCTCTGGAAAGGAAGAAAGAGACAGCTTTTTGAAATCACCTCACTCAATAGAAAGGAGCCATTTTCTTTATGCGGTAATATCCTTTAGAACTCCTATAAATACCCCAAGGTATCCATTGAAGAAAGCTAGAAACTCTACAAGAGAATATTGCTTCATTTCTGAGAACAAGCACTGTTGCTATACACTATAAAGAGTCAATACTCAAAGCCTTTATACATGAGCAATCAAGTTTGAGCCAAGTCTGCGGACTACAAGAACTGAACTCAGCGTCAGGCACTTTCTTTTAGAAAGCATTTCTATATTGAGCTTAATTTTTATCCTCTCTGTGAGAGTTATTTATACTTGTATTCAACTTACTTGTAAAAGTTTTTTGGCCTAGTTAAAATTTGTTCCCTCAAAGGCTCGAATGTCTTGAGTCGTTTTGAGAAGTTGAGAGTATTGTCAAGGTTGTGTGATGGGAATACTCTTAAGGTTTTATGTCAGTTGATTATAGTGGAAAATCCTTCAGGAACGAAGGGACTAGACGTAGCTACCAGTTTGGTAGTGAACTAGTATAAATCTCTGTGTCTCTTGCTTTACTGTTTTCTATTTATCTTTATCTTGCTCTGTTAAAAACAAGTTTTCACAAACTGCTTTTCAGCATCCGGTTTATTTCCAGCGTCCGTTTAAAAAACTGTTTTGAAAAACCTGTGTTCTAAGTGTTTTTAAATCAAAGTTTGCGAAAAGTTTTCAACACAATTCAACCCCCCTTCTTGTGTTCACGTTCACTGCGCTGGGACTTAATGTCCTGCTTGCGTGCGCATTTTCTTGATTAAGGATTAGACCTAGTGTTCCGTTTGGCGTGCCTAGTATCTTAACCTAAAAGTTGAGCCTAGTGTTCCGCATTACGTGCCTAGAGTTCTGATCTAAGATTAGGACTAGCGTTCCGCAATTGAACACCCGGACCTTGTGTCCTGTGTTGAACTCTTAGTTAATTGAGATTTGGACACCCACTAAGTTGAGTGAGTGAGGGTTCGTCGATCCGCATCGATTAATTAAAGCATTACTCAGGCACTCACTACGGTGAGCACGCCACATTGTAGAATTTGTTTGGATATCACTTGGGCGTTCACTACGGTGAACATGCCATATTGTTGAATTTGTTGGATATCGCTTGGGCGTTCACTACGGTGAACATGCCATATTGTTGAATTTGTTTAGATGCGTACTAACCATTGAGCATCGACACTCGGAGCGTTTGATTGGTCTTAAAGACTTCAAAAGACGAGTTGTCATGTCACTCGTAGCGTTTGATTGGTCGTACAGACTTCAAAAGGCGAGTTGACACTGCATTGCCTAAGTAGAGGCACGCCAAAGTAGTGGCCAGCCAAAGTAGTGGCAATCCTAAGCAGAGTCTATTTTGTTTGGACATTGGGAAAGTAGTCCCCGTCATACTACTGACCTATTAAGGCTGCAGGTATATACACAACTGGTCATACTGCATTGACATGCATAGCTAACCACATTTATGATATGTGATGAATTGTTTGATGAATTAGATATTGTGATGACTTGATCACTTATTTGTTGATAGATTTGCCTGCTCACATGCAATAGTTTGATATTGTAGTGACTTGATTGTTGATCTGTTGGTTGTTTTGGTTGCTCACATGCAATGCTTGATATACCGTGATGATGCGTGCGGTTTATTAAGTATGTATATGTATATAAAAGCATGTTGTTGTATTATATATGTATATGTTGTTTGCATGTGATATAGCCTATGATAAACTCGTGGACAAAGGATTCACCCTTGCACTGTTGTTGGATTGGATGTCCTTATGGATGTCACTTCCAGATGGAGTTCGGTAGCTGTTGCAGCTTCGTCTTTCAGGGGCATTGAAGATTGAGCCAGTGGAGGAAGATTCCTCTGAGTACTTCATGTTTGGTCTTGCTGAGCTGTTTCTCAGTAAGAGTTATAGTTGTTGGCCAGCTTAGCTTAGGGTTTTGTATTTCTTGTTTTGTAATTACTCTTTCAGAAAACCTCGCCTTAGTGCGAAATGATTATGTTATGTGAAGTATTATTTTGTGATGCATTATACTCTGATAATACAAAAGTTTGAATTGGCATCATTTAGAAAACTGTAGTACTCTATGTCTCATTTTGAAAAGGGTTTCAAAGGAAAGAATATGAAAAGAAAAAAATTTACTCCTATTTTTCCATTGCGAAATACATAAGAGTACTCTCTAACTGAAAGCATACAAGCATTAAATGTTTTCAGCATTAGATTGGGTTGCACAGTAGCGCTCCGGAGTCGGGGTGTTACACTTTTGTCTCCTATCATGTGCTTGGAACAGCCATTTTCAAGATACCACATTTTGCTCTTGGCTTTCAAGCACACCTGCAAAACGTAGTCAAGTTTTAACTTTTGGTACCCAAGCCATGTTGGGTTCTGGTGAGTTGGTCTTTAGCAAAGTTCCCTTTGGAATCCATATCTTTTTGCCAATAACATTCTTGTTCTTTCTAATGTTGCAAATAGAGGTAGTGTGACCCCTTCTACCACAATGAAAACACTTAATGAAAGGACTGCTCGAGGTGTTGTTGTGATTGACAAATTTGAAAGATTTTTCATGCGTTTTTGGATCATAACCCAAACCGGCTTTTCCAAAAGTACCTTTTATTTTCCCAAAAGAATATTTAAGTTATCCCTTCCCATGGTAAATTTGTCAAGGGTGTTTTGTAAATCTTTAATCTTGTTTTTCAAAACATTGCATTCATCGCATTTGAAAATTTTGTTCTTTTGGCAAAAAGTGCAAGTGGAAACTTCAGTCACAACAACTTGTTATCTTTAAGAACTTCCATCTCTTGGTTTAAAATAAGAATTTTTGATTCAAGAAAAGAGATAGTTTTATCAGAAGATGAAACAATTTTTCAAAGTCTAATCGTTTCATTATTGAATTCTTCACAAGCAATGAGTAACTCATCATAAGTTAAAGGAGATTCGTGTTCAAGAGCATTTACCTCATCTATCTCGTGATTTGCCATGAGACATAAGTTGGCCTCTTCATTTTCTGATTCATCAGATGAGTCCATGTCATTTTCATCCCAGGCAATATAGGCTCTTCTTCCTTTTGATTCTTTTTGTGGCCTTAACTTTTCATTTTTCTTCTGATCATGAGGGCAATCGGGTTTTATGTGCCCCTTTTGACCACATTTGTAGCAAGTTGGATTGAAGAAAGTTCCTTCCTCATTTTTCTTTTGAGGATTTTGTAACTTGTTTGTTTTCCCTTGTTGCCTCATGATCCATTTGAATCTTCGAACCCTCGAGTTCATGTCTTCCTCATCCTAATCCTCATCAAGACTACCATATTCGCCAGAGTCTCCTTTTTCACTGACTCTTGCTTTGAGAGCAATTCCCTTTTTTTTCTTATCACTTTCCTCACTCTCAATGAGTCGATTTAATTCAAGTTCATGTTCCTGCAATTTGCCAAACAAGATTGCCAAAGACATAGTAGATAAATATCTAGATTCAGATATAACGGTAACCTTGGGTTGCCAATTTCTATTTAAACATCTAAGAACTTTATTAATTAAATCTTCATTGCTGAAGAGCTTCCCAAGAGCTCTGAGATGGTTTATTTTATGGATGAACCGTTTTTGCATATCTTGTATGTTTTCACCCGGTTTCATCCTATATAGCTCATAATCATGGATTAAATGTGTTCATTCGAGCCCTTTTGACCTGGTAGTACCTTCATGGGTCAATTGAAGGGTGTCCCACATTTCTTTGGCAGTCTTGCAATTTGAGACCCTATAGAACTCGTCGTACCTTAAAGCTGAAGTGATGATGTTCCTAGCTTTCAAATTGTATTGGACCTTTCTCTTTTCATCTTCGGTCCAAAGTGATCTTGGTTTGTCCACCACTTTATCATTAATTGATTGAGAGGGGACAAAAGGACTGTTTTCCACAGCATCCCAAATATCGAGATCAACACCCTCAAGAAAAATTCGCATTTTATCCTTCCAACCGCCATACCCCTCACCATTGAAAAATCCTGTACGTGGAGCTTCCCTCGTTATGGTTTGAAGTTATACTCTTGAGACGGTTAAGTCCTTTAAACAAGAGTCTAGCTCTGATACCACTTGTTGCTAAGTGACATCAAACACAAGAGGGGGTGAATTGTGTGCAAGCATGCTTTTTGAAATCTTTTGCAAATAAGGTGCTAAATTATAACTTGCAAGAATTTAACTGCGAAAATGATAAATGACTTGAAAGGTAAATTGCAGAATTTAACTTGCAATAAAATAAATGACAGAAATTAAATAACAATGAAATAAATAGCGTAAAATAAATTGCTCAAATTAAATGAGATAAAGAGCAAAGAGAAGCACACAGCAATTTATACAGGTTGGGCCACCAAACACCCTTGTGGCCTACGTCCTGTCCCCAAAGCAAAGCACTAAGGGATTTTACTAAAACACTAGCTTTTAAATCAGGTTCAGCTAGAAACCTTTACAACTCTAAACCAGAGTACCTAGTTCAAGAGATATCACTTCTCTATGAACCACACCTTTACAGCTCTAAACCAGGGCAATTAGCTCAAGAGATATTACCTCTCTATGAACCACTTGGGATTCCCACCAAAAAATAATTTTTACAAATAAAATTTGTATGAAGGAGATACACTCAAAGGTGCAGATATAACAAATTGAAGCTCAGAAAAAATACAATTAAACTATGTAGAATAAAAGACTCTGAAATAAAATATTGTACTCAAATAAGTGTGAGTGATAAAATATTTTGACAGAATTTTGGTACAAAATATAGGTAACACTGAATTTGCTAACGGTGATGTGTTTATATAGGACAAAAAGAGCCGTTGCAGCATTAAATTGAAATTGATCTGTTGCGATTTGAAATATATATAATCGATTATGGTAAAATGATTAATCGATTATTTATTAAGCAGAAATTGAATCACCGATGATACTTTCAAAAGACATAATCGATTATATGTTTGATTTAATCGATTATTGAAATCTGGAGAAGAAACACGGAATGCCATCAAAATAAAAGAATCGATTATTATAAATTTTATAATCGATTATGGATCCTTTGAAACATACGAAAGAGAAAAGAAACACATAAACGATTATTGTGAGTTCCGTAAACGATTATGGGCATTTTGTTTGTCATCCAAAATAAGTGCCAAAAATAAAATATTTTTCCACGATAAAGGATAGGTATTTTTGGACACTGTTCAAAATATTTTTCGAAATATTTGATGGCTAAAATAATTTAGAAAAAATGTCATAAAATAAATTTTAGATAAAACATTGTGAGTGTGTGATTTTATTTTAATTGAGAGCTTTTTAGTACTACTTACTAATAGTCCTAAGAAAAAGATAGATACCCAAAACCCAAAGAGTTGAAGTCTTCCAATTCTTGGTAGCGTCTTGATATACTTTTTCGCTTTTTACACAGTTGACTATTTGCGTAACTCTCTTTTGTCAATCATCAAAACAATCCTGTCAAGGCATGTATTCACAGAGTGCATTTAAGGTGTTTGAATAAATTGATGAGAGAAGAAAGTTATTTAAAAATCTAATAAGTATGTCAAGTGTATATGTATAGGGTTGTTTGTTTGCTAATTGTTTGATTGGTATTCCTCAAGTGTTTCTACATGTTTGTTTAATACAAAAATGTTAGATGCACACAAGGTGTTTGAAGTAATTCATAAAAGGAAAATGCTTCCTTGGAATCCATCTCACTACCAAGGTTGTGTGAATGGATTTGGAATGTTGTTTAGACAAGAATCACTTGAAAAGGTTAAGAATTGACTTAGATATTGAAGTTACAAGTTAAGGGACAGTAGTTGTCCCGTTTCTTGACATCAGTGTGTTCTTTTGTAGAAATGCACTAATTGGATGGTTAGGTCCAAAAATAAAAATTAGATTTAGAAACTAGACATCCTAAGTTTCCAACGAGTGCTCATTTGCCCAATTCTGACGTTTGGTATTTTAATAAAATTCCCGAAATTGATGTTCTTCTGCAGAAAAAATTCTGCAGAGGGGCACGCGGCGCGCTTTAGGGGGCGAGTGATGCATGCCCAAACAAAACAAAAATGCGTTAATGTGTGCGGCGCGCGTCCAGGGCGCACTTGCATGCATCTCCATGTCCAAAATCATGTTTTTCTCACACCGAAACACCCGTGGGGCCTTTCTTAACCAATATATGACTTCCCCAACTCATTATTGAATTAGAACTCTTGTTTAGACATGAGAAATCCTTAGAAATGGTTTTTCTACATTGAAAGATTATGCTCTTAGTGTGATAAGGTTAAGCTTCTTTGTTTAGAATCCAAGTACGAGGTTTGCAATCCTAAAAGATAAGTTTATAATACTTACTAAGACTTAGTTAAGTTGATACATAGAAATAATTTCTATGGTTTGAATGCTTGCATGTCCTGATTAAGTATGCTTGAAGTATTATATTCTTGTATAGTATGCATGTCAGATTGATGTTGATGTTAGTGTCTCTTCAGAGAGGAGTTTTCCATATGTAGCACACCACGTATGGCTGGAAACAACGGTAAAGTGTTTTTAATTAAAGTCTATGTTACAGTTTTTATAACTCACTATGTTTGGAGCTTGTTTTCAGGTACTCACTATTTTTGGAGAACTATAAAGCACGTCAGGATGCTCGACTTTGAATTAAAGGAAGACTCTTTAAGGTCTCTGTACCGGAACACATTTAGAGTCATAGTTGGTTTATTTTCGCCATAATTTATTCGTTGATAAGCCCTTAAGGGAAAATTTGTAATAATGTAATTTGAAATGCGTACTCTGTAAGCTTAACGGACTTTCGTTCATAGGTTATAGTTTATTATATTCCTTTGTTATTATGGGAGTTTTTTGATTCATCTTTAGTTGATAAATCTTAAATTTCCTAAGTAATGCTCTGATTAGAGTTGGGGTGTTACTGTATGGTATCAAAGCAGTTCGACCCTCTCGGACTGTGAGTCAAGTGTGTCTAGAAGTGATCCGGTTTAGGAAAATGTTAGTTGTGCTTGTAATTCTGAGTTTTCCAAGTTCTTTTGATAAATTATTGAGGTAGGCCACCTCAAGGATTTACCTAAAGAATGAATAGAACGAAGATGAGTAGGAGTTAGTGTAGTGTTTCCTCGTTTTGACGAGATTTCTAAATATATGTATATACTTACACGTGAGGGTGTAATATATATGCCATCATTTGGATGAAGAGTTATTTTAATTGCATGATATTATTTTGAATGGTGTACTTGTTAGGGTTTTTACCTTTCTTCTGCTTGGCTTAAGTTATGTGCATGATTGATTCATGTGTGATATTCTGTTAATTCGCAAATATATTGAATTCATTCTTCATGATTGTTGAGAATGGATAGATGATGTATTATGTCTGGAATGGATTTGATGAATATATTCATGATTGAACATTTAGCTATCTTGCTTGATGTGAAATGTCGGGTCATTTTGGGTGGAAAAGGGTCGGCTGCTGACCCCTACACCGACATATGTTTTTGGGTTCCTTCATTGTTCTCTCCACGGAGGGGATTTTGAATTTAAGTAAGTTTTAACTTGTGAATGTATGTAAGTGAGAATCTGTATATTCCTTACCTATATTCGAGAGTTAGAGTTAGAAATTATGTTAACTCTGCACTTATATTGTTTGTTGGACTGCATGTGAAATTGGAAATTCCATGTGGTTAGAGTAGGAAATTCTTCACTATTAATATTCATCGGGGTGTTTGGGTTAGTATGATAATTATCACCAAACCCGTATAGATATATGCCCATGGTTTTGTATCTAACACCCTTGGGTTGTGGATCATATGAAAGTGATTAGATGATGCATAAGTTAGGTTTTCCATGTATTTTTAGAATTTCATGAGCCTGATAAGTTTGGTTGAGTGATACTTCTGAAGCAGGAAATGCGAAGGTCACTTTGGATATTGGGTTGAACCTTGTGGTGAATTGATGTAGTTGCCTTAGAATGTACAATCATGTGTGGTTTAAGCCTATTGTTATTTAGCCCTCATTATTAAGTTTTGTTGTGGTTCCGTAGTACAATGACAATTAGAATAGATACGAAAGGATTACCTTTCCCCCTCATTTGAATTGTTCTCTTAGCTTATGTGTGGTTTTGGGAATCAAGCAAGGGTTTAGGAGAATGTAATAATTGATCATTGTTGACCTAATTGGTGATGAACGAAATATGTGATTATTGAAATTCATAAGTTAAATGTGAGTTCTTCTTCTCTTTAGGTGTGGGCAACCATAAGTCCCACCTTAGGGCTTTCTTTTGCATGTGAGTTGTATGAGAGCTTAGTTTCCATTGTTGGATTTGTGAGAAGGTTTGATGATAGGAATAGAGTCTTGTGTGTGTATCAAAGTGTTGATAAGTTTTGGTGACAAATGTATTATGTGTTTGTTTATGGTTCATATGATTGATGAATTGATGACCTTGATCTTGTTTATTCCTGTCCTTGAACCCTAAATTTAGTTGATTTTGGTTTGGACTGAGGTACAATCTTGGCTAGATAGGTTAGAGATTGGTATGTGACAAGTTGTGCAAAAACCCGCAGAGGGAGCGCTGGTAGCGCCCCTGTTTGTGCTTGAAGCGCAGGTCTCATCGAGACCAACTGCAGAAATATGCTTGAAGCGCCCTAAAATGCGCTGCAAGTGTAGGGCTGTGCGCTGGGAGCGCTTCCCACAGCGCTTAAAGCGCTAATCGTACAATATTTGTCACTTTTTCTGATTCTGTCGAATGCTTTGCTTCATGCCTTTTAATCCTATATTTGATACCAGGGCTTATGACTTTGACTCACTAATTAAAGGGTTTCAATTCTTGTTATTGGTTAATGACTTGTGTTTTGGGTCCTTAATTGAAGGGTTTTAACCCCAATATGAGGGCAAATGCTAAATTATAGACTTGTTTGTGTGTGAATGTTTTCAATTTGACTGCAAACCCTTCAATTGTGAATTGTTGACACTTTCATTGGCGGGAACCCCTTGGTCATATCCAAAAATCGCATTTCACTCATTTTGGTAATTGAGCTGGGCCAAGTTTGGGTACATTCATGAATGCTTTATGATATGTGTTTTATTGTAATTGATGTTTGAAGGTTGAAACTTGTGTGTGTATGGAATGTTTGCAATTCGGCTGCAAACCCGTCGATTGGGATTTGTTGCACTTTCGTCTGCGGGGACTCCTTGGTCATATCCAAAAATCGCATTTCACTCATTTTGGCAATTGAGCTGGGCCAAGGGGGCACATTCGAGGAACTCATTGTACATTGTGTTGCATTGGGTATTTCTCTTTTTGAAATATGCTTGAGGCTTGAGTATTTATTCAGAATTACATTACATTTACGAACTTCTTTGTGCATTCTTTTGGTCATATCCCATAAATAGGATATTACTCATTTCGCAATTGAGCTGGGCCAAGAGGGGGCACATTCATGAATTCTTTGTGTCATATGTTTGCATGTAATCGATATTTTATATTTCAATTATAACATTATGACTTAAGTTCGACCTTATGGTGTTAAATACTTAATGGTAGGAATGTGAATTGAAATGACTTCCTTATTGAATTATGAATAGCATTACCTCATAAGTTCTACCAATGTTGGTTTCACCTAAGTTATGGAAATTAGGTTAGTATTACAAGTCTCAAAGGTGTAATACCTTAAGGTTCACCTCTTAGATGTAACTTTGATGTTTGGCTAAGTGTATTGCCGCTTCTAGTGATAAAAGGCCAGTAATTGAAAGTTTGGACTTAACCTGTTGGCATGTGTTATTGTGTGGGATTAGATCATAGTCTTTGAACCATAAAAATTTTAGTCATAGCTAAATCAGCAGAAATTCAAAGTTGTTAATGTCTACGCTAGATTCATTAACCAGTGTATGAAGTGATTCTGTTTGACCAGTTACAAGCTATATCTTGACTTAATAACAACCTTATTGGGAATAAGACCTAGTTTGTAACCGGTTAACAAAATCACCAAATTCTCTGGGTAATTGATCTATTGTTGTAATTAATTCCTTTTTGAATTTCCAATGTTTAGGACGATCAAGAAAGAAACTCACTCAGTTGTAGTGGAGTGGGACTATAGTTTGCAACGAAAGCGTGGGGGACGGATCCTACAGAAGAATTAGATAAGAAGGCGGGATGAATTTTGGGGACAAAATTCCTAAAAGGAGGGGAGTAATGTAACATCCCAATTTTTCTAAGATTAATAATTAGAGATGCAAAGTGAAAAAGGGATTTAATCCCAAAGGATTAATAAGGTTTATAGCCTTTAATTTAGCAAGTTAAGGCAAAGTTGAAACCTAAGGGTAAAATAGTAATTTTCCCCTAGGAGTTAGGAAATGTGAGGCTAACTATTTAGGAGTAGTCTGAATTGATCATATTGCCCAAGCTTTTATTACGGACCAAGGGATAAAATTATGGAATAAAAAAGGGGACTTGTAAGTCAAATTTTAGTAAAAACATATACAACTACCCCACCATACACCACATTTCCCTCTCACCCACCTAAGCATCCCACTCTTTCTCCCTATTAAACACACACACACACGCTGCAGGGAGAGGAAAGAAAGAAAAGAAGGGAAAAAAAGGGAGGAGAAAAAAGAGAGAGAGATCGTGAGATGAAAGGAAGAGGGAAAGCTCAAGGTGAGCTCCCATGGAGTCTTACGGAGCACATTCACCTTGCTTCAAGTTTCTACCACCATCAATCTCAAAGAAGCAAAGAGAAGAAAGAAGAAGACCTAGGGTTTCATGGAAGAAGAGCTTTGGTTTCAAGCTTTAATGGTGGAAAGAGTAGAGAAGGACCAAGATTAAGGGGTTTTCACCATCTTCTTCAAATATTTAAGGTAACATAGATACCCCCTTGAAAACCTCTATACCCCCTTCAAAACCTCTCTTTTAGGGTATGCTAGGGCTATTATGTTTACTTGTTGGCAATGATGTGGTTCTTCATAGTTGTGAAGCTTACATTGTTGATGGAGTGCATTTAAGGTGTCTGAATAAATTAATGAGAGAAGAAAGTTATTTTAAAAACCTAATAAGTATGTCAAGTGTATATGTATAGGGTTGTTTGTTTGCTAATTGTTTGATTGGTATTCCTCAAGTGTTTCTACATGTTTGTTTAATACAAAAATGTTAGATGCACACAAGGTGTTTGAAGTAATTCATAAAAGGAAATGCTTCCTTGGAATCCATCTCACTACCAAGGTTGTGTGAATGGATTTGGAATGTTGTTTAGACAAGAATCACTTGAAAAGGTTTAGAATTGACTTAGATATTGAAGTTACAAGTAAAGGGACAATAGCTGTCCCGTTTCTTGACATCAGTGTGTTCTTTTGTAAAACTGAACTAATTGGATGGTTAGGTCCAAAAATAAAAATTAGATTTAGAAACTAGACATCCTAAGCTTTCCAACGAGTGGTTATTTGCCCAATTCTGACTTCGTTTGGTATTTTAATTAAATCCCCAAAGTTGACGTTCTTCTGTAGAAAAAATTCTGCAGAGGGGCGCACGGCGCGCATTAGGGGGCGCATGATGCACGCCCAAACAGAACCAAAATGTGTTAATGTGCGCAGCACGCATCTCCAAGTTCAAAATCATGTTTTTCTCGCACCGAAACACCCGTGGGGCCTTTCTTAACCTATATAAGACTTTCCCAACTCATATTATTGAATTAGAACTCATGTTTAGACATTAGAAACCCTTAGAAATGGTTTTGCTACATTGAAAGATTATGCTCTTAGCGTGGTAAGGTTAAGGTTCTTTGTTTGGGATCCAAGTACGAGAGGTTTGCAATCCTAAAAGATAAGTTTATAATACTTACTAAGACTTAGTTAAGTTGATAAATAGAAATAGTTTCTATGGTTTGAATGCTTGCATGTCCTGATAAAGTATGCTTGAAGTATTATATTCTTGTATAGTATGCATGTCAGATTGATGTTGATGTTAGTGTCTCCTCAGAGAGGAGTTTTCAATACATACCACACCACGTATGGCTAGAAACAACGGTAAAGTGTTTTTAATTAAAGTCTATGTTACTGAGTTTTTATAACTCACTATGTTTGGGGCGTTGTTTTCAGGTACTCACTATTTTTGGAGAACTATAGAGCACGTCGGGTTGCTCGACTTTGAATTAAAGGGAGACTCTTTGAGATCTCTGTACCGGATCACATTTAGATTCATAGTTGTTTTATTTTTGCCATAATTTATTCGTTGATAAGCCCTTAAGGGAAAATTTGTAATAATGTAATTTGAAATGCGTACTCTATAAGCTTAACGAACTTTCGTTCATAGGTTATAGTTTATTCTATTCCTTTGGTTATTATGGGAGTTTTTGATTCGTCTTTAGTTGATAAATCTTAAATTTCCTTAGTAATGCTCTGATTAGAGTCGGGGCATTACAAGTACGTACCGATAGTCAAGAGGAAAAATGGGCATGTGTCATTATATGTTGATGTTCTAGACACAAAACCTACAGGGAGTCGTGATTGATAAAGCCTGGACGGTCGAAATCCTATAGCTCTTGATGCCCGTTGGTATAGGTAAGT
This sequence comes from Calophaca sinica, assembly GCA_037113605.1. Lineage (NCBI taxonomy): Eukaryota > Viridiplantae > Streptophyta > Magnoliopsida > Fabales > Fabaceae > Calophaca > Calophaca sinica. The sequence goes on from CM073731.1 coordinate 85,259,781, forward strand.
GTGGCGATATTCCAGAATCATATGCACTGGCATGTAGACTAACCAATAGGAATTTGTGGTGCATCCTTATTGTGCTGATTGTTAAGTGTTTTATGCCATGATGCCACTTTGTGTTAACATTATACTGTGTTAGTATGATATGTTTGCATATAATATGTTGTTACTATGATATGTTTATTTTCTAAAAATGACCTTCTCTATTCGGGTATTCTCATGGATGCCACCCCAGATGATGGTACCAGCTAAAGAGTAGTAGTTACTAGAGGTCGACAAGCAATGCAGAGGAGGTCCTGTCCGACTACCTTCTTTGAAGACATGGTTGATTAGGCTTGTCGTAGTACACAGTAAGCATTGTAGGGTTGACCAGCCATATGTGTCTTTGGTGTATTTCTTTTGAGTTGTATTTTGTATAATGTATTTTTCAAAAATTCGTATCGTCTTCGTATAAAGGTTTATACATATTTATTTTCATGGTTATTGTGAATTTGGTTTCTGTGTTTTAGTTGTACTTCACGTTTCAAAAGTGCTGCAATACTCTGATTGTTATCTTGAAAGAAGTTTGAAAATAAAAAAAATATAGACCCACATTTTGTGAAAACCATGCAAGCAGAGTATTGTCACCAAAAGTATTTCAACTTTTAAGGGTTATATTAGATCAGTAGCACTCCGAAAACCGGGGTGTTACAGCCTCACTTGTTTACCCAAGGTAAGTTACAGGGATGAAACTTCTTGTAAGGGGGAATGATGTAACACCCCTCATTTCCATCCTTCATTTGATTTGAATGATTATGTGTGTTATCAATGTGTTAGAATGATTATATATGAACTTGATTGTGTTTAAGATGTGTTAAAGGGTTAAAATTGCAGTTTTGTGAGTGTATAATCGATTAAAGGGTTAAAATTGCAGTTTTGTGAGTGTATAATGATCATCAGAATGGTGTTTGCATGTCCAGTACTTTTTCCAGAGATGATCTAATGGATTAGAGAGGATTCCTAATCGATTAGAATGGGTTTTGAGGAGTCAATATTAATTCCAGAGACGTCCTAATCGATTAGAGCAGATTCCTAATCGATTAGAACAAGCCTGATAGGTCAATACACATTCCAGAGATATTATAATCGAATAGAGGAGGTTTCTAATCGATTAGAGTAGCCTCTATAGTCTCAGTAATAATTCCAGGGGCATCCTAATCGATTAAAGTTATGTGTTAATCGATTAGATCTATTTTTAGAGGAGTCTTATTCGATTAGACCATTGTCTTAATTGATTAGAAGTCATTTAAATTATGTAGTACTAATACCAGACACATCTTAATCGATTAGCTTATGTCTCTAATCGATTAGAACGTAGTTTTACGCTTGAACTTTTACTGAAATAGTACGTTTTAACATAAGGACCGTAAAGAACCTAACCCACACGACCAGAACACTTCCTAAACACCCAAATACAAACCCTAAATCCTCTAGAGCCTCCAATGGTGTTTTCCAAGTTCCCTTATTCATCTTCTTCAAGGAGCTCAACCTCTATTGAAGCTTGAGAGTTCAAAACACTCCAGATTGAAGAATCGTTTTGTCTCCTTGTCTCATCACCGTACGAAAAAGGTTCCCTTCAATCCTAAATCTCCGGTAAGCTCTCCATGATCTTAGAATTATTTTTCCCTCTGTTTATCTTTGGTCTTAGAATTGAAAACTAATGATACTGTTGGGATCCTTGTATTTCGTAGAGTGCCTTTTTCCAAAGGAGCTCGTCAAAAGCCATACCTTTCTACTACTTGTGATTTTGTGATCTTCTCTACTCAAGTAAGGGGGAGATATTGTAGTTGTGGGTATAGAAGGGAACGGGTGAAGGGGTCTTCCTTAGGCCCCATTGTATGTTAGTATTTGGCTAATGCTTTTGACGATAGCAATTATATGTATATATATATATATATAAATAGGTATATATATATGTATGAATTGCTTACCATTAGTTTGAACACCTTTGATGATAATGAGATGTTTGTTTGTCCAATCGTGAATGTTATGGTGATGTGTGGATAAGCATGAATTGGCATGAATACCTTGTGTTTGCACTGTGATGCGATGTTGTATGAAATTGTCCTAAAAATGTTTGAAATTATTCCTAGTGTTTTCACGCCCAATGACCCTAGAATTTAATGAAATGGAATGGTTAAATAACTCCGTGTAATACAGGTCCTAAAAGCTATGAATGACTAGTAATAATTGGAAAAAATGAATGTGATGACATAGTTCTAATCAAGGAACTACTTGTATGATAAGTGAAAGGCATGGATAAAATTAGTAGGAAATTAATAAGGTACTTTAAGGTAGCTCACTAGCCTCTTGGGGAATTTTAATTAGCATCACGCATAATAAGTCAACCACATGGTGGCTAAGTTTATGAAAAGTCCACAGGGAGTGGCAATGTTTATGTTTTAAGATACCCATTTTTTTGAGTTTCTTAGCTACACTTAGCCACTATAGAGCTCAGGTTCACCTTTACCTTTTTTGACGATCCTAGCTGAACGTGAACACAAGAAGGGGGGGTTGAATTGTGTTGAAAACTTTTCGCAAACTTTATGTTAAAAATACTTAGAATAAAAGTTTCTCAAAACTGTTTGATAATCGGATGGTGAAAATAAACCAGACGTTGAAAATCAGTTTGTGAAAACTTGTTTTTAACACAACAAGATAGAAATGAATTGAAAGCAGTAAAGCAGGAGACACAGAAATTTATACTAGTTCACTACCAAACTGGTAGCTACGTCTAGTCCCTTCGTCCCTGAAGGATTTTCCACTATAATCAGACTGATTACAAATTTCCTCAAGAGTATTCTACTGTCACAACTTGACAATACTCTCAACTTCTCAAAACGACTCAGTACAGTCGAGCCTTTGAGGATACAGCCCAAACTAGGCCAAAACAAACTTATACAAGTGAGTTGAAATACAATTGAAAATAACTCTCACAGAGAGGATAAAAGATTAAGCTCAACTAAAGAAAAACTTTCTTAAAGAAAGGGTCGGACGCTGAATTCAGTTCAGTAGTCCAAGGACTTAGCACGAGACTTGGTTGCTCACAGAATGTTCTCTCTACCTCTCTTCAATGGATACCATGAGGTATATATAGGAGATCCAAGGATATGACCGTTGAGGTAAAAATGGCTCCTTACCATTGACTAGAGTAAATTCAAAATGTTGTTTCTTTCTTGCTTTGCAGAGAATGTCCCAGTAGTCCATGTTACCGTTTTTCTTGTTTGTACGATTTTTGTCTTGTAGTTAAAGATTTCAACTTTGATATCTCGTACACCGATTTTAGCGCTCAAGATCAATTTTGAGATCCGTTCCAAAGACTTCTGAGAGGTAGAGCAGGAACGTGACTAACACGTGATTTGAAGTGAAGTTCAGACGCTCGCTCAGAGTTGGAAGTTCGGACGCTCGTTCAAAGTTGGAAGTTCGGATGCTTGTAGCAATTTGATAAGCATAGTGTATAAAGAGGAATTTCCAAACGCTCATTAGGATGAGCCGGATGCTGACAAATAGAATGAATCCTTCTCTTGAGAATTACTTTCTTCTTGCTTGAGTGGCTTAGAAAATACATATTATTAGTATCTGCACACTTCAAAAAATGTTAGAACATAAATTGTTCTCTTGTGGATATTTTGTTATCATCAAAATTAATGAGGGTCTAAACATCTCAATCGTTTAGGTTCCAACAATCTCCCCCTTTTTGATGATGACAAATATCTAAGGTTGATGAACAATTTATTTTCAAAAAGACATTAAGGGTCTCCCCCTGAATTTAATAGCTTTGGATTTATATGAACAATTCAGTTTTAAGGCAATTTTTGGTAATCAAATTCATCTAAGTGATTACAAAAAATCGATAAATATATCGAGCATGTATTTAATAAAGTGAGATCGGATGCTGATTATATACCAAATAGATTGATTTAATCAAATATATTTCATTGTTCCGAAAATTTATTAAACATTATCATAGCACTTGATCAATGAATATTAGCGCACAAAAAATGCTATGTATGAAATGATATGCATGATACTATATCCATCGGACAGTGGACATCGGATGGTGGAGAATCGGATTCTCACGTGTTCAATATACCTTTCTTTCGTGTTCATTATACCTTTCCTTTTACTCCCCCTTTTGTCATCAGACAAAAAGAGTGTAAAAACACATCATAGTCAAAATACTGCTTAGAAAAATTTGAATAAGAGACAGATAATAAGATCAAAAATAGTTATATATATATATATCAACCAAATAAAACATATTTTATATCACACACAAGAAAAAAAATATTTCAAGGGTTTTGAAGAGGTGGAGGTGGGATATTGAGACGTTCGTAGAGAGTAGCTTCTGGGTTTCGGTGAGTAACTTTCAAGTTTGTAGCCTTCATTTCTTCAAATTACGCTCTTGGAATGGTGACCATCTCAACTCAGTATAGAAGTAGAAGGTCCACTTTTGGTACAGATGCAGACTTCATCTTCGATGCTCTGCAAGCACCCGGTTGGACAACTCCAGTCTCAAATCCTTCTTCTTTTGAGCTCTTAAGAAGAATCCATCATTTGGTATAACCCATTTGATGAAGTTTCCGAGTCTTCTTATCTCAGATTCTGTCTGAATCTCCCACTGATGCTTGACATCTTCTGGATACAAAGAAATCATGAAGATGGTTTCTCTATGACGAACAACATCACCGTAAGAGTCAAATCTATCTCCGGCGTCTTCTCCCCATAAGTTTCGATAAAGACACTCAAAGCTTCACAAGTGAAGGAGAGTGCTTCATTTTCTGCCAGGTAAATTCTTCTCGATTTTCCCCGCCATATTCTTCAAGCACAAGGGTCGAGACGTGGTAATAGGGCTTTGGCTTTCCACGATTCTGCACCATTGACTCCACGTGAAACCCAATATCGAAGAGTTTAGTCACAAAGCAGCCCATTGGTTATTGATCTTCATGCGCCCAAGTGGTCCGACATCGAGCATCTGAACACATCATCGAAGTATACTGTTCCGAAGTTGATGTCAGTAACTTTGCTGATTTTCCCAACAGTAGGAATAGTGGCCTTTTCAGCATCGCAGCAGCTTGAGGAGCCAGTTCTCCATTCATCTTGCTTCAGAGAAGTCAGGTAGAACCTTCTGGCGTGATCCTCAGAAATCTTGGCAATAGGAAGCTGTGAGAAATCCTTAATATTGTACTTTGTAGGTGCCTTCTCATATTCCTTTAGCCCTATCTTGCTGAAAGGCTGCTTCCCTGGAGCGGGTTCCTTCCTTTTCCCAGGAATAGACCAAGGTAGCCACCTTTGTCTATCTGGTACTATCTTGACAGAAACAGATGATGGGTCTCGATATTGCCTTATAACTTCAATTCTTTTCTGCTCAAGGCAATGTACCATGAAGGCAGCTTCATCATCTGTTATCCACCTTCCACATTCTTCCAATGTGAGTGGTTCAGACTGAGGAAGGGATAGAGGAAGATCGACAGAGAAGGGAATTGCCCTGCTTCCTGAAGCTGGTCTCAACCTTCCTTTGAAGGACATTTGGACGAGGTCATCTCCATCCTTGAGGGTTGCACTTATAGGATTGGCAATCTCCAATCTGGCAGCTCCAGAAGTGAAGGTTTTTAAATGCCAGGTTGAGGGACGGTTGTAGATGCTGTTATATATCTCATACTTTACAAACTGAGGTTTGTATGAGATATTTTTCTTTTCACCAGCGTCTGTTGGTTTTATGGTAAGGGTAAGTAAGGTGGGAGTGGCTTTGGTGATCTTATAGGCTTTTGGTGAGTGGGGTTTGAATGGATTAATGGGAGGTGTTTTGAAAAGGAGGTTAAATGGATGAGAATGAAGCTTGGAAATGTATGTAGTGAGTGAAGTGTTTGGGGAAATTTGGGGTAGGTTAAGATTGAGTGTAGTGGATGATGGTTGGATAATGGGGGTTTTCTGTGTAAGGGTTTGATGTTGTGATGGCTGAGCAAAGGATAATGGTGTAGCAGGAATAGTATCAGATGCAACAACAGATACAGATTCATCAGGAGAATTCAGTACCTTTGGTTCAGGTTCAGATTGCCTGACCGATCTTTTGAGCTTCTGTCTGGGGGCAGATGCTGGAGGCAGATGCTGAATGTCCTTCTTCTGTAGTCCGGATGCTGAGACTGGCTTCTCAGCTTCTGGTTTGCTCCTCTTCCTCAGAACCTGACTGATGGGAACGAGGTCCTCATCTTCTGGTTCCTCAACAGTAGGTGCAGGAGCCACCTTCTGTTTTGTTCTTCTGGTCTCTCTCGAAGGAGACTCAGCGTGCCTTTTCTCACCAGGCTTTGAGCTTCTGGTGGTTGTCTTTTCTGTTTCCTCTTCATGTTGCTCAACTTTCACTTTCTTCATCATGGACCCAGTAAGCAATTTCATTCTTACTAGGCTGTTGACTCCAAAAGTGTCAGGAATCACAATGTTATCAGCACCAAAATACTTTGCCTTTACTTGATCTGGTAAAGCTGTCAGCTTGTTTATGACCAGATTCTTGTCCATCATTTTGGTGAGCAAGACACCATACGGAATGAACTTGTAGGCGTTCTTCTTGTCAGCAACACCTTTTCTTGAGTTGACAAGAGCATTGACCAGGTTATTGTAGATTAACCTTGGCAGGTTCACCTTGTTGCCCGCCATGAAGTGTCTCAGGATGAATTTCTGCTCGTAGTTGACAATATCACTAGAGCCAGCCTTTAACAGGACGCTCTTGGTGATAATCTTATGAAGAACTCTGAAATGACTTTTCAGATTCTTGGCAGTAGGAGTTACACCAGATTCTTTCAGCTGCTGGTAGTTTTCAAACAGATCGTTGTTGACCTTCTCAATCCCATGGAATGCGTCAGCCCATTCTGAATAGAAGACGATGCCTTCACACGGACACCCAAGAATCCCGTAAATGTCTTTGATGGTAAGGACAAACTTGAATCCTTTCACTGTTCCTTCAATGATACCACCTTTGTGTAGCCGAACATTTCCCTGCACTCTTTAACCGCCGTCACCGGAACCTCAACCGGTTCCGTAAGAACATCTTGTTCTCACCATTGCCTTGAACCCTTTGAAGAAGTCGAAGCCGTAAAGTTTGAAGCTTTCCAAATCGACTCGATTTTCCATCAAGACTTTTCCTTCAGACATGGTGTTATAGATAGCTGTATATTCAGAAGTTGATACTCCAGCCATGAGTGCAGTTGAGAAATGGAGGCGATGAAGGTTTTAGGGTTTAAGCACACAGAGAGAGAGAGAGAGGGAAAGAGAACGAGTATTTCCACATGAAAACAGAGAGTGGAGCGAAAGACGTGGAGTAGTGGGAAGGATATAGACAGTAGTACAGTACTTTTTCAAAACCGCTACGTATTTCCACATGAAATTTAAATCAAAAAGAAAAGAAAATAAAAATTCGCTTTTCATTAAATGCGGACGCCAAAATAAAAGTAGAAAATTTTATCGAAGAACGTAAATAATCATGACTCAGTAGGTATGATGAGACGCTTGAGTCCGTAACACGTGTGACACGTGTGGGTGTGCTCGGACGCACGCAACCGACTTACCGGATGATGAGTTATGATGCGTATGACAAATAAGATGCAGATGCACATACATGCTTACGTCATATCAGATGCTGAAATTTAGCTTATTATCAGACGCTGAGATTAATCATTCTTTTATAAGATGAAAGTTTAAATTCCTTCTTATAAAATTGAATCTATCTTCAGCAAGGGGTTTTGTAAATATGTCAGCCCACTGATGATCAGTGTCTACAAATTTTATTTCTAAAATACCCTTCTGAACATAGTCTCTTATAAAATGATGCTTAATCTCAATGTGCTTTGCTCTAGAATGCAATATTGGATTTTTTGTCAGACATATGGCAGATGTATTATCACAGAAGATAGGAATGTTACTCTCTTTTATCAAGTAGTCTTCAAGTTGATACTTCATCCACGAGTTGAGAATCGCAACTTGTCACGAGATGTATTCAAACACGCCTGAGAGTGCTATTGTACTTTGCCTTTTGCTTGACCAAGACACAAGATTAGCTCCAAGGAATTGGCAGCTCCACTTGTGCTTTTTCTTTCAATTCGATCTCCAAAGAAGTCGGATCACATAAACCTACTAATTGGTAATCTTTTGATTTCTTATAAAGCAAACCAAGATTAGTAGTTCCTTGTAAATATCTAAATATTCTTTTAACAGCACTTATGTGTGATTCTCTAGGATCTGATTGAAACCTAGCACACAGGCAGACGCTGAACATAATATCAGGTCTTGAAGCCGTAAGATAAAGTAGAGATCCAATCATACCTCTGTATAGCTTCTGATCTACCTTCTTACCAATTTCATCTTTACTGAGAGAGCAGGTAGGATGCATAGGCGTGCTCATCGGCTTGCAATCCAGCATCTTGAATTTCTTCAATAATTCTTTGATGTATTTGCTTTGATGAATATAAATACCATCATTGCATTGCTTGATTTGTATTCCAAGGAAGAACTTCAATTCTCCCATCATGCTCATCTCAAATTCAGCCTGCATAAGCTTAGAAAATTCTTTGCAAAGGCTTTCATTAGTAGCTCCAAAAATAATATCATCAACATATATTTGGACAAGTATGAAATGCTTGTTTGAGGTTTTTCGAAAGAGTTGTGTCAACTAAACCTCTAGTAAGTCCATTTTCCGTTAAAAAGGCACTTAGTCTCTCATACCATCCTCTGGGAGCTCGCTTAAGACCATATAGTGCCTTTTTAAGTTTAAAAACATGTTCAGAAATTCAATATCTTCAAAACCAGGAGGTTGTTAGACATAAACTTCTTCAGTTATAAAACCATTTAAAAAGCACTTTTCACATCCATTTGATATAAAGTTATCTCATGATGTGTCGCAAAAGAAAGTAAAATGCTAATTGCTTCTAATCTTGCAACAGTGCAAAAGTTTCAAAGTGAAATCAATACCTTCTTCAGTGAGTAGCCTTGAGCAACTAACCTTGCTTTATTTCTCACAACCTTACCGTCTTCATCAAGCTTATTTCTAAATACCCATTTAGTGCCAATAGCTTGCTTATCTTCTGGTAGAGTGACTAGCTTCCAGACATCATTTCTTTGGAACTGATTTAACTCATCTTGCATGGCTAGAATCCACCCTTCATCTTCCAAGGCTTGATCAATCGTCTTAGGTTCCATCTCAGAGAAGTGCGAAGTCAGCATGCTCCTTGAAAGAGGATCTGGTTCGTACTTTATCACCAGGTTCTCCTAAGATTTGATCTTTTGGATGATTGGTCTTGTACTTCCAGCTTTTTCTTGCTTCAGCTTCCGCTTGGGTAGAATTCTTCGTCTTTTCACCACCGGATGATGAAGATGTATTTTCACCGTCTGGCTTTTCACCTAGGTTTAAATCTGAAAATAACTCATCTAGCTCTGACATTGCAGTGTCAGGCTTCTTATCATCAAACTTGACATGAATGGACTCTTCAACTGTCAAAGTTTCTTTGTTGTATATTCTAAAAGCTTTAGATCTTTCAGAATATCCCAAAAAGATTCCTTTGTCAGCTTTGGAATCAAACTTACCAAGCTGATCTTTAGTATTCAAGATATAACAAATACAACCAAAAGAATGAAAGTAAGAAATGTTTGGTTTTCTTCCTTTCCACAATTCATAGAGTCTTATTCAAAATAGGTCTTATATAAATTCTATTTTGAATATAACAAGTCATGTTTATCGCTTCGCCAAAAATGTTTCGCAATATCGCCTTCATTGATCATGGTCCTGGCCATTTCCTGGAGGGACCTATTTTTCCTTTCTACAACACCATTTTGTTGAGGTGTTCTAGGAGAGGAGAAATTGTGGGAGATGCCGTTTTCTTCACAAAATTTTTGAAAGTTCTCATTTTCAAATTCTCCACCATGATCACTTCTAATAGAGGAAATGCAAATGCCTTTTTCATTTTGAACTGATTTACGTAAAAACAAGAAATACCTTATAAGACTCATCCTTGTGGGCAAGGAATTTAACCCATGTCCATCTAGTAAAATCATCAACAATGACTAAACCGTATTTCTTTCCAAATAAAGAGGTCAGTCCTTGTGGGACCAAAAAGATCAAGATGTAAAATTTCAAGTGGTCTAGAAGTTGAAACAATATTTTTTAAATGAAAGGAGGTTTTAACTTGTTTTCCTTTTTGACAAGCTTCACAAAGGGCATCAGATTTGTACTTAAGATTTGGTAAGCCTTTAACAAGATTGTGCTTGTTTAACTTTGAGATTAACCTCAAGTTGGCATGACCTAATCTTTTGTGCCAAATCCATTTCTCATCTTCAATGCATATAAGACACTTGACATCTTGTTTTTCAAGTTCGTAAAGATCAACTTTATAAACATTTTGTTTTCTCTTTGTCAGAAAGAATATAGATCCATCATTTTTGCTCTTTACTAAACATCCAATTTCTGTAAATATGACTTCATAACCATTGTCACATAATTGACTTATGCTCAATAGATTATGTTTCAGTCCTTCAACATATAAAACATTATCAATAGAGGGAAGAGAGCCTTTACCTATCCGACCAATTCCAACTATTTTACCTTTCTGGTTTCCTCCGAAACCAACGAATCCAGCTTCTCTAGGTCTTAGTTCTTGGACCATATGCTTTTCTCCCGTCATGTGACGCGAGCATCCACTGTCTAAGTACCAAGACTGGTGTGTTGACTTTGTTGCTAAGCATGTCTGCAACATAGATTATTTTATCTTTAGGTACCCATATCTTTTTAGGTCCTTTCTTGTTAGTTCTAGAAGGAGGCTTATCCTTCTTAGTTTAAAAAACATTACATGCATTTTTCAAATGACCAGATTTATTGCAGTAAGTACAATGTAAGCATTTACTATGGCTATGGGATTTATCAGATGCTGAATTATTTTCTAAAATGGTTTCATCTGGTATATAGCCAAGACCATGAGTTGTCGTTTTACTGACACCCCAGATCATTGAAGCTTGCTTGCTTCGAGTTACACTCTCTGCAAGAAACTTTTGAAATGCTTGTTCGTAGTCATTTGATTTGCAAATAGGATTGCTCAGAATTACGTAACTCTTAGCTTAAGAGCTCTCACCTGGTTGCTTGCTAGCTTCCAGACGTCTGGTTATCCCACACCGATTTTGATTTTCGCCAGCTTCTGGTTCTCTTTAATGAGTACAGAGTTTTCATTGCGTAAAGAATGAAAATCTTGTGATAGTTTTAAAAATTTCTTTTTCAAATTCTTGTACTCAGTAGAGAGAGTGGCAGAGTCCTTAAGAAGATCATCAAAAGCAAGTTGAAGTTCAGAGTAGGAGTCATATACTATTACCTCTTCAACATCTTCTTCTGACTCAATGTCCGTGTCTGCCATGAGAGCAATGTGAGCTTCTTCTTTATCTTCCTCAGAGGAGGATAAGTCAAGATCTTCCCATGTTGCCATGAGACCTTTCTTCTTTTTCTTGAAGGAGCTTCTTGTGGACTTCTCTTTAAGATTAGGACACTCGGATTTGAAATGTCCAGGCTTCTTACATTCATAGCAAATGACTTGGGCTTTGTCTTTGCTCTCCTTCTTGTCCTTTGAATCTTTCTTCTGAAACTTCCTTCTGAAGTTTCTTTTCTTCCACATTTTCTGGATCTTCTTAGATATGAACGCTAGCTCATCATCTGATCCATCAGAATCTCCTTCTGACGCTTCATCGTCTGATTCTTCTTCTTCAGCCTGCAAGGCTTTTGAAGTGTAGTTTTATGATGATTGACTTTTAGAGCAATAGACTTACTCTTCTTGGTAGGTTCTTCTTCATTTAGCTCAAGTTCATGAGCTTTCAACGAACTCATAAGATCTTCAAGTCGAAGAACATTTAGATCTTTTGCTTCTTGAATAGCAGTGACTTTGGGTCTCCACTGCTTAGTCAAGCTTCTTAAGATCTTTCTAACATGATCAGGTGTAGTATAGCTTTTTCAAAGGGCTCAGAACCCATGAACTAGTGTTTGGAACCTTCCAAACATAGTTTCAATGTTCTCTCCATCTTCCATTTTAAATAGTTCATATCAAGTAACCATCATGCTAGCTTTTGTTTCTCTTACTTGGCAGAGCCCTCATAAGACAAAACAAGAGAATCCCAGATTTCTTTGGCAAGATCAAACTTGCCACATTTGTCATATTCTCTTCACATAGCACAAATGAGAATAAATCTAGCCTTCAGTTTGTTTGATATCTCTTTTTCTCGATCATCGGACTGCTTTTCCTAGGTATTGCAACACCAAGGGCATTAGCGGAGAAATGTATCCGCTTTCAATTATATCCCACAAATCAAGATTTTGTGCCTCAATGAATGCTTTCATCTTATCTTTCCAGTAATCAAATTTTTCTCCATTGAATAGAGGAGGACGGTTCATATGACCACCTTCAGTAGACATGTTCACAATATAGAATCTTTTCTCTTGACACTGTTAAGTGCTCAACCAAGAGGCCGAGCTCTGGTACCAACTGGACGTGAACACAAGAAGGGGGGGTTGAATTGTGTTGAAAACTTTTCGCAAACTTTATGTTAAAAATACTTAGAATAAAAGTTTCTCAAAACTGTTTGATAATCGGATGGTGAAAATAAACCAGACGCTGAAAATCAGTTTGTGAAAACTTGTTTTTAACACAACAAGATAGAAATGAATTGAAAGCAAAGAAAGGTGAGACACAGAAATTTATACTAGTTCACTACCAAATTGGTAGCTACGTCTAGTCCCTTCGTCCCTGAAGGATTTTCCACTATAATCAGTCTTATTACAATTTCCTCAAGAGTATTTTATCACACAACTTGACAATACTCTCAACTTCTCAAACGACTCAAGACAATGAGCCTTTGAGGATACAGCCCAAACTAGGCCAAACAAACTTATACAAGTGAGTTGAAATACAATTGAAAATAACTCTCACAGAGAGGATAAAAGATTAAGCTCAACTAAAGAAAAACTTTCTTAAAGAAAGGGTCGGACGCTGAATTCAGTTCAGTAGTCCAAGGACTTAGCACGAGACTTGGTTGCTCACAGAATGTTCTCTCTACCTCTCTTCAATGGATACCATGAGGTATATATAGGAGATCCAAGGATATGACTGTTGAGGTAAAAATGGCTCCTTACCATTGACTAGAGTAAATTCAAAATGTTGTTTCTTTCTTGCTTTGCAGAGAATGTCCCAGTAGTCCATGTTACCGTTTTTCTTGTTTGTACGATTTTTGTCTTGTAGTTAAAGATTTCAACTTTGATATCTCGTACACCGATTTTAGCGCTCAAGATCAATTTTGAGATCCGTTCCAAAGACTTCTGAGAGGTAGAGCAGCAACGTGACTAACACGTGATTTGAAGTGAGGTTCAGAAAGTTCGGACGCTCGTTCAAAGTTGGAAGTTCGGACGCTTGTAGCAATTTGATAAGCATAGTGTATAAAGAGGAATTTCCAGACGCTCACTAGGATGAGCCGGATGCTGACAAATAGAATGAATCCTTCTCTTGAGAATTACTTTCTTCTTGCTTGAGTGGCTTAGAAAATACATATTATTAGTATCTGCACACTTCAAAAAATGTTAGAACATAAATTGTTCTCTTGTGGATATTTTGTTATCATCAAAATTAATGAGGGTCTAAACATCTCAATCGTTTAGGTTCCAACACTAGCTTATTGAGCTACGATGGATTGTCCATGACCCTATTAGGTGGAGTTTTGGAGGAACCCAACCTTATATATATTGTTAGCCATGATGACCTTGTTTAAGTATGGGGCGAGTACCGTCGAAATGATAGTGGAGGCCACCAATAGTGAGTCTGCGTAGCAATATCTCGGCCTTGGGATGCGAAGCACGAGTCTGTGATCTCCGATGGTTTGAGTTCGCGCCTTGAGCCAGGGGTCGCTCATCAAACTTAGCTACCCTACCTGTCACCAAACATTCTCAGGATTAGTCAAGAGTGTTGGGTAATGAAGTGTTCACCATTGCGGTGTATTCCTTCAAAAAGCCAAACATGTCCTCCTAGTCAAACTTCCCAGAGTAGTATATCAATTCACATGCATACGAAGTTATTGACATGATGTTCTGCATTGTCCTTGGAAGGGACACTTGTTTATGTTTGACGAGTTATTGTGATGGTGTTGAATAATATATGTATTTATGCACATTCACTTATTCTCTTTAATACCAAAACAAAGATGCTACAATGGACTCACCCCTTTTCTTGCTTGTTTATCCTGTGTGCTTTTATTTGAACAACAGGTACTTCAAATGCCAAGAAAAATGGCTAGCATGACATCCCGTTTATACTTTAGTTGTTTGAAGTTCCTTGTTTTGGGAAGCCGATTGACATTATCTCTTGTTCTTTTTAATGTTTTTAAAATTGAGATATGTAAGCTCTATGCTATGTGACATTTATGGGAGAATTTTTGTAAGTTCGTTTAAAATACGAATTTTTCCACAAAGTTTCATGTAGACCTTTTGGTTATAATATTTCCGCCAAGAAAGATAGTGTCTATGTGAAATGTGGTGCTCTTAGTGAACATGAACACAAGAAGGGGGTTAAATTGTATTGAAAACTTTTCGCAAACTTTAAGTTAAAAACACTTTAAAACACTGGATTTTGAATCTATTTGAAATCGGATGCTGGAGTAAGACCAGACATAGGAAATAGAGTTTATGAAAACTTGTTTTTATGCGCAAGTTTTTGTAAATGTAAAGCAGTAAAGCAAGAGACATAAAGATTTATACTAGTTCACCACCAACCTGGTACCTACGTCTAGTCCCTTCGTTCCTAAAGGATTTTCCACTATAATCAACTGATTACAAATTTCCTTAAGAGTATTCTACTGTCACAAACTTGACAATACTCTTAACTTCTCAAAACGACTCAGTACGTTCGAGCCTTTGAGGAACAAAGCCTTAACTAGGCAATACAACTTTCACAAAGTGATTTTATTTTGAATACAATCAAATAACTCTCACAGAGAGGATGAAAAGATTAAGCGCAAAACAAATAACTCTCTAAAAGAAAGAATATCAGACGATGAGGTTCAGTTTTTGGTGTCCAAAAAACTTGATTGCTCACTTGAGTAATAGCTCTTTCAGAATATAGTTTCTAGCAGTTTTTGGCAACCTTCTTCAATGAATACATTGGGGTATTTATTGGAGTCTCTGAGGGGTATTACCTTTGCAGTAAATTTCAGCACCATATCATTGAGGGAGGTAATTTGAAATGCTGTCCTTTTCTTCCTTTCCAGAGAATATCAGAATAGTACATATTACCGTTTTTGTACTATCTGCTTTTCACAATTGCCTTGTACGAATTTTGTCTTACACCAAAGGTGTCACCTTTGATACCTCGTACATCAAAATGAGCGCACAAAATCAAATTCGAATTCCGTTCCAAATAGCTGAGGTAGGAGAGCATAAACGTGACCATGACGTGCTTCATTAAAAGACCAGATGCTCACTCAGAACAAGGGACAGACGCTCGCAGCAATTGAGTAATCCACGTGTCAAAGAATAACACTACCGGACGCTCGCTATACACAAGTCGCTGGAGTGAACAGGATGCTGACACACATGGAATGTATTCAATTTCTTGTGAATTTCTCCTTCTTGCTTGAGTGACATACAAAGCGTAAACAATTTTAATACCTGCAAACTTCAAGACTTATTAGAAGATAATTTGTTCACTTGAAAGTACTTTGTTATAATTAAAATTAATGAGGGTCAAAACTTCTCAATCGTTTAGGTTCCAAAATCTCCCCCATTTTGATGTCCAAGGTTGATGAACAATTTGATTTCAAATTTAGTTTCAAGGGTCTCTCCCTGAGTTCAACAACTTCAGATAAAATTAAATAACTCAGGTATTTGAGCGATTTTTAATAATCAGAGCATTGTGATCGCAAAAGACATACAAGTATCAGAGCATATATTCAATTAAACGATGAGAGCGGATGTTGAGATCATTATATCAATACCGAATATACTCAAACAATTTTCGAGGAACAGATGCTGAAATTCATTGTATCAATTATAATAAAGTTGTGCCAACAAATGATTAATAATTATCAGAGCACAAGACAATGAATATCAATGAGTATCAGAACAACAAATCATATACAATGAATATGTTATAAAATGATTTATGCATGACATGTGTGATACTTCAGCGTGTTCATCAGATCTTTCTTTCACTCCCCCTTTTGTCATCA
The DNA here is from genome assembly GCA_037113605.1 of Calophaca sinica. Lineage (NCBI taxonomy): Eukaryota > Viridiplantae > Streptophyta > Magnoliopsida > Fabales > Fabaceae > Calophaca > Calophaca sinica. The sequence continues at coordinate 85,276,041 of CM073731.1, forward strand.
AACAAGTAATCATCATAGTCAAAACAGTAAGTAAGAATACTGGAAAAAATTTGAATTGGACCAAAAATTAGATCAAGTAAGGTTAGATCATTCAAAATATGAACCAAGTAAAAAAAATTGTACTAAGTTAACAGTAATACAAAGTAAAAAAAATGTAATGTTTTTTAAGGGTTTTGTGGAGGAGGAGGAGGAAGTAGTTGATTGAAGCATTCCAAGAGAAGATTCACAGTGCTTTCCAACTGATGCACTTTCTGATTGGTAGCCATGATGGCTTCAAATTCAGCTCTTGGCAAGACGACAACATCATCATTTGCAGCAGGAGGAGGAGCAGAAGAAGGTTCAGACTCAATTTCACATTCTTTCTTTCCTTGATCCTCTGAAGGACACCATCATTTGGTAAGCTCCATTTGATGATTTTTCCTAGCTTCTGCTTCTCAATTTCCATAGTCCATTCCCATCTTTGTACAATCTCTTTAGGGTAAAGCAAACGCAGAAAGATATTTTCTCTGTGCTTAAGCTGATCTTTAACATCTGCATCAAATTTTGCAAAAGCATCTTCTCCAAAATTGCTTCTTATAAAAACTCACATTCCATCGAAAATGAAGATAAGTCCTTCATTTTCAGCCAGGTATAGCCTATGCAAATTCTCCCTATCATCTTCTTCAATTTTGAGAGGCCTAAGATGAGGTAGAATGGCTTTGTCTTTCCAAGACACATGCATGTTACTCCAACTGAATCCAATGTCAAAGTGTTTGCAGACAGCAGCCCATTGATCTTCTATCTTCATAACACTCAGAGGACTAATAACAGAACGCATAAACATGTCATCTAGATGAATAGTAGCTAGGTTTGTGTCTGTTACCCTGCTGATTGAGCCAACAGTAGGGATGGTAGCCTTTTTCTCGCTATGCTGACAAGAACCAGTTCTCCAATCATCTATTTTGAGGAGGTTCAGATACACACGTCGAGCATGGTCTTCAGATAGTTACTTAACCGGAAGCTCAGAGAATGCTTTGACATCGAATTTCCTAGGAGCTTCTTCATACTCCTTGAGACCAATAGATGTTGGAAGTTTACCAGGAGGTGGTTCCTTCTGTAACGCCCCATTTCTGAAGCGCCACAGACAAGAACTTAACTCTAAATGCGACGCACTTTTAAATACTACTCTTGTGTCCTTTGGAAAATATGGTACATTTTTTTTATATTTTAAAACAACTCCTTTCGCAAAACACACGCAGAGTAGCCACAACGTTTAGAAACATGATGCAATCTAAAGATACAAGACGCATGCACTGAAATACATATATATATATATATACACATCACCAAAGTAGGTCATAACCAGTACGAAATATAATACAAGAGTAATGAACATGTCCAAAAGAGAATACACCTAAATTATGAGGACCCTCACGAGAGTGATCATACTCCTGGGGTACTCTCGACAGTTACCCATGTAGGGGGCTGCTCCAAAAGTATACCGTCAGTCTACCTAACTGTAGAGCAAAAACTTTATCCCCAAAAGACTGACTGCTCACCACTCCACATCTATAACACAGACAGACCTCTCAGACACCCAAAATATCTACACAAGCAGGCAAACCACATCAGCTAGAAGTCACTACCCAGACCCTCAAATGGGTCTTCCTCATCATCATCATCCATCGGTCATCATCATCCTCGCCGGTCAGGTCAATAAAAGGTATAGGTGTCGGTACTCCCTCGGGCTCGTCCCCCTCAACTAAAACCTCCTCGATGAAAACCACTCCGCTGCAACCAACCTCACCACATACTCCACAAACAGGGGAGGGATCCACTGGAGGAGTAGGGGTCCTGACAACCAAAGGGGAGGTCGGCTCAGATCGCTCGCCACAGTGGCTCGAGGTAGCAATACCGCGACGCGGAGGTCGAAGCCCCGACTATCCAACATCTGACGCCAACGCTCTTGCGAGCAATCCTTCTGATCCTGGCACCTCTATGCAAGGGTGCATAACGAGTCGTGTAACGACCCATTTCCGAACCGCTACTAAAACTAAAACCAACCCTATATGCGACGCACTTTTTAAAATAGTACTCTTGTGTCCTTTGGAAAATGCGGTCTATTTTTTTTTTGAAAACAATTACATCCGCAAGCATACATAGAGTTGTCACAGCTTTTAGAAACATGGTGCAATCTAAGACACAAGATGCATGCTCTGGAAATACATACATATATAAGCAAGTAGCCATAGGCAGTGCGTACCAAATAGAAGTGCATAAACATGTACAAGAGAATACACCTATGGTAGGAAGACCCTCGTGAGAGTAATCATACCCCGGGGGTACTCCCGGCAAATACCCACGTAGGGGGTTGCTCCAAAAGTATGCCACCAGTCTACCCTGCAGTACAAAAAAGACATCCACCAAGCCCGACTGGTCACCAAAACAAACTGTACACTATAAACGAAATACTACAGTAATCCAAAATATAAAACAAGCAGTCAGACAATCACAACAACTACAGATAACTATCTGAATCCTCAGACGGATCCTCCTCATCATCATCCTCCTTCGGGTCTGCCGCATCCTCTCCAGTCAAGTCTATGAAAGGAACCGTAGCAAGTATACCCTCTGACACGTCCTCCTCTACCAGCACCTCCCCAATGAATCCTGTGCCGCTACATCCTGCCTCACCGCACTCTCGACATACCGGTGAAAGATGTCCCGGTGGAGTAGGTGTCCTGACAATCATGGGGGAAGCCGGCTCTGTCTCAAGCTTAGGCTCTGCCAAAGAACTCAGGGTAGCTGCGCTCGAGATGTAAAAGCTCCAGCAGTCCCACGCCTGATCACGCTCTTTCGAGCGGTTATCTGAAATCTCGCTCCCCTAGGCAGAGATGCATAACGAGTAGTAATATGCCTTAAAATCTCCAAAGATCCCTCTGGTAAAGAAGATGATACTGGCATCGCCTGCTCTCTCTGAATGTTGTGCCAAGCATCCACCACCTGCATGGTCCTGATCAAAAAACTAACTGTACGCCTAGATATCTCCTGTCTCAGCACTAGTCCATCAACTCGGAAAGTCTGTACAACGTCCCTTGAATATACAACACAGCGGGAGATGGGGTCGAACTCCATCGCCGCGGGCATCTCGATATCTGGAAAATCAAACACGATCTTCGGCGACATCGCCGGTATCACCAGGGTCTTCGTCATCGCCTGGGTTAACATCATGTGTTGAAGGAACCACGGGAAAGGGTCAACTTCTCGAATAAACATAGAAACAACAAACATAAAGCAAGAGACAATAAGATGCACAAATGCCCATAATGCAACTCTCGACACAATCTCTCAAGATACTTTCGACAAATTTTCGGAAGTAACGCCGAACAAGCTGCTGAAATCCAGCCATAGGCTTTGGGCTCCACGACCACCCTAGGATATTCAGGACGAGTTCCTTGACGTTAAGACGTCTAACTAATCTACCGAAAAACAAGGGGGTCCTAGCACCCTAAGTTTATTCGGGATATAGTTCAAAAACGCCACGACGACACTTTCTCCACCCCAATGAATAAATCGACGCATATGATGATTCAAGGAAGCATGATGAATAAATAAACTCATATGATAATTCAAGAAAGCAACTCGAATAATTATTCAATCGCATATTAAATAAATATTCACACAAAGCTTAATACAAGACAACCCAATTCAACAGTATCAAGCAATCAAGTCATATCACAACAGTCGGAATACAATTCATCCCTCTGCAGCTCAATGGAGTTGACAGAGAGGAAATCAAACAAGTGTGGGGGGGTTGGGGACAGCTGCCAACCACTTGCAGACAAGTCCACTAAATAATCATAATGAAAGTTTTAAGAACTAAAAATCGAAGGGGTACGAGACCCTCACTTTGAACCCTGAGGTTCTCAGACTTCTTCGTTTTATAGCAGAAATTTAAAATCTATCCATATCTACAAGTTGCCCTAATCAAAGTCGTCTGCTAGCGTGGTACCGCTCGCCTCGATCCCGCGTCGCACGAATTCGAAATCTACAAGTCCTATCATCACAAGGTAAGCTTAGCACAATTCTAAGACTCAACTTAAAAACCTTAGGCTCTTAACACCTAAACCTTTTCCTAGCCAAACACCATCACATAGAACTTAATCATACATCAACACAACAATTATAAACTAGAATGCAAAACAATTTCTCTCCCAAAACTCCTAAGGAACTTGCGACCAACACCAAGGAAATAGGAACAAATTTCAAAACATATTGCAAGTCATATACCACTTTCCAAAATCATGCTTTCAAGTGTGTGTTTTTCACAAAATCTATCTTATTCAAGGCTTCAATTAAGCATGCATATATTAATACAAGTCTTTGCAAGAAATTTCCCTTTTTCCTGTGCCTATAAGGCTCACGGCTAAGGGCCTAAAATGGGTGACCAATTTGCAAATTTTCCAACCATAAATTAGTACCATTTCACTTAGCATTTCCTTTTCAAGACAACAAGTCACAATTCAAGACCAATATTCAACTAAGTGCCAAAACTATTTTCAAAACATTTCAAGAGTAAGAGTTTCAAAGAATCCTTCCAATTCTTTTGATCCCAAAACATTTTAACTATGGCAATCACAAAGTTATTAACTAGAGAACAAACTTAATCAAGTTCCAACATGCTTTTTAAGTCCTTAAGAACAAATTTTCACAATTAGCTTACTAACTCTTCCACTTAAACATATCCAACATATCCAATAACAATCTTATCAACCAAAACATGTTATTCATCAACTAATTTCATGCTTCATCAATCAATTTCTACCATTTTCCTCTTTTCAAGAATAGGTTCAAGCCATAAAAATAACTTAATCAACAAGCTAATCCTAAACTATGAACAAATACAACAACAATAACATCAAAGAAGCTTATTTAACCCATTAATCACTTGATTCACCAAGGATCACACAAAGCCCTCTTCTTCTCCCTTAGGTCACGCCTAGGGTTCCAAGGAATAGAGGTTGAAGTGTTCATCTCCTCTTATGATCATACTCAAGCAAAAATCAACACAACATAAAGCATGAAAACAAGAAAGAAATGAGAAAAGAACCACCACCTCCTCCTATGTGGTTGCGGCCTAGGGGCTGTTTGTGGGGGAGAAAATGGTGCTCTCCACTTGCTTGTGATGAGCTAGGTAATGATGGAAGGTAGAAGAAGGAACTAGCAAGAAAATGAAGCAAGAGATGAAGTAACTCAAGACTTGATGAAGGTAGCTTCCATGGAGGTTTTGGAGCTTCTCTCTCTAAAGGATGAAGATGATGAACAAATGAGGGTAGCGAGAGGGTGGGGGGCGCGATTTGGGCTGATTAGAGGGAGGGGAGGATTATTTTTTTCACTTAAAAAAATGCTTGGTTGGAAATGAATCTAATAAAGTGTTAAAAAAACTAGTCACACACTAAGTGACACCTAACCATAAAGCAAAGATGCTAAACACATCAACTAATCTATCCCATCTAATCTCACATCTCTCATGATTACCCTCTAATTCTAGAGTCTAAGGGTTGCTAAAACACGGCGTAGAGTAATCGCTTACCGGTAAATCTCCCACCGATAAATTCGCGAAAATTAATTTGACGAAAAATTAATTCACCGCGTGAAAATAAATTATCATAAATAATAAAAATAATCTAAAACACTTGCAAATAACCACAACAAGTCACGATTCGATTTTCATCGAAATCGGGATTCATTTAAAATTTTATCTGCGGCAAAACTGCCCGGCGAATCGAAACGTGACAAAACTTCGTTAGAATTTTTCGACGATATTCGAACCACAAATTAATATGAAATATTAATTCTCAAATTCAATTTGATCTTGATTTATTTAAATCACTTATTTAGAGAACAAGGAATTGCTTATTATAGCATAAGTACGACAAAAATTACACTACAATAACGCTAAATAACGTATCGTAAAAGTACGGGTGTTACAAGTCGTAATCCTCCTAGGAACATTTGATGACTCCTCTGGTGACGAAGAAGAAGCTGGTAACACCTGATCACTCGATCGAGAAACTCACTGTCCTCCTGGAAGTCTCCTGCCTCAACACAAGTCCATCCACCCTGAAAGTCTGCACTACATCCCAAGTATATGCAACTAGACGGGAGATGGGGTCAAACTCCATCGCCGAGGGTGTATCCAAGTCTAGGAAGTCAAACACTATGTCTATCGACGCCACCATCACCGAGATCACCAAGGTCTTCGCCATCGTCTGGGTTGCAATCATCGGTTGAAGGAACCCTGGGAAATGGTCAACTTCACGAAATAAAAGGTAACACAAAAATAGCATATACCTCAACAAGTATAACACACATAACAATAATATTCAACATAATCAACAAGGATGCACCCGTTCCTATTGACTCACTACATGATAGTGCAGTTTTAATTCCGAAATCCATATGCTAGAGGCATATCGGACTGTACGTACCAAACCGACACTTTTCCCTGCGATGGTAAAATTTTAACGACGTTCCCGAATTCCTTTGGCCATGGGCATTTTGATATGATCCAAACTGGATGCATATAGTTTTTAACGGATCGTCCTCGAATTGACTCTTGTTATAAGGATTAAGACTGAATAAAAATGAGAACTTTAGGAATGGAATCCTTAAACCTGAAACTTGTGCGACTTCTATTGAAGAAGGAAGAACAAATACAAGCTTTATTCTTAATTTAACAATGGCGCATAATAATATAAAAAGGAAACAACATAATTCAAGCGTTAAAGATATAAACTTTAAGAGTAATGGCGCATAAACAATACGAAAATAGTAACTAGAATAAAATAAAAAAGAGATGGAAATAAGACAGAAAATAGAAGAAGATGCCACACTCTCAAGAGAGTGATAAGTCCGGCGTAGATTCGCCACAAGAGAAAGGAACCTCTTGATAAGAATCAGAGATGGTTCATCCAAGAGCCTAAGAGACTCAACTCTTTACACTCACAAAGGAGCAAACTTTCAATATTATTCAAAAACTTCTCAAATGATAGGAAGTACATTCCTATTTATAGACTAAAGAGGTGATGGCTAACCCTAGTTCTAATCCTAGGAAGCACCTATTAGCATAAGGAGGCTAAACCTGGTGCAAGACCCAAGCCTAATACAAGGTTGTTAAAAAAACACAAATGAAAGCCCAAATTAAAAGAGAAACCCCTGTAGAAATTTGGGTTACATTTGGAGCCTATTGTTATCCATGATAGAGGCCGAATTTGGTGTTTGAGCTTGAAATACGACTTGTAGATAATTTCCTTATCTTTCTAGCACATCAAAGAATGCCTCAATCGGATATTTACAGCTCACAAAACATCTAAAACACTGAGGAGACGTCACCACTAATAAAAATAATTTTTGAACAAAATCTAGTTTGGTTCTTTTTGTTTGATAAGAGTAATGGCGCATAAATAATACGAAAATAGTAACCAGAATAAAATAAAAAAAAGATGGAAATAAGACAGAAAATGGAAGAAGACGCCACACTCTCAAGAGAGTGATAAGTCCGGCGTAGATTTCGCCATAAGAGAAAGGAACCTCTTGATAAGAATCAGAGATGGTTCATCCAAGAACCAAAGAGACTTAGCTCTTTACACTCACAAAGGAGCAAACTTTCAATATTATTCAAAAACTTCTCAAATGATAGGAAGTACCTTCCTATTTATAGACTAAAGAGGTGATGGCTAACCCTAATTCTAATCCTAGGAAGCACCTATCAGCATAAGGAGGCTAAACCTGGTGCAAGACCCAAGCCCAATACAAGGCTGTTAAAAAAACACAAATGATAGCCCAAATTAAAAGAGAAACCCATGTAGAAATTTGGGTTACATTTGGAGCCTATTGTTATCCATGATAGAGGCCGAATTTGGTGTTTGAGCTTGAAATACGACTTGTAGATAATTTCCTTATCTTTCTAGCACATCAAAGAACGCCTCAATTGGATATCTACAGCTCAAGATACATCTAAAACACTGAGGAGACGTCACCACTAATGAAAATAACTTTTGAACAAAATCTAGTTTGGTTCTTCTTGTTTGATAATTGGCTTGGTGCTTCTTTTCAAAGTTGACCATTCTTGGTTTGCATCACATTTCCACTACCCAGGATAGATGGGTCGACGTTACCACAAGACACGATGCAACGTTGCCTTTAACGACCCCCAATGAACATATCACCACATTTGATATTTCAATCATGGCATAATCAATAACATCAATTATCCAATAAAATTCACAACATATATCTTAACCATGTTTTAAGCATACATACTCCACAATGCTTTTCAACTCGTCCACGCACAACAATCCATCAATAAGTGATAAACCAACAACACAGCAAATAACAACATCAATCAAGTTCGTCCCTTTGCAACTCGGTGGAGTTAGCAAAGAGGAAGTTAAAAAAGTGTGGGGGGTTGGGGGCAGTCGCCAACCTCTTGCAGACAAACCCACTAATTAATCAAGTATAAGGCTTAAACAATAAAATCAAGGGGGTACGAGACCCTCACTTCGAACCCTGAGGTTCTCAGACTTCCTTGATATAAAATATTAAATCCTAAACTTGACTAGAAGTAGCCCTTACCGAAGGTCACCAAATCATATGTCGAAGCACGTCCCGAACTCAGGCCGCACGAACTCGAATTCTCAAGTCCTAAAACACGAAACAAACTTAGCACAAATCTAGGGACTTAGTTCTAATACCTTAGTCTCTCACAACCTAAAACCCTCTTACTAACCAAATCACTTACACTTAAAAATATAATTTGAAATACTTGTTTTTAAAGGATTACATACTCTTGAACAATTAATAACTAATTAAAAGAATAGAATTCTAAAGATTAAGAATCATTTTCTTGAAAGCTTAAGACGTGAAACAACACCCTTGTCAAATCCTTTTCCTCAATTTGCTTAAGTCAAGGCTCCACTTAGTTTCTTGGATCTCAAGGAACCCAATTTTACCTTATGTGTTTCATGGCCTAAAAAAAAAAATCCAAAACAACCCCAAATTTCAATCAAACTCTTTCTAAATTTTTTCCAAAACTTAACAACAAGCCAATGCAATTAATATAAGTCAAAAGCATCAAAATCTTCTCCTCCAAGCCCTCTAGGAGCTCGCGGCCAACACCCAAAAATAGGGGACAAATTTTAAAACTTCCAAACTAATTTAACAACATCATTCCATGATTTAATCCTTTCACAAAACAACACTTTGTTTCCAAAACACAAGCCTAATCCATAGCCAATCCCAATTTCAAGTTCCTTCAAGAATAAGGGTTTTCAATAAAAACTACTCAATCCAAGTTCCAATTCAAAACTAGCAATTAAAGTAGCAACAAAAACATCTAATAAGGAAGGATCATAAACTAATTTGCAAGATTCACTTGAAGATCACACAAACCCTCTTCTTCCCTTAGGGTTAGCGCCTAGGGTTCCAAGAAAATGGGGATGAGATGTTCATCTCTTCTATTTGTTGAGATCAAAACCCTTTTGGGATATGGTTTTAATGACGACAAACCTTATGAACTAAGTGTTAAGTTTTCTGAATGGTGATCTACTAATGTTTGCACTTGAGTTTGTTGAAAGAATAGGTATCTCAGAAGTGGACAAGCTAGAAGCCACTCACATCAACAAAGTGCATGTTATATCTACTCAACAAGAGAAGAATCAGAGTAGCATCAGAGGATTACAACAGTAGCATCACAAGCGTCATGAAGATATTAGAAGGCTACTACAGAACCATGAGAGAAGGATAAGAAAAACTATCATCTAGAGTTTTGTTCATCACATCACCTAAAGGTTCAGAATAAGTATAGAAGGTTCAAGCAAGAAGAGGAAAGTCTATGAAGATGGAAGAGAATCATCAATAAAGTTCACACAATAGATTGAAGAAGACTGGAGCAAGAAGAAACCAAAGGAGTGTGCAAAAACAGAAAGTACAAGCCAACTTACTCATGCTGAGTAAGTTAAGGAACATGCTCTGTAATTAAAGTCATCATTCTCAAACAAGCAAGAAGACAATGAAGATTAATCATGAGAATCTGAGTGAATTATGAAGGCATTAAAGGGACAGCAATATGGCTGAATACATGACACAAAGTAGAGAAGAAATTAGAAGAATGCAAGCTGCAGTGTTTAAAGTAAATGTTTGTAAGCTTACTCAGGGTGAGTAAGTTCAAACTTACTCTCGATTACCGCACAAACAAATTCTGCAGCAAAGAAACAAATTAAATGCATCAAACACTTACACACCATGGCTTTTAAATGGAAGATCAATCACTAAAAAGCATGAGTTAGTTGCTTCTTCTGATGCATGAGAGGAAGTTCAGAGAGAAAGAGATTCAAATACTGACACAACAGGTAGTGTGCCTGACACAAGGCAAAAATCCAGTCTGCTTTCTACAGAAGCACTCATTAAGCTACCTCAACTCCACCCAATGGCTTCCAATGACTTCCAACAACTCTATAACGACTATATTATCATTGGGCCTCTATTTAAACACAAAATGCAGGTGGAAAAATAAGAGAGAAGGGGTTTACACTGAGCTTAAGCAGATTCTGCACTATCCCCATCTTACTCTCCCTGCTGCGAACTTACTCAAGTCATGAGCAAGTTTACTGCAGAAGCATTTCAACCTTGTTCTTCAAAGTTCTTCCACTCTAAGAGTATCTAATAGCTGAAATGCATCAAGAATCAAAGAGGAAGAGAGATAAACACCATCCTTATCAACATCAACCATTGCTCTCCTTTATTCTCCTCTTTCACACTCTTGTTCTTTCACACTCTTGTTCATATGTGCTTAACATCTTGGGATATCTAAGAGAGAGTGTTTAGCTTGCTTTATTGTTTATATCCACTTATCAAAGTGTAACCAAGCTGTAATAAATCCCAAACCCCCTCTGTAACATTCTTTACCATGTATTTCTACCAAGCTACCTAGGGTAGGTGAGTGTTGATGAGAAAAGTCTTGGGAAGATATTTTCTATCAAGCTACCTAGGATGGGTGAGTGTTGGTGAGGAAAACAATGGGTAGAAGATGAAGGAGAAAGCCTGTAGAGGCTATGCAAAAGAATACTAGGCAACAGCTTGAAGAGGCTGGGTGAAAGAACACTTGTACTATTTGGGAAATAGTGGAAAAATCTCACTAATGGTGAGGAGTGGATGTAGCCCATGGTTGTTGGGTGAACCACTATAAAAATCCTCTGTGTGGTACCCATTCCTTATCTCTTGCATACTTTACGTATTGCTCATACTGCATCATCCGCTAAACCTCACATTGATTTATGCTTAAAACAGAACCTACTCACGTTTACATGCATCATGCACAACTAGAGTAAGTTCACTGCGTGGAACCTACTCAAGTTGAGAATGTTTTCTAAAACTGTTTTAAGCCAACAAGAAGATATTCAGAAAAATATTTTATGCTAATGGTTTCATCTCCAAGTATCAACTTGAGAGCATGTCCTCTAAGTTTCAGGTTGGAAATTTTAAAAGGGTCACAATTCAACCTCCCCTTCTTGTGACTCTTTGTGCCACTTTAATTGGTATCAGAGCATAGGCTCTTGGGGTTGAACACACTTAACCGTGTGAAGAGATGAAAATTCTGGGAGAAGTGATAACCAACCATGAAGCTGAAGAACATGTTTCAGAAGGATGATTTACAAAGAGGAAGAGGACCAAAGGAGAGAATGCAGTAAGAAAGCTACTGAGAGGAGTCTTGAGCATGAAGAGAAAATGAAAATAATATATATATATATATATATATATATATATATATATATATATTTGTGCTGTGGCAACATTCATCAGTATTCAAAGAACTATTATGCTACTGGAAGCTATATGTGTCTTGATTCTAGAAAGAGCTTTCAGAACAAAAGCAAAATGTGAAATTTGGAGAAATTGGAGCTGCTTGTAATTTATTCATATTCCCTGTCATGCGGTCCATACAAATAAGAAAGGATAAACTTGCGTCCACACTGGTACCGAGCTATTGGTGTTGTGACCAATGTGTCAACGAAGAGAACCAACTACTCCACTGCAAAGAGGAAAGCGCATGCTTTTGATCACAGCTGAAAAAAAAAATTTGATATCAACTAAAGGGGATCACATGGCAGCAAGTAATGTATCCAATGAGGAGAAAAGACCCACAGTGCCAGCATAATTGGTATTATTCTTTTTCTTCCTTCGACTAAAAATCCTTTCTTTATTATTAACATTTTTTTGTTATTTGTTTTGTCTTTTTTTGTTGTTCCTTTTATATATCGTGAACCATTTCATTTGCTTTTGTTTGTATAGCATGTCTTTTAACTATGTCACCTAGCTTTATTTTCTGTAGCTTTTCACTTCTGCTCTCACGTTATTGTACACACATTTTCACTTAATTTTTTGTGTCAGTCTTTTTATGTTTTTAATATCATCACGTGTTGGCAAACTTGGACATAGAACAGTAATAGCAAGAGTGTTGGGTTTGATAGTAGTGAAATGGAAAATGTTTGAAAAGAATGATAAGTTTTAAGCTTGGGGAAGATGACAGAGAAAGTCTCGTTCTGTAGCAATATTTTGAAACTTGAAAAAGGTAGTGTTTAAAGCTTATCTATGACCACACAAAAACTACTGCAAGTATTCTGCTGACAAAGCCTAAAACTAAATCAGTAGTCATATGCTAGAATGAGATGCACCCACTTGGTCAACAAAATATGAAATGACTCATAAGTCCCCTGGAGTGAGACCATGATCACATGTCAGTAAATACAAAATAAAGTCACTTAATACAAGAGTGCAAACAATGGAAATAAGTTCAAAGTGACACCACTGTTGCGGTCTAATTAATCTCATGCTCATAGGATTCTGGAACAACGCCTTTGAATTTATTAACGAGGATTAATTTTGCTCCAAGGATGTTTTTGGTCTTAACAATTTTATTTCTCCTAGTATTTGTACTTACAATGCTGAGACATAAATCACGTGTTGGAGACTTGGAGAAGCATCGCATGAGATCCATGGATTCATGACAAATTTAATTAGTGGTGTGAATAACTACTTGGGAGCAGCATTGAGTTTGGTGACTTCAATTCCTTAACTCACTGTTTAGTGAGATAAATGGTATTTGTTGGATTTTAATATTTAGAGCAATATCATGGCTATTGGGATTTGATAACTTTATACTCATCATCAAGATGCTAATTCAGCTAGTGATGGCTATTGAAAAAGAGTGCCCAAAGTTTGGTTTCATGGTCGTATAACCACTGCCAACATCACAGCAATATGAGGTCATTAATGAATGTCCACTTGTTCCTTGTTTTTTAGCATACATTTTATTTTCTTATTTTTTCTACTCCTTTATCAACTTGTTGTGTCTTATAATTTTATTTTGTTTGCTGCCTGTATATGTGAACCGTGTTTTTACTTTTTCTTTTTGTCTTGATTTGCTTTATCTTTTTTTTGTGTGAATCTGATTGTGTCTTTGGCTAATTGATCTCTGGGAAAATTTGATTAACTAGACTTTTATTAACTTGGGCAATTATGTGATTGCTTTTTGGACAAATCATTTCACGTTTTTGAAGGTGGAACCATAGCTTCAATTGATATTTTTGAACAACTCTCACTTATGGGCTTGGCAATTAAGAGAATAACATATGTGATACTTTTTGTCAAATCAAAAATTGAGCTTGCGATTCTTTTTGAGGTCTCAACCTTGGCAAGAAAAAGTTAGTCACAATTTGGCAAATTGAAGTATTGACAATTACTGGAGATTATATCATGGGAGGTACCCATGACTCAATGTCATTCAAGTTTTGGGTCTTCATGTGTAACACCCCGATTTCGGAGCGCTACTGTTCAACCCAACTAATGCTGAAAACATTTAATGCTTGTATGCTTTCAGTTAAAAAGTACTCTTATGTATTTCGCAATAGAAAAATAGGGGTAATTTTTTTCTTTTCATTTTCTTTCCTTGGAAATCTTTTTCAAAATGTGACATAGAGTACTACAGTTTTCTAAATGATGCCAATTCAAACTTTTGCAATTATCAGAGTATAGTGCATCACAAAATAACACTTCACATAACATAATCATTTCGCACTAAGGCGAGGTTCTCTGAAAAGAGTAATTACAAAACAACCAATACAAAACCCTAAGCTAAGCTGGCTGACAACTATAACTCTTCGAGAAACAAATTTCAAGAAGATCAAACACGAAGCATTCAGAGGAATCTTCCTCCACTGCTCAATCTTCAATGCTCCTAAAAGGCGAAGCCGCAATACCATGAACTCCATCTCGAAGTGACGCCCATAAGGACATCCAATCCAACAACAAAGGCAAGGGTAAATCCTTTGTCCACGAAGTTTATCATAGGCTATGTCGCATGCAAACGATATATACATATATAATACAACAACATTCTTTTATTTACATATACATACTTAATAGACCGCACACAATCAAAGCATGGTATATCAAGCATTGCATGTGAGCAAACAAAACACCCAACAGATCACCAATCAAGTCACTACAATATCAACCATTACATGTGAGCAGTAAGTCTATCAAATGATAAGTGATCAAGTCATCACAATATCCAATTATTGCATGTAGCGAGCAAATCTATCAACAGATAAGTGATCAATTCATCACAATATCCAATTCATCAAACAATTCATCACATATCATAAATGCGGTTAGCTATGCATGTCAATGCAGTATGGCTAGTTGTGTATACACCGCACTTTAAACAAGGTCAAAGAGACGAGGAACTTTATTTCCCAACGCCCAAATCAACTCCCTACCAAGGGTATTGCCACAAAGGCTTGCCACACATTAGGCTTTACGCCACACGGCATGCAAAGGACAACTCGTCCTTTTGAAGTCCTGAAGACAATCAAACGCTCCGAGTGTCGATGCTCAATGGTCAGTATACATCCAAACAAATTCAACAACATGGCATGCTCACCGTAGGGAGCGCCCGAGTAATGTTTTAATTAATCAATGCGGATCGACGACACCTCAACTCACTCACTCTACTTAGTGAATTTTCATGCTTCCAATTCTTATATTTCCTAGGTGAGGTTGTACCAAAATAAATCACTCATTTAGCTTTGGGTCATTGGAACCCGAGTTTCATCAAATTCTTTATCTAGTATGGTTCCATTTCTACTTATCTATAAGCTTAGGCTAGTCATACTATGGCTCTCATGCTTATTTTTAAGCCAAAATACCTTTAACAATTACTTAGAGTGCAAACACAGACACAAAGTCCGGTGTTCAATTGCGAACGCTAGTCTTAATCTCAGATCGTAACTCTAGGCACGAATGCTTAACACTAGGCTCAACTTTTAGGTTAAGGTACTAGGCACGCCATACTAACACTAGGTCCAATCCTAAACCAAGGAAATGCGCACGCAAACAGACATTAAATCCCAAAGACAGACACATAGTCCATATGCTCAATAGGAACACTAGGTTCCCTATGATTTAATCTTTCAAAACTCGATCTTTGAACTCTCTTTCTCTATTCTTATATCACTCCTATGTATCTGAAAATACCTTTAGTTCTAGGTCGTTGAACCCTAGTTGTGTTAAATAACACACTGGAAGAATTCCCAGGAAAGAGAGGTGGTGCGAACACTCTTAATTACCAAGTCTTTCCTAGCCAGAAGTTCCCAGACGCATCATTTAACTCAACCGCTGCGAAATCGCATTTTTTTATTTCAGATTCTTTTCTTTACTATCATTCCATTGAAATTTCCTTGCAAGCTTTGGCTAGTTATACTAAAACCTTCACGCTTACTTTTAAATCAAAATGCCCTTAACAATTTGCTTACGAAATCAGAATTCGGCTTGTGGAATCGCATCAGATTTACCGATGTAAATCGTCAACCAATAGCAGTCGATCAACGCATTATTAATTAATCCATCATCAACAACAATATTTTCATATTCCAAGTCAATACCAAATTCCATTTAAATCCTACTTGATTCATGGAAAACAACATCAATCATAATGCCTCACAGGGCCAACGACATGCTATAGCATTTCAACAAAGATATAACAATTCAATAGGCTACAACATGCTCCACAGTTTCATCAACTTCAAGTCTAATCAAATCACTCAAACAAGATTTAAGTCACGCAATACAATTCAATTTGCCACGCAGGGCCAAAAGCATGCTCCAACATTTCCAACAACACATAAAAGTACTACAAGTACTACCACACTATCAAACAATCAAACAAGCAACAAACAAGGCGAAAAACCCAAACTCATTATATAAGAATTTCCCTTACCTTGGGCGCTTTAACAATCCAAGCAAGGTAATTCGGAACCATCGTCAAGTCGCAACTCGCGCGCGTACCTTAAGCACGAACCTTAACAACACAAACTTAACTAAATTAGAACTAAAACTTAGTCCTAATGCCCCTAGGGCAGCCACGGCTTAGGCATCCTAAAGCCTAGGAATTACTTGACTTAATCCCTAATTGGTGCTATCTAGCCATATGCCAAGGTACATATTCAAACCATGCAAGTTTTGAAACTTTTTCAAAAGCTAAGCACTTAGAAAATATCAAAACCCAAAACTTACCAATTGGAATAGTGTTTTTACCAAATGAATAGTGTTTTGCCAACTTTGAACCATTTTTCAAAGCTCTAAAACATGTCACAAAATTCTAGAAACAATTCTATTACAAGTTCAAAACAATTCTTGAAACATAAACTCAAACTTTTCCCAAAATCATACTTCTTTGAATTGTTTTACTAAATCAAATCATCAACCACTTTTACAACTATTTTCAAGCATAAATACAAGTCAAGAACAAGTTACAAAATATCATTGGAGGCCACGGTTTCAAAGCTCCAAAACAACTTCAAATTTTCAAATCTTTTAACATCAAAATCTTACAAACTTCATTCAATCAAAACTTCTTATCAAAACCAACTTATTTACCACTTTAATACAATTAAAAACATGTTCAAACCCACTCAAATCATGCCTAAAAGTTACTGTTTTGATGGCCCTAAACAGCCCCAAAAATCCATTTGTTTCAAACAATTTTTCAAAGCTCCACACATAGAAATCTTTATAGCTTTAAAGTTCTAACCAAAACCAACTTCTTAAACACTTTAATCACTTTGAAAACAATTTAAAACATCCCCTAAACCATGCTTAGGATCCACGGTTCAGCCCCCCCTTTTCACCAAATCAATTTTTCCAAAAACTTGTAAACATAGTTATATGACTAGGATCCAAACATACAACTACTAAACCTTCAAAACTAACACCAAATTGACAAGAACAAGCCAAGAACAAAGCTTGGGACAGCCCCATGGTTTCGGCCAGCAAAGGGGGTTAGGGTTTCCAAACTCAAAATACCAAAATCAAAGGGATTCATGGAAGAAAATAAGGGGTTATGAAACTATACATGCCATACTAGCCAAAACAAGCACTAAAATTCAAGAATAGTTCCTAAAACCTTCAAAACCCATATCATGGAACCCAAGAGAGATGAGGAAAGATTTATGGAGCTTACCAAGAGTGGAGATGAAGATTGAACAAGAGTGGAGATGAAAGGAAGCAAAGATGCACACTTGAATCTTCAAAACTCCCAAAATCACAACTTTCTTTCTCTAAGTTTTTTCTTCAAGTTCTTCACAAATGGAAGAGGAAAATGGTGCTGGTGTGTAATGAGGATGAGGCCACGAAATTTCAGGGGTAGAATGGGAAGGAAAGGTTCATTTAGTTAGAAACTAACTCACTAAGTCATAAACCAACTAAACTAACTTCCTACCATTTACTAACCAACCAATCACACCTTGACACTTGTAAATGCCATCATTAAAAGCACATTCAGCTCCCCTAGTGGCTAGATACATCTCCCCTTAGCCCAAAATATCTCGTGGTCTCGCTTATGGCGTTCTGCTTCGCCAACTGCAAGGCAAGCCGCTGATATTAGGGTTTTAATAATAAAAACTCCAAAAATATTTCTAATTATAACCCCACACCCAAAATCACAAATATTCCTCGTGGCATAAGAAAAGTATCTATGTATCTCGTTTTCTAAATGCGAACCTAAACGTCATAATTAAAGTAGCTGGCCATAGAAAATACACTAAATATTTTCTGATGCCCAAAAATTCTAGAAAAATTACAATAAATCCTAAATATTGGAAAATGCTAAGATCTCAAATTTTATAAAATTTGGATCACGTTTGGGCATGTTTCAGTTAGAAACACACACAATAGCCTATCTACTACAGTAATTCAACAGAAATTCTCGCAGTAATAAAACTGTAAATTAGTGAGGATCACTAATTTCAATTTCTATTATCATATAGATATTATTCAATCAATAAAATTATCAAAACAAAATCATTAAAATAATAGTCATATTAAATATGACATAAAATGCACGATTAATACAATAACTAAATAATAAAAATCCAAACTATGACTTAAAAATAACTATTAAGTCCTAAAATTATTTTTCATTCAATAAAATAATTTTCTTTAATCAAACAACAATCTTTCACATTTTTCGATATTAATTCATATTAAAAACAGTATACGTCTACACTGTCTCTTAATCTGAATTAATTGTTAAAACAGTAAATTGTTCACAATAAATCTTTGTTGTTCTTCTTACTTTTAACAAACCATTGAGGTCATGACTCTCTACGATTTATTTTCAAGTAGTTGGAACTACAAAATAATTTTCATAAAAATTGAGATGTTACATCATGAATCACAAGTGGCATGGATTAACACCTGGGAGCAGCCTCACAATTTTGAATGTGAAAGTTCTATTACATTTTGGTGATTAAGGGAGCAACTTATTACTACTTGGTGCAGGGCATGCCATGATTTAAGATGTCATACTTCATTGTTGTTTTTGACGTGTCAAAATTGTCTTTTTGTGAGTGTAAAGTGTTAATGTTTTCAACTACTGGAATGCATAACTGTCATGTGGTATTGGTTCATACTTAAAAATTAGTGTGAGTAAGTCCTTCAAAAATCCTTGCGTGTGTGCTCATAAACTTGCATAAAATTATTTTTTAACTCTCTTAAGGATATAAAGAGAGAAATGATTTTAAGGTTTTTCAAGTTAGGTCTCTGTTTTCAAAAGGGACAAACTCTTTTACTTAAAGAAAACAATTTTTTTGTAAGTTGTGTTTGGATTTGAAATTGCTTGCTAAATGACACTTAGTGCCTAGAAAATTTGAGTGCAAATAAAAAGGGATATTAAAATTGGACATAGCCTTAGAAAGCTTTTAGATGCATAAAACATTATTCATGATTCCATATTGATGCTCAAAAAGGCCAAGGTTATATGCTTATACTATAACATTTTGGTTATGAGACCTTACAATGTTACTACAAGAACATATATCTCAAGAAGACCAACAAGGACCCAATAAGTCTAGGGTACCAAAATTATTTGTATCTTCTTATGCAGGATTACTTGTTGGAAGTCATGAGCAAAAGAACTGTTTTTGAGAGATGCTACAAGATAAGAGGACAATACAATTCCAAGAAAAGGAAATGAACCATCCTACTGTGAGGGCAATCATAAGGCAACATCACTCTAAAGAAGTCTTGGAACATGCTCAGGGGGAGCATACTGAACATCCTACTGAGAGGATGCTCCTGAGGAACAAGAACAACCTCACTCTAAAGTTCACCAACCTTCAAAAGGTCAACTTGCTCAAACACATATTCCCCTCCAAAAGATTTCTCTGCAATTCTCTGATAAGAAACTTGATGAAGTTGAAGCCCAAATTGCTCGGACTATATTGATGAGTCAAGAGTCAATTGCTCTGAACATGCTTCCCTCTCCATCCTCACCACCATAAGCCTCTCTACGAGAGGATGTTCCTCTCAAGTGAACATTCAAGAAGATGCAACAAAAAGCTGAAATTCATCTTCTTAACCATCAATCAAGTGTCCTCAAGCTCTCAACATATGAGCCTCAAGTAAGGAAAGTCATCAAAGGAGGTACACTCAAATCTTATAATAATTGCATTGTGATAAATCTGAATTATGTTATGCAATGATATTATTTGATTGATTAGATGATCTTGATGTTAGGAATGCATGACAGAACTATTGATGTAAAAAATACATGATTTTTAAATCTTAATTGCATGCATCACTGTTGTGTCATAAACTTGAAAGTGCATATGCCTAGTTCCATGCTTAAATGAAATTTGTTACACAACCTCTGATTTAAGTCATTCTCATGCCAATGTAATGACCATAAACAAGTTTGCAAATCTAGTTTGATGATTAAAATAATTTCATGATGCATTAGGCTTGAAGAACACATGTTAAGAGTCAATATAAAATGAATTGGTGTTCTTTAAAGTGTTGGACAAGGGGCTGTTTTGTTAAGTGTCATTCTCTGCGTAATCTTGGCTCTCATATTGCATAATATTCACTTTTGGATCATCATGTTAAGTATTAAGTGAATTGACATCATTTTGTGAAATTTCACCTCCTTACGACTAAGTTAACATCTCTTCCAATGTGCTCTAATTGTACTTCTATGCAATCTTTGTTTTGTGCTGAATAATGAACATGTTCTTAATGTTAAAATGATCCTTTGAATTTTGAAGTTATCCTCTTGTGTATGAAGCATGATAGGCCTAAGACTTAAAACAAGAAAATTAACAAAAACTCATGTTTTTGGTAATTTAATCTAAGTCAATTGATGTCCTTGCATAAATCTGACTTGTAGTGCATTTTTCATGTCATATCTTATTTCTATAAGTCTTATATTCATGCATGAATCTCATTACAAAATTTTGGATTAATCCAACTTAGTATGCATATCTTAATTAGTCTATATTTTGCTTGATGCCTAGGTGTAATATTTTTAATATAGCTTTTCAAAAATTGAGATTCTGATATGGCTTTTGTAAAATATCCTTCTTCAACATGTTTTAAATGGATATCCTAGTTTAGGATTTATTTTTGGAAGGATTTCAAAAAGAGTTTATAGGAATGATCTTCCATGCCGAATTGATTGCCTTCTTGAGGATGTTTGAAATTAAATGTGTCATGAATGTCAAATATGGTATAAGGGGAATAAAATCCATACACATGTGTTACTGAACTGATATTTGACACATTCTAAACAAGAAAATGTTGTTTTGAAAAGAATATATGACAATCTTGTTGCATTTGCATGTTATGTAGTCAAAAATAGACATATGAACACAATGTGGCATATGAATGCATTTTTCTGCATAATGAGTCTTTCTTGCTGCATAATTCAGTTGTGATACATGAATTAAAAGTGTTTAAAATGTATTTCAAACAATGCAACTAGTGATAGCAGCAACCTAGAGGCTTCACACACATTTCCTATTGAAAGTAAGTTCAAGCATGTGCATGAATGTTACTTGTGTGTTTGTAGAAATTGTGCAGAACTTTTTTTTCCTACAATTTACCTTTATATTGTCATTAACGTGCATAGAATCAGATCACTAATTCAGCTATTATTTTGGATAACTAAATATGGTTAATTGATTATCCTCAAATTGTTATTTCTAAGTGAATATTGCCTCCAAAGGTTTGGGGTGAATCAAATATTTAAGTCAATTGTACTTCATATTTGAACGTGAACACAAGAAGGGGGGTTAAATTGTGTTGAAAACTTTTCGCAAACTTTAAGTTAAAAACACTTAGAACACAGGTTTTTCAAAACAGCTTGTGTATCGGACGCTGGAAATAAACCGGACGCTGGAAAAACAGTTTGTGAAAACTTGTTTTTAACATAACAAGATAAAGATAAATAGAAAGCAGTAAATCAAGAGACACAGAGATTTATACTAGTTCACTACCAAACTGTAGCTACGTCTAGTCCCTTCGTTCCTGAAGGATTTTCCACTATAATCAACTGATTACAATTTCCTTAAGAGTATTCTTCTGTCACAAACTTGACAATACTCTCAACTTCTCAAAACAACTCAGTACAGTCGAGCCTTTGAGGGTACAACCTTAACTAGGCCAAAACAACTTTTACAAGTAAGTTGAATACAAGCAGAAATAACTCTCACAGAGAGGATAAAAGATTAAGCTCAATACAGAAATGCTTTCTAAAAGAAATTGTCGGACGCTGAGTTCAATTCTTGTAGTCCGTAGACTTGGCACGAAACTTGATTGCTCACGAAGCGGTGCTTTCCGGAGTATTGACTCTTTGTAGTGTATAGCAACAAAGGCTTGTTCTCGCAAGTGAAGCAATATTCTCTTGTAGAGTTTCTACCGCTTCTTCAATGGATACCATGGGGTATTTATAGGAGTTCTAAAGGATATTACCACATAAAGAAAATGGCTCCTTTCCATTGAGTGAGGTGATTTCAACAAAAAAAGTTGTCTCTTTCTTCCTTTCCAGAGAATATCTCGATAGTACACATTACCGCTTTGCATTACCTTGCTTTTCACAAATGCTTGTACGATTTTTGTCTTTAGCTAAAGGTGTCACCTTTGATACCTCGTCAACAATTTGAGCGCATAAGATCAAATTCAAATCCGCTCCGTAAGCTTCCGAGAGGAAGAGCAACTACGTGACCATCACGTGATTTAAAAATGAAGTTCGACGCTGCTCGTAACAGAAGGCCTGACGTCGTAGCAAATGGATAAGCCTTGTGTCACAAAAAGATAATTCCAGGCGCCACGAAGACAAAGATACTAGGATGAGCTGATCTTTGACACATAGAGTGTATCCTTCTCTTGTGAACTTCTTCCTTCTTGCTTAAGTGGCTTAGAAGTATATGTAATATTAGTATCTGCACACTTCAAGAATTGTTAGAACATAAATTGTTCTCTTGTGAATACTTTGTTATCATCAAAATTAATGACGGTCTAAACTTCTCAATCGTTTAGGTTCCAACAATCTCCCCATTTTTGATGATGACAAATATCCAAGGTTGATGAACAATTTTAAGTTTCAAATAAGAGTTTTAAGGGTCTCCCCCTGAGTTCAACAACTTAGATAAGTATAGCAATAAAAGACGCTGAGATCGGATGCTGAAATGATGTTATGAATGATTGATTAGCATGTATATATATCCTTAGCGTGTTTATCTTAGCGTTCATCAAGCCTTTCTTTTACTCCCCCTTTTGTCATCAGACACAAAGAGTGTAAAAACACATCATAGTCAAAAAGCAAAATAGAAGAAAAATTTGAGTAATAAATTCACAATATAATTGTACCAAAAATTAAGTAATATCACTCGGTACCAAAAAATTTAAAACAAAACAAAGTTTAAGGGTTTTGAGGTAGCAGGTTGATTCGTTCCATGATGAGTTTCAGCTGCATTTCAAGCTCAGGAACTTTCAAACAGGTTACCTTCATGGTTTCAAATTCCTCCTTAGGAATTGTAACCATTTCCGCTGAAGATGTTGATGTGATCCTGGCAGCCCTCAAGAAATTACAACAATAATAAAAGGATTCTTCTTTAAGTTATGTTTATTTGCTTTGAATAAAGATTGTAATAAGTCTATTGGGCTGCATTACTTGGGTTTTGCATATTGGCCCAATTGAACTTCTTATTTTCGTTTTTATTTGTAGTTTATTTTAAGTTAGCTGAATTAGTTTTATTTAAATTAATTAAAAAGAAGGACAGCAGCTGATGGCTATTGAAATGCTCCATTTAGGAGTTGTTAGGAAGTGTAACTGACACTTTAATACACTAGTTAATGGACAATTGAAGTGCAGCCATTAATATGATCATGTAGGCATTCAATTGACATTACTAATGTGTCTAGGAAGAAAGAGAGAAGCTGATTTTGCTATCCTATATATGTAATACGAATTTTATGAATGAAGGGAGAGTTTTGCTTTGAGAAAAACTTGTGTTTATCACATTTTGAGAGTCATGCACTCTTGGGTTCTGGATTGAGCCAAAAATTGAACTTATCAAGAAGTAACCTTCTTGTGGCGTTCTTCGATTTGCTTATCAATTCCTTAGGGAATTGTGGTGCTTCCATCCCTCATCTTTATCCATTTCTTTTTATTTTATTTAAAAACAATTGCTCAATATAATTTCAACCGAAGATCGAATTTATCAAAAAGACTACCCATATCAAATGGTTGTCATCAAGTGGTATCAAAGCTCAGGTTGAGGTTGAAATTTCTATTTGTTTTTCCTTTCATCTTTTCAGTTTCTATTCACTTCTTCTTCTTCATTCTATTTCAATTTTTCCTTTTTTTTAAAAAAAATTGAAATAAAAAAAAAAAAAAGTGCAGACCCTTTCTTGTTTTTTGGACAATTCTCTTTTGTATGTTCCTTTGTTTCTTTGACAAACTCACTTCTCAAATTCTGTTTTTGTCACAAGTTTGTTGCTTACTTGTTTTGTTTGTATTTGACCCTCTAAAGAACTCAAAGAGAGCATTTGCGAGAGAGAGTGAAACATTGGCAAGTAGAGAAGTCTTTTCTTATTTATCCTTATTATTTACTCTAACTTGATTCTTTGCAACATGTTGAGATCTTCTAGAAATGAATTTGTTGTGGAAGGATATCAGGTTGGTATGTGGATGAAAAGAAATTGTGAGAGGTTAGACAGAGAAAAGGAGGCAGCAAGAAGAGAAAAAGAGAGGTTAGATAGAGAGAAAGAGGCAAGCAAAGAAAAAGAAAGAAGGCGTAGAGAAAAGGAGAGGGAGGATAAGAAACGACGTAGAAAAAAAGAGCACGAAAAGATCAATAGTGCCTTTGAGAAAATTTGTGAAGAGTTTAATAAGGAGTTGAAAAACATACAAAGAGAATATTTGAAAGAAAAGAAGATAGTGGAAGAGAAAGAAAAACAACAAAGTGAAATCAATGTTGAGAGAAAAGAACAGAGAGAGAGAGAGAAGAAAGAGTTGCAGAGGAAGTCATCTTGGAAACTTGTTTTTATCCTAACCTTTTGCCAAGTTCTATTGATTCTATTATGCAAGAGGTTGAAGATGAAATTCCAAAGAAACAATGTAGTGCATCAAATGAAGTTAAATTGCAAGAGGAATTTAGGGATGTGTCTCCAAAGGAAGTATGTTGCAACTTTTTGCCAAACATGAGAATGAGGCATCAAGTAGACATCATTCCAAGTGCACCACTACTCACTAGGCCAGCTTTTCAAATTCATGAAGAAGTACCTCCAAAGGAAATTGAAGATACGAAAATATTTTTTGATGTTGAAAACAAAGGGAAGCAAGTGAGGAAAATGTTCAAATTGAGAGTGTCCTTATCATAGAAATTAAGGTGGAGAGAGCATCATTGGCGAGAGAAACTTAAGTATATCTTTTTATCTAAAGATGCTTGCTTTACTACTAACACTAATTTTTTGCATGGTGGTACTGATTCCCTTTTCAAGGCACATATCTTCATAGTTCCAAGAGAAGAACCCGTGGATTCAAAAGAATTATGTTTGATCCCTGAGGATGAAGAGGATTTCTTAAGTCAATAAATTCGAGGACGAATTCCTCAAGAAGGAGGGTATGATGTGATCCTGGCACTTCAAGAAATTACAACAATAATAAAAGGATTCTTCTTAAGTTATGTTTATTTGCTTTGAATAAAGATTGTAATAAGTCTATTGGGCTGCATTACTTGGGTTTTGCATATTGGCCCAATTGAACTTCTTATTTTCGCTTTTATTTGTAGTTTATTTTAAGTTAGCTGAATTAGTTTTATTTAAATTAATTAAAAAAGGACAAAGCTGATGGCTATTGAAATGCTCCATTTAGGAGTTGTTAGGAAGTGTAATCGACACTTTAATACACTAGTTAATGGACAATTGAAGTGCAGCCATTAATATGATCATGTAGGCATTCAATTGACATTACTAATGTGTCTAGGAAGAAAGAGAAGCTGATTTTGCTATCCTATATATGTAATACGAATTTTATGAATGAAGGCGTAGTTTTGCTTTGAGAAAAACTTGTGTTTATCACATTTTGAGAGTCATGCACTCTTGGGTTCTGGATTGAGCCAAAAATTGAACTTATCAAGAAGTAACCTTCTTGTATGCGTTCTTCGATTTGCTTATCAATTCCTTAGGGAATTGTTGTGCTTCCATACCTCATCTTTATCCATTTCTTTTTATTTTATTTAAAAACAATTACATTCAATATAATTTCAACCGAAGATCGAATTTATCAAAAAGACTACCCATATCAAAGTGGTTGTCATCGATGTGGAGGAGCAGATTCAAACCGCACAC
This sequence comes from Calophaca sinica, assembly GCA_037113605.1. NCBI lineage: Eukaryota > Viridiplantae > Streptophyta > Magnoliopsida > Fabales > Fabaceae > Calophaca > Calophaca sinica. The sequence goes on from CM073731.1 coordinate 85,302,270, forward strand.
TAGCAACACTGCAGCCTTCGAATTCATCTTCTTATGGATTTCAAGAACAGTTTGAGACAAATCAGATTTTATCTTCTTCCTATCCTTTTCCCATTGGAAATAATTATCTCCTGGTGGAAACCATTTGATAATAGTTCCAAGTTTTCTTCTTTCAGACTCATATAGGGCTTCATTTCTTGGCTGAACAATATCAGGAAACAGAAGATAATTGAAGATCATTTCTCTGTGTTGAAGAATGTCTCTGGCATACCCATCAAATTTTTCATCAGCAGCTTCTCCAAACACATTGCCTAAGAAGACACTTAGGGCATCAAAGGAGAAGTTGAGGCCTCCATTTTCAGCAATAAATAGTCTCCTCAAAATTTCTCTGTCATCTTTGTCAATAGTCAGGGGCTCAAAACAAGGCATAATGGCTTTGTCTTTCCAAGACGCAGACAATTGCATCCAGCCAAATCCAATGTAAAAGTGTTTCCAGACTAGATCCCATGGAGCATATAGCTTCACCAAGTTGAGCGGTCTAATCACAGAACACATGAACATATCATCAAAATAAGCAGTTCCAAGATTGGATTCAGGTACCTTCTCGATGATACCAACAGTAGGGATTGTTGCCTTCTCTGCATTACAGCAGTTGGAAGATCCAGTTCTCCATTGATCTTTCTTCAGAGCACTCAGATAATACCGTCTGGCATGATCTTTAGAAATTTTCTTTACCGGAAGCTGGGTGAACTCCTTGACCTTGTAGTCTCTGGGAGCTTTCTCATATTCCTTAGCGCCTATCTTACTGAATGGCATTTTGCCAGGTGCAGCTTCCTTTCTTTTTCCAAGAATAGACCAAGGTAACCACCTTTGCCTATCTGGAACAATCTTTATAGAGACAGATGATGGGTCTCTATATTCGCCAATGACTTCAAGCCTTTTCTGCTCATAACAATGAGCCATCATACAAAGCCACTTCTGTGATCCACCTACCACATTCCTCTAATGTAAGAGGTTCATTCTGGGGCAGGAACCTTGGTACATCAACAAAAAAGGAAATAGCCCTACTGTTTGGTTTGGGTCTCAGCCTTCCTTTAAAGGACATCTCAACATTGTCTTTGCCATCCTTGAAGATAGCATTCATTGGAGGGGGTATCTCCAGTCTTGAAACTCCAGAGGTGAAGGTCTTCAAGTGCCATAAAGATGGGTGATTGTAGATAGAGTTATATGACTCATATCTAACAAATTTTGGTCTAATGTCAAGAGGGACAGGTTTCTTTGGAATTAGGGCAGTAGTTTTTGGTGTCACTACTGTGATATTGTACTTGGGGAAAATGTAGGGTTTGAAAGGATTAAATGGAGGGACTTTGAAAAGGAGGTTAAAAGGATGAGAATGAAGTTTGGAAATGTATGAAGTGAGGGAGGTATATGTGGAGGTTTGAGGTGAGGAGATGGTGAGTGTATTGGTCTGTGTTTGGGTAGGTTGTTTGGGGGCTATGGGAGTGGTTCTGTTTCTGGCTTTCTGTGCACAGGTTTGAATGGTTGATGGTTGTGCACCATATATAGGTGGAGCAGGAATGGTATCATCAGTTTCAAAATGTATACAGAATCATCAAGAAATTCAGTAGACTTTCGTTCAAGCTCGCATCGCTCGACCAATCTCTTCACCTGTCTAGGGGCAAGAATGAGGCGACGTTGAATTGCCTTCTTCTGTGCACCTGACACTGAAACTTGTTTCTCGCCTTGGCTTGCTTTTTCCTCGGGAATCGGTGATGGGAACGCGGTCCTCATCTTCTGATTCACTCTTTCTTTTGAGTGCAGGACCCACCTTCTGCTTCTTGCTTCTTGTCTCTCTTACGGAGAATCAAGTCCTTTTCAAACCAGTTACTGAGCTTCTGGTGGTTTTATTAGTAGTAGACTTCTTGCTAAGAGAGGGACCAGATTCTACACCCTGTTCCTTTTTCACCTTCTTCATCTGTTCACCAGTGATCAATTTCATTCTGACCAAGCTGTTAACTCCAAAGGTGTCAGAATCACAACACTCTCTGCCAAAATACTTCACCTTTTCTTGATCCGCAAAGCAATACTTGTTTCCAACCAGATTCTTGGCCATCATCTTAGTGAGAAGAACACCATAAGGAATGCACTTGTAGGTGTTTTTCTTGTCAGCAACACATTTCCTCGAATTAACCAAAGGCATTAATCAAAGTTGTTGTAGATCAATCTTGGCAGTTTACCTTGTGACCAGCCATGTAGTGCCTCATAATGAACTTCTGTTCATAGTTGACTATGTCACTAGAACAGCCTTCAACCAGACGCTCTTAGTGATTATCTTGTGAAGAACTCTGTAATGACTCTTCAAATGCTTTGCAGTAGGGGTTTCACTAGATTCTTTCAGCTGTTTATAATTCTCAAACAAATCCTCGTTGACCTTCTCAAGGCCATGAAATGCATCAGCCCAATCTGTATAGTAAACGATACCTTCATAGGGACAACCAGTGACTTCAGAAATGTTGGTAATGGTAAAAACGAACTTGTAGCCTCTCACAGTTCCTTCAAAGATACCACCTTGGTGTAAACGAGCATTACCCCAAAATTCCTTGATAGCAGTAACTAGAACCTCAACCTGTTTCCAAAAGAAGTAGTGTTCCTATAACACCCTGTTTCCGGAGTGCTACTAAGTGAACATTCTGACAAAAGTTTACATATTTCCGAAAGGCGAAATACTCTGCCTTGCACGTTTTCCAAAAATGTGGTTCTATTTTTTTTTAAACTTCTTTCTCAAAATGGCTGTCAGAGTATTGCAGCGATTTTAGAAACATGACTGAATTATTTAGAGACACCACATAACCACATTCAAGTATTACATCAACTCACACATAACAGCATGTGCCTTGAAACATAATCGACATTTATTACAATACAGAAATAAATTTAAGCGTCCTATAGCTGGTCGACACAACAAGCTCCTCGCAAGACTACTAGTAGATTCCGCAACCACAACACAAGTGGAAAACTAAACAACCATCCCCAGCTGCTCCTCCTTGCAGTTCCAAATCCTCAGCTTGCTCCGCCATCTGGGTTACAATCATTAATTGACGTAATCCACCGGCAAGTGGTCAACTTCTTAAAATAAAGAGTCTGTTACACTTATTCGACAATGGCAACAAAGCATATAACAATGCAACATGTTATAGGAAATAGAAAATCATAGCAATAAGCAACAACAATGTATATCATTCACAGAGCATGACTCAACTCTCTCACTCTAGACTTGACTCGACTCACGACTCATTTTCTCTCGACACGACAATTATTCCGGAAAGCAGACGCAGATCCATCAACTGACATACCAGCCGTAGCCTTGGGATCTTTTGCTTCTCCCTAGGTAAGCAGTCCCGGTCCCTACGCTGCGACGCCTAGTCAATCTCCCGTAAACAAAAAGGGACCTAGCACCCTCAGTTATCCGGGTCACGGCTCAAAAACGTCACGACGACTCGCCTAGCTCTCTCACTCGATGTACAGCTCGCCGCTTACGATAGTCAAAGAGTGACGCATAAAATTACTTGACCGCATATCAAATAAAGAGAGCATGCTTAACATGAAGAAAACGCAATTCGACATTTAAGCAATAAAAACACTCTGCATGAAGAAACGCAATTCCACAGCAACATGCAATTTGTGGCATATATTCAATCTCATATCAAATAATGCATAACTCAAACATAACAACAGATATCTCAAGCTCGACACGCAAATCAAGGAATCCATCCCTCTGCAACCCGATGGAGTTGCCAGAGAGGTACAAACAAGTGTGGGGGGTTGGGGACAGCTGCCAACCACTTGCAGACAAGCCCACTAAATAATCAGTATATCAAAAAAATAAAGCGAAGGGGTACAAGACCCTCACTTCGAACCCTGAGATTCTCAGACTTCTTCTCATAAACACTTGAAATTAAATTCCTATCGTGTCTAAAAGTTGCCCTTACGCATAGATACATAAACAATAACACTTAGAATGTGAAGCGCCCTTACCGAACCCCAAGCTGCACGTCCACGTGTTCCTCGATCCTACGCCGCACGATCTCGGATTTACTCAAAGCCTAACAAAATAAATAACTTAGCACAATTCTTAGCTAACTTAAGCTCTCAAGCCTAACCCTTTTCCTAACCAAAAATTCATTCAAACATTTAATTCCTAGCTACTTGAAAATAAATAAGGTTTTAAAATCAAAATACTTTTTGAAAGATAACTTATCACATAACAATTTATAAACCTTAACTTATTTGAAAAGTAAAGTTTTTGAAACCAAAAAGCTTCCTTGAACCTCAAGGTAAAGATCATCCAAGAAATCATAAATTTTAAAACCTAGACACATATTCATACAAGCATTTTCACAATTAACAAACCACTATTTCCTTTCCTACTCCCTTTTTAGGCCTATCGGCCACATCTATTTCCATAACCATCTAATTGCATGACAAAGCATCAAGACATCAAGTTTCAACAACTTCATATAACAATTAAAATACATAAGGAAATTTAAATCAAATAGGTTCCAAGATATTTTTCAAACATATTTCAAAGCATCAACTATCAAGACAACACCAAACCTAACTTAAGCACCTTCAAAGATATGTTTCTAAAACATTTTTTCACAACATTCTAGTGTCATTTCCATAGCCACTTTCCTTTTAAAACAAATCATTTTCAAAACTAGTTCACAAATCAACTAACTCAACTAAATTTTCACAACTTGTTTTCAAAACATTTCAAGGCATCAAAGCAAAACACCATAACCAACACCTAGTCCAACATAGATTTAATGTTTTCCAACAACAAGGGTTTTGAGAATTCTTTTCAAAGCAATCATTTCCAGAACACTAGAATTATAACCATAATCATTGCCAAAAATTAAAGACTCATCCCACCAATTTTTATATAACATTCTAGTCCTCCAAAAACAACATTTGCATAAAATATAAACCACAATCATACTAACTCTTGCATATCTATCTTACTAGCCTTAATATTATTCTAAGCATATTATCTAATACCTAAGCACATAATTTAACATCAAGACCTCATGTTTCTCATGTTTCAAGGATAGGAAAAATTCCATAACAACATGTTACACATACTTACACAAAACTATAACCTAAATCATGTCATAATCATGTTAGAAATTTAAAGAACCTCTTGATCAATTCCTACATGTCCTTCTAGTCCCTCAAGAACCAAATTTTGCATAAACATCAACTAACACCTATGCTACTTCATGCATATTCATTCCAACAACCTTAAAATTAACCAAGACATATAACTTAACACCTAGATACATGCTTCAACATCATTTAATCAATTCCTTTCCTTCATCAAACAACAATTAAAACATAATTCATGGCTAATCCTAAATTCAAGAATCAATGGTTTCAATAAAATTACTCAACCGAAGTCCCAATTCAAAAACTAACAATTAAACTAGCAACAAAAGCACCTCATAAGCATGAAACAACAACTAATTGAATTGATTCACACAAGGATCACATAACCCCTCTTTTTCCTTAGGATTAGCGCCCTAGGGTTCCAAATTTGGGGGATTTATGTGTTCATCTTTTTCCATCATCATGCTCAATCATATAACAAGATATAAAACAAGCATTAAGCAACAAAATCAATACCACACACACCCAAACACCCCCACGGTTTCTGCTAAGAAAGAACAAGGAAAAAAAAGAATGATTTGGTTCAAACCTTCACACTTCATCTTCTTCCTCAAGTCTCCATGGGTGAAGCCCTCTTCTTCTTCCTCTCCATCGGTTCAATCTCTCCCTCTCGCAATCTCTCTATCTCTTTTCCTCTCTCGCGGTCTCTCTCTCTCAGTCTGTCCTGCTTCTCTTCCTCCTCTCTCGCTCGCGATTCTGCTTCCCTTCCTCCACCACTACGCCGCTGCGAGCTCCTCCTTCCCTCTACCCTTCCGATCGCGTCCTCCTCCCCTTCCCTTCTTCCTCTTCTTTTCTTTCCTCCTCTTCCCCTGTTCTTCGTTCCCCTTCTTTTCTTTTTCTTTCTTTTTTTTTCTCCTTCTTCCAGCTTCTCTGCTTTCTTTTCACGCTGGGGGAATAAAATGAGGGTGTAGGAGGGTGCTAAGGTGGAGGAGATATAAGTGTAGTGTACGGTAGGGCAACAGACATATATTTAATAAAATAACCTAATAAACCCCTATTTACATATTATAATTTACTCTTTGGTCCCCATAGGAACCTCAGATAAATTAATCAATTTAAATTCTACCCATAACTAGTTAGTCCCAAAATTACGGCCTCGAGTAATGGCGTTAACAATTATTCGCTCGCCAATAAATCACGTAAATCAATTTACTTAGAAATTAATTTACTGCGTGATAAAATATTATCATAAATAATAAAAACAATATAAAACACTCAAAAATATTCACAAGAAGTTACGATGCGATTTTCATCGAAATCGGAGTTCATTTAAAATTTTATTCGCTGGTAAAGACTACCCGGTGGTTCAAAACGAGACGAAACTTCGTTAGAATTTTCTGACGAGATTTGAACCATTAATTAATATAAGATATTAATTCTTAAATTTAATTTCATCTTGATTTAATTCAATCATTTTCTTAGTCAATAAAATACGCTGCTATCACACACACCGAAAACTTATATAATGTTTAAATTGATGAATTCACATTAAAGCAGCATACGTCTACGCTGTCTATTAATTTGAATTGATATCATGAATAATATTTATTGATAATAAATAAATAAATTATTCAACATAGCTCAAAATAATTCCCGTACTCTTAGTAAATCATTGAGGTGATCAATCTCTATGACTTATTTTTCGAGTATTCAGGATTTTATTGTTAAAATCACTTTTCTTAAAAAAAATTGGGATGTCACAATACCACCCCCCTTAAAATAGTTTCGTCCTCGAAACTACACGGATAGCAAAATACGAAAAATTACTTTACTCAAAAACCGTAAAATAATTTGCTCATATATGTATTCACAAAACTTGTTATTATACGTAGTAATATAATATTCATAGCTACATAGTATAGTGTGCAATACTAACAATCACAAGGCATATAGATATAGCAAACTGCAAGGTAAGCGTAGTTAGTGGGCGAAGTATCCCTTGCGATTGACTGATGCTTCATTCCCGATCACAACATCTGCTCATCCACTATCACGAACACGAACTCAACTACAGTTACGCGCTATTATTAAGAGAATGCTATCCTATCCACATACGATCATGGTTACACATAGTAAAAATATAAAAAGACCATTTAAAATCTCAAAAGATTAAAATTCTTTTCTCCAATCAAACCTTTTTCTAAAAAGGAAAGATTAATTTCTTAGAAACAATATCAATACAAAGAGTTAAATAGACACAACTTCTTTTTCTCGAGACTCAACCATTCTCATGGACACTAAGGTTCCTTTGAGATTAGGTTCTCATTGTCTCAAAATTATCAATCAAGCTTCAATTAAAGATTAAAAGTACTCTCAAATTTTAAATCAACAACTCACTCACTCTAAAATCCCTTTTGGGTCAACGTTATAAAAAAAATGTATACACCTTTATCAATGAAATTACTAACTATTAAGTGATAAAATTGAAAATCCTGCTTAGTAATATTTTGCACTTGAAAGATGTTAAAGCAAGACTGCAATAACACCTCTAGACACGTTACAACTTACTCAAAATTTTTAGAAATAAACTTTTAACTTTGAACAATGGGAAATTATTTCCTTTCAAAACCATAACCATTTCTAGAATCCTACTAAAATTGAAAGGTTTTCAAAACTAAACATTTTCCAAGACTCCACCTTGTTCAAGGATCACAAGGATTTCTTTAAACATTGGGGTGTTTCATGGCCTTAAACGCAAAACAACAAAACAACAACTATACTAAAACCCTTAAATCACTAGTCCAAACTCCAAAGCCCAAAAATTAATCTTCTATCATAACTCGGTTCAAGTTCAAGGATTTCAAAATTAACTCTCTCTTTCCATCTTGGCAGCACTTAAAACAATTTTTAACTCAAATCTAAAATTTCCTAGAACTACTAAACTTAAACAACAATCAAAATATGAAAATATCGAAGTTTTTAACACAAAATTTTCTTCAACAATACACACGCGTGAAAACTTGGTTCCTCTAGAAGAAAATAAGATCAGAATATTTCTCACTACTACAAGATAAAAATAAAATAATGATTTAACAAAAATCATTTTAAGACTTAAAACCATCTTCAACGAGATTACTAACAAACAATACAGAAATCGAAGGAAAAGGAATTAAATTATTCACTGAGAGTTCCTCCGAGAACTCGCGGTGTTAACACATCGAAAGAGAAGAAGAAATCCTACAGTCACTAACCATACGTTCACAAACATCACTCACCAATACTAAGGATAGGGATAATCCTCATCTAACCTCATCTCAAACTTATGGTTTAGTCTAGGGAATTGGTAAGGAAGGTAACTCTCCAGACTCTCCGAGTTTGGTAAGGTTTCTCACACTCTCAAATCACCACCCGACACTTGACCAGCTATAAATTCCCGACTCACAGTCCGGTAGAACCGAACTGCTCTGATACCACTTTTGTAACACCCTGTTTCCAGAGTGCTACTAAGTGAACATTCTGACAAAAGTTTACATATTTCCGAAAGGCGAAATACTCTGCCTTGCACGTTTTCCAAAAATGTGGTTCTATTTTTTTTTTTTCAAACTTCTTTCTCAAAATGGCTGTCAGAGTATTGCAGCGATTTTAGAAACATGACGGAATTATTTAGAGACACCACATAACCACATTCAATTATTACATCAACTCACACATAACAGCATGTGCCTTGAAACATAATCGACATTTATTACAATACAGAAATAAATTTAAGCGTCCTATAGTTGGTTGACACAACAAGCTCCTCACAAGACTACTAGTAGATTCCGCAACCACAACACAAGTGGAAAACTAAACAACCATCCCCAGCTGCTCCTCCTTGCAGTTCCAAATCCTCAGCTTGCTCCGCCATCTGGGTTACAATCATTAATTGACAGAACCACTGGCAATGGTCAACTTCATAAAATAAAGAGTCTGTTACACTTAATCGACAATGGCAACAATGCATATAACAATGCAACATGTTATAGGAAATAGAAAATCATAGCAATAAGCAACAACAATGTATATCATTCACAGAGCGTGACTCAACTCTCTCACTCTAGACTTGACTCGACTCACGACTCATTTTCTCTCGACTCGACAATTAGCAGACGCAGATCCATCAACTGACATACCAGCCGTAGCCTTGGGATCTTTCGCTTCTCCCTAGGTAAGCAGTCCCGGTCCCTACGCTGCGATGCCTAGTCAATCTCCCGTAAACAAAAGGGAACCTAGCACCCTCAGTTATCCGGGTCACGGCTCAAAAACGTCACGACGACTCGCCTAGCTCTCTCACTCGATGAACGACTGCCATTTATAGTCAAAGAGTGACGCATAAAATTACTTGACCGCATATCAAATAAAGAGAGCATGCTTAACATGAAGAAAACGCAATTCGACATTTAAGCAATAAAAACACTCTGCATGAAGAAACGCAATTCAACAGCAACACTCAATTCGTGGCATATATTCAATCTCATATCAAATAATGCATAACTCAAACATAACAACAGATATCTCAAACTCGACACGCAAATCAAGGAATCCATCCCTCTGTAACCCGATGGAGTTGCCAGAGAGGTACAAACAAGTGTGGGGGTTTGACAACGCCAACCACTTGCACAAGCCCACTAAATAATCAAGATATCAAAAATAAAGCGAAGGGTACAAGACTTCACTTGAACCCCCGAGATTCTCAGACTTCTTCTCATAAACACTTGAAATTAAATTCCTATCGTGTCTAAAAGTTGCCCTTACGCATAGATACATAAACAATAACACTTAGAATGTGAAGCGCCCTTACCGAACCCCAAGCTGCACGTTCACGTGTTCCTCGATCCTACGCCGCACGATCTCGGATTTACTCAAAGCCTAACAAAATAAATAACTTAGCACAATTCTTAGCCAACTTAAGCTCTCAAGCCTAACCCTTTTCCTAACCAAAAATTCATTCAAACATTTAATTCCTAGCTACTTGAAAATAAATAAGGTTTTAAAATCAAAATACTTTTTGAAAGATAACTTATCACATAACAATTTAAAAACCTTAACTTATTTGAAAAGTAAAGTTTTTGAAACCAAAAAGCTTCCTTGAACCTCAAGGTAAAGATCATGCAAGAAATCATAAATTTTAAAACCTAGACACATATTCATACAAGCATTTTCACAATTAACAAACCACTATTTCCTTTCCTACTCCCTTTTTAGGCCTCTCGGCCACACTTATTCCCATAACCATCTAATTGCATGACAAAGCATCAAGACATCAAGTTTCAACAACTTCATATAACAATTAAAATACATAAGGAAATTTAAATCAAATAGGTTCCAAGATATTTTTCAAACATATTTCAAAGCATCAACTATCAAGACAACACCAAACCTAACTTAAGCACCTTCAAAGATATGTTTGTAAAACATTTTTTCACAACATTCTAGTGTCATTTCCATAGCCTCTTTCCTTTTAAAACAAATCATTTTCAAAACTAGTTCACAAATCAACTAACTCAACTAAATTTTCACAACTTGTTTTCAAAACATTTCAAGGCATCAAAGCAAAACACCATAACCAACACCTAGTCCAACATAGATTTAATGTTTTCCAACAACAAGGGTTTTGAGAATTCTTTTCAAAGCAATCATTTCCAGAACACTAGAATTATAACCATAATCATTGCCAAAAATTAAAGACTCATCCCACCAATTTTTATATAACATTCTAGTCCTCCAAAAACTACATTTGCATAAAACATAAACCACAATCATACTAACTCTTGCATATCTATCTTACTAGCCTTAATATTATTCTAAGCATATTATCTAATACCTAAGCACATAATTTAACATCAAGACCTCATGCTTCTCATGTTTCAAGGATAGGAAAAATTCCATAACAACATGTTACACATACTTACACAAAACTATAACCTAAATCATGTCATAATCATGTTAGAAATTTAAAGAACCTCTTGATCAATTCCTACATGTCCTTCTAGTCCCTCAAGAACCAAATTTTGCATAAACATCAACTAACACCTATGCTACTTCATGCATATTCATTCCAACAACCTTAAAATTAACCAAGACATATAACTTAACACCTAGATACATGCTTCAACATCATTTAATCAATTCCTTTCCTTCATCAAACAACAATTAAAACATAATTCATGGCTAATCCTAAATTCAAGAATCAATGGTTTCAATAAAATTACTCAACCGAAGTCCCAATTCAAAAACTAACAATTAAACTAGCAACAAAAGCACCTCATAAGCATGAAACAACAACTAATTGAATTGATTCACACAAGGATCACATAACCCCTATTTTTCCTTAGGATTAGCGCCCTAGGGTTCCAAATTTGGGGGATTTATGTGTTCATCTTTTTCCATCATCATGCTCAATCATATAACAAGATATAAAACAAGCATTAAGCAAAAAAATCAATACCACACACACCCAAACACCCCCACGGTTTCTGCTAAGAAAGAACAAGGAAAAAAAAGAATGATTTGGTTCAAACCTTCACACTTCATCTTCTTCCTCAAGTCTCCATGGGTGAAGCCCTCTTCTTCTTCCTCTCCCTCGGTTCAATCTCTCCCTCTCGCAATCTCTCTATCTCTTTTCCTCTCCCGCGGTCTCTCTCTCTCAGTCTGTCCTGCTTCTCTTCCTCCTCTCTCGCGCGATTCGCTTCCTCTACTCCTTCCGATCGCGTCCTCCTCCCCTTCCCTTCTTCCTCTTCTTTTCTTTCCTCCTCTTCCCCTGTTCTTCGTTCCCCTTCTTTTCTTTTCCTTTCTTTTTTTTTTCTCCTTCTTCCAGCTTCTCTGCTTTCTTTTCACGCTGGGGGAATAAAATGAGGGTGTAGGAGGGTGCTAAGGTGGAGGAGATATAAGTGTAGTGTACGGTAGGGCAACAGACATATATTTAATAAAATAACCTAATAAACCCCTATTTACATATTATAATTTACTCTTTGGTCCCCATAGGAACCTAAGATAAATTAATCAATTTAAATTCTACCCATAACTAGTTAGTTCCAAAATTACGGCCTCGAGTAATGGCGTTAGCAATTATTCGCTCGCCAATAAATCACGTAAATCAATTTACTTAGAAATTAATTTACTGCGTGATAAAATATTATCATAAATAATAAAAACAATATAAAACACTCAAAAATATTCACAAGAAGTTACGATGCGATTTTCATCGAAATCGGAGTTCATTTAAAATTTTATTCGCGAGTAAAGACTACCCGGTGGTTCAAAACGAGACGAAACTTCGTTAGAATTTTCTGACGAGATTTGAAACATGAATTAATATAAGATATTAATTCTTAAATTTAATTTCATCTTGATTTAATTCAATCATTTTCTTAGTTAATAAAAATACGCCACATCTGGCACACACGAAAAACTTATATAATGTTTAAATTGATGAATTTACATTAAAGCAGCATACGTCTACGCTGTCTATTAATTTGAATTGACATCATGAATGATATTTATTGATAATAAATAAATTATTCAACATAGCTCAAAATAATTCCCGTACTCTCATAAATCATTGAGGTGATCAATCTCTATGACTTATTTTTCGAGTATTCAGGATTTTATTGTTAAAATCACTTTTCTTAAAAAAAATTGGGATGTCACAGTTCCCAACCCATTGCCTTGAAACCACTGTAGAAATCGAAGCCATAGAGTTTGAAGTTCTTTAAATCAATTCGATTTTCCAACAGAACCTTTCCTTCAGCCATGGTGTCGTGATATGATCCAAAACGGATGCATATAGTTTTTAACGGATCGTCCTCGAATTGAATCTTGTTATAAGGGTTAAAACAGTATAAAAATGAGAACTTTAGGAATTAGAATCCTTAATCCTCAAATTGGCGCCCACTTCTATTTGAAGAAAGAATGAATTAAGATGGCGCATACAAACAGTAGTGCAAGAAGAATGAAGTGCTAAAGGTGCAAGCTTTAAGGAAAGTGGCGCATAAACAAAGAACTAAGCAAACAGAATTAAAATAAAAAGATGGAATTGAGACAGAAATGAAAGAAGACGCCACACTCTCAAGAGAGTGATAAGTCCGGTGAAGATTCACCACAAGAGAATGGAAGCTCTTGATAAGAATCAGAAATGGTTCATCCAAGAACCTAAGAGGCTTAGCTCTCACAAACTCACAATGGAGTGCAAAATAAATTCTGATTCAAAGGTGCTGAATTAGGAGTGTACAAAGGCTATTTATAGCCATAATGGTAATCAATTCCCTCCCTCCTTTCCTAATAGAGTGTGGCGGCCAACCCTACTTGGTGGAGCCAGCAAGTTGGCGCTCCCAAGTCTGAACCTGGCTCATGGATATGGGCCAAGCCCAATTAGCAAAGCTGCAACACATTCTAAGATCCTATGTGCTTAGTTAGCCCAAAACAAGTAGGACCTTATTACAAAAATTATCCCAAATGGAAAATACAACCAAACTGAATTTAAAAAAAGTTCAAATACTTAATCTAAATAAATTAAAAGGAACGACTAGGGTGATATCATGCCCCCCATATTGGGTTCTTCATCAACTTGGATTATTTGGACTATCTTGAGAGTTGGGCCTTCGGGAGTTGGTTTGAGAGATAGGAAATAGTTGACTTCTTTGTCCAAAGCCTCTTTAGCCTTTTTAGTCCTTGACCTCGTCATTGGGCCTCCAAGTCCTTGTAGAGCATCATTGGGCCTTGCATCTATTGGATGGTCTCCATTTGAATTTCCCTGGACTTCATCATGCTCTCCCCTTGAAAGAATTCGTCCTCGAATTTGATCCTTCGTCACCTACATCAAAAGGACTTAAGTCGACCACATTAAATGTTGCACTAACTCCATACTCACCTGGTAGGTCAACTTTGTAGGCATTATCATTGATCTTTTTAATGATTTGGAAGGGACCATCTCCTCTAGGTGAGAGCTTTGATTTCCTCTGTGAAACCTTTCCTTCCTCATATGCACCTGCACTCCAATCTCCAGGCTCAAAGACAACGCTTTTTCTTCCTTTGTTGGCTTGCCTAGCATATTGCTCCATCTTTTTTCAATTTGGGACTTGACTTTCTCATGGAGCTTCCTCACATATTCTCGCCTTCGCCTTCCCGTCCCTATGATTCAAAGAAAAATATCGTGTAGAGGCAAAGAAATCAAGGGGTGTGAGGGATTAAATCCATACACAATTTCAAAAGGAGAAAAGCTAGTGGTAGAATGAACCACTCTATTATAAGAAAAATTCAACAAGAGGTAAGCATTCTTCCCATGTTTTGACGTTCCTCTTGATGATTGATCGCAGAAGGTCGAAAGTGGTCCTATTCACCACTTCGCTTGCCCATCGGTTTGTGGGTGACAAGTGGTAGAAAATAACACTTGGTCCCTAATTTGTTCCAAAGGGTTCTCCAAAAGTGATCGAGGAACTTAGAGTCCCTATCGAGACTATGCTCTTGGGCATCCCATGTAGTCTTACAATTTCCTTGAAGAACAAGTCCGCCACATGAGTAGCATCATCCACCTTATGACAAGGAATAAAGTGGGCCATCTTGGAAAACCTCACAACAACCACAAAATTGAGTCTCTCCCCTCTTGGAGCGGGAAGACCTAGCACAAAGTCCATAGACAAGTCAATCCAAGGAGAATCTGGGATAGGTTAGGGGTATAAAGTCCATGGGGCATTACCTTTGACTTGGCCTTTACAAACAATGCATCTATCACAAATTCTATGCACATCATGCTTCATGCCAGGCCAATAAAAATGCTCATGCAAAATGTCCAAAGTCTTTTGGATCCCAAAATGTCCCATTAGTCCCCCTCACGTGCTTCCACTAAGTAAGAGTTCACGCATAGCGAACATTTAGGCACACATAAATATTTTTCCTTGAATAAAAACCCATCATGCCTAAAGAACCCATTATGCCCCTTTTTCACAAACAAAGCATATACTTTGGAGAAATCATCATCATGCACATACAACTCTTTTATGTGTTCAAAACCAAGAATTTTTGTTTCAAGAGTGGAAAGTAAGGTATACCTTCTAGAGAGTGCATCTGCCACTACATTCACCTTACCTTGCTTGTGCTTGATCACATAGGGGAATTGTTCAAGAAATTCTACCCACTTAGCATGCCTTTTGTTAAGCTTACCTTGCCCTTTCAAATATTTTAGTGACTCATGATCACTATGAATTACGAATTCCTTTGGCAAAAGATAGTGCTGCCAAGTGTGCAAAGCCCTTATAAGTGCTACAACTCTTTATCATAAGTGGAATAGTTCAAAACAGCACCATGCAATTTCTCACTAAAGTACGCAATTGGTTGCCCCCCTGGAGTAAAACAGCCCCAATACCCACATTAGATGCATCACATTCAAGTTCAAATGACATAGAAAAATTAGGCAATGCAAGTATGGGCGCATGAGTAAGTTTTTCTTTAAGGGTGTTAAAGCTTTTCTCTTGTGCTTCTCCCCACTTAAAGCTCACATTCTTCTTCACAACCTCATTCAAAGGGGCAGCTATGGTGCTAAAGTCCTTTACGAACCTTCTATAGAAACTAGCTAGCCCATGGAAGCTTCTCACCTCACTCACTGACTTAGGGGTAGGCCACTCCCTAATGGCTTTAATCTTTTCTTCATCCACTTGTACTCCCTTAGCACTTACAACAAAACCTAAAAACACCACATGGTCGGTACAAAAGACACACTTCTCTAAATTAGCATACAACTTTTCTTTCCTTAGCACACTCATCACACTCTAAGGTGTTCTAGGTGCTCATCTAAGGTTATGCTATAGATCGTAATGTCATCAAAGTACACCACTACAAACTTCCCTAAAAACTCTTTTAATACGTGATTCATCACCCTCATGAAGGTGCTAGGCGCATTTGTAAGTCCAAAAGGCATTACCAACCATTCATACAATCCATGCTTAGTTTTAAAGGTCTGTTTTCCACTCATCCCCTTCCTCATCCTAATTTGATGGTACCCACTCTTCAAATCAACTTTAGAAAAATAACAAGCACCATGCAATTCATCAAGCATATCATCTAGTCTAGGGATGGGGTGTCTATATTTCACAAAGGATATTATTTACAAATTTCTACAACAAGACACATGCGCCAAGTGTCAGTCCCTTTTTAGGGACAAGAATAACTGAACGGCACAAGGGCTCAAGCTTTCTCTTACCCAACCTTTTTGGAGCAATTCCTCCACTTGCTTCTGAATTTCCTTTGTTTCCTCCGATTGGTCCTATAGCGGGCCTATTAGGCAAAGAGGCTCCTGAATGAAGTCCATTTGATGCTCAATACCCCTTAAAGGAGGTAGTCCTGAGGAACACTCTTTGGGAAGACATCTTCAAAATCCTGCAAGAGACTCTACCTCACTAGGTAGAGGTTAGAGTTATGATTCAAATATAAATCCTTGTACACGCAAATGTACATCTCTTGCCTCAAAGCAAGCCCTCTTTATTTCACTCTCCTGGCAATTAAACATTCAATATCTTTTGATCCCCACTTTTTTTCCCCATTTGACTTTCCCTTTGTGGGCCTTCTTCTCTTCTTCTCTCCTAAGTCTCAGCCGCCACTTGGTCTTCACAAACCTGTTTAGGAGTCAAAGGCACAAGGGTAATTTTCAAAGAATTATGCACAAAAGAGTATTTATTAGTAAAACCATCATGAGTAGCACGTTTATCAATCGCCAAGGCCTACCAAGTAAAACATGGTCGGCCTCCATGGGAACAACATCACATAAGACATCATCTTGATACTTACCAATGGACAAGCTTACCAACACTTGCTGATTGACTAGTAACTCACCATTCTCACTCAACCATTGAAGTTTGTATGGGCTGGGATGGTGAATAGTTTGAAGTTCAAGTTTTCTTACCAAACGAGTCTTGGCACATTTGTGCACCTCCCCCCATCAATGATTAAGGAACAGACCTTTCCTTGTATGATGCATCTTGTATGGAAAATGTTTTCCCTTTGGTCTAGCTCATTTGGCACAATTTGACTCCCTAAGAGTCTCCTTATCATTAGCAAGTCACCATCATGAGCTAAGGGTTCGCACTCTTCCTCCTTCTCTCTTTGCGCAGGGGAGCCCTTACATGACTCACTAGAAATATACCCCCCTTTCATCGTCATTGTCCTTTTGTTTGGGCACTCATAGGCCATATGGCCTTTTCCCAAACATTTGAAACACTTAATGTCCCTGTGCTTAGAAACAGAAGAAGAAGAAGCGTTAGTGGAAGGAAAAGTTTTAGAGTTTTTAGAGTTCATACCTTCCTTAGGTTGTGTAGAGGAAACCTCCTTGGGTTGCTTATCCTTCCAAGCAGGGGTTTTAAAGGTGGAGGGAGATTTCCTCCATGCCTTCCTCTTGAGTTGTTGTTCCACCTTTATGGCTTGGTGGACCAACTCTTCAAGCTCTTCATAATGATGCAACTCCACAATGTCTCCTATCTAACGGTTTAGGCCGTGAAGGAAGCAGGACATGGTAGCCTCCCTATCTTCATTGATGTTTGCCCTTACCAAGGCCACCTCCATCTCCTTATGGTACTCATCCACACTCTTACTCCCTTGGGTAAGTCTTTGGAGTTTATTATGTAACTCCGGTGGTACCACGAAGGTACAAACCTTTTTCTCATCAAAGCTTTCATCTCCTCCCAAGTATCTACTGGGTAATCCCTATTTCTTTCCCTCTCCTTTTGTACTTGGTCCTACCAGTTAGAGCATAATCGAAAACTCAAGGCTGCCACCTTCACCTTCCTCTCTTCATTGTAATCTGATAGGAAAAGATTTGTTCTATTTTGGTCTCCCATTCTAGGTAGGCTTGTGGTCATTCTTTCCTTTGAAAGAGGTACTTGGATCTTAACTCTTCCTAGTTCTCCTTCCCTCTCATTACTCCTATACCTCCTATGTCTCCTATCATCATGCCTCCCATGTCTCCTTCTCCGATCATGGTCCCTCCTGGTCTCCTTTCCCTACCCGAATCATAATCATAGTCATCCTCATGCGAGGCCTCATGTTGAGAACCCCTACTCCTTTCATCCAACCTTGTGTTAAGTTCAGCCCGAACTTGGTTTAACCCTTTGTCTAACTCTTTGGCTAGGAATTGCATCAATCGGGCGGTCCGAGGGATGGGGGTGTGCTTCCTTCACTCATCTTTGGATTTTTTTTATAGGGTTAAAAAAAAATAACAAACAAAAGGCCCTTTCCACTCTTCTCACGTGTTTACACTCTTGAATTTATCACTCGTGTTTCACTCTTAGTAGGCTTTTTCTATAATGTCCACTCTTGCCTTTTACCTCTCAAGTCTCTTTGAGTTCTTAAATAAACCCTCTCGTGTTTCAATTACCAAGGGTTCGTTTCACAAATGACAAACTTCACAAGAGTTAATCACCCAGAATTTGAAGAAAGGAAAGAAACTCTAGACAAAACTTAAAAGAATTTAAAGAGACAAACAAGAAAAGCTAACAAGGAAAAGTACAACTCAAAAGGAATGCAAAGAAGACAAAAGGAACTGGAACAATGAGAAGACAATTGCGCAAAAAGTTATGAATTACAGCAACACTCCACAATGGCAACAATTTAATCTTGTTAAGTGCAAGGGGCTCTTTTCTTTTCCTTTTTTTTTTGTTTTTTTTTTGTTTCTGGAATAAAAGGATTTTTTTTTTGTAGATCACGCCCTCGCTTTTTTTTTTTTTGCACTTAAAAATTGGTTATTGCAATATCAAATTGAATTGTTGTGCCAACTGTGTGATTAAAAGTTTCCTTTTCAATTCAAGTGCTATAAACATCAACAAAGAACCAATATGGAAATAAAGGATTAAAGTCAGAATTGCGCAAAAGAATAAATGACTAGAATGAAAACAAGAAACAAAGAACTGGAATTAAAAGACAGAATTAAAGGCACGAATTTAAAGGCTAAGAAAGTAAATGACTTAAAGAGCAGAATGTAAAGAATTTCGCCAATCCTTGGAAATGGCGCGCTGATCAAGATGATCCAAATGTGTACAAATATGGCACTCAAGCAATTGTGCTTGGTGTTAGAAAGCAATAAGAACAGTATACAATAAAAACAAGAACTTTGTCAATTCTAGGATCCGGGCTCTAGATACCACATGATAGGATCCAAAACGGATGCATACAGCTTTAACGGATCGCCCTCGAATTGAATCTTGTTATAAGGGTTAAAAGCAGATAAAAATGAGAACTTTAGGAATTAGAATCCTTAATCCTCAAATTGGCGCCCACTTCTATTTGAAGAAGGAAGAACAAATACTTTGCTCTTGAATTAAGATGGCGCATACAAACAGTAGTGCAAGAAGAATGAAGTGCTAAAGGTGCAAGCTTTAAGGAAAGTGGCGCATAAACAAAGAACTAAGCAAATGTAATTAAAATAAAAAGATGGAATTGAGACAGAAATGAAAGAAGACGCCACACTCTCAAGAGAGTGATAAGTCCTATGAAGATTCGCCACAAGAGAATGGAAGCTCTTGATAAGAATCAGAAATGGTTCATCCAAGAACCTAAGAGGCTTAGCCCTCACAAACTCACAATGGAGTGCAAAATAAATTCTGATTCAAAGGTGCTGAATTAGGAGTGTACAAAGGCTATTTATAGCCATAATGGTAATCAATTCCTCCCTCCTTTCCTAATAGAGTGTGGCGGCCAACCCTACTTGGTGGAGCCAGCAAGTTGGCGCTCCCAAGTCTCAACCTGGCTCATGGATATGGGCCAAGCCCAATTAGCAAAGTCAAGAACACATTCTAAGATCCTATGTGCTTAGTTAGCCCAAAACAAGTAGGACCTTATTACAAAAATTATCCCAAATGGAAAATACAACCAAACTGAATTTAAAAAAAAGTTCAAATACTTAATCTAAATAAATTAAAAGGAACGACTAGGGTGATATCATGCCCCCCATATTGGGTTCTTCATCAACTTGGATTATTTGGACTATCTTGAGAGTTGGGCCTTCGGGAGTTGGTTTGAGAGATAGGAAATAGTTGACTTCTTTGTCCAAAGCCTCTTTAGCCTTTTTAGTCCTTGACCTCGTCATTGGGCCTCCAAGTCCTTGTAGAGCATCATTGGGCCTTGCATCTATTGGATGGTCTCCATTTGAATTTCCCTGGACTTCATCATGTCGTAAATAGCAGTATACTCAGAGGTTGTTACACTAGACATGATTGCAGTTGAGAGATAGAGAAATGGAGGTTTAGGGTTTCAGAACAGTCATGAAGAGAAGAGAAAAAACTGCTTTTCAGACTGAAAACAGAGCGAGTGATTGTGGAGCGAAAAAGAAGGAGTAGTAGGAAGGTTTTGTAATTGGTACAGTTACTTTTCAAAAACCTCTTCATTATCCGAGTAATAAAAATAAATTTAAAAAGAAATTAAAATAAAGATACCTCTTTTCATTAAATGCAGTTGCCAAAATAGAGTAAAAGATTTTATTGAAAACGTAAATAATCATGACTCAGATTAGGTGTGATGAGACACTTAAGTTCCACACGAGCATACCACGTGTGTGTTTCGGATGCTCATAGCTGATTCATCGGATGCTGAGTTATGATACAATTGGCATATAAAAATGCTTACTCGTATGATGATGATGTCATACCAGATGCTCAAATGATATCTATCATAAGACGCTGAGATTAATCATTCTTTTATAAGATGAAAATTTAAATTTCTTCTTATAAAATTGAATCTATCTTCAGCAAGGGGTTTTGTAAGAATATCAGCCCACTGGTGATCAGTGTCTACAAATTTGATTTCAAGTGTCCCCTTCTGAACATAGTCTCTTGTAAAATGATGTTTAATCTCAATGTGCTTTGCTCTAGAATGATGTTTAATCTCAATGGCAGATGTATTATCACAAAAGATAGGAACGTTACTCTCTTTTATCAAGTAGTCTTCAAGTTGATACTTCATCCACAGAAGTTGAGAACTGCAACTTGCTGCTGAGATGTATTCAGCTTCTGCTGTTGAGAGTACAATAGTGCTTTGTCTTTTGCTTGACCAAGACACAAGATTAGCTCCAAGGAACTGGCAGCCTCCACTTGTGCTCTTTCTTTCAATTCGGTCTCCAAAGAAAGTCAGCATCACGTAAACCTACTAATTTGTAATCTTTGATTTCTTCTAAAGCAAACCAAGATTAGTACTTCCTTGCAAATATCTGAATATTCTTTTAACAGCACTCATGTGTGATTCTCTAGGATCTGATTGAAATCTAGCACACAAAGTGCACGAACATAATGTCAGTCTTGAAGTCGTAAGATAAAGTAGAGATCCAATCATACCTCTGTACATTTTCTAATCTACCTTCTTACCAATTTCATCTTTACTAAGAGTGCAGTAGGATGCATAGGTGTACACATAGGCTTGCAATCCAAAGATCTTGAATTTCTTCAATAATTCTTTGATATATTTGCTTTGATGTATATAGATACCATCAACTGCATTGCTTGATTTGTATTCCAAGGAAAAACTTTAATTCTCCCATCATGCTCATCTCAAATTCAGCTGCATAAGCTTAGAAAATTCTTTGCAAAGGCTTTCATTAGTGGCTCCAAAAATGATATCATCAACATAGATTTGAACAAGTATGAAATGCTTGTTAGAAGATTTTCTGAAAAGAGTAGTGTCAACTAAACCTCTTGTAAATCCATTTTCCATTAAAAAGGAACTTAGTCTATCATACCATGCTCTGGGAGCTTGCTTAAGACCATATAGAGCCTTTTTAAGTTTAAAAACATGTTCTGGAAATTCAATATCTTCAAAACTAGGAGGTTGTTTAACATAAACTTCCTCAGTTATAAAACCATTTAGAAAAGCACTTTTCACATCCATTTGAAATAGAGTTATCTCATGATGTGCTGCAAATGAAAGTAAAATGCGAATAGCTTCTATTCTTGCAACAGGTGCAAAAGTTTCAGTGAAATCAATACCTTCTTCTTGTGAGTAACCTTGAGCAACTAACCTTGCTTTATTTCTCACAACTTTACCATCTTCATCAAGCTTATTTCTAAATACCCATTTAGTACCAATAGCTTGCTTATCTTCTGGTAGAGTGACTAGCTTCCATACATCATTTCTTTGGAACTGATTTAGCTCATCTTGCATTGCTAAAATCCACCCTTCATCTTCCAATGCTTGATCAATCGTCTTAGGTTCCATTTTAGAGAGAAGTGCAAAATCAGCATGCTCCTTGAAAGAGGATCTGGTTCGTACTTTATCACCAGGTTCTCCTATGATTTGATCTTTTGGATGATTGGTTTTGTACTTCTAGCTTTTTCTTGCTTCAGCTTCTGCTTGAGTAAAATTCTTCGTCTTGTCACCACCGGATGATGAAGATGCACGTTCACCGTCTGACTTGTCACCGAGGTTTAATTCTGAAAATAACTCATCTAGCTCTGACATAGCAGTGTCAGGCTTCTTATCATCAAACTTGACATGAATGGACTCTTCAACTGTCAAAGTTTCTTTGTTGTATATTCTAAAAGCTTTAGATCTTTCAGAGTATCCTAAAAAGATTCTTTTGTCAGCCTTGGAATCAAACTTACCAAGCTGATCTTTAGTATTCAAAATATAACCAAAAGGATGAAAGTAAGAAATGTTTGGTTTTCTACCTTTCCACAATTCATAAGGAGTCTTATTCAAAATAGGTCTTATAAGAATTCTATTTTGAATATAACAAGCTGTGTTTACTGCTTCTGCCCAAAAATGTTTCGCAATATCAGCTTCATTGATCATGGTCCTGGCCATTTCCTGGAGGGACCTATTTTTCCTTTCTACAACACCATTTTGTTGAGGTGTTCTAGGAGAGGAGAAATTGTGGGAGATGCCATTTTCTTCACAAAATTTTTGAAAGTTTTCATTTTAAAATTCTCCCCCATGATCACTTCTAATAGAAGAAATACAGATGCCTTTTTCATTTTAAACTGATTTGCAGAATACAGTAAATACCTTAAAAGACTCATCCTTGTGGGCAAGGAATTTAACCCATGTCCATCTAGTAAAATCGTCAACAATGACTAATCCATATTTCTTTCCAGTTAAAGAGGTTGTCCTTGTGGGACCAAAAAGATCAAGATGTAAAAGTTCAAGTGGTCTAGAGGTTGAAACAACATTTTTTAAATGAAAGGAAGTTTTAACTTGTTTTCCTCTTTGATAAGCCTCACACAGGGCATCAGATTGGAACTTAAGATTTGGTAAGCCTCTAACAAGATTGTGCTTGTTTAATTTTGAGATTAACCTCAAATTGGCATGACCCAATCTTTTGTGCCAAATCCATTGCTCATCTTCAACAGACATAAGACACTTGACATCTTGTTTTGCAAGTTCAGAAAGATCAACTTTATAAATGTTTTGTTTCCTCTTTCTTTGTAAAGAATATAGATCCATCATTTTTGCTTTTATCAACATCCATTTTCTGTAAAGACAACATTATAACCATTGTCACATAATTGACTTATGCTCAATAGATTATGTTTCAGTCCTTCAACATATAAAACATTATCAATAGAAGGAAGAGAGCTTTTACCTATGCGACCAATTCCAATTATTTTACCTTTCTGGTTTCCTCCGAAACCAACGAATCCAGCTTCTCTATATCTTAGTTCTTCGAACATATGCTTTTCTCCCGTCATGTGACGTGAGCATCCACTGTCTAAGTACCAAGATAGGTGTGTTGACTTTGTTGCTAAGCAAGTCTGCAACATAGACTATTTTATCTTTAGGTACCCATATCTTTTTGGGTCCTTTCTTGTTAGTTCTTGAAGGATACTTGTCCTTCTTAGTTGTAAACACAGTACACTCATTTTTCAAATGACCAGATTTATTGCAGTAAGTACAATGCAAGCATTCACTATGATCATTGGTGTCATCAGATGCTGAATCATTTTCTAAAGGAGGTTTATCTAATATATAACCAAGACCATGAGTTGTCGTTTTACTGACACCCCAAATCATAGAAGCTTGCTTGCTTCGAGTTATACTCCCTGCAAGAAACTTTTGAAATGCATGTTCATAGTCATTTGATTTGCAGTTAGGATTGCCTGTAACTACAGAGCTTTTAACTTGAGAGCTCTCTTGGCTGCTTGTTAGCTTCCAGACGCTGATTATCCACTGATTAATCGATTTTCGCCAGTTCTCTCTTCATTGAGTACAGAGTTTTCATTGTATAAAGAATGAAAATCTTGTGATAGTTTTGAAAATTTCTTTTTCAAATTCTTATACTCAATAGAGAGAGTGGCAGAGTCCTTTAACAGATCATCAAATGCAAGTTGAAGTTCAGAATAAGAATCATATATTATTACCTCTTCAACTTCTTCTTCTGAATCAAGATCGATTAATACGCCAGGAGGGCAATGTGAGCTTCTTCTTCTTTATCTTCCTCAGAGGAGGATAAGTCAAGATCTTCCCATGTTGCCATGAGACCTTTCTTCTTTTTCTTGAAGGAGCTTCTTGTGGACTTTTCCTTAAGATTAGGACACTCGGACTTGAAATGTCTAGGCTTCTTACATTCATAGCAAATGACTTCTTTGTCCTTGTCTTTGCTTTCCTTCTTGTCCTTTGTATCTTTCTTCTGAAACCTCCTTCTGAAGTTTCTCTTCTTCCACATTCTCTGGATCTTCTTAGATATGAACGCTAGCTCATCGTTTGATCCATCATAATCTCCTTCTGAAGCTTCATCATCTGATTCTTCTTCTTTAGCCTGAAAAGCTTTAGAAGTACTAGGTTTATGTTGATTAACTTTTAAAGCAATAGACTTACTCTTCTTGGTAGGTTCTTCTTCATTTAGCTCAAGTTCATGAGCTTTCAAAGAACTCATAAGATCTTCAAGCCGAAGGACATTTAGATCTTTTGCTTCTTGAATAGCAGTGACTTTGGGTCTCCACTGCTTAGTCAAACTTCTCAAGATCTTTCTCACATGGTCAGGTGTAGTATAATTTTTTCCAAGGGCCTGCAACCCATGAACAAGTGTTTGGAACCTTCCAAACATAGTTTCAATGTTTTATCCGTCTTTCATTTTGAATAGCTCATACTGGCGAACCATCATGCTAGCCTTTGTTTCTCTTACTTGGGCAGAACCCTCATAAGACAAAACAAGAGAATCCCATATTTCTTTGGCAGTATCAAATTTACCACATTTATCATATTCTCTTTCTGTCATAGCACAGATGAGGATAAATCTAGCCTTCTGATTGGTTTGATATCTCTTTTTCTGATCATCACCCGCTTTTCCCTAGGTATTGCAACACCAAGGGCATCGATTGGGAGAAATGTATCCACTTTCAACTATATCCCACAAATCAAGATTTTGTGTCTCAAACAATGCTTTTATTTTATCTTTCCAGTAATCAAATTTTCTCCATTCAATAGAGGAGGATTGGTTCATATGACCACCTTCAATGCATGTTCACGCAGGATCTTTACTCTTAACATCATATGCTCAACCAAGAGGCCGAGCTCTGGTACCAACTGAACGTGAACACAAGAAGGGGGGTTGAATTGTATTGAAAACTTTTCGCAAACTTTAAGTTAAAAACACTTAGAACACAGGTTTTTCAAAACAGCTTGTGTATCGGATGCTGGAAATAAACCGGATGCTGGAAAAGCAGTTTGTGAAAACTTGTTTTTAACAGAACAAGATAAAGATAAATAAAAAGCAGTAAATCAAGAGACCAGAGATTTATACTAGTTCACTACCAAACTGGTAGCTACGTCTAGTCCCTTCATTCCTGAAGGATTTTCCACTATAATCTGTAACACCTGAGGACGAGATCGACCTCGTATTAGGACATCGTATCGAGACCTCGCGTCGAGACCTCCTGTCGAGACCTCGTACCAAGACCTCGTGTCGAGATCCCGTGCCAGATCGCGTGTCGAGGTCATATGTCGAACTGATGAGGTTGCGTACCGAGCTGAGGAGGTTGCATGTCGAACTGAGGAGGCCGCGTGCACGAACTCGTGTTAGAGCC
Organism: Calophaca sinica; assembly: GCA_037113605.1. Taxonomy (NCBI): domain Eukaryota; kingdom Viridiplantae; phylum Streptophyta; class Magnoliopsida; order Fabales; family Fabaceae; genus Calophaca; species Calophaca sinica. Next base: position 85,328,444 of record CM073731.1, read on the forward strand.
TTGTGCGCTTGCACAAGCACCCTGATCGACCTCGTGTCGAGACTGTAACACTCGTATTTTACGAACGTTATTTAGCGTTAATGATTATATTGTTTGTGATATTTATGAATTTATATTATCGGTTTGCGCTCGTCATTTGTGTTTTTAGATCTTTAACCTATAGATTAGAGGGTAATCATGAGAGAGGAGAGATTAGATGGGTAGAATGATTGATGGGATTAGCATCTCATAACAGTAGTTACACGTCACTTATTTGTGTTTTGTTTATTTAAAAGAAAAATTAATTTAAATGGTTTCTTTACCAGCTGTATATCACGATCAGCCCCCTCACAACCCTCACTTTCTCTTTTCTTCTTTCTTCTTCTCTGAGTTTCCTCTTCCTCTCCAAACTTCCATCGAAGAACCTTGGATTTTATTGAGTCTTTGCACAAACCTTCTTCATCAACCTTGTTTCTTATCATCTTCTCGACATATATCACCATCTCGACCATCATTTGAGGTATGAAAAATAGAATTTTAGTTCTCTTCATGTTACTGTTAGCGCCACTTCTTCTCTCCATTTTAGCTAGTTTTTATGCTTCCAAATCATGTCGTATTGATAGATTTTCTTCTTCATGATGAAAATATTTTTCAGAAAACATAAACTTAGATTTTGATTAAATTGTGCTTAATATGCTACTTGATTTTAAGCTTGAGTTAATACTTAGGAAAAATGGCTTTGTCTGATGATATGTATGAAAGAAGTTTAAAAAAAATTATTAGAGGAAAGGAGTTAATTTGTAATGCTTGAATCCTTGTTGTATTTGTTTAAGTTCTTGAGTTTAATATTTACTTGGGTTGTAGTTAAGATTGGGGTAATGAGAGCTAAGTGCTATTAGAACCCATAGATGGAACTAAGTTGTGCTTGTATTAGGAAGTCTGATTCCCGAGATCGTGTGACTTCCGAATCGAGGTGTACGGGAGAGCGAACCCGAGGACGTGGGAGCAGTGGGATCCAGATTGAGGACGGTACGTGTCGAGGTTGTTGTCGAGCTCGATTGAGGACAGCGTAGACGCGTAGCTTGGAGTTCGGTAAGGGCACTTCTAGACATTCTAGGATTTTTATTGTTATATTCCTATGTATGGATTCCTTGATTTGTGTCGAGCTTGAAGTGTTGTGATATAATTGAATATATGCCACGAATTGTGTATTGCTGTTGAATTACGTTTCTTCATGTTGAGCCTGCTCTTTTTATTTGACATGCGGTTGAATATCTTGCGTATAACTCTTTGAATATCGTATGTGGCGAATTGTTCATTGAGTGAGAGAGCTTAGCGAGTCGTTGGCGTTTGAAGTTGCGACCCGGATAGCGGAGAGGGTGCTAGGTCCCCTTTTCCGTTTATGGGGACTTCTAAGCGTTGCCACGCTATGGGACCTGAAGTCGATCGCCCAGGGAGAGCGAAGATCCCAAGGCTTCGGCTGGACTTTCCAGCATACGGTACGGCGTGTGCATTCCGGAATAATTGTCGAGTCGAGAGAAATGGATAGCGAGTTGAGTCGAGTCTAGAGTGAGATGGTTGAGTCACGTTTGGTGAATGATATACTTTGTTGTTTACTTATTTCTTTATGCCTGGATTATCTTGATTTGTTGAGAAGTTGACCCTTTCCCGTGGTGCCTTCAATCCATGATGGTTACCCAGGCGAGGTCAAGCGCAGGAACTTCGACAAACAGATGATGGCGAGGCGGATCTGGCCGAGGTTCGGGGCGACGTCCTCTTCTTGTGGTGCTTTGCTTTGTCTTTGTTTTTGTGTATAGTGGTTGTGACCAGTTGGGCCGGTTATGTTTTGTTATTACAGGGTAGACTGGTGGTTTTACTTTGGAGCGACCCTGCGTGGTTGTCTGCCAAGTACCCCAGGTATGATTGCTCTCTTGAAGTCGTCATACCTTAGGTGTATTTTCTTTGTACATTATTACTGTTTTTTTTTATGCACTTTTTATATCTTGTATATATATAAGTATGTACTTGTTATACCTGCGTGTTGTTATTTAGGACTTAAGTCTTGTATCTTAGTTGCACCATGTTTCGAAAAGCTGTAATTACTCTGATGTGCACGAGCTGGTCTTATAAAAAAAATAAATGAAAAAAAATAGACCGTACTTTTTAAAAGGCACAAGAGTACCGTTTTAAAACGCATCGCATACAGGTTTAGTTGAGCTCGGTAACTTGAGCTCGGTAGCGGTCCGGAAACGGGTCGTTACATAATCAACTGATTACAATTTCCTTAAGAGTATTCTTCTGTCACAAACTTGACAATACTCTTAACTTCTCAAAACGACTCAGTACAGTTGAGCCTTTGAGGGTACAGCCTTAACTAGGCCAAAACAACTTTTACAAGTAAGTTGAATACAAGCAGAAATAACTCTCACAGAGAGGATAAAAGATTAAGCTCAATACAGAAATGCTTTCCAAAAGAAAGTGTCGGACGCTAAGTTCAGTTCTTGTAGTCCAGAGACTTGGCACGAAACTTGATTGCTCACAGAAGCAGTGCTTTCAGAGTATTGACTCTTTGTAGTGTATAGCAACAGTGCTTGTTCTCAGTAAGTGAAGCAATATTCTCTTGTAGAGTTTCGGCCATTTCTTCAATGGATACCATGGGGTATTTATAGGAGTTCTAAAGGATATTACCGTTACAGTAAAAATGGCTCCTTTCCATTGAGTGAGGTGATTTCAAAAAAAAAAGCTGTCTCTTTCTTCCTTTCCAGAGAATATCTCAGTAGTACACATTACCGTTTTCGTACTACCTTGCTTTTCACAAATGCTTGTACGATTTTTGTCTTTAGCTAAAGGTGTCACCTTTGATACCTCGTACAACAATTTGAGCGCATAAGATCAAATTCGAAATCCGTTCCAGAAGCTTCTGAGAGGAAGAGCAACTACGTGACCATCACGTGATTTAAAAATGAAGTTCAGACGCTCACTCAGAACAGGAAGGTCGGACGCTCGTAGCAAATGGATAAGCCTTGTGTCACAAAAAGATAATTCCAGACGCTCACGAAGACAAAGATACTAGGATGAGCTTGATCTTTGACACATGGAGTGTATCCTTCTCTTGTGAACTTCTTCCTTCTTGCTTAGGTGGCTTAGAAGTATATGTAATATTAGTATCTGCACACTTCAAGAATTGTTAGAACATAAATTGTTCTCTTGTGAATACTTTGTTATCATCAAAATTAATGAGGGTCTAAACTTTTCAATCGTTTAGGTTCCAACAATATTGAATGCTTCTAAGGCTTGAGATAAATTTGTTGATCCGCATTTGTACCCAAGAAAGATCTTAATAAATATAAGAGGGGTGTTAAGGAACTTTGCATTAGTTGAACCTTATATAACAAGTCTTCAAAGAGTTTGTCCTTCAAGATATAAAGGTTTTACATCAAAGCCCACCTATGATCATGGTCAAGTCCTAAAGGAAAGAGTTTTCTCTATTGAAATAGGATAAAGGGAAAAGAGGAACCATCCTCTAAAATCAAGATGATTGAAAGATGAGAGGATGTCCATCTCATAAAACTTAGGGGGAGTCATCTAAAGTAGATATAATTTCTTTTCCTTAAAACTTGCATTGTAATTGAGGTCAAAACACCTTTACCATATTGGGGAAAGCATGGAGTAAGTGTGTTAAAATTCTGAGTGACTTGAAATGCTTGCATGTGCTTTTTATGTGATTCGGTTATATTGCTTTTGTTATCATTGCCTATTTCTTGATTGCAATATTTACTGAAATAATTGATGTTTCCTCTTACATACAATGAGCTCTTAATGTTAAATGCAAACTTGCTAATTTTGATATGTGTATAAACCCCTCAATTATATGCTTGCCTTGTGTGATCAATAAAAGCCTATTATGCCTTGCTCTTGGTGCCTATACTTGTAATACGTATTTCTGAGCCTCCTCAGCCCTTAGGATCCTCCCCTCACATTTTTTGATTGATGTCAAAAGGGGGAGAGAAATAGAGGAAAGAAATATGGATGGAAATAATTAATGAAGAATGCCAAGAATTAACCTCTTGCATATGTTCAGGGGGAGTTTAATTGTATATCCATAAACATTCTTGCATTTGTAAAACTTAAGTTTTGTTATGAAAGTTTATCATCATCAAAAAGGGGGAGAATGTTGAGATCAAAACCCTTTTGAGATATGGTTTTAATGACAACAAACCTTATGAACTAAGTGTTAAGTTTTCTGAATGGTGATCTACTGATGTTTGCACTTGAGTTTGTTGAAAGAATAGGTATCTCAGAAGTGGACAAGCTAGAAGCCACTCACATCAACAAAGTGCAGGTTATATCTACTCAACAAGAGAAAAATCAGAGTAGCATCAGAGGATTACAACAGTAGCATCACAAGCATCATGAAGATATTAGAAGGGTACTACAGAACCATGAGAGAAGGATGAGAAAAACTATCATCTAGAGTTTTGTGCATCACATCACCTAAAGGTTCAGAACAAGTATAGAAGGTTCAAGCAAGAATAGGAAAGTCTATGAAGATGGAAGAGAATCATCAATGGAGTTCACACAATAGATTGAAGAAGACTGGAGCAAGAAGAAACCAAAGGAGTGTGCAGAAACAGAAAGTACAAGCCAACTTACTCATGCTGAGTAAGTTAAGGAACATGCTCTGTAATTAAAGTCATCATTCTCAAACAAGCAAGAAGACAATGAAGATTAATCATGAGAATCTGAGTGAATTATGAAGGCATTAAAGGGACAGCAATATGGCTGAATACATGACACAAAGTAGAGAAGAAATTAGAAGAATGCAAGCTACAGTGTTTAAAGTAAATTTTTGTAAGCTTACTCAGGGTGAGTAAGTTCAAACTTACTCTCGATTACCGCACAAACAAATTATGCAACAAAGAAACAAATTAAATGCATCAAACACTTGCACATCATGGCTTTTAAATGGAAGATCAATCACTAAAAAGCATGAGTTAGTTGCTTCTTCTGATGCATGAGAGGAAGTTCAGAGAGAAAGAGATTCAACATCGACACAACAGTAGTGTGCACGACACAAGGCGTAAAGCGATGCTTCTGCAGAAGCACTCATTAAGCTGCCTCAACTCCACCCAATGGCTTCCAATGACTTCCAACAACTCTATAACGACTATATTATCATTGGGCCTCTATTTAAACACAAAATGCAGCTGGAAAAATAAGAGAGAAGGGGTTTACACTGAGCTTAAGCAGATTCTGCACTATCCCCATCTTACTCTCCCTGCTGCGAACTTACTCAAGTTATGAGCAAGTTTACTGCAGAAGCATTTCAGCCTTGTTCTTCAAAGTTCTTCCACTCTAAGAGTATCTAGTAGCTGAAATGCATCAAGAATCAAAGAGGAAGAGAGATAAACACCATCCTTATCAACATCAACCATTGCTCTCCTTTATTCTCCTCTTTCACACTCTTGTTCATATGTGCTTAACATCTTGGGATATCTAAGAGATAGTGTTTAGCTTGGTTTATTGTTTATATCCACTTATCAAAGTGTAACCAAGCTGTAATAAATCCCAAATCCCCTCTGTAACATTCTTTACCATGTATTTCTACCAAGCTACCTAGGGTAGGTGAGTGTTAATGAGAAAAGTCTTGGGAAGATATTTTCTATCAAGCTACCTAGGATGGGTGAGTGTTGGTGAGGAAAACAATGGGTAGAAGATGAAGGAGAAAGCCTGTAGAGGCTATATAAAAGAATACTCGGCAACAGCTTGAAGAGGCTGGGTGAAAGAACACTTGTACTATTTGGGAAATAGTGGAAAAATCTCACTAATGGTTTGGAGTGGATGTAGCCTATGGTTGTTGGGTGAACCACTATAAAAATCCTCTGTGTGGTACCCATTCCTTATCTCTTGCATACTTTACATATTGCTCATACTGCATCATCCACTAAACTTCACATTGATTTATGCTTAAAACAGAATCTACTCACGTTTACATGCATCCTGCACAACTAGAGTAAGTTCACTGCGTGGAACCTACTAAAGTTGAGAATGTTTTCTAAAACTGTTTTAAGCCAACAAGAAGATATTCAGAAAAATGTTTTATGCTAATGGTTTCATCTCCAAGTATCAACTTGAGAGCATGTCCTCTAAGTTTCAGGTTGGAAATTTTAAAAGGGTCACAATTCAACCCCCCTTCTTGTGACTCTTTGTGCCACTTCACTATTGATCATAATCAAGCAACAAACAAAAGCATTAAAACAAAACTAAAGCAAGAAAAATCACCACCTCCTCCACCTATGGAGCTCGCGGCCTTAGGGCTGAAAATGGGGGGAGAAAAGTTTGCTCACCAACTTGCTTAAATGAGGAGATAAGTGGTAGCAAGGAGAAGAAGAGATAAGTTGCAAGAAGTATGGAAGAATGAATGTAGAATCAAGCTCAAGAAATGGCCATGGAAGCTCTTGCACTTTCTCACACTAGAAGAAGAAGAAGAAGCAAATGAAAGGTAGAGAGTGGGGAGGGGGGTCGCGGCTGCCTCCTAAATAAAGGGGAGGGATTAAAAAAATTATATTAAGTATAAAACATGTGGTTAAAAATCAATTAGGAAAAATAATAAAAAGTTAATCACACAAAAAGTGACACCTCTCACTAAAGTCAGATGCTAATTCCATCAATTAGTCTAACCTATCTAATCTCTCATCTCTCATGATTACTGTCTAATTCCAGAGTCTTAAGAGTACTAAAAAAACATGGTGTCAAGTAACCGCGTTATCGATAAATTCACGAAAATTAATTTTACCGAGAAATTAATTCACCGCGTGATAATAAACTATCATAAATAATAAAAACAATCTCAAACACTCATAAATAATTACAAAAAGTTACGATTCGATTTTCATCGAAATCGGAGTTCGTTTAAAATTTTATCTGCGGCCAAACTGCTCGATGATTCAAAACGCGACGAAACTTCGTTAGAATTTTTCGACGATATTCGAACCGTGAATGAATATAAATATTAATTCTCAATTTTAATTTGATCTTGATTTAATTCAATCACTTGCTTAGCGACAAAAATATACTATAATAACGCTAAATAACGCATTGCGAAAAATACTGGTGTTACAATACTCCCCCACTAAAAATAGTTTCGTCCTCGAAACTACGGGTTAGAAATGTACCGAGAAACAAGTCTAGATACTGATCCTTCATCTTCTCTTCCAGTTCCCAAGTCGCGTCTCCGGTCTTCTGGTTCCAAACCACCTTGACTAGTTGAATCTCTTTGTTCCTTAGTTGCTTGACCTTCTTGTCGACAATCCTTGCAGGAGATTCTTCAAAAGACAAATCGTCATTCAGTTGAATCACATCAGGCTCGATAATGTGAAAAGGGTCGAAAACATACTTTCGCAACTATGAGACGTGAAAGACGTGGTGAATATTAGATTGGAGTGGGGGTATTGCTATCTGATAGGCAACTGGCCCTATACGATGAAGAACTTGATAGGGTCCAATGAACTTAGGGGTAAGCTTTTTGGATTTGATCGCTCGACCAACTCTAGTCGTAGGTGTGACTCGGAGGAATACATGGTCTCCCTCTGCAAACTCTAGTGGTCGACGACCTTGATCTGCATAACTCTTTTGTCGACTCTGGGATGCTTTCATCCTCTCTCTGATCTACCGTATCTTCTCAGTAGTCTGTTGTATCAGATCTGGTCCCACGATAGAGCTCTCACCATCTTGATACCAACAAAGAGGCGTCTGACACTTGCATCCATACAATGCTTCATATGGTGTCATGCCAATGCTAGCGTGGTAACTGTTGTTATAAGTGAATTCCACTAGCGAAAAAACATCATCCCAACTCCCTCTATGGTCTAACGTATATGCCCTCAGCAAATCTTCGAGCGTCTGGATCGTCCTCTCAGTCTGACCGTCGGTCTGAGGATGATACGCTGAACTAAGCTTGAGCTTGGTCCCCAAGGCTTCCTGTAGTGCTCCCCAGAAATGAGATGTGAACTTCGGATCTCTATCAGAAACGATGGCAGAAGGCACGCCATGCAGCCGAACAATCTCTGCTAAGTAGATCTCTGTCAGTTTCTCCACATTGAAAGTCGATCTAACCGGTAGAAAATGAGCACATTTGGTCAATCGGTCGACGATTACCCAAATCGAGTCATGCTTCTTCTGTGTCCTAGGCAAACCCACAACGAAGTCCACGGAAATACTATCCCATTTCCATTCTGGTACGTCAAGTGACTGTAGCATTCCGGCTAGTCGCTGATGTTCCACCTTCGCTTTCTGACATGTCAAACAAGAAACCACGTAGTCTGCCACTTGTTTTTTCATTCCAGGCCACCAAAAATGCTTCTTCAGATCCTGATACATCTTGTTAACTCCCGGATGAATACTTAGTCTGCTCTTGTACGCTTCGTCGAGAATCAAATTTCTCAGCTCGGCTACATTAGGTACACAAACATGTCTGTTGCATCTCAGGATGTTATCTGCTCCAACCTCAAATTCTGTCACTCTCCCTCGCGCTACCAGCTCTCTTTTCTCTTGCAGTAGCTTATCACTAGCCTGTTGACCTCTGATATCATCTAAAAGGCCACTAGAAATAGCTAGCATCCCGAACTTCAGCTTCCCTGGTGACAATTCCACCCTCAGCTTCAAGTCTCGGAACTTCTCCAGCATCTCCAACTCCTTAATCATCATTGTTGAGGCTACTACACTCTTCCTGTTCAATGCATCTGCTACAACGTTCACCTTCCCTGGATGATATTCTAAAGTGAAGTCGTAGTCCTTCAGAAATTTCGTCCATCTCCACTGTCGCATGTTGAGTTCTTTCTGGTCGAACAAGTATCTCAAGCTCTTGTGGTCACTGAAAACAGTGAACGTGCTCCGCTACAAATAGTGTCTCCAAATCTTCAGCGCGAACACCACTGCAACAAGTTCTAGATCATGCGTAGGATAGTTCCTCTCATGAATCTTAAGCTATCTCGAAGCATAAGCCACAATCTTCCTATGTTGCATCAGCACGCATCCAAGTCCCTGGTGTGAAGCATCGCAGTAAACCTCGTAAGGTTCTTCCGATTGAGGAAAAACTAACACAGGTGCTATCGTCAAAAGCTCCTTCAACCTCTGGAAACTGGATTCGCACTCTTCAGTCCAAGCAAAAGGTTGATCTTTCCTCGTGAGTCGTGTAAGAGGTGCTACGATCTTCGAGAACCCTTCAATAAATCTTCGATAGTAGCCTGCTAATCCAATAAAGCTTTGGATATCGGACACAGTCTTCGGTTGCTCCCATGCTAACACGGATTCAATCTTAGCTTGATCCACAGCTATCCCGTCCTTCATGATCACATGCCCAAGAAAATTCAGCTCTTCAGGCCAGAACTCGCACCTGGAAAGATTGGCGTAGAGTTGCTTCTCTCGAAGAATTTGCAACACTTGGCGTAGATGCTCTTCATGCTCTTCTCTGCTTCGCAAATAGATCATGATATCGTCTATAAACACCACCACGAACTGATCCATGAATGAGTGGAAAATCCTGTTCATGTAATCCATGAACACTGCCAGTGCGTTCGCCACTCCAAAAGGCATCATTAGATACTCATAGTGGCCATATCTGGTTCTGAAAGCAGTCTTGGGAATATCCTCTTCCTTCACACGAATCTGGTGGTAGCCCGACTTCAAGTCTATCTTGGAAAATATCGTAGCTCCTCGTAGTTGATCCATTAAGTCATCGATGCGCGGCAACAGATACCTACTCTTGACAGTAACCTTGTTGAGCTGACAGTAATCCACACACAACCTTGATCGTCTGTCTTTCTTCTTTACTAGCAACACTGGAGCTCCCCACGGTGACACGCTCGGTCGTATGAACTGCTTCGACTCTAAGTGCTCAATCTGAGACTTCAGCTCCTTCATCTCTGCTGGAGATATTCGATAAGACGCTATCGAAATCGGACCTGTTCCGGGAAGAAAATCGATGGAGAATTCGATTTCTCTTGCGGGTGGTAAATCTAGGAAGTCGCACACTACTGGAACATCCTTCAACACGGTCTCTTGGAAAGCTTCTAGACTAGCAAGATACATGTACTCTCGAGTTCCCTCTTTCAAGGAAACCCCAATGTGGTTAGCAGAAAGGTAATTGGAAACTCCAAGATCAGGAAAGACTACTGTCTTGCGGGCATAGTCCAAGAGGCCATGGTGGTAAGACAACCAATCCATCCCGAGGATAACATCTTGACCTTTTAGAGGTAAACAGATCAAATTAACAACAAATTTTCTACCCTAAATAACCACCACACAATTAAGGCATGCAGTGTGCGCAACCAAAGTTTTAGCAGCTGGAGTAGTAACTACTAATTTGAAAGGTAAGGCAGTCACAGATAATTTCAGGCGGTCCACACAATCCAAAGAAATAAATGAGTGGGTTGCACCGGAATAAAAAAGAACGAATAAGGATTTACCCTCGATCTCACAGTCTCCCTGAATAAGATCATCAGTCTGCTCTGCCTCTTCACCACTCATGCAGAAAACTCTTCCTTTGACAACTGGACGTTTTCCTTTAGCCTTCGCTGTATTCACGCTTGATTCAACGTTCGAAGCCGTGCAGTCCTTCGTGAAATGTCCTGGTTGTTTGCAGTTGTAACATAGACTTTCCTCTTCCAGGCAATCATTGGCATAATGCCTCGGTTTTCTGCAACGGTAGCAAACCAGTCCAGTCTTAGTCTGACCCTTACCATCGGAGTTCTGAGCCATGGGACGATAATGTCCCATGTTGTTTCCCTGAGGCCAGTTATAAGGCTTATTCTGCTACTTTCCTTTCTGATCATGTCTCTGACCCTGATTCTGAGGCCGGATGGGTCCACCAGTACCAATCCTTCTCTTGTGATTCGTCATACCCTCCATCTCAACACATCTATCAATCAGTTCTTGCAAGTTCCGAATTCTCAGAGACATCACCGACTTTTGAACATCGAATCTCAATCCCCTCTAAAATCTCTCGCTCAGCTAACTTTGATCCGCCCGATCACGAAAGGGACTGAAATACCTTGAAAGCGACTCGAACTTAGCGGCATAATCTGATACCGTCATGTTGCCCTAGTACAGACGAAGGAATTCTTGCTCCTTCTCCATCCGTGCGGTATCTGGAAAATACTTCTCCATGAACCTCCTGCGGAAGGTCTCCCAACTAATCTCCCAAATACGCCGCCAAAGATCTGCTTGATGCCCTTCCACCGATTTCGGCGTCCCAAAGAAGAAATAAGACGCATAGTCTACCTTGACATTCTCAGGACAATGAAGTGCTTCAAATATCTTTTCTATCTCCAGAAGCCACAGATCCGCCTTGTCCGGATCCGGTTCGCCATAGAACTTTGGTGGGTCGTGCTTACGAAAATCAGCTAACCCTCTAGCCCCTTCATTCCTCTCTGCCCTCTGGTGTTGTTGTAGATTATGTTGGTTCATGGCGGCAGTCTGTTGAGCCATAGCAGTAGTTTGTTGGATCGCAACAGCCGATTGTTGAGCCATTGCCACTGCCATCTCAGCCATCGCTTGAATTGCTCTCTCCATATTGGGGTTATCAGGTCTGACTGTAGTATCTCTGTGAGGTGGCATTAGATTCCTACAAGGTCCAAAAACCTGTCAGAACCCTACAATCAAGTGATGTGCTAACACACATTGCTTCAATTAAGAAACAATTCAAACAATTATAAGCACAATTGCTTCACTAAACAAACAATAGCCATACGTCACAACCAAGCACTTAACAACCAATAACCCGACACGGTGACCAGCTTAGTGTTCCCTATACACACAGTCCGGTTAGAACCGAAATGCTCTGATACCACTATTGTAACGCCCTATTTCTGAAGCGCCACAGACAAGAACTTAACTCTAAATGCGACACACTTTTAAATACTACTCTTGTGTCATTTGGAAAATACGGTATATTTTTTTTTAAAACAACTCCTTTCGTAAAACACATGCAGAGTAGACACAATGTTTAGAAACGTGATGCAATCTAAAGATACAAGACGCATGCACTGAAATACATACATATATATAATACAAGAGTAATGAACATGTCCAAAAGAGAATACACCTAAAGTATGAGGACCCTCACGAGAGTGATCATACTCCTGGGGTACTCTCTGCAGTTACCCATGCAGGGGGCTGCTCCAAAAGTATACCGCCAGTCTACCCAACTGTACAGCAAAAAGTCTATCCCCAAAAGACTGACTGGTCACCACTCCAAATCTATAACACAGACAGACCTCTCAGACACCCAAAATATCTACACAAGCAGGCAAACCACATCAGCTAGAAGTCACTACCCAGACCCCCAGATGGGTCCTCCTCCTCATCATCATCCATCGGGTCATCATCATCCTCGCCAGTCAGGTCAATAAAAGGTACAGGTGTCGGTACTCCCTCGGGCTCGTCCTCCTCAACTAAGACCTCCTCAATGAAAACCGCTTCACTGCAACCAACCTCACCACATATTCCACAAACAGGGGAGGGATCCACTGGAGGAGTAGGGGTCCTGACAACCAAAGAGAGGTCGGCTCTGCATCAGGCACTGCCACAGGGCTCGAGGTAGTAGCTACTGCACGTGAGGTCGAAGCCCCGGCTGTTCAACGTCTGATGCCAACACTCTTGCGAGCGATCTGTTTGATCCTGGCACCTCTAGGCAAGGGTGCGTAACGAGTCGTAATCCTCCTAGGAACATCTGATGACTCCTCTGGTGACGAAGAAGAAGCTGGTAACACCTGATCACTCTGAGTGCGACGCCACGCGTCCACGATCAGCGTCATCCTGATCGAGAAACTCATTGTCCTCCTGGAAGTCTCCTACCTCAACACCAGTCCATCCACCCTGAAAGTCTGCACTACATCCCCAGTATATACAACTCGACGGGAGATGGGGTCAAACTCCATCACCGGGGGTGTATCCAAGTCTAGGAAGTCAAACACTATGTCCGGCGACGCCACCATCGCCGGGATCACCAAGGTCTTCGCCATCGTCTGGGTTGCTATCATCGGTTGAAGGAACCATGGGAAAGGGTCAACTTCTCGAAATAAAAGGTAACACGAAAATAGCATATACCTCAACAAGTATAACATACATAACAATAATATTCAACATAATCAATAAGTATGCACCCGTTCCTATTGACTCACTACATGATAGTGCAGTTTTAATTCCGGAATCCATACGCTAGAGGCATATCGGGCTGTACGTACCAGACCGACACTTTTCCCTGTGATGGTAAAATTTTAACGACGTTCCCGAATTCCTTTGGCCATCGGCATTTCCACTACCCAGGATAGACGGGTCGACGTTACCACAAGACACGACGCAACGATGCCTTTAACCACCCACAATGAACATATCACCACATTTGATATTTCAATCATGGCATAATCAATAACATCAATTATCCAATAAAATTCACAACATATATCTTAACCATGTTTTAAGCATACACACATCACAATGCTTTTCAACTCATCCACGCACAACAATCCATCAATAAGTGATAAACCACCAACACAACAAACAACAACATTAATCAAGTTCGTCCCTTTGCAACTCGGTGGAGTTAGCAAAGAGGAAGTCAAACAAGTGTGGGAGGTTGGGGGCAGTCGCCAACCTCTTGCAAACAAACCCACTAATTAATCAAGTATAAGGCTTAAACAATAAAATCAAGGGAGTACGAGACCCTCACTTCGAACCCTGAGGTTCTCAGACTTCCTTGATATAAAATATTAAATCCTAAACTTGACTAGAAGTAGCCCTTACCGAAGGTCACCAAATCATATGTTGAAGCACGTCCCGAACTCAAGCCGCACAAACTCGGATTCTCAAGTCCTAAAACACGAAACAAACTTAGCACAAATCTAGGGACTTAGTTCTAATACCTTAGGCTCTCACAACCTAAAACCCTCTTACTAACCAAATCACTTACACTTAAAAATATAATTTGAAATACTTGTTTTTAAAGGATTACATACTCTTGAACAATTAATAACTAATTAAAAGAATAGAATTCTAAAGATTAAGAATCATTTTCTTGAAAGCTTAAGACATGAAACAACACCCTTGTCAAATCCTTTTCCTCAATTTGCTTAAGTCAAGGCTCCACCTAGTTTCTTGGGTCTCAAGGAACCCAATTTTACCTTATGTGTTTCATGGCCTAAAAAAAAAATCCAAAACAACCCCAAATTTCAATCAAACTCTTTCTAAATTTTTTCCAAAACTTAACAACAAGCCAATGCAATTAATATAAGTCAAAAGCATCAAAATCTTCTCCTCCAAGCCCTCTAGGAGCTCGCGGCCACCACCCAAAAATAGGGGACAAATTTTAAAACTTCCAAACTAATTTAACAACATCATTCCATGATTTAATCCTTTCACAAAACAACACTTAGTTTCCAAAACACAAGCCTAATCCATAGCCAATCCCAATTTCAAGTTCCTTCAAGAATACGGGTTTTCAATAAAAACTACTCAATCCAAGTTCCAATTCAAAACTAGCTATTAAAGTAGCAACAAAAACATCTAATAAGTAAGGATCATAAACTAATTTGCAAGATTCACTTGAAGATCACACAACCCCTCTTCTTCCCTTAGGGTTAGCGCCTAGGGTTCCAAGAAAATGGGGATGAGATGTTCATCTCTTCTATTGATCATAATCAAGCAACAAACAAAGCATTAAAACAAAACTAAAGCTAGAAAAATCACAACCTCCTCCACCTATGGAGCTCGCGGCCTTAAGGCTGAAAATGGGGGGAGAAAAGTTTGGTCACCAACTTGCTTAAATGAGGAGATAAGTGGTAGCAAAGAGAAGAAGAGATAAGTTGCAAGAAGTATGGAAGAATGGATGTAGAATCAAGCTCAAGAAATGGCCATGGAAGCTCTTGCACTTTCTCACACTAGAAGAAGAAGAAGAAGCAAATGAAAGGTAGAGAATGGGGAGGGGGGTCGCGGCTGCCTCCTAAATAAAGGGGAGGGATTAAAAAAATTATATTAAGTATAAAACATGTGGTTAAAAAATCAATTAGGAAAAATAATAAAAAGTTAATCACACAAAAAGTGACACCTCTCACTAAAGTCAGATGCTAATTCCATCAATTAGTCTAACCCATCTAATCTCTCATCTCTCATGATTACCGTCTAATTCTAGAGTCTTAAGAGTACTAAAAAAACACGGTGTCGAGTAACCGCGTTATCGATAAATTCGCGAAAATTAATTTTACCGAGAAATTAATTCACCGCGTGATAATAAATTATCATAAATAATAAAAACAATCTCAAACACTCACAAATAATCACAAAAAGTCACGATTCGATTTTCATCGAAATCGGAGTTCGTTTAAAATTTTATCTGCGGCAAAACTGCCCGATGATTTAAAACGCGATGAAACTTCGTTAGAATTTTTCGACGATATTCGAACCATGAATGAATATAAAATATTAATTCTCAATTTTAATTTGATCTTGATTTAATTCAATCACTTGCTTAGCGAACAAGAAACTGCTTATTATAGCATAAATATGGCAAAATATACTATAGTAACACATCGCAAAAAATACGGGTGTTACACCTTCCTTTTACCAGGGATAGTCTAGGGTAGCCATCTTTGCCTATCAGGCACAATCTTCACAGACGCAGAAGCAGGATCTTTGTTCAGGTAAACCAGTTCCATCTTCTTCATTTCAAGGCAGTGAGCCATGAATGACTTCTCATCATCTGTGATCCATCTGCCGCATTCCTTCGGAGTAAGAGGTTCATGTTGTGGCAGAACATTAGGAAGATCAACAGAGAAATGAATAATTCCTCTGTTTGAGAGAGGTCTTAACCTTCCACCAAATGACCTTTCCACTTTCTCACCATCTTCAGAGACAGTGAGGCTTGAACGAGGGGCAATCTCCAGTCTTGCAACCCCAGATGTGAAAGTCTTCAAGTGCCACAGAGAAGGATGATCATAGATGGAATAATATGATTCTTCTCTTACAAATCGTGGTTTGTTTATGGATGACACAGATTTCTTGACACCATAGTAGTTGGTAGGTTTGAGAGTGAGAGAAAGTGGGAGAGGGGAAGTCACCCTGACTTGGTATGTTTTTGGTTTGTTTGGAGGGATTTCGAAAAGTTAATTGAATGGGTGAGAGTGGAGTGCGGATATGTATGTAGTGAGGGATGTGTTTGATGAGGTAGAGGTTTGTGGTGAGGGAAATGTAAGTGTTTTGGATTTTATGGTTAATTAGGAGGTTTGTGGTTCGGTGGATGGTTGTTGTGGTGATGAAACAGAGAGTGGTGGTGCAGGTATAGTGTCATCAGAACCAAAGGTGGTAATTGAATCATCAATGGTAAAATCTAGTACCTTTGGATTAAGCTTCTCAGAATGCCTAACCAATCTCTTCCTTTTTCCTTGTGGGGCAGCAGCAGGAGGAGGTGGAGGAGCTTGCTTCTTAGGGCGAGACGCTGAAACAGGCTTTTCAGCTTCTGCCTTTCTCTTCTTCTCCATAATCCTTCTGATGGGGACTCGGTCCTCATCTTCTTCTGGTACAATTTTACCTTCTGGTGTAGGAGGCATCTTCTGCTTTTTGCTTCTTGTCTCCTTTGCTAGAGACTCACCAGTCCTTTTCACACCAGATGCTGAGCTTCTAGTGGGTTTTGTTCCAGCTTCTTCACCAACTTTAGTTTCTGTTCCTTCTCCTTGCTCCTTTTTCACCTTCTTAATCATATCAACATTGATCAATTTCATTCTCACCAGGCTATTGACTCCAAAAACCTCAGGACGAACAATAGCACCAATTCCAAAATACTTATCTTTTTCTTCTTTGTTTATCAAGGCACTAAGCCTTCTCGCAATTCCATCCTTGACCATCATAGCAGTAAGAAGAACTCCATAAGGAATAACCGTGATAATATTCTTCTTGTCAGCAGAACCCTTTCTTGAACTAACAAGCGCATTGACAATATTGTTGAAAATCAACCTAGGCAAGTTGATTTTGTGACCAGCCATATAATTTCTCATAATGAACTTCTGCTCATAGTTCACTGTGTCACTTGACCCAGTCTTCAGAATAACGCTCTTAGCAATAACTTTGTGTAGAACTCTGTAATGACTTTTCAGATTCTTGGCAGTAGGAGTTACATCGTCTTTCTTCAACTGGCGATAGTTTTCGAATAAAACCTCGTTGACATTTTCCATTCCTCTAAAAGCATCTTCCCAACCAACATAGTAACTAATGCCTTCACAGGGGTACTTGATCGTTTCAGCAATGGTGTTTACGGTGAACACCAACTTGAAACCTCTGACATTACCTTCAACTATTCCACCCTGAAGCATATCAACGTTTCCCCAGAATTCCTTGATAGCATTAACCATAACATCAATAGGTTACCAAAGGAAGTAGTTTTTCTAGCTCAGATTCATCAAACCTTCATCTAAATCAAACCCATAAAGCTTGAAACTTTTCAAGTCGATTTTGTTCTCAGTTAAGACTTTTGCTTCTTTCATGGTGTTGAAGATAGCAGTGTATTTTTTACCTTAACCTCAGTCATGATTGCAGTTGAAGAGTAGGTGATGGAGGTTTAGGGTTTTAGAAATCACACATAGAGACAAAGAGAGAAAACAGTTTTCGCAGACAAAAACAGAGTGAGCGTGGAGCGAAAGAGGTGGAGTAGTGGGATAGTTTTAACAAAATAGTTCAGTTACTTTTTCAAAAAACCTCTTCACATTTCCTCTAAATAAAAATAAACCAAAAAGAAATTAAAATAAAGATTCCCCTTTTCATTAAATGCAGTTGCCAAAATGAAGATAAAATCAAGAAAAAGATTTTATTGAAAACCTAAATAATCATGACTCAGATTAGGTGTGATGAGACGCTTAAGTCCCACACGCGCTTGACATGTGTGTGCTCGGACGCACGCAAATGAATTCACCGGATGCTGACTTATGTGATGTGAATGACATATATATGTACACGTGTGAATGCTTATGTCATACCAGATGCTGAATGATGCATATCATAAGACGCTGAGATTAATCATTCTTCTATAAGATGAAAATTTAAGTTTCTTCTTATAAAATTGAATCTATCTTCAGCAAGGGGTTTTGTAAAGATGTCAGCCCACTGATGATCAGTGTCTACAAATTTTATTTCAAGAATACCCTTCTGAACATAGTCTCTTATGAAGTGATGTTTAATCTCAATGTGCTTTGCTCTAGAATGCAGTATCGGATTCTTAGTAAGACAAATTGCAAATGTATTATCATAAAAGATAGGAATGTTACTCTCTTTTATCAAGTAGTCTTCAAGTTGATATTTCATCCACAAAAGTTGAGAGCTACAACTTGCTGCTGAGATGTATTCAGCTTCTGTTGTTGAGAGTGCAATAGTGCTTTGTCTTTTGCTTGACCAAGACATAAGATTTGCTCCAAGGAATTGGCAGCCTCCACTTGTGCTCTTTCTTTCAATTCGGTCTCCAGCAAAGTCAGCATCACAGAAACCTACTAATTTGTAATCTTTTGATTTCTTATAAATCAAACCAAGATTAGTAGATCCTTGTAAATATCTAAATATTCTTTTAACAACCCTCAAGTGTGATTCTCTAGGATCAGATTGAAATCTAGCACACAGGCAGACGCTGAACATAATATCAGGTCTTGAAGCAGTAAGATAAAGTAGAGATCCAATCATACCTCTGTACATTTTCTGATCTACCTTCTTACCAGTTTCATCTTTATCAAGAATACAAGTGGGATGCATAGGTGTGCACATTGGCTTGCAATCCACCATCTTGAATTTCTTTAGCAATTCCTTCATGTATTTGCTTTGATGTATATAAATACCATCATTGCATTGCTTGATTTGAATTCCAAGGAAAAACTTTAATTCTCCCATCATACTCATTTCAAATTCAGCCTGCATTAGCTTTGAAAATTCTTTGCAAAGGCTTTCATTAGTAGCTCCAAATATAATATCATCAACATAAATTTGAACAAGTATAAAATGCTTGTTTGATGTTTTTTTCTGAATAGAGTAGTGTCTACTTGACCTCTGGTGAAACCATTTTCCATTAAAACTGAACTCAGTCTATCATACCAAGCTGGAGGAGCTTGCTTAAGACCACACAGAGCCTTTTTAAGCTTAAAAACATGTTCTAGAAATTCAATGTCTTCAAAACCAGTAGGTTGTTTCACAAAGACTTCCTCAGTTATAAAACCATTTAAGAAAGCACTTTTCACATCCATTTGATAAAGAATTATCTCATGGTGTGCAGCAAATGAGAGTAAAATGCGAATAGCTTCTAACCTTGCAACAGGTACAAAAGTTTTAGTAAAATCTATACCTTCTTCCTGTGAGTAACCTTGAGCAACTAATCTTGCTTTGTTTCTCACTACCTTACCATCTTCATCAAGCTTGTTTCTAAATACCCATTTAGTACCAATAGCTTGCTTATCTTCTGGTAGAGTGACTAATTTCCACACATCATTTCTTTGGAACTGATTCAACTCTTCTTGCATAGCCAGAATCCAACTTTCATCTTCCAATGCTTGATCAATCATCTTAGGTTCCATTTCAGAGAGAAGTGCAATATATGCATGCTCTTTGAAAGAGGATCTGGTTCTTACTCTATCTCCAAGTTGTTCTATGATTTAATCCTTAGGATAATTGGTTTTGTATCCCAACATTTTTTGGTTTCAGCTTCCGCTTGAGTTGAATCCTGTGTTTGGTCACCACCAGATGCTGAAGATGCAGGTTCACTGTTTGTTGTACCACCAATATTTAAATCTGAAAATAATTAATCTAGCTCTGACATGGCACTGTCAGGCTTCTTGTCATGAAACTTGACATGAATGGATTCTTTCACTATCAAAGTTTCTTTATTATAAATTCTTGTCATGAAACTTGACATGAATGGATTCTTTCACTATCAAAGTTTCTTTATTGTAAATTCTAAAAGCTTTAGATCTTTCAGAATATCCCAAAAAGATACCTTTGTCAGCTTTGGAGTCAAACTTACCAAGTTGATCCTTCGTATTCAGAATATAACATATACAACCAAAGCGATAAAAATAAGATATGTTTGATTTTCTACCTTTCCACAGTTCATATGGAGTCTTCTTCAAAATAGGTCTAATAAGAATTCTATTTTGAATATAACAAGTCAGTGTTCTTTTCACCAAAAATGTTTTGCAATATCAGCTTCATTGATCATGGTCCAGGCCATTTCTTGGAGGGAACTATTTTTCCTTTCTACAACACCATTTTATTGTGGTGTTCTAGGAGAGGAGAAATTATGGGAGATGTCATTTTCTTCACAAAATGTTTAAAAGCTTTCATTTTCAAATTCTCCCCCAAGATCACTTCTAATTGAAGAAATACAAATTCCTTTTTCATTTTGAACTGATTTGCAAAAAACAGTAAATACTTTGAATGACTCATCCTTGTGGGCAAGGAATCTAACCCATGTCCATCTAGTAAAATATCAACAATGACTAACCCATATTTCTTTCCAGTTAAAGATGTTGTCCTTGTTAGACCAAAAAGATCAAGATGCAAAAGCTCAAGTGGTCTAGAGGTTGAAACAACATTTTTCGAATGAAAAGAAGTTTTAACTTGTTTTCCTCTTTGACATGCCTCACAGAGAGCATCAGATTGGAATTTAAGAATTGATAAGCCCCTAACAAGACTGTGCTTGTTTAGTTTTGACATTAATCTTAAACTGGCATGACCCAATCTTTTATGCCAAATCCATTGTTCATCTTTAGCAGACATGAGACACTTGACATCTTGTTTTACAAGTTCAGAAAGATCAATTTTATACATATTTTGTTTCCTCTTTGCTGTAAAGAAAATAGAGCCATCTTTCTTGCTTTTTACTGAACATCCAGTTTCTGTAAAAATGACATTATAACCATTGTCACATAATTGACTTATGCTCAATAAATTATGCTTTAGTCCTTCAACATAAAGTACATTATCAATAGAGGGAAGAGAGAACCAATTCCAACTATTTTGCCTATCTGGTTTTGTAACGATCCGTTTTCGGACCGCTAATGAACTAAAACTAAACCTGTATGTGATGGATTTTTTAAAAACGGTACTCTTGTGTTCTTCAGAAATACGGTATATATTTTTTTTTCTTTTTTTTTTAAAACAATAGTGCCCGTAAAGCACACACAGAGTACTTACAGCGTTTCGAAACATGGTGCAACTAGGATACAAGTTACGTACTGGAAATGCATACGCGCATAAACATATATAGTCAACCCACACAGTACGTACAAAATAAAGCAGAGTAGAAATTTATGAGGAAGTACACCTATGATATGACGACCCTCGCGAGAGCAATCATACCCTGAGGATACTCCCGGCAGACACCACGCAGGGGGTTGCTCCAAAAGTAGAACCACCAGTCTACCCTGTCTCAGCCAAACATCACAAGCCCAACCGGTCACCACCAACTGTATACAAAAGGTGTATATATACTACAGTCCTCCAAAAAAAAACATAACAGCAGACAAACGGTCAACATGCAATCAAGACAAATAAAGGTCGTTGCCCGAATCCTCGAAGGGGCCCTCCTCGTCATCGTCCACCAACTGGTCTTCCGCGTTCTCGCCATCGCCTGGGTAACCATCATGGATTGAAGACACCACGGGAAAGGGTCAACTTCTCAACAATTCAAATATAACAATTCACGAAACAATAAGCAACCAGCAATGTATACAGTTCACAAGGTTCAATTCAAAACGCTCGCTCAAGACTCGACTAATGACTCATCTCACGACTCATTTTCTCTCGACTCGACAATTTTTCCGAAAAGCAGATGCTGATCCATCCACTGAATACCAGCCGTAGCTTTGGGATCTTCGCTCTCCCTAGGACATTCAGCTCCGGTTCCTTAACGCTGCGACGCCTAGCTAATCCACCATGAACGAAGGGGACCTAGACGCTGATCCATCCACTGAATACCAGCCGTAGCTTTGGGATCTTCGCTCTCCCTAGGACATTCAGCTCCGGTTCCTTAACGCTGCGACGCCTAGCTAATCCACCATGAACGAAGGGGACCTAGCACCCTCAGTTGTCCGGGTCACAGCTCAAAAACGTCTCGACGACTCGACAAAGCTCTCAGACTCAATAAACAATTTGCCGCATACGATATTCAAAGAGTTGTACGCAAGATTATCTGACCGCATATCAAATAATAAGAGCATGCTTAATATGAAGAAACGTAATTCAACAACTTAAGCAATAAAAGCAGTTTACATGGAGAAACGCAATTCAACAATACAAGCAGCATAAGCAATTCACAGCATTATTCAACCGCATACTCAATAATTGCACAGCTCAACAACAACAGTCGACAACCAAATCATAGAATCCATCCATCTGCAACTCGATGGAGTTCACAGAGAGGAACAAACAAGTGTGGGGGGTTGGGGACAGCTGCCAACCACTTGCAGACAAGCCCACTAAATAATCAGTATATCAAAAAAAAAAAAGCAAAGGGGTACAAGACCCTCACTTTGAACCCTGAGGTTCTCAGACTTCTTCGCATAAACTCTTGAAATTAAATTCCTATTGTATTTAAAAGTTGCCCTTACACAAGGACATACAAAAATAAAAGCCTACAAATGTCTAGAAGTGCCCTTACCACAGGCTGTCACTAACGTGGCTCCGACTTCTGCAGGTCCACGTCGCTCGATCTCCGATAACACGATCCCTATTACCACGAACAACTTAGCACATATCTATAAATATTAACTTAAACTTAGGCTCTCAACCTAACCCTTTTTCTAACCAACATCCACTAAAGAATTTAGTTCTAACTACTAGAAAACAATTAAGGATTTTGAACCAAAAATCACTTTTCTTGGAAATTAACTAACACATAACACTTTAACTTAAGAAAATGCTAACCTTTAAAGAACCCCCTTTTTTTTTTCTTGAAACCTTAAGCATAACACATAATCAATTAATCACTTTGCACAAAGTTTCTAAGGCCTAAACATAACACATTCAAGCATTACAACAAGTTCACAATTAAAATCTTCCTTCCAAAAACCTCCTAGGCCTCTCGGCCATAACCTCTTCTTCTTTTAAAAAAATTTGCAAAAACTCCTTTTCATTACTACTCACACTTTCAAGCCAATCAACCATATTTAAAGGCAACACATCAATTCCTATCTAGACATCATTCACACATACTCTTGAAATATGTTGTAAATCATTTTCCAAATCACTCTTCATTCCAAAACTCAATTCTTATAACCATTAAATTCACCAACATGCTATACATTATACAATGCATGGCTAACCATTTAAACTAGATTACCAAGTTCCCAAAACTCATTTCCAACTTTTTCAAGAATAAGTGTTTTTCCTAAAATTTCTTTCAGTCAACCAAATCCCAATTTCAAGAATTCTAAGGCATTTAATACATTGCCATTATCATGCTAAAAATCATGTTCATGCCAAACTAAAAATAAAGAACAACCTAATCATGCTTCACATGTCAATCTAGTCCTTCATAAACTAGTTTTTGCATAAAACATAACCTTCACTCAAGCTAATCCATGCATACAAGTTCTAATAACCTTAAAAATAATTCTAATCACTTTATTAAACATCTAACACATAATTAAACATCACACCCTCATGTTCTCATAGTTCAAGAATTGAAAAATTACTAGAACTATCATGTTACACCTAATTAATTTAAACAACAACTTCAATCAACACATAATCAAACCCAATAACACAATAAAATCACTCAAGGCATGTTATTCATCTATTTAACACATGATTCAACAATTAAAACTCACATTTTCCTTACTTAAAGAATAGGTATCAGCCCTTAAATCACAAGTTAAGCATGCCAATTTCAAAACTACTACTCAACAATCATCAAACAACTTCTAATAACTCAATGAAACAACCAATTACTTGATTCAAGTGAGGATCACACAACTTCCCCCTTTTCACCCCTTAGGGTTTTGCCCTTAAGCTCAAGAAAAGGGGTTGAGAGTGTTTCATCTCCTCTTGATCATAACCAAGCAACAAACAACATCAAGCAAGCAAGAAAAACAAGATTGGAAAGCAAAATCACAAGAAACCATGAAGGGGAGGGGGGCGCGGTTTTGTACAGTAAATGGGGAGGGAAAAATTGATTTTTCTCTTACTTAGATGGTTGGGATGAAGAGGAACTATGTAGAGGTGAAGCTTTGGAACAACTTTGATGAATGTTGCAAGTTGAAAAGCTCAAAGGAATGGAAGAAAATGGCTATGGAAGTCTTGGCTTTCTTAAGAGGAAAATGAAGAAGATGAAGTATGAGAGGATGAGGGAAGGTCACGATGGGGGCTGCATATAGCCCTCATTTCCTTTCTTTTATAATAAAAAAACTAAGCATAGTTAGTAAGAGTAGTTTAATAAAAGATATTTTCAAAATAATCACACAACTAATGACACTTAGCAACTTTATGAGAAGCTAATCACATCACCTAATCCTACCCATCTAATCTCACATCTCTCATGATTACCCTCTAATCTAGAGTCTTAAGATTTAAAAACATGGCGACGAGAAACCGAAAAACCGATATATTTCTCGCCGGAAAAATCCCGGAAAATTAATTCGCGAGGAATTAATTCTTCGCGTGATAATATTATTTTATAAATAATAAAAATAACAATAGTCACTCAAAAATAGTCTCAACAAGTTACGATTCGATTTTTATCGAAATCGGAGTTCATTTAGAATTTTATCTCATATTAAACCGCCTTACGATTCGAACGCGATTTAAACTTCGTTAGAATTTTTCGACGATATTCAAACCGTGAATTAATATAAAATATTAATTCTCAAATATAGTTTGATCTTGATTTAATTAAATTCACTTACTCAGAGAACAAGAAATTGCTTATTATAGCATAAATACGACAAAATACACTAAATAATGCTTAATTAACGCATCGTAAAAATACGCGTGTTACAGGTTTCCTCCGAAACCAACAAATCCTTCTTCTCTAGGCCTTAGCTTTTGGAACATACGATTTTCTCCCGTCATGTGACGCGAGCACCACTGTCTAAGTACCAAGATAGGTGTGTTGACCTTGTTGCTAAGCATGTCTGCAATATAGACTATTTTATCTTTAGGTACCCATATTTTTTTGGGTCCTTTCAGGTTAGTTCTTGAAGGATACTTGTCCTTCTTAGTCTTAAAAGCAGTATATGCACTTTTCAAATGACCAGGTATATTGCAGTAAGTATAATGCAAGCATTCACTGTGATCATTAGATTTATCAGATGCAGGATTTTTATTTTCTAAAGAGGGTTCATCTGATATGTAACCAAGACCATGAGTTGTCATTTTACTGACACCCCAAATCATTGAAGCTTGCTTGCTCCGAGTTACACTTTCTACAAGAAACTTTTGAAATGCATATTCATAATCATTTGATTTACACTTAGGATTGCCTTTAGCTTCAGAGCTTTCAGGTTGAGAGCTCTCAGCTTCTGGTTGCTGACATATCACCAGACGCTGACTATCCACCAGATGCTGATTTTCAGTTTTCAGCTTCTGGTTCTCTTCACTGAGCTTTGAGTTTTCATTTTTCAAAACTTGAAATTCTTGTGATAATTTTGAAAATTTCATTTTCAAAGCTTTACACTCAGTGGAGAGAGTGGCAGAGTCCTTAAGAAGATCATCAAATGCAAGTTAAAGTTCAGAATAAGAATCATATATTATTACCTCTTCAACTTCTTAAATAGTCTAAGTCAGTATTTGCCATGAGGGCAAGATTGGCTTCTTCATCATTATCTTCCTCAAAGGATGATGAATCCAGATCTTCCCATGTAGCCATGAGAGTCTTCTTCTTTCCCATGAAGGAACATCTTGTGGGCTTCTTCTTAAGATTAGGATATTCAGATTTGAAGTGTTCAGGCTTTTTACATTCATAGCAGACAACTTGGTTTTTGTCTTTGCTTTCCTTCTTGTCCTCGACATCTTTCTTGTGGAATTTCTTCTTGAAGTTTCTTTTCTGCCACATTCTTTGGATCTTCCTGGATATGAACATGAGCTCATCATCCAACCTATCAACATCTCCTTCTGAAGCTTCATCTTCTGATTCTTCTTCATCCTGAAGGGCTTTAGAAGTACTGGCTTTATGTTTGTTGACTTTCAAAGCAATAGACTTGCTTTTCTTTACAGGTTCTTCCTCATTCAACTCAAGTTCATGAGCTTTCAGAGAACTCAAAAGATCTTCAAGTCTCAAGACATTTAAATCTTTTGCTTCTTGAATAACAGTGACTTTGGGTCTCCACTGCTTGGTCAAACTTCTCAGGATCTTTCTCACATGGTCAGGTGTGGTATAACTTTTTCCAAGGGCCTGTAACCCATGAACAAGTGTTTGGAACCTTCCAAACATAGATTCAATGTTTTCACCATCTTCCATTTTGAACAATTCATATTGGCGAACCAACATGCTAGCTTTAGTTTCTCTTACTTGGGCAGAGCCCTCATAAGACAAAACAAGAGAATCCCATATCTCTTTGGCAGTATCTAATTTGCCACATTTATCATATTCTTTTTTTGACGTAGCACAGATAAGAATGAATCTAGCTTTTTGATTGATTTGATATCTCTTTTTCTGCTCATCATTCCAATTTTCTTTGGCAATAGCAACACCAGCAGCATTAGTGGGAATAAGGTAACCACTTTCAACAATATCCCACAACTCAAGTTGTTGTGTCTCAAAGAAAGCTTTTATCTTATCTTTCCAGTATAGGATCTTTTCTCTTAACACTGTTAAGTGCTCAACCAAGAGGCCGAGCTCT
Source organism: Calophaca sinica (assembly GCA_037113605.1). Taxonomy (NCBI): domain Eukaryota; kingdom Viridiplantae; phylum Streptophyta; class Magnoliopsida; order Fabales; family Fabaceae; genus Calophaca; species Calophaca sinica. The sequence continues at coordinate 85,355,281 of CM073731.1, forward strand.
GGTACCAACTGAACGTGAACACAAGAAGGGGGTTGAATTGTGTTGAAAACTTTTCGCAAACTTTAAGTTAAAAACACTTTAGAACACTGGATTTTGAATCAGTTTGAAATTGGATGCTGGAGTAAGACCAGACGCTGGAAATAGAGTTTATGAAAATTTGTTTTTATGCGCAAGGTAAAAGTAAATATAAAGTAGTAAAGCAAGAGACACATAGATTTATACTAGTTCACCACCAACCTGGTAGCTACGTCTAGTCCCTTAGTTCCTAAAGGATTTTCCACTATAATCAACTGATTACAAATTTCCTTAATAGTATTCTACTATCACAAACTTGACAATACTCTTAACTTCTCAAAACGACTCAGTACGTTCGAGCCTTTGAGGAACAAAGCCTTAACTAGGCAATACAACTTTCACAAAGTGATTTTCTTTTGAATACAATCAAATAACTCTCACAGAGAGGATGAAAAGATTAAGCACAAAACAAATAACTTTCTAAAAGAAAGAATTTTAGACGATGAGGTTCAGTTCTTAGTGTCCAAAAACTTGGCACGAAACTTGATTGCTCACTTGAGTAATAGCTCTTTCAGAATATAGTTTCTAGCAGTTTTTTGCAACCTTCTTCAATGAATACCTTGGGGTATTTATAGGAGTCTCTGAGGGGTATTACCGTTGCAGTAAATTTCAGCTCCATATCATTGAGGGAGGTAATTTGAAATGTTGTCCTTTTCTTCCTTTCCAAAGAATATCAGAATAGTACATATTACCATTTTTGTACTATCTGCTTTTCACAATTGCCTTGTACGAATTTTATCTTATACCAAAGGTGTCACCTTTGATACCTCGTACATCAAAATGAGCGCACAAAATCAAATTCGAATTCTGTTCCAAATAGCCGAGGTAGGAGAGCATAAACGTGACCATCACGTGCTTCATTAAAAGACCAGATGCTCGCTCAGAACAAGGGACGGACGCTTGCAAAAATTGAGTAATCCACGTGTCAAAGAATAACACTACCAGACGCTCGCTATACAGAAGACGCTGGAGTGAATCGGATGCTGACACACATGGAATGTATTCAATTTCTTGTGAATTTCTCATTCTTGCTTGAGTGACATACAAAGCGTAAATAATTTTAATACCTGCACACTTCAAAACTTATTAGAAGATAATTTGTTCACTTGAAAGTACTTTGTTATCATCAAAATTAATGAGGGTCTAAACTTCTTAATCGTTTAGGTTCCAACACTTAGCCCATAGTGATGAAAGTTTAAGAAAAATTTGTCATTTTCGTCCTCTCTTTTATTCGAAAATTTAAGTATTTATTATTTAATGAGAAATGCTAGCAACAAACTCTCTAACACTCTCTTTTCAACACACATTCTTTAATTGGTTTAAATTTGGTGGGACTCATTTCAAAAATAGTGGGACCCACTTATATTTTAACCAATGAGAGTGGGTGTGTTGGGATGAGAGTGTTAGAGAGTGTGTTGCTAGCACTCCTCTTATTTAATTGTAATAATTATGTTTTGGGTTTAAGGGCGTCACAGATATACTCTCATAAGCAACATGAGAAGAACTACTGTCTGCATGCAGAAGGAGTACATCCAAGAAGAAATCTTCTACACCAAAAAAATTGAAGCTATGAAGAAACTTTTGTTGGAATGTAATCTGTGACTTCATTTATATTAAGAGTCTGGCATACTCGCTAAAGCACAAAAACCGTAGGTAACGGATATTCACCGACGGCCTCAAGCCCGTCAGTAATACGGTCGTCGCAAATAATTACCGACAGGTTTTTTTTGTAGCCATCGGAATTACCGACGGGTGTAATCCATCCGTCGGTGACAGGTCGTCGGTAATTTTCGATGGACACGACCGTCGGTAGTTACCGACAGTCAAAGCCGTCGGTAATGGAAGATAGTGATTACCAACGGGTAAGGCCATCGGTATATTGTTCTGAATTTTTTTTACATTTTTTAATGAATTAATTAATTTAATTAATTAATTATTATTTCAATTAATTAATTAATTTATGAATTTAGTTAAATTAATTAATTTCTTTAATTAATTAATTAAACTAATTATTAATTTAATTATCTAATTAATTAATTAATTTAATTTATTTAGTTATTTAATGATTAAAATTATGTATTTATTTATTATTTAGTTATTTAACTATTAATTTATTCCATTTTAAGAAATATGATAACGTAAACTAAAAAGCAAAGTAAAAAAGAAACGTAATACAAATTAAAAATATCCTTAGAATATCAAAATATAAAAAAAATAAGTCGATAACATCACTAATACAACCTAATTAATTTAAAATATACCCTAATTGATTAATTCAAAATATAACCTAATTAATTAAAAATACAACCTAATTAATTTAAATATATCCTAATTAAATACAACCTTAATCATACAAAATTCAGTCCCAAAAAATACAAAATTACATAACAGTTACTAATCATACAGTCTCTAATCATACAAAATTCAGTCTTAACTATACAAAATTATATAACAGTCACAAATCATACAGTCTCTAATTATAATTATAATCCCTAATCATACAAAATGTAGTCCCAAATATACCACACTAGTGTGTAACCCGTGCCATGCATAGGAACATTTTTATAAATTGTTTAAACATTTTTTTTCCAAAAAAGAAATATAAAAAAGATCATGGTAATATATATTAAATTTTAGTGGTATTATAATGCTACAGTTACTATTATTTATAAATATAAGGACCTTAGCGTCTGATACGTAAAAAGACTAATATTAATTAAGTTGTATACGACACAAACAAAATATGATACTACATACAATCGAATGGAATTTGATAAAATTATGTTATTTAATTGTTTAAAAAAATACTAAAATTATGTAATTTCCTAGATAATATTACACTATATA